>OX638210.1:10528994-11120765 GCA_951805265.1 Schizotus pectinicornis | reverse complement strand
TTTGGCTTGGCGAAATGTTTACTTTGCCGGCCCTGCCGGCGGGTCGCTGAAAGGGAGCGGACTTTGCAATTACCACCTCAACGCGGATTATGCCATGGTTGTTTTGACAATCACCTGTCGGAGCGGGGAGCTTGAGACAGTTTTAGCACGTAAATGGCAGAGATGGCGAGAGGAGCATTTGCAGTAATCGGTCATTATCTATAATAAAATCGTTTGAAAAATTACTACCTTCAACTGAAACCTGCCAGTAAGGCGCCACTGGGCAGCTCACAGAAGTATAGGAAATCAAAGGTCTTGGATCTCCCGGAGATACATATTTATTTTTTATTTCTAATTTTGTTAGATCTGACAACCATCTAAAATTTTTGATAAAATGAAACACCCAAAAGTGATCCATTTCAAAATTCAGCTTGTCTATATATACGGGGTGTCCTAGCGCTGCCGAGTCAAAAGGAAATAGCGCGGCAAATTGTATTTTGCTAAATAATATTTTCCCAGGAGAAATCTCCTTTTAAACAATGTTTATCTACAATTTTTAAATTTTAGAAATTAAGTCAACTTGATCGATTAATATTTATGTAATTTTTTTGAGATAGGTTTTTAATATTGTTGGTGTGGACAACTTTTTGTCCTTTTGTTGTAAAGTTAAAAATAATAATTAGTTCCAAAATTATGTCAAAAAGAAGAGTGTAAATTATAAAAAACGGTATCTTGTAGGTATAGGTAAACATATTTTTTAAAACTATCCGTTGAGAAAATGATAACAGTAGACTAAAATTACGCTCTAGAAGTTTTAGCCATACTGAACATTGCATATTTTATTGTAAAATTTGACCCCATTTCGCTCCTTCGTGATTGTTAATATGACCGAATAGGCCCCTGAAGGAAATATTGTTGATCGCAGTTTAAGTACCTAGCGTTATCATCGTTTTATGTCGATCATAAACCTAAGATGATCAAAGAAATGGGGCGAGGGGACCGGGGAATGTTGCCTTTTACTACCCATTATTGTATAAGTCGGTGAACCGTAATAATAATGAAGATCCTTAAACTTGCAAATATAGCATAATTTATTAGGTATATGTAATTTACTTTAAGTGATACACTATAACTAGTTTATCTTCCCGCGCCCTGTTGCATAAAACTTGTATTAAATTGGCAGCTGCATTAATTAGAATTAGGAAAAAGTAAATTTATTATTAACATCCCACTGCTGAATTATTCCGTATTTTTATCACTCTTCGTATCTCCATTTACGGCTGCTGCCTCAGTGGGGGTCGAATAAACAGCTTTCTGCCTCACCCAGATGTTCAGAGCGAAGTTGCGTTCCTTGATGAAAGCTTCTTGCAGGGTGATCTAAAAATTGATTTTAATTTTAAAAAACCTTTAATTTTTGTAATTAACTATAATTGACTTACGCGTTGGGTTACTGCAACCTTCCTGACGTTCCAGAGAAACTCAAAAATTGCAATGAGAAACGCCACGCTGATTCCGCCAGCAAGTACCAAGAAAACGCCACCCACGTGGCCCAATCCCAATTCGGCGGCTGTCGCATCATCTGACTTTTCGTCTACCTACGGGACGTCTCTATAGTTCTTTTTGCAAATTCAGCAGTGTGACTAGCAGTGACAAGTTATTTATTAAGAGGCAGTTGCCGACACTGATTTCTGGAATTTGAAGTGACTTACAAGGTTCGTTTTAACCATTGAAAGAAAGTCCAAACCGACAGGTACGTATCAGTCGTAAATATTGTGACAAAAAGCTGTAACAAATGACTTAATGTTCGATTTTTACCTTGCATTCACTCGACGCTTTGTTTTTTTCTATCCACCAGACTTGCTTCAATTTTTTCATTTTTCCAGTTTCCTGAAGCTCGAGGATCGCCTGGTTGAATGCGGTCCTGTATGGCGCATCTACAATAATAGAATCATCAGTGTGTGTAATTTAACAAATTTAACTATTTAGTAACAATTTATTAGTATACATACATATAGTTAATTTAGGGTAGTATTTAACAGTCTACCAAATTTACCCAATATTTTCATACAAAAAAATACTTTCATTTCCCAAAAATACTAAATGCTCACCAAAATTAAGAAAATAC
The DNA here is from genome assembly GCA_951805265.1 of Schizotus pectinicornis. Lineage (NCBI taxonomy): Eukaryota > Metazoa > Arthropoda > Insecta > Coleoptera > Pyrochroidae > Schizotus > Schizotus pectinicornis. The sequence continues at coordinate 11,118,661 of OX638210.1, read as the reverse complement.
GTAATCTTAAAGCGACAACCAAATATTTACATAATGCTGGCCTGTTATATATTTTGTTCGCCAAAATAACTTTTGTTGACCATAAATACTAAATGTTCACCAAATTTTATTCCGCATTTAATTCTAACATAATACTCAGATATTTAATTTTCGACAGTGTCTTATATTATTTAACAGTTAAAAATACTATTTGTTGATCAAAAATACACAAGCAATAAAATGTTATGCGAATGGTAAATAATTTTATGCAAAATTATAGATGTAGATGTGCTAGGGCAAGGAAAATAAGAGTAAAAATAGAAGTGGTTTGCACAAAAAAAGATATTGATTTCCGTAATATATAAATGCTTTCCTGTAATTGGCTTTCATTATGTAAAACGTAAATTTCTTTTAGTGGTAATTTCTAATTGTGCTTAAAAAAAAATACGGGGCCCTGAACTGACCATGTACAAAACTTTTTTTGCGTGCCTCTTGTCTGGACGCGCAAGCGGCAAGGAAAGATGCGCGAGCATATTTCATTTTTGGAGTAATAGAATAATTATTTGACGCTCAAATAGTTTTTTTGAGAAACACTAAATATAAATGGATAGCGCGAATATTTATTATGTACAGCACGGACGCGTAACTTGAGCGTTCTGAATTTGGTGAACATTTAATAAAATTGATTGACATATAGAATTTAAAATGTAAGCAATGGTAAAACAATACGCAACATAGTTATTTTAGTAATGATGTTCTCATTTTCTGATGTATAATAATTTGGGTTTTATTTAAATTTTTTGATGCTCATTAAATTTTCTGGTGGACAGTGCAAGAGATGTATAGTTTAATTTGGTGTATATTATATTTGTTTCCGTTAATTTATTAGTATTAGTGTAATATTATTAAAATTTATTAGAAGTTTTTAGCAAACTTTTTAATGAATGTGTGTATAGTAGACAAAAAGTTAATAGATGACCTCAGAATAAATTGCCTATTTAGAAGAAGATGATCAAGGTAGTATACTCTATGTAGGTTATGTTCCCACAGAGTTGATCTTTTATACATATATACATTTTTTTCAAAAAATCTTTAACTTTAAATTAAAAAAATTTATTTAAATTTTAAAAAATTAAAAAAAAATAAATTTGCACAATTCGCTTCTTCTTAACTCTTACTGAATATGTAACCTAATATACAGTTAAGTGGCCTTTCTGAGGATGGGTAATTAAATATTCATTGGTATTTCCAACACACCTTATACAAAATTTATTAAATTTTTTTATTTTTTTATTTTACATATTGCTGAAAGAATATGCCAAAGTTAATTTGTTTATTTTTTTTTATTTTATTGAATTTATTCCACCATCTTGTATAGTTGGGGACTTGTAGTGGGTCGATATCGCTCAGTCCGACACAATAAATGTATTGCTAGAGTCCTCTTAACCTATCTCATTATACATAGTATACCATCCTATCCTTATCATAGTATAGGTTAGTGCAATCTACAAACGTGGTAGTATGCAGTAGACATAGGTAGGGTAGATGTTATAAGTTGAAATATTCACATGTTTCAAACTTTGGCAGCAGAGCTGGATTAAAACTTGCTGTCGGTTGCAGGAGAGACTTGAGATTCTAATTTCGTTCTCCACCGCAAAGTTTACTCATGAAACTTTCGAATTCCGGCATAGTTTTAATACTATTCTTCAAAAGTTACAAGAGTTTGAATATTATAAGAAATTGAAACTTAGTGATTATTCTAACTTTATGAGAAATCTATTTATTTTAGCGTCAAATTGATTACGGATTTGAATTCAAAAAAGCCGATTACATAAGAAAACGCTTATTTCTAGGCTTTAGGGGCAACGATGTCAATTTAAGAAATTTTTCGAATTTCTATCGATTGGGGTAGAAAAAAAAAGTCGAAAATATTGAGATTTTTTACATCGATTTTATGATTTAATCTTATAGATTTCGAACCGCTTAACACGAACCTGCCCGTGGTTTTCCTGTACAAGTCGTAATTTTTAAGATATGACCGTTCAAAAGTTTCAATTCAAAATTTTTGTCAAAATCGACCTAAATTGCAAATTTCAACTTCTTTATTATTAGACTTAAAAATTTTGTTCATATAGCATTTGATAGCTTTTGTGAAATGGAGAAATTTGGTGTTTTTGGATTTGATGTAAGTCTGCCCGTTCAAAAGTTAGAAGATTTTGAATATTATAAGAAATCGAAACTTAGTGGTTATTCTAATTTAATAAGAAATCTATTTATTTTAGCGTCAAATTGATTACGGATTTAAATTCAAGAAAGCCGTTTACATAAGAAAACGCTTATTTCTAGTCTTTAGGGGCAACGATGTCGATTTTAGTAATTTTTCGAAATTCTATCGATTGGGGTAGAAAAAAAAAAGTCAAAAATATTGAGATTTTTTACATCGATTTTATGATTTAATCTTATAGATTTTGAACCGCTTAACACGAACCTGCCCGTGGTTTTCCTGTACAAGTCGTAATTTTTAAGATATGACCGTTCAAAAGTTTCAATTCAAAATTTTTGTCAAAATCGACCTAAATTGCAAATTTCAACTTCTTTATTATTAGACTTAAAATTTTTGTTCATATAGCATTTGATAGCTTTTGTGAAATGGAGAAATTTGGTGTTTTTGGATTTGATATAAGTCTGCCCGTTCAAAAGTTAGAAGAGTTTGAATATTATAAGAAATCGAAACTTAATGATTATTCCAACTTTATAAAAAATCTATTTATTTTAGCGTCAAATTGATTACGGATTTGAATTCAGGAAAGCCGATTATATAAGAAAACGCTTATTTCTAGCCTTTAGGGGCAACGATGCCGATTTTAGGAATTTTTCGAATTTCTATCGATTGGGGTAGAAAAAAAAAGTCGAAAATATTGAAATTTTTTACATCGACTTTATGACTTAATCTTATAAATTTCGAACCGCTTAACACGAATCTGCCTATGGTTTTAGTGTACAAGTCGTAATTTTTAAGATATGACCGTTCAAAAGTTTCAATTCAAAATTTTTGTCAAAATCGACCTAAATTGCAAATTTCAACTTCTTTATTATTCGACTTACGATTTTTGTTCATACAGCATTTGATAGCTTTTGTGAAATGGAGAAGTTTGGTGTTTTTGGATTTGATTTAAGTCTGCCCGTTCAAAAGTTACAAGAGTTTGAATATTATAAGAAATCGAAACTTAGTGATTATTCCAACTTTATAAGAAATCTATTTATTTTAGCGTCAAATTGATTACGGATTTGAATTCAGCAAAGCCGATTACATAAGAAAACGCTTATTTCTAGCCTTTAGGGGCAACGATGTCGATTTTAGGAATTTTTCGAATTTCTATCGATTGGGGTAGAAAAAAAAAGTCGAAAATATTGAAATTTTTTACATCGATTTTATGACTTAATCTTATAGATTTCGAACCGTTTAACACGAATCTGCCCGTGGTTTTCCTGTACAAGTCGTAATTTTTACGATATGACCGTTCAAAAATTTCAATTCAAAATTTTCGTCAAAATCGACCTAAATTGCAAATTTCAACTTCTTTATTATTAGACTTACGATTTTTGTTCATATAGCATTTGATAGCTTTTGTGAAATGGAGAAATTTGGTGTTTTTGGATTTGATGTAAGTCTGCCAGTTCAAAAGTTAGAAGAGTTTGAATATTATAAGAAATCGAAACTTAGTGAATATTCTAACTTTATGAGAAATCTATTTATTTTAGCGTCAAATTGATTACGGATTTGAATTCAAAAAAGCCGATTACATAAGAAAACGCTTATTTCTAGCCTTTAGGGGCAACGATGTCGATTTTAGGAATTTTTCGAATTTCTATCGATTGGGGTAGAAAAAAAAAGTCGAAAATATTGAAATTTTTTACATCGATTTTATGACTTAATCTTATAGATTTCGAACCGCTTAACACGAATCTGCCAGTGGTTTTCCTGTACAAGTCGTAATTTTTAAGATATAACCGTTCAAAAGTTCCAATTCAAAATTTTCGTCAAAATCGACCTACATTGCAAATTTCAACTTCTTTATTATTCGACTTACGATTTTTGTTCATACAGCATTTGATAGCTTTTGTGAAATGGAGAAATTTGGTGTTTTTGGATTGGATGTAAGTCTGCCCGTTCAAAAGTTACAAGAGTTTGAATATTATAAGAAATCGAAACTTGGTGATTATTCTAACTTTATGAGAAATCTAATTATTTTAGCGTCAAATTGATTACGGATTTGAATTCAGAAAAGCCGATAACATAAGAGAACGCTAATTTCTAGCCTTTAGGGGCAACGATGTCGATTTTAGTAATTTTTCGAATTTCTATCGATTGGGGTAGAAAAAAAAAGTCGAAAATATTGAGATTTTTTACATCGATTTTATGACTTAATCTTATAGATTTCGAACCGCTTAACACGAATCTGCCAGTGGTTTTCCTGTACAAGTCGTAATTTTTAAGATATGACCGTTCAAAAGTTTCAATTCAAAATTTTTGTCAAAATCGACCTAAATTGCAAATTTCAACTTCTTTATTATTCGACTTACGATTTTTGTTCATACAGCATTTGATAGCTTTTGTGAAATGGAGAAGTTTGGTGTTTTTGGATTTGATTTAAGTCTGCCCGTTCAAAAGTTACAAGAGTTTGAATATTATAAGAAATCGAAACTTAGTGATTATTCCAACTTTATAAGAAATCTATTTATTTTAGCGTCAAATTGATTACGGATTTGAATTCAGCAAAGCCGATTACATAAGAAAACGCTTATTTCTAGCCTTTAGGGGCAACGATGCCGATTTTAGGAATTTTTCGAATTTCTATCGATTGGGGTAGAAAAAAAAAGTCGAAAATATTGAGATTTTTTACATCGATTTTATGACTTAATCTTATAGATTTCGAACCGTTTAACACGAATCTGCCCGTGGTTTTCCTGTACAAGTCGTAATTTTTAAGATATGACGGTTCAAAAGTTTCAATTCAAAATTTTTGTCAAAATCGACCTAAATTGCAAAATTCAACTTCTTTATTATTAGGCTTACGATTTTTGTTCATATAGCACTTGATAGCTTTTGTGAAATAGAGAAATTTGGTGTTTTTGGATTTGATATAAGTCTGCACGTTCAAAAGTTACAAGAGTTTGAATATTATAAGAAATCGAAACCTAGTGATTATTCTAACTTTATGAGAAATCTAATTATTTTAGCCTCAAATTGATTACGGATTTGAATTCAGAAAAGCCGATAACATAAGAGAACGCTTATTTCTAGCCTTTAGGGGCAACGATGTCGATTTTAGGAATTTTTCGAATTTCTATCGATTGGGGTAGAAAAAAAAAGTCGAAAATATTGAAATTTTTTACATCGATTTTATGACTTAATCTTATAGATTTCGAACCGCTTAACACGAACCTGCCCGTGGTTTTCCTGTACAAGTCGTAATTTTTAAGATATGACCGTTCAAAAGTTTCAATTCAAAATTTTTGTCAAAATCGACCTAAATTGCAAATTTCAACTTCTTTATTATTAGACTTAAAAATTTTGTTCATATAGCATTTGATAGCTTTTGTGAAATGGAGAAATTTGGTGTTTTTGGATTTGATGTAAGTCTGCCCGTTCAAAAGTTAGAAGATTTTGAATATTATAAGAAATCGAAACTTAATGATTATTACAACTTTATAAAAAATCTATTTATTTTAGCGTCAAGTTGATTACGGATTTAAATTCAGGAAAGCCGTTTACATAAGAAAACGCTTATTTCTAGCCTTTAGGGGCAACGATGCCGATTTTAGGAATTTTTCGAATTTCTATCGATTGGGGTAGAAAAAAAAAGTCGAAAATATTGAAATTTTTTACATCGACTTTATGACTTAATCTTATAGATTTCGAACCGCTTAACACGAATCTGCCAGTGGTTTTCCTGTACAAATCGTAATTTTTACGATATGACCGTTCAAAAGTTTCAATTCAAAATTTTCGTCAAAATCGACCTAAATTGCAAATTTCAACTTCTTTATTATTAGACTTACGATTTTTGTTCATATAGCACTTGATAGCTTTTGTGAAATGGAGAAATTTGGTGTTTTTGGATTTGACTTAAGTCTGCCCGTTCAAAAGTTACAAGAGTTTGAATATTATAAGAAATCGAAACTTGGTGATTATTCTAACTTTATGAGAAATCTATTTATTTTAGCGTCAAATTGGTTACGGATTTGAATTCAGGAAAGCCGATTACATAAGAAAACGCTTATTTCTAGCCTTTAGGGGCAACGATGTCGATTTTAGAAATTTTTCGAATTTCTATCGATTGAGGTAGGAAAAAAAAGTCGAAAATATTAAAATCTTTTACATCGATTTTATGATTTAATCTTATAGATTTCGAACCGCTTAACACGAATCTGCCCGTGGTTTTCCTGTACAAGTCGTAATTTTTAAGATATGACCGTTCAAAAGTTTCAATTCAAAATTTTTGTCAAAATCGACCTAAATTGCAAATTTCAACTTCTTTATTATTAGGCTTACGATTTTTGTTCATATAGCATTTGATAGCTTTTGTGAAATGGAGAAATTTGGTGTTTTTGGATTTGATGTAAGTCTGCCCGTTCAAAAGTTAGAAGAGTTTGAGTATTATAAGAAATCGAAACTTAATGATTATTCCAACTTTATAAAAAATCTATTTATTTTAGCGTCAAATTGATTACGGATTTGAATTCAGGAAAGCCGATTACATAAGAGAACGCTAATTTCTAGCCTTTAGGGGCAACGATGTCGATTTTAGGAATTTTTCGAATTTCTATCGATTGGGGTAGAAAAAAAAATCGAAAATATTGAAATTTTTTACATCGATTTTATGACTTAATCTTATAGATTTCGAACCGCTAAACACGAATCTGCCAGTGGTTTTCCTGTACAAGTCGTAATTTTTACGAAATGACCGTTCAAACGTTTCAATTCAAAATATTCGTCAAAATCGACCTAAATTGCAAATTTCAACTTCTTTATTATTAGACTTACGATTTTTGTTCATATAGCATTTGATATCTTTTGTGAAATGGAGAAATTTGGTGTTTTTGGATTGGATGTAAGTCTGCCCGTTTAAAAGTTAGAAGAGTTTGAATATTATAAGAAATCGAAACTTAGTGATTATTCCAACTTTATAAGAAATCTATTTATTTTAGCGTCAAATTGATTACGGATTTGAATTCAGAAAAGCCGATTACATAAGAAAACGCTTATTTCTAGCCTTTAGGGGCAACGATGTCGATTTTAGGAATTTTTCGAATTTCTATCGATTGGGGTAGAAAAAAAAAGTCGAAAATATTGAAATTTTTTACATCGATTTTATGACTTAATCTTATAGATTTCGAACCGCTTAACACGAATCTGCCAGTGGTTTTCCTGTACAAGTCGTAATTTTTACGATATAACCGTTCAAAAGTTTCAATTCAAAATTTTCGTCAAAATCGACCTAAATTGCAAATTTCAACTTCTTTATTATTAGGCTTACGATTTTTGTTCATATAGCATTTGATAGCTTTTGTGAAATGGAGAAATTTGGTGTTTTTGGATTTGATATAAGTCTGCCCGTTCAAAAGTTACAAGAGTTTGAATATTATAAGAAATTGAAACTTAGTGATTATTCTAACTTTATGAGAAATCTATTTATTTTAGCGTCAAATTGATTACGGATTTGAATTCAAAAAAGCCGATTACATAAGAAAACGCTTATTTCTAGGCTTTAGGGGCAACGATGTCAATTTAAGAAATTTTTCGAATTTCTATCGATTGGGGTAGAAAAAAAAGTCGAAAATATTGAGATTTTTTACATCGATTTTATGATTTAATCTTATAGATTTCGAACCGCTTAACACGAACCTGCCCGTGGTTTTCCTGTACAAGTCGTAATTTTTAAGATATGACCGTTCAAAAGTTTCAATTCAAAATTTTTGTCAAAATCGACCTAAATTGCAAATTTCAACTTCTTTATTATTAGACTTAAAAATTTTGTTCATATAGCATTTGATAGCTTTTGTGAAATGGAGAAATTTGGTGTTTTTGGATTTGATGTAAGTCTGCCCGTTCAAAAGTTAGAAGATTTTGAATATTATAAGAAATCGAAACTTAATGATTATTCCAACTTTATAAAAAATCTATTTATTTTAGCGTCAAATTGATTACGGATTTAAATTCAGGAAAGCCGTTTACATAAGAAAACGCTTATTTCTAGTCTTTAGGGGCAACGATGTCGATTTTAGTAATTTTTCGAAATTCTATCGATTGGGGTAGAAAAAAAAAAGTCGAAAATATTGAGATTTTTTACATCGATTTTATGACTTAATCTTATAGATTTCGAACCGCTTAACACGAATCTGCCAGTGGTTTTCCTGTACACCCAGATTCAATAGAATTGAGACACTTGAATAACTGGTTGTCTACCTTTATTTTGTAACCCAAGAAATTTGACAACACTGTAAAGATAGTAAGGCCGTAGGCACGGAGTGACAGAGCTGACGGAGGCCGTTATTCAAAATTCTGAAACTGAAACGCACGTGGACGGGATTGTTTGGTTTGAAGGCTCCCTCGAACCAACGAAAATTACACAAGTCATCGACACGTTTTTTGGATTTAAGTTTAACGAAAGTTTGCTTTTAATTTATTATAAATTATTATTTAATTTGTATGAAAATTGCACGACACTGAAAAGTAGCCAATAGAAAAATAGAATTTGCTGTCATTTGTATGACAATGTAAAAATTTCCTGGAAATTTTTGCGCCATGCATAAAATTAATAAGTGGAAATTATTTCAGCCAATCAAAATTATTTATTTATTAATAATGATATCATAATGACATAATGGGCAAATGTCTGTGTCGTTGCGATTTTCTTACGCCCTCGTGCATTGATTAATATCAGGAAATTTTATTCTCATGCATTTCCAAAACGTAATTAGCCCTCGTGTTCCACTCGGGCTAATTAATATGTTTTGGAAATGCATTCGAAAAAATTTCCGGAAATAATCAATGCACTAGGGATATTATAAGTGACAATAATTCAACTAACATAATCATAACTATTTCAAAACTAATAAAATTTAGCAGTTTCGACCAATCAGAAAACAATTTAATGGAAATCTCAATGCACTTGGAAAACTACGGTCTCTTCGGGCTATTCCGGAAAAATCTTTTTTATATTACTTATTTATTCCTTGCAATTGAAACACAAATTTTGAAATAAAAATAGCGTGCTTAGAAAACTAGATTCATAATTGTGTGAGTTTTTTTAAATTGCAGTTTTAGTTTAAGTTGTCATGTCAAATTCAGCTCGAGACTTTGCAGATTCCGGAAATTTCCGGCTTTCAAAGATTCGTGCTTGTCGGATTTTTAAATGACCACTCGCGCGCGCGTTGCGCTCGTGGTCATTTCACAAGCCAAAAAGCACTATTGTAAATTACTATTAAGTAAACAAAATTTTTTTTATACATCCTGAGTCATTTTAGCCTGTTAAAACGAGGAACCGTTTTTCTGTTTCTTCGGAGTGTTGCATCTATTTTTGATGTTAAACTTCATCTTATTATTAAATTCTTTATGTTTTCTATATGGTTTTTGAAATGCTTATGATTCCTCATTCTATATAAATTCTTCCAATGGCTAAAGCCGATAACCAAAAGCAAATGACTGATAAAATAATACAGAATAGAGAACTCGACATAGTAAAGGAACCATTTTTGTTCAAAACATTTACCATTTACTATTTTAAATTGGTAAGAAAAGGATAATTAACAGACAATAATTATTTACGACCCGAGTCTTGAGAATTTATTTCTTAAATGCAGCACAGTAGTTACCCAAAGTGCATTCACCCGAATACGCAGGTAAACCTTTCTGAAAGCACAAGTAACTATTTGTTAATGAGCTGGACCATAAAGTTTATTGAGGGTCGCATAGACAGCGAAGGGTTCTGTCTGATGCTGCCAGCTGGTGAAATGTGTAGTTTACCCTCCGTCAGCTCTGTCACTCCGTGCCTACGGCCTTACTATCTTTACAGTGTTGTCTAATTTCTTGGGTTACAAAATAAAGGTAGACAACCAGTTATTCAAGTGTCTCAATTCTATTGAATCTGGGTGTACAAGTCGTAATTTTTAAGATATGACCGTTCAAAAGTTTCAATTCAAAATTTTTGTCAAAATCGACCTAAATTGCAAATTTCAACTTCTTTATTATTCGACTTACGATTTTTGTTCATACAGCATTTGATAGCTTTTGTGAAATAGAGAAGTTTGGTGTTTTTGGATTTGATTTAAGTCTGCCCGTTCAAAAGTTACAAGAGTTTGAATATTATAAGAAATCGAAACTTAGTGATTATTCCAACTTTATAAGAAATCTATTTATTTTAGCGTCAAATTGATTACGGATTTGAATTCAGCAAAGCCGATTACATAAGAAAACGCTTATTTCTAGCCTTTAGGGGCAACGATGCCGATTTTAGGAATTTTTCGAATTTCTATCGATTGGGGTAGAAAAAAAAAGTCGAAAATATTGAGATTTTTTACATCGATTTTATGACTTAATCTTATAGATTTCGAACCGTTTAACACGAATCTGCCCGTGGTTTTCCTGTACAAGTCGTAATTTTTAAGATATGACGGTTCAAAAGTTTCAATTCAAAATTTTTGTCAAAATCGACCTAAATTGCAAAATTCAACTTCTTTATTATTAGGCTTACGATTTTTGTTCATATAGCACTTGATAGCTTTTGTGAAATGGAGAAATTTGGTGTTTTTGGATTTGATATAAGTCTGCCCGTTCAAAAGTTACAAGAGTTTGAATATTATAAGAAATCGAAACTTAGTGATTATTTTAACTTTATGAGAAATCTAATTATTTTAGCCTCAAATTGATTACGGATTTGAATTCAGAAAAGCCGATAACATAAGAGAACGCTAATTTCTAGCCTTTAGGGGCAACGATGTCGATTTTAGGAATTTTTCGAATTTCTATCGATTGGGGTAGAAAAAAAAAGTCGAAAATATTAAAATTTTTTACATCGATTTTATGACTTAATCTTATAGATTTCGAACCGCTTAACACGAATCTGCCCATGGTTTTAGTGTACAAGTCGTAATTTTTAAGATATGACCGTTCAAAAGTTTCAATTCAAAATTTTTGTCAAAATCGACCTAAATTGCAAATCGCAACTTCTTTATTATTAGACTTATAATTTTTGTTCATATAGCATTTGATAGCTTTTGTAAAATGGAGAAATTTGGTGTTTTTGGATTTGATATAAGTCTGCCCGTTCAAAAGTTACAAGAGTTTGAATATTATAAGAAATCGAAACTTAGTGATTATTCTAACTTTATGAGAAATTTAATTATTTTAGCGTCAAATTGATTACGGATTTAAATTCAGAAAAGCCGATAACATAAGAGAACGCTAATTTCTAGCCTTTAGGGCAACGATGTCGATTTTAGGAATTTTTCGAATTTCTATCGATTGGGGTAGAAAAAAAAAGTCAAAAATATTGAAAATTTTTACATCGATTTTATGACTTAAACTTTTCTACACGTGATGCCACAATTTTAATGTTAAAGTGACTTTGTGACTTTTGTAAGTAAGATTCATTAGGATATTATTTAATAGGATTTTATTTCTCTTCTTTATCTAAAACCGCTATAATTCAAATTTTACAAAATAAAGTTATTAGGATAATTTTCAAAACAGATTCATTGGTTGAGGTAATCTAAAAACCTATTTAACAGAAGACATTGCGGTTTTGTGATTTTTATCATTCTTATAAATCCTGATTGATCGCAGGCTTTTATTAATGCTCATAGCATATCAAGATTATTTGATTTTCTAAGCCCAACATGTCGCATCTAATATCAATAGCTCAAGGAAATCATGCGTTTGTGAGTCGTCAGAGGACAGGTGCGTCTAAAATTTATTGTAAGTTATGCAACTATTAAAATATAATCAAGAAATTAGTTTTTAAGAAATGCGTAAGGAAGTGAAACTGAGATACAATACAGTTTCACAAATACCAATAGAAAGAAAACTCAAGACACTCATTAATATGCTTCAATATAAATTGGTAGGTAGTCGATTTTAAGAAATCTTATACCGGATGTTTCAACGAGAACCGCCGGTGCCAAATTGCGTATTTCTAATGGAGTTAAAAATTTGAAATTTGGCAGAAATAAACTATAATTCATGCACTACAAGATGGCATTATCGTTTTTTTCTTTTTTTACACGGTGTGAGTTTTTACTTTCGATCACGATTTTATATCGAAATATACACTTCATCTCTTTGATTTTGTTCAAGCTAATGATCACGACCTCCAAGATTGATAACGAGCAATTGAAATATTTTTATATCAAACCATTATTGAATTACATGGATTTTTAAATTTCAGCCCTCAGGGGATTTTTTGATTGACAGATGACATTTTTGGGGCGCCAGTTTTGCGGATAACCGCATTAGGTTTTATGATGGTCTCTGCACTGCAAATATCTTTGAGTAGGTACTGCTTTTAAGTCATAAATAACCGAACCGTTTAGGCGGTCTTTCTCACCAAATTTGACTGCTTCAATAAAGCAGTCGTGTCATTAGTTTGTCAAAATCCCGTGAACTTCTTAAAAACACAATTAGAGATACTTCAACTACAAATTTAAAATTTTTAACAACAGGAACGTATACCTGGCGGTATTACGAACATAATAATAATAAAAAATATTATTAAAAATTTTTGAAAAATCACATTATAGCGTCCCGACGGCGCATGGAGTTAATTATAGACCAACCAACGACGCCACATTGTAGCGCATTCATTAAAGTTTATTTCTGCCAAATTTCAAATTTTTAACTCCATTAGAAATACTCAATTTGGCACCGGCGGTTCTCGTTAAAACACCCGGTATACGGTTTATCAAAAGTGTGGTCTTAAGCTTTCTCTGCCAAAACTATTAGGTCTAGAGAATATTTGTGCAAGAAGAGACTTTTTCTTCTGCGCGTGCTGCACCAAATTTGATTCTGTATTATGATTATGATCTTCAAAAAATTAACAATTTTATTTTATTAAAATTACGCTACCTTGATCTGACTTAACTTAAGTAACTTGTAGTATCAAAAAATTAAAATCGTTCTTAGTTCTTTTTATGAAATTTGTGAAACTCTCATCTAAGATTACAATAAATTAGGTAGCGTCATGTTTTTAATTTCAACAACTCACCAGTATCGATGTTTCTCAAGTCAAACACTGTAAAATTATGTGACTTGTTATCACCTCCAGCAGCGATAACAAAAGGTGAATCTGGAGATAATCCCAAACATTGAACAGTGCCCAAATTGAAATTCTTCTCATGAACAAAAACAGCCTCATTCACATTACAGTCCCAAGTTTTCACTTCGCCAGACGGAGATCCAGTCACCAACAACCCCGGACATTGTCTACTGACTTCCAAACCGGTAACTTCTTGACTGTGCGCCGGTACCGACCACAATTTCCCTAAACAATCAAACAGTTAAAATATCGACAAAAAAACATTAAACTACACAAACCTTTCCTGCTATCGAAACACTGAAGGCTTCCCACACTAGTTCCGGCAAAAAACGTGAAGGGTTGGTAGGGGTTCCACGCCACCCTCTCCGCTTCGCCATCCAACTTCCACGACCGATGAGGATCAGAGGTGCGGCAGTCAAAAATCTTCGCAAATTTGTCAGCGCCACCTATTACCGTAAATAAATAACTAACCTCTCAAGTTGTTACCTACCGCCCTGCTCCACAAGAAGTTGTTACTGTGGTAGTTATTTACTTTACGCACAAATAAGTATAAACTGTTTGTTTATATCTTAGTTACTAAACTATTACTAAACTATTACTTTGCAACTAGGCCGTAAAATTAGACAGGAAGTTCGGCGGGCTGTAAAGTAGACAAAACGCCCGCTCGTGATACCTAGATAATTGTATGGTAATCAACGTTTATTTTCTGCCAAGTCATCTAATTTTGGCGTGTTATTGCTTAAGAGGTATGTTCAGTAGGCGTTGGATGCGTTTTCAAAAATCTTCAAAAGTTTTCATTCGATTTTAATGGGGTTTTACCAGTGAATAAAGTAAAAAATAGGCAATAGAAATTGACTTCCGTTGTTTTGAAGAAAAAAAAAATATAATTTTAATTTCATTATAAAAGTGTCGTTAATTCGGATAACAGCCTCCATAAACAAGTATGTATATTACATGCAGACTTGATGGCAATTTAACTCGGTTTATTGCTTTAATGTATATATTTGAAAACTTTGAAATAAATTATGTGTTGATATCTGCTTAACAGTGCGCACCAAATAACCTTAAGTTTGCATAAATAAATAGAAAAATTTACCTGCTAAAAGCGGCTGTGCTTCAGAGGGGTGCCACTCCATGCACTGGACTTTCTCGTCAAAAGCTGAAATGGTGGTGCTGGGCGTCAATTTTTCTAAATCCCACAAAAGAATCGTTTGATCGACTGACCCGCTCGCCATCACGTGATCATACGTTGTGTTCCAGGCCAACGCCAACACCGCGTCAGTATGGCCAACATGTGGCCTATTTTTCTATTGACTCGCTGCTTTACCTAACGTGAAGGCCGGTTCGATACAATTGATCACGTCAATATCCCAAACTTGGATGAACGAAGTCATGGAACCAACAGCGCAATAGTTGCCTTTGGGTGAATTTGGTTCATAATCGAGCCATTCAAAGCAAAGAGGAAAAGCGGGCAAGAGAATATCGTGGTGAACGTAAAGCGATTCTTCTTCCTCGTTGTAAACTGAAATTTTTCGATATATTAATTCGTAATTTTTTTGGAAACGCAGTTACTGTAAACTTCCAAAGAACTAGCATCACCCTCAACGTGACCAACTAAAATTAAATTATCTGTCGGCTTAATCACTTCATCTTCCTTGTCCGAATCGTCGGATTCCGAAAAATTCTCTTCTGCTTCATTTTGCAACTCCGCTATTGAACTAATTCCCAAAGCCGACGCAGCATTGTCATCTATAATTCAATTTGTAATTAATTTCGTTGCAATAATTTAAACACTACCGTCATCTTCGTCGTAATCGTCGAACCCAAATTCGTCTTGTGTTGACGAGCCTCCAGCTGCACCATCTTGGCGATTTGACACCCTGAAAATTGTTACTTAAGTAGAAATTAATTTTGACTATCACGTTTTTACCTCAATTTGCTTTTGGTGTCCTTGATTACTTGAATCAACTCATCTTTCGATAACTGGACCTGGAAACAGAGTTATAGATGTGGCATCAAAACTGGGACTGTACCTTCTCTGGATTACTCCTCGCTATTCCTCTCTTGACCCACTTGATGGACGTTACAAAATTTACGCGACTAGCGGACTCTTCGGCCTCCATTTCGAGTTAGGTGCAAATTTTTAAATAAATTTGTTCTCCCATAAACATCGACACGTGCTGACAAAAGTTGGGTTACGTTTTTCCTTCAAACTTCAAAGTCAAACGTTTTCGATTTCTAGGTTATGTTCTTAATCAGATGTTGCCGTGTTGCAGATTGCGGTGACACTGACACTACTGACAGATGGATTATAGACAGCTCCAGCTGGAGGTAGTAGCTACATGAAGTTTTATTTAACTTTGCAAAATTTGCAAGCGTCAGTTTTCAAATAATTCAGACAAATTGCTTTAAAAACGTAATCGCAGCTAACTGTAGTCTAAAGTTTCAGGCTGGGGCTGTCTGTAAATTGTTATAAATTGTAAATATTTAAAAACCCGGCAACGGTGCTTTTATTTGTGCGCCGGCGCACTGTCAGTTAAGTTTTTTAATTCAAATTTGACAGTAATCAGTAATGCCGTTACTTTCAAAGACGAGATAGGTGAGTTTTTGGCCAATTCCGCAAATAATTATTGTTTTCTGTCCAGTTGACTTGCTGTAACTGCGAATTTAAAGAAGAATTTAATATGGAAAACAGCAACACTAGCTCAGCGTCCATCGATTTCGCCGAGTTGGAGGCAAAACTGTAAGTTTTGTTTTTTTCCTGTTTTTTCTTTAATGAGTCCTTGCAGAACCACCGCCCACCCATGGGTTAAAACCATGATGAAGAACATGGAAGAAACCGTAAGTCACGCCTGCCTGAAATGGTGCAAAATACTAGTGGCAATTGGTGAGCCCGAGGACCGCATCGAGGAGTGTGTCAATGTTTTTCACACTCACATTGATGATCTGTGCAAGGACATGATAACCGACATGGAGCTGTACCATGATAAGATATGTGACAAACTCGAAACGCTTATGAAAAACTTTGAGACAGTTTGCAAAGACCTGAAGGAGCCCATGCCGGTTTTTGACTTACAAACCGATACTACCCCGCTAATCGACATGCAACGTCACATCCAGGAGCGGTTTGTAGAATAAATTTTTTCTATTTTTGTTATCAATGACTACAAGTCAAATTTCAATGGCAAGCCGTTTTACTATTTATTCTTTATAGGTATCAATGTGTTATTTTAATTATCATATTCCTATGCCACTTGGGATAATAATAATCACGTTATTTCCCTTCGTGTGGTATTTGTATTACCATTCGTTGTTAATTTTGTCTGTAATTCAATTTCCATTACACTTGAATTATAATTCTGGTCGCTAATACAGCGCCCTCTGTATTGTAGTAGATATATTTTTTTTATTTCGAACATGGGTAATTTCACTCACCTCTAAGAAGAGAAAGTCTAGATACCTGGATCTCTGTGCAGCAAGAGCCGGACAGTGACACAGTACATGAAGAGGCGTTTCTTCCTCCTCTGCACATAGGATCCTCAAAAGAGCCCACGATGTAGAGGTGTCTTCTGAGGAGGCAGTGTCCCGTGAGCAGTCCAACCGCCTTCCTTAGGTCTTCCCTGTTGAGTCCCAGCAACTCAGCTGTTCTTTGCTGATCAGGACCTGAAATAAAGATCCTCGACTGTCGAGGTGCGTTTGCCTCCCATTCCCTAGAATGCCTTGCAGACACCCAGTTCTTGAGGGCGCGCTTTAACTGGCTTGGAGGAATGCCCAGTGCCGGTTTCAGGCCAATCAGGCCCATTTCTGATCCCTTCTTGGCCAGGGCGTCAGTCTTTGTGTTTCCCCCATGCCCCTGATGACTTGAGATCCAGCAGATAATTGTTCTCCACTAGTCTCCGGAGTTTCACGTGACAGTCCCAGACAAGCCTTGATGCGGCCCTGAAAGAGCCTCATGCCCGTAGGGCAGCCTGACTGTCCGAGAAGTTGCAGATGCGCCTATTCACATAGGGTCTCTCCACATTCTCTACCGCACATGTTGTGATTGCGAAAATTTTGGTTTGGAAAACCGTAGCCAGCCTGCCAAGTTCGAAGCTGTGCTTCGTTCTTGGAGACCCGCCAACGATTCCAGCTCCAGACCCCTTGTCCGACACCGCCGTACCAGACGCTTCGTCGCAATTGGTCCTGATATTGCTCTTCTCACTCTTTCCTCGAGGGGAGTAGAATGGTGTAATTCTTTTCTATCTTGAGGCGCGGAATTATGGCATCGCCACCTATCTGAAACATAAATCATAATTTGCACATTTGGCGCCAAATTTTGCTAGCGTCTCAATCAGCGACATGAACAGGACACATAAACATTCGGTACCATTTCATTCACCACCAAAGTTGGAGAATGGAGAATAGAAACGGAAACACTGAAATTTGGCGTTAATCGCCAATACAGTCCGGTCATGTGCTCTGGCCAATTATCATTATATCTACTATAATATACGGGGCGCTGTAGTATCCATTCTTTTCCATTCCACATGCCATGCGACATCGCTCTTAATGTCCCATTTTAATTCAAGTGTAATGGAAATTTAACTACAAACGAAATTAACAACGAATGGTAATAGAAAAACCACACAAAGAGATCAAATGCAATAGAGATTCACATTGAGGCGAAATAACAATCGAATTTAAATTTTAATTTAAAATGAAAATTCACGGTGTGATGATAAATTCAAATAACAATAAAATTTAATTGCAAGAAAAATACAAAACAAATTTAAATAAAAACACCGCAAGGTCATTCTAAGTGCTATAGAAATTCATATTCAATGGAAATTAAAAAAGCAGAAAAATTGAAATTTTTGAAAAATGGTCGAACGATTTAAATACATACAATGTGAAAATAGGATTTTTTAAATTAGTAACAAATTATTTTGCTTTTATTTAAAATAAAAATATCTATTTAAGTTTTAATTTGAAATGGAAATTGTATTTTCAGGTATGAAAAATTGGCGTCAACTCGCAAAAAGGAAGTCGAAATTTTAAATAAAAAACTCTGCAAAATCTGCGTTGCCTTGGGCCGTGCCCCGCCCCTCCTCCCAGTCTCACCTCTTCCCTCAGCTGAAGAAGTGGATAAATCCTGGGAACACCTGGAGAAGCTAGAAACGGAACAAATGGAACGGGAAGAAACCTTCTTTGAGTTACGCGAAGAAATCGTCGCCATCGCGTCGGAACTTGGTGCCATTCCCGAATTGGACTATGAAAGACGCATTCTGGGTCTAAGTGATTCTGAAGTTTTGATTTCTGATGAGGATCTCGACCAATTGCAATCATACCACAAGCGTCTCCAAAGAACCGCTGAAAACGTCGAAACAGAAATCAACGAATTGCGTATAAAAATTGATGCCATCTGGAATAAATTAGAGATTGATATGCTAGAAAGAAATGAGTTCCTCAAGACTTACACCGGCAAATCGTTTCAGACGCTTGAGGCTCTCAGAACTGAATTGAGCAGATGCGACGCTTTTAAAAAGGCCAACTGGAAAACTTTTATCGAGAAGCTTCGCGTTGATTTAGACCAACTTTGGGCTCGTTGCCGCGCAGCTGAAGAACTACGAAACGAGTTCTTATTTTTCGACACTTATTTTTATACTGAAGACCTCCTCGAACTGCATGAGCGTGAAATCGCGAAATGGACGAGGTTTTACGAAAGTAACGAAGTAATTTTTTCAACCCTTGACGAATTTGAGAAGTTATGGGAGGAAATGGGGCAATTGGAGGAGAGTTCTAGAAGCACCAACCGTTACCAAAATCGCGATGGAGAACTCCTTAAGGAGGAAAAATTACGAAACAAGCTGACAAAGAGCATTCAGAAACTGGAAGAGAAGCTGTTAGCTTTAGCTGATAGTTTCCGTGAAAAGAACGGGCGTGAATTTTTGAATTTTGGCAAGCCAATTGATGAATATATCGCAAACCTGCATGATGAAAGGGAACTTCAGTTCAAGACAAAATTGAAAGAGAAAAGGTTGAGGGATAAAACGCCCGTGAAGTTGCAGACTACCCTCAAACGGAAGCTGGTCACGCCGTCGCCTGTTCCGTTGCTGAAAAAGTCGCGAACGGTGTACTGTCAGGAAGAACAAGGTGGCGTCGAACTCAAAAAAGTATGAATGTATTAATCTATTTATTTGTATCATTTATATTAAAGCTAAAATTTTACTAATAACGACGATATTTTACTTGATTCACTTAAGCTGCCTCACCCTGTGCAGTAGACGTTACCGTTACAAAGTTATATTTCTGAAATACCAATACTTGAAAATACCGAAACTATTGCGTTAAGTAGATAAGCTGCTTTTTATTATTATGAAAAAATCCAAAATAACTTTGGAGTGCCACAAATTTAAAATTTGACGTAGCAGTCTAGTATGTAAAAATTGTTATGACATACCTACATTTGTGAGCTATATTGATCATACTTGCTTGGAGTTTTTTAGTCTTTCCTCTGGGCAACTAGAATACAGTCGGAATTGACAGAGAAATAGTCAGAATTGCCAGAAAAAAGTCAGAATTGCCACAAGAAAGTCAGAATTGATAAAGAAAGTTAGAATGGCCAGAAAAAAGTCAGAATTGTTACAGCAAAATCAGATTTGCCAGAAAAAAATCGGAATTAAATCGAATTAAAGTTAGAATTACCAGGTAAAAGTCAGAATTGCTAGAATAAAGTCGGAATTGCCAGGAGAAAAGTCAGAATTGCTAGAATAAAGTCGGAATTGCCAGGACAAAAGTCAGAATTGCCAGAATAAACTCAGAATTGATATAGAAAATTAGAAGGTCCAATAAAGTCATAGTTGCCACAGAAAAATCTAATTTTTCCCATCTCTAACTTCCCCTTTTCTCTCTTCAGCAACATTTTCCAATTCCGCCTCTTCGATCGCATTTCAATTGTTATTACCGTCGTTCTTTTTCTAGAAACTTTACGAATGTATCCGGGTCTACCTTACATAACTCGAGTGTGCGTCAAAGACTACAAAATTCCCGATCAGAACGTCGTTATCGAGAAAGGCACCAGAGTGATCATCCCGATTCGGGGAATTCATTACGACGAAAGTTATTACAAGAACCTAGAAACGTTCGATCCTGAAAGGTTCAATGAAGAAAACAAAAGTACGCGTAACCAGTACGCCCACATACCGTTCGGTGAAGGACCGAGAATTTGTATTGGTAACAGTGTAACGAAAGAGGCGATTCGATAATTTTGTGGTAATTGTCAACGTTTCAGGATCACGTTTCGGCATGATGCAATCAAAAGTGGGATTGGCGGCGTTGTTGAGAAATTATCGATTTACGGTCAATCCTAAACCACTCGAAATGTCGGCGAAGTCCTTTCTTCCGCTCGCTATCGGAGGCATTTGGTTGGACGCCGAAAAAATCGAGACGGTGGACCAATAATAGTTTCAACAATTATTTTGTTTTTTTCCAACCCTCCTACCTCGGATCCAAAATTAAGGAAAAAATTGCAATGATTTCGGGAAATCTCAAATGGTGGAGACACCGGGTGAAAATAGTTGAATAAAAAACTAAAAAGTTGAATTAAAAAAAAACAAAATTTTTCCTCTAATGAGAAAAAGTTAAAGCTATCTATAAAAATATTAAGATGACAGACTGTTCAAGTAAAAAACGGAAGTTTTAATTTAATCGAAAAGTGGTCGGAATGAGGGTTAGGACGGTTAGGACGGCACTGCAAATCCAGCTATAAGATTTTTCGTTAAAATTCTACCAAAAACTTGAAGTCAATATAAAAATTTACTAGCTGCCTAAACTTATACCGTAACATTAAGTAATAATTGATATCAATAGGAAAACACGTTCGAAGCTTATTAAATTAGTGCTTTTTCCTCCCTTTTTTGCTCTTGCCTTTACTGGGTGCCTCACCAACGGTCACGGTACCCCCGGCAATATCCTCCCTATCTTCAGACTTCTCAATCACCTAGAAAAAAAAATTCAGCACAAAATTTCGTTATTTAGTAAAATAAGTGGTTTGAATGCAAACTGACGTTTAAATGGAAAAAAAAGCGAATCGCCCCAAACAACCCCCTTGAATGCAATAAGTCGGTGTTGCTTAGTGTTTTACGTAAAAAAAAATGCGGGTTGTCCAGCAACAATGGTTTGAATGCTAAAAAGGGGGAGTGGTTTGAATGCAAAAATTTGTGGTTTGAATGACAAAAGTTGTCGATATTTCGCAGTTTGAAAACAAAAACTATACAAACCTGTTGCGCGTCAATAAAAAACATCAAATCTCGCACTTGCTCCTTCAATTCCGCGATCTCTTTGGCACTGTTCTCGTTATCTTCCTGCATTTTAACCAATTTGTTTTGCCATTGTTGCTGATTGTTCCTCAACGCCTTCCCCAACTGTCTCTCCTCGTTCAACTCGCTCAGAGTCGCGGTTAACCTTTCGAAAAAAAAAATAATCAATCAACAACAAATTTTCCAAAAAAACAAAAACAAAACAAACTTCGAAGTTTGTTGCGTCAATTTCTTTTCGACCGCCATCTTTTCTTTGGTGACACTCATCAATTTCTCCCTCAATTCCCTGTTCTCCTGTCCGAAAGTCTGGACGTCTTGGTGCAGAGCTTGCGTTTCGTTGTAGAATAAATTCTCGCATTTCGCCAGACGTTCTTCGTAATACAAACGTTGTTCTTCGAGTTGCGACGTTAGTAGATACGTGAATTCGAGTTGGACCGAATCGACTTTTTCTTGGGCGCATTCGGCCTCGGACGGCGGTCCTTCGGACGCCACCAATTTCCCGTCGGCCTTGTTCTGGAGGAGACGGTGTACGAAATTGTCGCCTTTGTAATCCCAGACGCGATGCGACCCCAATTGGAGGGCGTAGCAATGACCCGATTCGCGGTAATGAAGGGCGGCGTGGCCCCCTTGGTATCTGCAAACGTGAGTTGAAACAAAAGCGAAACGTTAGTAAAGGTGGCAGTACCGGCCGCAGCCCACGTGACCGCAAATAAGGCAAATCCAGAGGGCGTCCGCCGAAGCCGCCGCTTTGCCGCACTGGTCGCATTCCGAACTGGCCTCCTGTTCGGGACTTTGGACGCAACGACACACCGGACAAGTGGAGTCGCCCCATTGCTCCAGACAGTTGGCGTGGAACGCGTGGTTGCACAAAATCGTCAGCACCCCGTCCACCGATTCGTCCATGCGCTCTAGATTATTATTAAAATAATTATTGATTGACGACGAAATTTTTATTGGTACCTAAGCAAACGGGACATATGGGCAGTTCGGTATGGCCGGGTGGCGGGACACCATCATGGGCCCATTCAACCCGCGACACCCAAACGATCCGGCAAATGTTGTCGGGTTCGAGACTATTAAACGGACTGCCGTTGAAGGTCATGTAAAACTCCATGGCCGATTCGTGCGTCCTAAATGTCAACAACGCCATGTATTGGTTGGGCAAGGAGTCCCGCAGG
Organism: Schizotus pectinicornis; assembly: GCA_951805265.1. NCBI lineage: Eukaryota > Metazoa > Arthropoda > Insecta > Coleoptera > Pyrochroidae > Schizotus > Schizotus pectinicornis. The sequence goes on along the minus strand of OX638210.1, from coordinate 11,095,891 downwards.
ACGCGAATGTGGGCGATATCGCCGTGGCAGGGTGCCGTGAACGCCAACAAATCGTGGCAAGTCATCGAAGTCGGAACCCCCAACAAACAAAGCGTTATAGCCTCCTTGCGATCGCTCAAAACACTAAAAATTCCTCAATCAAAAATCCAAAAAAAATCAAAAAAAAAACCCTAACTCTTCCTTGTAGAGGTGCAAGATGCCTTTGGTGATTTCCACGAAAGGATTACCGCTGAAAAACCCGATTTCCGCCTTTTCGTCGGGTTCCTTGTCGGTTAGCGGGGTGGTTTCGCGGGAACAAACTGGGAGGAGGCCCCAGTCGTCCCGGGGGGTTTCCAGACGGCTGAGAAACGTTTCTACGCTGATGTCGCGCGGTTTTCGTTGGCCCTTCGGTCGGGGGGCTTCACTGCTGGCCTCGGCTCCGATTTCTGCAAATTTAGTTTGAGGTTATGTTGGGAAAATTTGCGATAATCACCGTTGGTTTCGCGGGGGTCGTCGACTTCCACTCGCAACACGCATTTGGACACTAATTCCGACATGATGGGCCTCCTTTGGGGGGCGCGTGAGGGCTGAAATGGGAGTTGGGTTTTGTTGTTCCTAACACCATCGGTCAAGTGTCAGTGGCATATGGGAAATGTGTGACCCACCACGTGTGTGACGTCACAACTCCATCTCGTTTTGACGTTTGTCAGAACAGCCAACAGCAGCAGGGAATTTTTGGTTGTAAGGTTTTAAGCAAGTATTCTTGCCGAACTAAATTTCGGGACTTTACAGATAATTTTCTTGTTAAGGTGAAAAGAACTCTTTAACAAATTGTCGTATCAAAACCTTCTATGTCAGTTTACGAAGACTATATCTTTTTCTTTCAGGAAAAAAATTAACGTCTTCTAAATTTTATTACTTAATATTTTATGATTTTTTTCTTATTGGACGTCAAAAGTATAGTCTTGGAGTATAAAAAAAATTGTAACTTTTTAACAAAATGTCATATTGAAATGTTTTATACCATTCTACTTAGAGAATACAATTGTCTATTAGAAAAAAAAACGACGTTTTGTAGATATTATTACTCGATTTTTTATAATTTTTCTCTTATTGGACAACAAAAGTATGGTGTTCGGGTATAAAAAAAAATTGTAACCTTTTAACAAAATGTCGTATCAAAATGCTTTATACCATTCTACGTAAGCATATAATTTTCTTTTAGAAAAAAAAATTGACGCTTTCTGGATATTAATACTCAATCTTTTATAATTTTTCTCTTATTGGACCTCAAAAGTATAGTGTTGGAATATAAAAAAAAATTGTAACTTTTTGACAAAATGTCGTATCGAAATGCTTTATACTATTCTACGTAAAGAATACAATTTTTTATTAGAAAAAGAAATCGACGCTTCCTAGATATTATTACTCAATCTTTTATAATTTTTCTCTTATTGGACGTCAAAAGTATAGTGTTGGAGTATAAAAAAAATTGTAACTTTTTAACAAAATGTCGTATCGAAATGCTTTATACTATTCTACGTAAAGAATACAATTTTCTTTTAGAAAAAAAATAGACATTTTCTAGACATTTTTACTCATTTTTTTATAATTTTTCTCTTATTGAACGTTAAAGTATAGTGTTGGAGTATAAAAAATAATTGTAACTTTTTAACAAAATGTCGTATTGAAATGCTTTATACCATTCTACGTAGAAAATACAATTTTCTATTTAAAAAAAAATCGACGCTTTGTAGATATTATTACTCAATTTTTTATAATTTTTCTCTTATTGTACATCAGAAGTATAGTGCTGGAGTATAAAAAAAAATTGAAACTTTTCAACAAAATGTCGTATCGAAATGCTTTATACCATTCTACGTAGAGAATATAGTTTTCTATTAGAAAAAAAAATCGACGCTTTCTAGATATTATTACTCAATCTTTTATAATTTTTCTCTTATTGTACTTCAAAAGTATAGTGTTGGAGTATAAAAAAGTTTGTAATTTTTCAACAAAATGTATCGAAATGCTTTATACCATTCTACGTACAGAATACAATTCTTTTTTAGAAAAAAAATCGACACTTTCTAGATATTATTACTCAATTTTTTATAATTATTCTCTTATTGGACGTAAAAAGTGTAGTGTTGGAGTATAAAAAAAAATTCTAACTTTTTGACAAAATGTCGTATCGAAATGTTTTATGCCATTCTACGTAGCGCATAAATTTTTCTTTAGGGAAAAAAAATTGGCGCCGTCCAAATTTTACTCGTTAATTTTTTACGAATTTTCTTTGATCGGCGCCTCCACCTTTTGTCGAGTTTCTAGTTTTTCGAAGATAAGACGCCACGGTCGCCTCAACCTGATCCGTTTTAAAATTTAAAAAATCGTCTTTTTCGCTCTTTTCCAATTTCCGTTATCCCAATGTGCAATTTGCCCCTTCTCCGCCATCCGCTGACTCACATCCGCTGCTTCCTTTCTGCAGATAATTCCGATGTTCTAAATTCAGTCTTTCTGTGCTAAACCTCGTAAAATGTCCACCAAACTGTCGCTCTTCTTCGCCCTCCTTCCGGTTTTCGTATTAAATTTCGCAACCGAAGAGATCAACACCGATCTGAGTTTTATCAAAACCTGCAACAGAACGTCACCGATCAGCATGAGTGAGTTGCCGGAAATAACAATTAATTTTTCGCTTCTCCTAAACATTTTTTGGCCCAATCCGCAGGAACCATGAACGAAGTTTTGATCAACAAGAAACTGGCCCAAGGCGAATCGAGCGCTTTCAAATGTTTTCTCCACTGTCTATTCACCAAATACGGTTGGATGGACGAAGAGGGCGGTTTTCTGCTCCACGACATCAAACAAACGTTGGAGGAGTCCGACGTAGAAATAGCAAGTCTCGAATATATTCTCTACAAATGTACCGCGATCGAATCGGTAGACAGGTGCGAACGTTCGTTTGTTTTCACCCAGTGTTTTTGGGAGAAAATGGCGGAACAGCAACCCTCCGAAGACCAATTGTTTTACAACATCGAAGATAAGAAGTGATAACGGCGCCGCCCACAGCGAGGAAGTCGGGTCAACAAACTGATAATGAAGCAACGTTTCCAATAAAAGTATCCCCAATAGTCGGCTCTTTCATTAATAATATTAATAAAATAACAAATAAAATATCGTACATAATCAACAATTACACCAAATCTACAAAGCGAGACACCGCCACAGGCGCCGTTATTTGTTTAAAATGCGAAAAATTAATTCTAAAATTATTGCGTTCTCGCTGAAATTATTCGAGGTGATCCTGTGCAGGACCGGAATCAGCTCGTTATCCAGACTCTTCATGTAGATCGGCGGCAACTTCATCGCGTTACTTCCAGCCGAATACATCACCTGAAATCACCAATGTAACCAAATTTTTCCCAACCAAAACAACTCACGTTTTCCAAATGAAGAGTCGTCCTGATCCCGATCTTGTGAAAGTTGTTACTGACGAGCAAGTCCAAGTATTTGACGAGAGCGTTACAAGTCGCTTTCGCTATGCTTTCGGACACTTTCGAAATGTCGACGGGGTCCTGGTTCCGGCACGACTCGTCAGCGTTCTAAACAAAAATAAGTTTCAACCCACTTCTGATTCAACCACAACTACGCTTATTCTAGTGCAACTATTAAAAAAAAAATTACGAGGGTTTTACGACAAAAAATCGGGGTTTTCCCACTTCTGATTGAGGGAAGCTACGCTTTATTCTACTTAAAAAAATTGTGCAAAAATTCCCCGTCCTTGTGAAGCTATTGTAGAAAAAAATTTACTTGTATGATGAAAACTTCCGTCCATCGGATGAGGCGGTTGCCGCTGTTGCAGACGTAATCTTTCCCGTTGTGGACCCTGATCGAAGGTATGCCGCCCATCGATTGGTTGTCGATCGGGGAAACGATACTAAAAACGTAAATAATAAAAAAAAATCATCTGCGCAACGAAAAAAATTCCTAGATTACTTGATGTTGAAATTGGTGTCGGCTTCGCCCCAGATGAGACTGACCGTTTCGTCGGAGGCGGCATTGACGCAACCGCACTGTATAGTGTAATTCTTCATGTTGCGCAAACTCTCCCGGATCTGGACCATCTGTTCGGGGGGGATCTGGATCATCAGACCGTCCTCGACGATGCTCGACTTGGCCGTCAGACCGCTCGACGACTTCAACGCCCCATTAAAAACGATGAAACTCGCCCCAGTTACTGGAATCGACCAAATAATTAATAATAATAATAAATTAAAAAAAATATGGGAGTACGGTAAATGTAGAAACCTGTAATGTCGGTAATTATTTTTTTAAACGCACGAATCTATAACATTGATAAGTATAAGGAAAAATTCGTAACTTTTTAACAAAAGGTCGTATCGAACCACTCAACGAAGAAAATACTATTGTCCCTAAGGAAAAAAATTGACGCCCTCTAGATTTTATTACTTAATTTTTTTAGAACTTTTCTCTTATTGGACGTCAAAATCAATCAACCTCTAAGAAGTTACAACAGAACTGTTGAGTAAATTGTTGAAAATAAAAGTCAAACTCTCATTATTTATTGATCCGCCCGTCGACGAGACTATTGTTATGCATGTTATTTATTGGTCCGGCCGTCAAACTCTCATCCGCCCTTTTGTTCTTTTGGCCGTCACCGGATGTACAATAGTGCCGTGTGCATTAGGTTAGACTATATAAGGTCAATGAGTTTTAGTTTTAAGTTAGTTCTGCCATACGAGCAACATCTCCCGATTACAATAAGTTGTTTTGTTAAATAAACGTTTCGCATAGCAAAAATCAAACTAAAATTATTTAACATAAATTATGTGGTATACTAAATGTAGAAACCTGTAATGTCGGTAATTTTTTATAATGTTGATAGATTAATTGATCGATAGCGGAATGTCGAAATGAAGAGGTCTCGAAGTAGAAATCTGTAATGTCGACAACGCGAAAAAAAAGTTTCTAAACAATCTTAGTATGTCGATTGCCAATATTACAGTGTCCTGACTTAACGGCGGTTTTCCTTACTGGTCGTGTTGTCGTCGTTACCTTTCCTAGGCTTGTTGTGGATGTTGATGGCGTGAGTGCTGTAGGCGTTCTCGTTGCTTTGGGTGTCTTGTATGCAAACCAAATGGGAGTCGGCTTGACTGCTAAAATTTCCAGCAAAGGCCAAAATGTGATCGCTCGAGTTGTTCATCGACTTCATCACCTAAAATAGAGACCAACGAACTTAAAAAAAAATCTCAAAAAATTTAGTCGCCCCTCCGGTTCTTTACCTGGTCGTATCGGTTAAGGGGGATGGTAACGGTGGTGTTCTTGTCCTCCATGTGGATGGTCAAACCCCTAATTTGGGGGAGGGAATAGGAAAAGTTTCGGAAATCCTAAAAATAGATTTTTAGGATTTTTTTTTTAAAAGTTTGGAAGCCTTACAGCGAGTAAATTGATGATGGTGTGGCCGATTTCGACAAAAACGCTGTCTCTGTATCGGTTCGAAATTATGGGGCTGGGGTAATAGCGATACTCGGCCCCCAGCCTCAAGATCAGTCTTAACGGAAACAGTTTCGCCCAAGGCGTTTCCCATCTGCAACCAAACCACAGTTAAACAACAAAATTTCCCCGCTTCCCTCTCTCAATACCTATGGATCAAGATGCCGATCAAGTAGGGTTCTGTCGGTTTGATCACGTTCTGCAAACATTGGAATGTCGGCCGGATAAAAACGAATCCGACATGATTTTTCGAACCGAGAAACGTGGGAGTGTTATGCAACGACAATCCCATTTCTTTCACCGAAGTACCCTTGACCGCGTCCCTGTAAATGTTGTTGATGTGGAGAAAAACGTCCTTAGGAACGATCGTTTCGTCATCGAGAAGCTCCAAAAGAATGACGATCTCGTCTTGACCGACGTTGATAAGACCTTCCGTCGAAAAACACCACGCCAACTTGTTGATGCAACATTCCACTGGAAACAATTGATCAAGTGACGTCACCAAAAAAAAAATCATCGACACTCACTATTGACGATTTTCAAATGGACCAGCAAGTTGGTTTGAATGCAGAACGTCACGGTCTCCTTTCGCAGCGTTTCAACAGTGGCGGAGTTGTTGGGGCAGTCCGAGTAGGATACGTCTAAAAGACACTCAAGCGTTAATGTCGCAAAAAAAAAAATATAAATAATTGGTTTCAGCAAAATTTACTACCCTGCGACGTACTAATAGAATTTTATGTAGAAATCTGTAATGTCGGTAACAATTTTTGCATAAAATTTTTTCGCAACATTTAATACTGACAGTTGGGGGTATCCAAGGACAAATTCATTTGTTTCGACTTCAATTAAACTTGTTTCGGTTAGTGGAATTAATAATTTTTTTTGCAGAAACCTGTAATGTCGGTAATAATTTTTGTTGTTCCCCCCACCTGTTTTCATGACGGTGGCTGTCGGCGGCAGCCCGTCCCCCTTCGGTATAAAACTCTTCGTTTCCGCGTCAATTTCGGGAAATCCCGCCTCCTTCTTGACGCTTATCTCCTCGACTTTCCTCACGTGTTTCTCCGTATACCCAAAATCGCTGTCTAAATTAGTCAAATCGCTGCCCGGTCTTATCCCGTCACAAAACATCACACTCTTATTAGTCCGACTTTTCCCCGAACCTTTCCTCTTCAACACCCCGACCGGAACCATCACCGATGGCGGATTGGGGTTGCCGGTACCGACCTGTTGATGTGGCGGCACCGTCGAGCAGTACTCCGCCGGATTGTTGGGATTCGGTTGGGGTTGGACGAAACGGGGCGAATTCGATTCGCTACCCGAACTTTCGGGCGGAACGTCTTTCGTTAGGATGTCGTAACATTTCGAACAAACGCGAGCGACGTCGTCGAGATACTCCAAACGGTACTTGAGATTGCAACATTTCGAACAGAGGACGAAACCGCATGCGCGACAATGATGACGACGTTTGATCACGGTGAACTTCATGTCGCAATGGAGACAGTTGAGGGCGTCGCCGTCGGGGATCCACAACGGCGCCTGCTTTCCCAACCAATCGCCTGGCGACAAAATTACAACGGTTAACAGTTGGTAAGCCTGCGAGGGAAAAGGGGGCGGGGCAACCAGTTACCTTGTCCAATCGCGTCGCTTTTTCGCGTCGCCGTTTCGACAGCGACTGTTTCTTCAGTGGCGCCACCTGTTGCTTCGCCACTTTCTCCGTTCAAATTCCTCCCTACTTCCTCAACTTGTTCCTCGACCGCGTCGTGGAAAACCTCTGGATTGACGTCGGATTCACTTTCGCCATTTTGATTGTTGGTTGTTGTCGTTTCGATGTTGGTGTTGTCATCGTTGACCGTGTCGGTCGATGACGTACAAGACGATGTCGTTTCGGTTGAAACGTCCGAAAATGTCGGCGACGCCGACGTTGAACATTCGTTGTCGCTACTGTTGTCCGCGTTCTTTTGTTTCGGTCGTGCGGGTAGTTCTTTGTTGATGTAAACGTTGTTGTAAGGGGTTGAACCGGGGTCGCCTAAAAGTCGGTAAAAATTACAGGAATCTACCTATCGCTTAGTAGTAACAAATTATTTTTTTTTTAATTTAGCAAAATTACAGGAATCTACCTATTAGGTTGATGACGCCTTTAACTTCGTCTTGACTGTTGGTGGGTAATGACAAAACTTTAGGTCGTGAATGAAGATTATTGTCCTCTTTGGTTTCTTCTTCTTCCGTTTCCGTTCGCCCTTTTGACTCTTCGACAGTTTCTTCCTGGACAATGTCAAAACTTTTTTCCAACTCTTTTTCTTCTTCCTTCTTCACTTCTTCGACTTCTCGAGACTCAAACTCTTTCTCCAACTCTTCTAGATACTTATTCAATTCGGATTCGTCCAAATCGATGTCTTCGGTGAAACCAACTTTGACGACGTCATCATCCACCAATACTTCAACTGTTTTTCCCTCTTCTCGCTCGACCAATTCCTCGACTTTCTCTTCGACCGGTCGATCAATTGTTTCAATGCAACTACTTTTCACCTCCACCAGAACCAAATCTTCAGTCTTCTCCTCCTTCAGTTTTGAAACTTCCATTTCCGTTTCCCCCACCATTTCAACGAGTTGCGAAGCAACTTCCGTTTTGGGGGATTCTACTGTTGGTTCCAGTTCTTCTTGGGTTACCGGTTGCAAACTTTCAATTGTTTCCACTTCCGTTTCTTCATTTGTTACAGCTTTAGGATCTTCAACTTTTTCCACATCTTGACCTTCAATTGTTTCCACTTTTGGACCTTCAACTGTTTCCAATTTTGGACCTTCAACTGTTTCCACTTTTGGACCTTCAACTGTTTCTACTTTAGGAGCTTCAATTGTTTCCACTTTCGGACCTTCAATTGTTTCCACTTCTGGACCTTCACTTGTTTGCACTGTGACTTCTCCATTTTGACCTTCAATTGTTTCTCCTTCCGCTTCTTCATTGGTTGCCACTGTTGCGACTGTTTCTTGAAGCTTTGGTTCTTCAATTGTTTCAACCTTTGGACTGGGGGTTGTTTGGACGTTGGCGACTAGATTTCGGTGGTGGTTGGCGGTCGAATGGGGGTTGGCGAGGGAACTCTCGCCCGCGGGCGGTGTTTTGGGGGTGATTTCCGTGTTTAGGTACTCGTTGAGGCTGTGAAAGACGTTGTTGATGGAGTGTTTGACGTTGGTGTTTTTGAAACTGTACGCCGGGTTGGGGGGCGGCGGCGGCATTCGATGTTTGTTGTTTCTCGACTGTTCGAAGCCATGATTGTCGGTTGTCAGTTCGCTGTACTCGAAATCGTTCAGAACTTGGTCCAGATCCACCGTGTACTTATCCATCTACCAAGACCAAAAACCGAGAAAAAACTTAAATTAGGGGAAAAAGCGCCGACGTCGGTCGGGGAACGTTACCTTTGTGACGAAAACGACGATAAATTGTCATTTCCCGGACGTTAAAAACAAAAAAACCCGGAATTACTGCGCCTTTTGACGTTTTAACCACAAAATTTGACGTCAGCTGATTCTGACGTTCGTCTTGTGACGTCTCGTTGGGTTGGCGCCAATGACGCCGCCAAATCCCCTAAAACTAGGTCAGTGGGGAACTAGAAAAGTAGAAAAACCAAAATGGCCGACGAGAGCGCCAGCTATCCATTACACAGCGCTGTTTTCGATAACGATATAAAATCCTTATCGAGGTTATTGCGTAAGCACGATGTAGCAGCTAAGGACAAACACGGTGAGTTGTCTCTCCGGCGAAATTCCGGCATTTTTGTCCCGTTTCATTCAATTCGGGGGCGAAACCAGAAAGTGAGGTTATGTCCCCACTTCCAATTAGTGTTGTTTGTTTAGAATTGCGTTTAAAATTGATGGTTTCGTTTCAGGTAACACCGCCCTGCACTTGGCGGTGATGTTGGGACGTAAAGGTGAGTTCTCTGCTATTGTTATCGTTATCTTATCGAATCTTTTGTAGAGTGCGTGCAACTGTTGCTGAAACACGACGCTCCAGTTAAGGTGAAAAATGGATTAGGTTGGACGGTTCTGGCGGAAGCCGTCAGTTATGGCAACAGACCCACGAGTATTTGTTGAAACTTTTTATATATTTTTTTATTTTAATTGGAGACGTTTCTAGTTTCGTCCCTGGTTAGGAAGTTTCGCCAGCAGTCGAGGGAGCAAATGGAGGAGAGACGACCGAATTTGGTGGAGGCTCTCAATAGGATTAATGATTTTTATATGGAGCTTAAGTGGGACTTTCAATCTTGGGGTATTACAGAATTTTGATACGTAGAAAGGTTCTTTGGTATTACAATTCAGTTCTAGTTCCTTTGGTTTCGAGAATTTTACCGTCCGATATTTGTAAAATTTACAAGAGTGGGGCTAATATACGACTGGATACTACGTTAGTCGACTTTTCTGATATGAGATGGGAGAGGGGAGATATTTCATTTATTTTCAACGGCACCGCTGAACCCAATGAGAGCCTGACTGTGTTGGATAACATTCTGAAAGTTTATCAGAGAGTTCGGTATGAGGTAAGCCAGTCTTATAGATCCTGAAATTATTTTTTCAGCGAGAGGTTGCACAGCGTGGTTTTAAGTAGAATATCGCTAAGGCCCTTTTAAATTTTTCAAACAATGTTTTTGAAATTTTTGTTACGTTCACACGATGTAATAGCTTTCAATTAACAATCCTAAGAATTTTTTCAGCAATATTTTCAAAACTAAACTTACAAATAATCGTTTTTCGAATGTATCTTGATTAAATTGTTGTAAAGCTTGGGATAATTGAGTTAGAAAGTTACATTATACTTAGTTGCATAGATCCTAAAATTACCTTTTCAACGAGAGGTCGCACGGCGTGGTTTCAAGTAAAATATCATTAAGGCCCTTTTTGATTTTTATTTTTTAAACAATGTTTTTCTAATTTTTTTACGTTCACACGATGTAATAACTTTCAATTAACAATCCTAAGAAGTTTCTCACCAATATTTCCAAAAGTAAGCTTACAAATAATCGTTTTTTGACTGTATCTTGATTAAATTGTTGTAAACCTTACGATAATTGAGTCACAAAGTTACGGTGTAGCCAGTTGCATAGATCCTAAAATTACCTTTTCAACGGGCGGTCGCACGACGTGGTTTCAAGTAAAAAATCCCTAAGGCCTTTTTTGATTTTTATTTTTCAGACAATATTTTTAAAAAAAAATTTACGTTCACATGATGTTATAGCTTTCAATTAACAATCCTAAGAATTTTCTCAGCAGTATTTTCAAAACTAAGCTTACAAATAATTGTTTTTTGACTGTATCTTGATTAAATTGTTGTAAACCTTGTGATAATTGAATTACAAAGTTACAGTATAGCTAGTTGCATAGAGCCTAAAATTACCTTTTCAACGAGTGGTCACACGGCGTGGTTTCAAGTAAAATATCACTAAGGCTCTTTTTCATTTTTATTTTTTAAACGATGTTTTTTAAATTTTTCCTACGTTTACATGATGTTATAGCTTTCAATTAACAATCTTAAGAATTTTCTCAGCAATATTTTCAAAACTAAGCTTATAAATAATTGTTTTTTGACTGTATCTTGATTAAATTGTTATAAAACTTGCGATAATTGAGTTACAAAGTTACTGTATAGCCAGTTGCATAGATCCTAAAATTACCTTTTTAACGAGCGGTCGCACGACGTAGTTTGAAGTAAAATATCACTAAGGCCCTTTTTGTTTTTTACTTTTCTAACGATGTTTTCTAAATTTTTCCTACGTTTACACGATGTTATAGCTTTCAATTAACAATTCTAAGAATTTTGTCAGCATTATTTTCAAAATTAAGCTTACAAATAATTGTTTTTTGACTGTTCTTGATTAAATTGTTGTAAAACTTGCGATTATTGAGTTACAAAGTTACAGTATAGCCAGTTGCATAGATCCTAAAATTACCTTTTCAACGAGCGGTCGCACGACGTGGTTTCAAGTAAAATATCACCAAGGCCATTTTTGTTTTTTACTTTTCTAACGATGTTTTTTAAATTTTTCTTACGTTCTCACGATGTTATAGCTTTCAATTAACAATCCTAAGAATTTTCTCAGCAATATTTTCAAAATTAAGCTTACAAATAATTGTTTTTTGACTGTTCTTGATTAAATTGTTGTAAAACTTGCGATAATTGAGTTACAAAGTTACAGTATAGCCAGTTGCATAGATCCTAAAATTACCTTTTCAACGAGCGATCGCACGACGTGGTTTCAAGTAAAATATCACTAAGGCCCTTGTTGATTTTTATTTTTTAAACAATCTTTTTGAAACTTTTTTTACGTTCACACAATGTTATAGCTTTCAACTAACAATTCTAAGAATTTTTTCGGCAATCTTCCAAAAACCGGGCTAAAAAATAATAATTTTTGAAGCGTATTTTCCAGGAAAGCGAGATGGAGATTGAGGACGAGGTCGATTTGCTGATGTCGACCGACATTTTGGCAGCTCAAGTATCGACCAAAAGCATCTCGTTCGCTCGAGCCCAAAGCGGCTGGATTTTTAGGGAAGACAAGAAGGAGCTGGTAGCCGGGCAGTACGAGAGCGAACTCTACACCGTCCACGGATTGATGTTGGAGAGTCGCAAACGACGAGAACACCTGTCTTCGGACGATCTCCAAAAAAACAAGGCGCTATTGGAGAGCTTCACGAAAGGAGGGGGAAATTTGGGCAATTTCGACCAAAACGGAATCGTAAATAATTTTTTCTCAACCGAAAACTTTCGGGATTATTAACGGTGGAAGTTTTACAGCCGGTCAGGAGGACGAGTTTGGTGCCGCCCCCCGAAAAAAGCGTCACCTGGCATCAGTACATCGGTTCCGAAATCAACAATTATCCCAGATTAGGCAGGGATTTGGTCTATAAGGAGTCGACGAAAGCGTTCAAAGCTACCATAGCAATGGTGAAGTTAAAAAAAAAATAAAAGTTAAAACTAAAAAAAAATTTTTAGAGCGCGGATTTTCCTTTGTCGGTCGAAATGTTGTTGAACGTCCTCGAAGTCATCGCACCGTTCAAACATTTTTCCAAACTGCGCGATTTTATCACTTTCAAACTGCCCAACGGTTTTCCGGTCAAAGTCGAAATTCCCATTTTACCCACAGTCACAGCTAAAATCACATTCCAACAGTTCGAGTTCAGGAACAACATACCGACAGAGATGTTCCTCACTCCCCGGAATTACGTGGAGGACCCCACAAGGTAAACGCCGCCCTCTCGTGGAGGTACCTCCACCCCTCGAAAAGCGTGTTGCGAATTTAGTCGGTTGGCAACGCGCCCTATTCCCGGTAAGAGAGCGCGAGTTGAGAGTTTCGCGAGTTGGCAACACCCTTACGCTTTTCGTTTTGCGACGAACCCTAAGTGGACTGTATTTATTTTATTTGGTGATTATTTTTTTTTTTTTTAGATTTCCCGACTTATGACGGCCCGAATTGCTGAGTTCGTTCGAGATCACTTACGCGAGTAAACCAGTGTTCCTTTTGCCCCACGACATGCGCCTTTTGGCCCGACCCAAGTTCGGCGGCAAATTCAAAAAGTCCAAGGATTTCCAAGGGGGACCCACCGTTTGCGTCGAGATGCCCCTGTTATTCACTCTAGGCAGCATCTACTCGACCAGCTGTCTAGTCTATCTGGAATAGTGACGTTAGGCGACTAACCGTTAGTTATTTTTTTACAAAGCAGGCAGGGTAACAATGGCGGCTACGTTCCGCCCAAAATAAAAACACCTTACATTTTATTGGCACCTGGTACAGTGAGGGCCGCAATTTTATTTTTTTCGGTATTATTTTTTTTTTCTTGTTATTTGTTATAATTGTGTATTAATGTTGCATGTTGAAAATGACTGTCTTTATTTGTGAATTGATACGACATATCAACGTTAAGGTCTCCTTCAACATCTTCAGGACAGGAATCTCAATGTCAATTATAATGATAATTGTTAAGATATCTACATACCTACCAGTTTGGTGGATCACTAACTTCTTTTGAACCATTCTACAGACTAATCGTTTTTTACTACTATCGCCGGCTGATTTATCATTGTTTTTTGTGCAATTAATCACTGTACGCGAATCAATTTACTACTTAGCTGATTTGCTGTTAATTAGTATTATTTATTTCGTTAACTTAATGTAAAGAAATGTTTTCGTTTCTCAATAGAAGACTCGAGTCTGGAAATTTCGCAGTTTTTGGCCCAAACTTGACCCTTCCGGCTCATCCTCCTTTATCCTTTGACAGTGTATAGTCGCCTTTAACCTTTAGTGGTGCATGGCCGCCTTTAATCCTTCAGTAACAATTCAGGGTGTAATGTTGGTAGCGTTGAAAAATGACAGTTGTTTGAATTTTGTTGTCACCGTCAATCTAACCTCAAAATTTTAACTAATTTCGGCAAATAGGGGCGTAATGCAACAGCAGAATGTCTCTGTCGCCCAACAACATTCTCCACCGTTTGCAGGAGTTGCGATTGTGGCAGCAAAATCACGAAACTTCCCGAAATTTCGAAAACACCAAAAACTCTTCCGCTTATCGCACTATTGAGGGATTATCGGCGTTTGATTCGACAAATGATCGCAACAGCCCTTTGAGACTCGATTGGGAGTCGAAACCCGTTAGTCCCGTTAAAAGTTTTGATACGTTACTGGAGGAAAAGTTGCGGGAGGATCCAGGACCGGGGGAGGTCCCGATGAAGCCAAAGAGACCTTTTTTGAGGAAAGGCACCGGATTGGAGAGATTTCGCATGAAGCTGGACGAACCTAAACGCGTTACGAAAACGAAATCGGCGAAAATTAAGCGAAATTTAAAAAAAAACTTTTCGAGTGACAAAACCGAAATTACCCCCTTGAAAGTTCCCGAATTGGCCGTCAAAGCGACCTGGACGACGGTCGCGGACACCGCCAATTCCGTCCAGACAATCAACAAATTAATCCAGCAACCTGTGACGTAAGTTGGGGTACAGTGAGGGACAAGTTGAAGTTTACACTTGTTTTTTTTCGTCACTGTACACCGTTTTTTGTTTGATGCAGGGCCGAAGCGGGCGACCAAACATTGTACGAGACGGCGCTGGAACGGGAATTGTTTATTTTCGAAGCCCTGGAACAGAGGGTCGATAACAGCAGTTTCTGTTCGACCAACTCCAGCATTGTCAAATTGTTGTCGAGTACGCCGAGCAAAATTTTCGAAAAAGTACCGAAACACGAAGCCATCGTCGAGGAGAAGCACGTCAATTTCGAACAACCCCCGCGGCCCGATCTCGCCGACTTCCTCCTCCGCCTGCAGCAGTTCTCCGAAAACAACCGGGCGACGGCCGCCGCCACCCCCAACTTCTGTCAGTTTATTTCTGGGTCTTTTCTAACTTTATTATTATTTTAAGTTATATTTTTCGTTTTTTTTTCTTTTTATTATCAACTTCGAGCAGTTTATTTTTGAGTTTTTTGTAATTTTTTTTGACGGATCTTTTGCTTTTTCTTTTTTTATTACCAACTTGTCAGGTAATTTCTGGGTCTTTTCTAACTTTTTTATTTTTTTAACTTATATTTTTTATTATCAACTTCGACCAGTTTATTTTTAAGTTTTTTGTAATTTTTTTTGACGTATCTTTTGCTTTTTCTTTTTTTATTACTAACTTCTGTCAGTTAATTTCTGATTTTTTGGCGCATTTTTATCATTTTTTGATTTTTTCTTTCTTGAATTTTTTGTTTTTTGACGGATCTTTGTTTTTTCTTTTTTTTATTACCAACTTTTGTCAGTTCATTTTTTGGTCTTTTTTAACTTTTTAATTTATTTAACTTATATTTTTCGTTTTTTTTCCTCTTTATTATCAACTTCGACCAGTTTATTTTTGAGTTTTTTGTATTTTTTTGACGTATCGTCTGCTTTTTCTTTTTTTATTACCAACTTCTCAGGTAATTTTTGGGTCTTTTCTAACTTTTTTATTTTTTAACTTATATTTTTCGTTTTTTTTCTGTTTTATTATTAACTTCGACCAGTTTATTTTTAAGTTTTTTGTAATTTTTTTTGACGTATCTTTTGCTTTTTCTTTTTTTTACCAACTTCTGTCAGTTAATTTCTGATTTTTTGGCGCATTTTTATCATTTTTTGATTTTTTCTTTCCTGAATTTTTTTTTTGACGGATCTTTGTTTTTTCTTTTTTTTATTACCAACTTCTGTCAGTTCATTTCTGGGTCTTTTTTAGCTTTTTAATTTTTTTAACTTATATTTTTCGTTTTTTTCTTTTTTATTACCAACTTCGACCAGTTCATTTTTGAGTTTTTTTAATTTTTTTGACGTATTTTCTGTTTTTTTCTTTTTTATTTGTTGACGCATTTTTTTCTCATTTTTTGACTTTTTTTCTGATTTTTTTATTTTTTGACGGATCTTTGTTTTTTCTTTTTTTTATAACCAACTTCTGTCAATTTATTTCCGAGTTTTTTCTAACTTTTTTGTTTTTTTAACTTATATTTGTAGTCTTTTTTCTTTTTATTATCAACTTCGATCAGTTTATTTTTGAGTTTTTTTAAATTTTTTGACGTATCTTCTGTTTTTTCTTTTTTATCATGAACTTCTGTCAGTTAATTTCTGATTTTTTGACGCATTTTTTTTCTTATTTTTTAATTTTTTTTTCTGAATTTTTTATTTTTTGACGGACCTTCGTTTTTTTTTATTACCAACTTTAGTCAGTTTATTTCTGAGTGTTTTCTAACTTTTTTATTTTTTTAACTTATATTTTTAGTTTTTTTTCTTTTTATTATCAACTTCGACCAGTTTATTTTTAAGTTTTTTTAAATTTTTTTCCACGTATTTTTTGTTATTTTTCTTTTTTATTACCAACTTCTGTTAGTTCATTTTTGAATCTTTTCTAATTTTTTTAACTTATATTTTTCGTTTTTTCTTCTTTTTATTATCAAGTTCGACCAGTTTATTTTTGAGTTTTTTAAATTTTTTTTTGACGTATCTTCTGTTTTTTTCTTTTTTATTAACAACTTCTGTCAGTTTATTTTTGAATTTTTCAATTTTTTTACGTTTTCTTATCTGAGTTAATGTCTGATTTTTTTGACGCATTTTTTTGTTTTTTTTACTTTTTGACTTTTTCTTTTCTGAACTTTTTATTTTTTGACCGATCTTCTTTTTCTTTTTTTTATTACCAACTTCTGTCAGTTTATTGTTTATTTTTACTTCCAGCCCCCATTGAGCTGTCGGACGAGGACAAATGGTCGGAGATGAGCTCTTCGGTTTCGTCCAGCGATCTAGAGTCGACGATGAGAACAGTTGAACAACGCGACGTGGGCGTGGGCACCAGCGACACCTCGTCGCTGGAAACGGAACTAAGGGTGAAAATCGAGCGGTGCGATCGAGAAATCGAAAATTTACAACTGGAACAGTCGAAGATCGCCGAAACGAAAAAACAATTGCAACGACAACGGGAAAATTTCGAAAAAGAAATGGCCGAAAAACGAAGACTTTTCGAAAATGAAAAAGTTTCTTTCCTCGACGATATCGAAACGGAAAAGAAGAAGTTGACGAAAGAAAAATTAGTTTTTCAAACGTCAGTTTTGTTGTAGATTTTTTTTTTAATTGCGTTTACAATTTTTGTTTTTTCGACAGTTACGCGAAAGATTCCCGGAATCGTCCCGACAAGAAGGAGCGCGAAGAGATCGGCAATTTGAAGAGAGAAGTCGCCGATTTGAGTGAAACGTTGAAATTAAAAGAGTCGAAGAACGGAATGACGCAAGCGCGTCTGCGCAATCAAATCAAACAATTGGAGAGAGACAACGTCAAATTAAAGGAGGAGGTGGAGAAGTTGACGCGAGAAAACGCCAAATTAGTTGCCAGTCAGAAATTCAATCGACGACCTTCCGACGTCAAAATTCTCCAGGAAATCAACAAGAACGTCAACGAACTGACAAAAAAAAATCGAACGAGCGAAGGCAAAGAGGCGAAGAACAACAAAAGAGACGTCGAAACGAGAAAGGACGACGAAGATGCGGAAATAGTTGCGTCGACGACCGCTAGAGGGAGCCGCACGAGTAGGAGAGAAAAGGCGAAGAATAACAAAAGAGACGACGAAGATGCGGAAATAGTTGCGCCGACGACCGCTAGAGGGAGTCGCACGAGTTGGAGAGAAGAGACGAAGAATAACAAAGGAGACGTCGAAGATGCGGAAATAATTGCGTCAACGACCGCTAGAGGGAGCCGCACGAGTAGGAGAGAGAGCGAAGAGGAGGATTCGCTGTTGGAAATGATAACTGCCGCTGATTTGGAGAGGGAATATCGAAACGCTTTCGGGAAGGATCTTCAACAAAACGTCACCTTAAACGACTCGAAAAAGAACGGTAATAAAGAAAACTGTAATGTCGAGACGTCACAAATCAACTGTTATGGATAATTTTTTGACACCTAAATGCTACGTCACTACGTCACCGGTCAATCTTTTGTTTCTATTCTCACAAATTCGATTAAAACCGTTTTTTTTTCTTCAGAAAAGACGGAAGAAATTCTGGAGGACGGAAGTAGGCAGATCAAGTACCACAACGGCAACACGAAAGTAATTTCGCAGGACGGCAACGTGACAATAATGAAATACTACAACGGCGACATCAAACAAACCTCCCTCTTGGAGGGGATAATTAAGTATTTTTTTCACGACAAAAACATTTGGCAAACGACGTACGCGGACGGCACTGAACTCATAGAATTTCCCGAGTAAATTCATTGGTCCCCCTGAATTTTTTTTTATTGACGTGATTTTTCAGGGGTCAAAAGGAGAAACGTTACGGCGACGGCAGATGTCAAGTTTTTTTTCCCGACGACATCGTTCAAACGATTTTCCCGAACGGCACCCAAGAAGTTCAATATCCCGACGGTTCGGTCTTGAACGTCGCCACTAACGGCGATAAAATTTTACTTCTGCCCAACGGACAACGGGAAATACGAACAAAAGAACATACAGTCAGTTGTTTTTTTTTCTTTGTTTTTTTGTCGAATTTTTGATAAATTGTTTTTGTAGCGACGCGAATTTCCGGACGGAACCGTGAAACTTTTGTATCCGGACGGGTCGCAAGAGACTCGGTACGCCAATGGACGAGTCCGGCGAAAGGACGCCACTGGAGCTTTGATCGTCGACACCCAAACGTGATTCTAGTTTTAAGCGCAATTTTTGTAACAAGGAAAGGAGGCGGGGCCAAGTCATGTGATGACGCAAGAGAAACTTGGTTGGTTAAGTGGACTGTATTATTTTTTAACGTTTATTAAGAATTACCAAAAGATTTTTAATAAGAAAAACTATGTACAAGTCAAATCACGTGTATGCGTTGTTGCAAATCAATTAACCTAACGGTATTATCACATAGGGAATGCAAATCAAATGGAGAGAATTGGTGCTTAGGCCCTGCCACCATTAACGAAATGGTCCCTGAACGTCCGGCCACGCAACTCAGACGTAGAACAAGCGAACTCTTGATGTGGAAATTAGGAGGTCGTCGTCGAAGAATTTTGTTTCAATGACGACGTTCCCGCTAAAAAAAAATTTTTTTTTATTACTCTTTGATTCATTGGGAGATGTGGGGGTTATACTTGAGGACTGACGCGGGCATCATTTCGGACTCCGGCGCAGCCTCCATGATCGATTGCCATGTATTTGTCGATTCTGGCATAACAAAACCAAATTCGAAGTACCATTCTTCGAGACACCGTCCCTTAAACAGTACTTTCTGGAAACAATTGTTATTAACGCATGAATTGTTTTTGGGGGGGCGTAGTTACCTGTTCCAGGCGAAACTTTTCGAGCTGTTCCTTGGAGCTAAAATTAAACTCTCGAGATACTGCACGACATTTGAGGATGTTTTTAGGTACGTGAGCTTCATGTTCGATATCGGGATAACTTAGATCTTCGGAACCTTGCCAGAAAACGGTGCCGCCGTCGGCGTCGCGCAAACAAATCCAGTTACTGAAAAGGAGTGGAGGAAAAAATTAAAACGACGCCCTTAGATTTTTTTTTGGAGGATTTCGAAACTCACACTTGGAAGCCTTTGAGGATTTCGCTGGCGCGACTGCTCGCTGTCATCCTTTTCGGGAGGGAATCGATCGCAAGGGGCTAATTGGGGCCGATTTCAGGTAAACATCAAAATTGCCGACAAACGTCAAAATGCACGCGTCTTTGACAAGTGACAACAACCGTCACTTTTGACAGGCGCGCTACCTTCATTACCGACCTACGCCACTAATGGCGGAGGCGCTACATTTTTCTTAAAATTGAAAAAACCCTCCAAATAACTGTTTGTTGCGTTCCAGATTCTCGTTGCAAAATTCTACAAACGAAACCGCAATTGTTGCTAAAAGCGCTAAAGTTCAAACGTTGATTGCCGATTTAGCCGAGTCGCACACCTTTTTTGTCAGCGGCGCTCCAGTGGCGTGCCCTTTATTTTCGTCGAGGGTCGCGAATTACTTCCACCTGAACTTGCGCAAAGGATACATTGGCGCGATCGATTTTATTTTCAAGGTGGAAAAAATGTATATGGGCAAAGAGGGACGTGGCGTGTCCTGCCACCGATCCTCCGATTGAAATTTCCGTCGTCCGACGCGCCGTTGTTGTTTTATTGTTATCGTCGCGACGACTTCCGTTCTTATCAGTGCGCGACGTCCTGACGACGTGCTGAAATGTCGTCGATTACCGGTAAATAACGTCCGAAAAAACAAAAAAAATTAGAATTTACAATAAAAATTAACGTTGTTCGGTGGTTGTTGTCGTGACGTCATCGTTGATGCTCTGTTGTTTGTTTTTTTTTTTTCAGAGAACGAGTACAGGGCCAAGTTGATAGCGGCCGTCAAGAAGGAGGTGAAACAAGTGATGGAGGAATCGGTCACTAGGAAATTCGTGCACGAAGAGAGCGGATCGGTGACGTCACTGTGCGGGGCAGTGGAGGCGTGTCTGTCACAGGGTGAGCCACGAAATTTTGACGGCCCACAAAAAAAATTGCTGCCAAAAAGAAATAAACAGAAACAAAGCTTCCAGAAAAAAAGAAAAAAAATTACTTTTATCATTATCAAAGTGCTCTTTAGTTTTAAATATTTTTTTTTGGCAAATGTTTGCAATTTTTTTTCAATATTAATTTTAACTAGCCAGAACTAGTTTTAACTAGTCAACGAATAGTTTCGAATAGTTAAAACTAGTTCTAAATAATTACAACTAGTTTTAACTAGTCAAAACTAGTTTTAACTAGCCAAAACTACTTTTAACTGGTCAAAACTAGTTGTAATTATTTAGAACTAGTTTTAACTATTTGAAACTAGTAGTTCAAACTGGTTTTAACTGTTTAAAACTAGTTTTGACTATTTGAAACTATAATTTGTTTGAGGGGAAACTAGTTTTGACTGTTTTTTGTAAGTTTTTTTTTTATTAGGGCTGCGCAGGAGGGCGCTGGGCCTCTTCAAGACCTCCTCCACCACCGCCCTGCTGCACAAGATCGCCAAGCACAGCAAGGAGGCGGCCAACATTTCGAAGAAGGTGCAGGAGATCGAGAACGTCGATCCGAACAGGAGGTCGTCGAGCAGCAGCGACAGCGTCAGCAAGCCGACGTTAAAGAAGAACTCCTCGTTGCAGTCCAGTCCTTTGCCGAAATATCTCTGGATACGTCTCGCCCTCTTCGAGAAGCAACTGGCTAAAATCATCGACTTCCTGGTGTCCAACGCCAACAAATACTACGACAAAGACGCTCTAGTTGCGGATCCGGACTACGGCAGCATCCTGAGTTCGCTCCTGGTCGGTCCTTGCGCCCTGGACTATTCCCGAACCAAAACTCCCGACCATTTCTGGACCGACCCGCCCGCCGACGAACTGGTAATTTTTGTTTTTTTTTTGGCGGAAATTTGTTTGAGTCACGTGTGATAATTTCAGGTTCAGAGACATAGAATTTCGAGCGGGCACTCGACCCCCCCTTCAGTGAGGCGGCCAATTTTGAACTTTCGAAGATCCCTCAACACTAGCTCGGACGATTCCATCAATAATCGCACCAACACCCAACATCTGGCCAAAGACTACGTGGAGAGTCTCCATCAAAATTCCAGAGCCACCCTGCTTTTCGGCAAGAACAACGTCCTGGTGCTTCCGGTTAGGGCGGAAGTGTCGCAGCCGATGCCCGGATATTTGAGTCTCCACCAGGTCGCCAGCGGACTGACGATTAAGTGGACGCCCAACCAACTCATGAACGGGTTTGCCGACGAAGTCCAAGACAAAAGGTGCCTCCTCCCCCCCAAAAAATTTTTTTTACAATTTTTATAATTTTTATTTATTTTTTTGTTGCAGTGTTTATTGGGATTACGCCCTTCAGGTCCGTCTCGACGAAATCGTTTACGTTCATTGTCATCAAGACAGCGAAACCGGCGGCACTGTCATTTTGGTCGGTCAAGACGGCGTCCAACGGCCCCCGATTCACTTCCCCAAAGGCGGTCACATGCTAGCGTTTCTCAGTTGCATCGAAACCGGCCTCCTTCCCAGAGGTCGGATGGACCCGCCGTTGTGGTCGCAACGGTCCGGTCATTCCCACAAACGACGCCGCCCTCTACCGGCACTCGCCGAAACCGAAGAGACCGCCAAAGATTACGTTTTTCGCATCATCGACAACACCAGCCACAAAGACATCCGTGAGTGGTCTTTGCCAAGTTTTGTTAAGTCAATTGTCACCCCTATCTTTAAATATTTTTTTTTAATAAAGTGAGGGGAAGGTTTGCCGCAGTGGTCGGTTGGAGGTCCTCTCTTGTTGTTGAATTTTTTTTTATTGTTTTTTTAGTGAAACGAAACGAGTTGATGGACACCCACATTTCGTTGCCGACCAAAGCCAGGGTGCAACTGCCCAGCACCAGCACCAGTTCGGAAAGTTCGTCGAAAAGTTTCAGTATAGACCAGAACGTTCCCGATAGTCCTCCGAGTATTTGCATTCAAGCCGTTTGCGATTCGATGAAACGTCAAATTATATCGAGAGCTTTCTACGGTTGGTTAGCGTACTGTCGGCACTTGTCGACGGTGCGAACTCACCTCAGCGGTTTGGTAAATTCGAAGATGGTCAACGGTGACGGCGCGTCGGACGGTACGATTTTTTTTTTTTATTTTGTGCGCAACTGAGAATTTTTTCGACAGGAATTACGTTGGAGAAATGGACGGAGTTGTGTGTAGATGGCGTCGTTAGAGATTGCGAAGAAGTCTACAGACTGACCTATTACGGAGGTGTCGCCCAAGAACTGCGGCAAGAACTTTGGCCGTACCTTCTAGGCCACTACAAGTTTGGAAGTACCGTCGAACAAAGAAACGAACTTAGCGAAGAAACCAAGCAAGCGTTAGTCCTTCTCAGATCACCAATAGATTTTAGTTAGATATATAGGATGGGGCAATAGTGCGTCCAACTTCGATAGCTCGAGTTCTATGATAGGTATAAATTTGATTTAAAAACACAGATAAACTAGAGAAAGAAGTTTATAACCGGAAATTATTTTTGAACATACAGGGTGAGCCAAGACAATTATACAGGGGCAAGTGACATTTTTTTAAATGGGATGTGATGTGTAAAAGAAGATTTTTCGGAGCCTTTCCCTAGACTCTGTTCAATTCAATATTATTGCTGACTATTTCCAAACCACTTGGATGTAGCGATTTTTTTGTTCAAATAATGGCATAGGCAGATGCATGTTAAAAAAATCACTACAGTCACAATTATGAGTTGTAAGAAAAAATTATGTAAAGACTAGTTAGGAAACATCTGTAGAATGTCTTTGAATTGTTTTAACTTTTGAAAAATTATACAGGGTGACTAGATTTAATTTTTCAATTTAGAACTTTTTGAATTTAATTTTCTCTATTTTTTTCAAATGAAACACCCTGTATATTTTTTAACGATATGATGCAGAAACTAAAAACGAACATTTTTTGTATGTACACCCCTATGGCTATTTGTAACCATTTTCGATTTATCGCCCAATAATTACAAAATTCAAAAATAATCCTAAAAAATTAAATTGTTTTCCAAATTACTCGACAGATAAAATTGTAATAAGTGCTCCAAATGTTTTGTTTATAAAAACAGCATAAGTTTTTTTAGTAAGTTCACTTTATTTTTGTATCTTGATCATTTTTTGCATTTTATATTATCCGACAAGAAATACTTATTTATCGCAGTTACCTTACCTGTCGTCAGTTGTCATTTTTGTGTCAATTTTGAAACATTTGAAGTTTTTTGTCGAGTAATTTGGAAAACGATCTAATTTTTTAGAATTATTCTTGAATTTTGTAATTATTTGGCGATATTTTGAAAATGGTTACAAATAGCCATAGGGGTGTGCATTCAAAAAATGTTCGTTTTTAGTTTCTACATCATATCGTTAAAAAATATACAGGGTGTTTTATTTAAAAAAATGAAGAAAATTAAATTCAAAAAGTTCTAAATTGAAAAATTAAATTTAGCCACCCTGTGTAATTTTTCAAAAATTTAAATAGATCAAAGACATTCCACAGATCTTTTCTAACTAGTCTTTACATAATTTTTTCTTTGAATTCATAATTGTGACTGTAGTGATTTTTTTAACATGCATCTGCAAATGCCATTATTTGAACAAAAAAAACGCTACATCCAAGTGGTATGGAAATAGTCAGCAATAATATTGGATTGAAAAGAGACTAGGAAAAGGCTCTGAAAAATCTTCTTTTACACACATTCCATTTAAAAAAATGTCACTTGCCCCTGTATAATTGTCTTCGCTCACCCTGTATATTCAAAAATAATTTTCGGTTATAGACTTCTTTCTCTAGTTTATCTGTGTTTTTAAATCAAATTTCTACCCATCATAGAACTCGAGCTATCGAAGTCGGACGCACTATTGCCCCACCCTGTAGATATAGTTATCTTATAAAGGGTATTGAATACGTGAATCTACCACCCAACTTTTGCTTTGTTCTGACACCTACTAATCTCACACAATGTTATGCAGAAACCTGTAATGTCGGTAATAATTTTTTAATTGTGTGAAGATTATTTGGGATCTATAACACCGACAGCCGAGAGTATTTGAAAACAAAATTACTTTCGTCCACAGTAGCTGAAGCCATTGCTTAGGCTTCTTACAGACAATGCTGAAGCTGAATAATTACCGACATTACAGGTTTCTACCTTAGAAATTATTGAGAGCAAGAAAACCGGTTAAAGCGCGACATCACTGACAATTGTCAATCGTCAATTGCTTTGTCTAAAGTAACAAATCGAAGTGTGACGTCACGCCCAATCACTCTGGATGACTCTAGTCTAGATTATTGACGGTTTAGGGACATTTTTGTGTTTGCAGTTACGAGAACACGATGTCCGAATGGTTGGCGGTGGAGGCGATCGTCCGTCAGCGCGACAAAGAAACTCAGGCGAGCGCCATAGCGAAATTGAGCAGCGAAAGTATGAGCGGCGAACAAGTTCCGGCTCAAATCCAACGAGATCTGAGCAATGACGTAACGTCCCCCCCATCTTTGTTTTTAGCCCACCAAATTTTGTTTTACAATCTTGCAGGTCTTCGAGGATCTGGTGAGCGACGACGATTCGGGAGCGATCGACGCCGACGCCCCGCCGACCGTCGCCGACCCCAACAAACCGAAACGCACGAAACAAAACACCATCAAGTACGAAAGCGACCAAGACGAAGAAGGGGGCGGTAAAGACGGCGACGAAGAAGAAGAAGAGATTAAAATCGATCCTCACGCCGAACTCAAAGACTTCATACATAACGTGATTGTGACCAATGCGAGCGTCGACATGAGCAATATCGGTAACGAAACGGACGGCGGTCACAACAGGAACAATTTGGATTCTGTAGCGGAGGAAACTTCGTCACTGGACACCTGCATAGAAACTCACGGATTGGCGTCGCCGGCCAGATCGGCGTGCGTATCGCCGGCAAGTTCCAACGGTGGAGTCTATAGCGTAAGTCGGTCGGTCGAAACGGTTTCTAGATTATCGGCGTGTTTTGCAGCAAGAACTGCTGGAAACGTTCGGACTCAACTTGCACCGGATCGAGAAGGACGTGCAGAGGTGCGACAGGAACTATTGGTACTTCGCCGGCGACAACTTGGACAAGTTGAGGAACGTCATGTGCACGTGAGTAGCGAAGAATTCGCACTCTGAAAAGGAAGTGGCGCCATCTACTTCTTATAGTCCTGAACAAAATTTACAGATATCTGTAACTCGCTTTAGTCAAAATTTGGAGATGGCGCCACTGTCGGCGCCAAAAGTTTGAATGTCGCTCTGGAGCGGAAGTGTAGTCTGTTGTAACTTCAAGTTTTTTGTTAAAACTTTTGTTTATGATTATTTATTATATTCTTGAAACGCTGTTCGTTAAAAATTGTAGGTTAGTAGCGACGTCATTGATGTGACAGTGGCGCCATCTCGTTCAGATACAAGTTAGTGGAACTCGTTCGATTTTCTCCAGTTAAAGTGTCAGTAGCGCCATCTGTCTTTTGTAGTCCTGAACAAAATTTACAGATATCTGTAACTCGTTTGGAGGGGGGATTACTCTCTGTGCCGAACTTTTATCGCGCTTTTTTCGTTAAATTTTCAGCTACGTCTGGGAGCACCTCGACATCGGCTACATGCAGGGAATGTGCGATCTGGTGGCGCCCCTCCTCGTGATCTTCAACGACGAATCGTTGACGTACGCCTGTTTCTGTCACTTGATGGAACGTATGGTGGAGAACTTCCCCAACGGCAACGCGATGGATTGTCACTTCGCCAACATGCGCTCCCTCATCCAGATCCTGGACGCGGAAATGTACGAATTGATGCACTCCCAAGGCGACTACACCCATTTCTACTTCTGTTACCGCTGGTTCCTGTTGGACTTCAAACGGGAACTGGTCTATCCCGACGTGTACGCCACTTGGGAGGTGATTTGGGCGGCCCAACACGTGGCTTCAACCCATTTCGTCCTGTTCTTGGCGCTGGCGCTTCTGGAAACTTACAGGGATATTATCTTGTCGAACGGCATGGATTTCACGGATATCATCAAATTTTTTAACGGTAACTCGAAGGTTTCGACGACTTGACCGTTGACTTGTTTTGTTGCAGAAATGGCGGAGCGGCATAATGCGCCAGGGGTGCTGAGTTTGGCCCGCGATTTGGTCCTGCAACTGCAACTTTTGATTGAAAACAAATAGTTTGGTCTGCTGCGCGAATCAGAAATACCTCAATAAATTAAGACGTGCCAAAAGTGTTTTGGGTCGGTTGTGTGCTTAATTATATTTTTATAACTTAACTGTTGAGTTGACGGTTGTGTAAAGTCAGCGGGTCCTTCTTCAATCCTCCCGACTTAAAGGACCATCAGCTGCTTAGTTAATTATTATTAGAGAAATCATTAAACCTAACAAGACGATTCGATGCTGTTAAGAGATTGTACGATATTTATTTTATTATATAGATAGTTTATGGTGTAAGATGATAATATATGAATTATATTTTATAACTAAAGTTAACCGTTTCAACAAGCATAACTATATTTACACGAATATCCAAAAATGTCTAACTTAACTATTTTTATGTGTGTATGTTTAAATGTGCCTTTTTTGATCATCTCTTATCACGCAGTTAATTGTAAGGAAGTTAAACGGTCGATAATCGTGCGACGTTCCCGAAATTTTCTTCAGATTTTCCATGTGATCAGTGCCAAAAGTCCCGTTTAACTTTTTTATCGAATTGATTTGAACGAATTGTAAATACAACATATCAAACTTCTTATCCGATGTTGTATCAAATTATAGTAAAATTATTTATAATATAAATACCATCGCCACTTTTCTTGAGACCTCGGAAAGTCCTCCACAAATTTCCCGAGCGGCGTCGCGGTTATTGATCGCCCCCCAACTTAGTCAATTAACGCTAATCTTCCTTAGTTCCGAAGTCGGTCATGCGAGAAGTTCGTTCTTAATTACTTGAGGGATTCCCCGCGCTCGAGCCGGTCCTGGTGGTTGTTTGCCGGGGGGGGGGGGGGGGTGAAACTGGGTCATCTGCAACGCAGGCGCATCCCTTGGGGGTGGCAATGCGAAAAGAATCCGACAATGGCTCCGTGATTGTCAAACGGTAACGTCGCGACATTGCTCTGTTCGGAATTATCTACTTTGTGAGGTGAGACTTGGGGGTGGAGGGTAGTTTTTTTCTAATTTTGTCGATTGTTCGGGTTTTGATGTTTGCAGCAATTGCAACTTCGAAATGGAACCGCCCGGGATGGAACCGGCTTTGGACTTCCCCAAAAATCCCCTGCTCTGTCCCATCTGTCACGACTACTTCACCGAACCCTGCATCCTCACGTGCTATCACACGTTCTGCGCCAGGTGTTTGCGGGGGCGGGAGCAGGACCGGAGACTCGTCTGCCCCTTCTGCAGGTACGCCACTCTTGACCTACATCCATAAAAGAAAGGCTTGTTCTCATTCAAACCACTCAAGGATCAAAACTCTTCATTCAAGCCACTCTCAAATTGTTTAGCTCTCGTCCAAGAGTGCTCATTCAAACCACCAGTAAATTGTTGAAATTAAGTTAAAGTTGTCACTTCTCGTCTCGGTGCTCATTACCGAGAAACCGCATTCTAGCCACTTATTAATTAAATTTGGTTAATTCTAAAGAACCTGATTTAAGCCATTTGTTAACTCCTCAAAATGTCACTCAAACCACTCCATGCCATTGTCAAACTAATCAGGCGCGCCTTCAATTTGGTTTCATTCAAACCAATCAGCTGCATTCAAGCCACTCATAGGTAGTTGTTGTGGTTTGAATGCAGCTCTCCCTCAAATCCGGTTGTTTTTTGCAGACAGCCGACTTTGTTGAAAGACGGATCGATGCTGCCGCCCCCTGACACCTTGATGCGTCAACTGATCGACATAGCGAACAGCGAGAACCCCCCCTGTTCCAACTGCGACAAGAGAGACCGGCCTAACATGTACTATTGCAACACTTGCGGTGATTCTATTAACACATCTCTACTGGAGATTGGCCGTAAATTTAAAAAAATTACAACGAAATTTCGGTTTCAGGTCAAGCGCTTTGCTCGCACTGCCGCGACAACACCCACAGAGCGAAGATGTTCTCGTCCCACGAAGTCGTGCACATGACGAGGTGCGCCAAAGAACCCAAGAGGGTAGGTGGCAATCAAGAGTTACCATTGAAGTAGTTTTAGACGAGGGGTTCCGGAACCAAAAAACCTTTTTAAGTTTGGATTCGTTATGGAGCTACATCGCACCGATGTATATTGTGTTGCCTATCCACCGGGGGTCGTTAATAAAAAAAATTTTTTTTTTTTGAAAGTCCTTATTTTAACTATCTATAGTATCTTTCTTCCCTCACTTTTAGGGGGAGAAGGATATGATATATATGAAGGTATGTTTCTCCCCACCTAATTGAGTGGGGGAAAAAAGATAGTAGTGACGCAATAAAGTTTTTTTTAATGGGTTTTCTCGCCTAGTGCCCCCTCCATGGAGAACAGTATATCATGTATTCCACCCTCCAAAACACCATGTTGTGCGTCAATTGTTTCCGGGACTTGCCGAACGAGATCCGGTCCCAATGCGTCGATATCGAAACGGCCCACAGTCAGGCTTCCAAGCGTCTGGAACGGGGCCAGAACGCCATAATGGATTTACAAGTAAACAACCCTCTCTCCTCATTATTGCAACTCATCCCCTAAATTTATTTCAACCGATCCAGACGTCAGTGCGAGACGGAATCATCGCTCTCAAGAACTTGATGGACGAACTTCGTCGCAACATGGACAGCGAAAAGCACACCATCAACACGTTCTGTCAAGGGATGCAAGAGGCCATGGCCAAGACTCACGCCGCCATGATAATGGAAGTTCAACGTCAATTCGAGAGCAAAGATAGGGTGTATCGAGGTCAATTGTTGCTTTTGGGTGAGTTGCAAGGGATGCGTCCACCATTTGTCAAGAAGCCGGCCAAATTCCAGGTACTGTAATGCCGGTGTTGCAACTTCATCTGGTGTTGTGCACCACGTTCACCGCTGCCGCCAACAAGTACCAATTCTTGGAACTTTGCCCGACGCTGATCGAGAGGTTGGCGGCGGTGGGGCAGTTAAGTCAACCCGTGAGGGCGCTCCAGGGCTCCGCTATCAAAACGAATTACAGGAGCGAGTTCGCCCAATGTCTGGAACCTTGGATAGGACCCGCGGCCGTCAGCCAACACCAATCAGAGCTAGCATCCAGTAATTATAACTTTTTAAATATAACTTCGTTTAATTGTTGTAAAACCTGAGGTAATTGAGTTATAACGTTGTAGTATAGCCAGTTGCATAGCTGCTAAAATTACCTTTTCAGCGGGTCACGCGGCGTGGTTTCAAGTAAAATTTCGAAAAAAAACCTTTTGACCTTGACTTTTCAAACGATATTTTTTCAACTTTTTTTACATTCTTCTAATTTTATACGTCTCAATTAACATTTCTAAGATTTTTTGGATCAAAATCTTCAAAACCAGTCTCAGAAATGACAATTTAACTTCGTTGTCTAGGTTCCAGGGTTTACGAGACCGCCCCTCCGGCCACCAAAAAACAACAAGCCGCCCTCAAAAGTAAACTGTTGGAAGGCGAATCTTCGTTCTCGTCCCATTGCCGTTCGTTCGAATCCCAAATCAGGGACCTCAACCAGCAATTTAACGTGGTCAAAGAGAAGGTCGGAGACCTCCACAGAGACATCACCGCACTGAGAAAAGCTCAAACACCCCCATTGGCCACTCGCTACGACGTTTTGATGCGCGAATGTTTGCATTTGGACCAGAACCTGGAGAGTCAACAACAGGAATTGGACAGGATGGCGACGGCTTTCGACGCGTCATGGGAAGAACAATTGTGGCGACTACGGGTCGAACAGGAAGTTTTCAGTTGTCAACGAGCTGACGTCATGACATTGAGGAACGAACTCAAACATTTGAGTCAATTGGCGGGGCAACTGGAGCCGTACATAAGGAGTTTGACGCCTGCGCAACAGAGCAGTCAAAACGATTCGGTCGCTGAGCAAGCACAACAGATGCAGTCGCTCCTGGACCATATCGGTAAGGTTGGAGTTTCAGTTGGCACCACTGGTGGTAGCGGGGAGTTTGATACAGGAGTACCAACCGACACAGACGCGTTGCCTTTGTTTCCAAAGTTCTTTTGGTTTCAGGGTTGTAGGGGGTACCGACCGTTTTGTTAGCTCGTTCTGAGGGTCGCTCTGGTTTCAGGGATCCTGCAGCAGTGCGAGGGTGGTTTGGGAATGGGGAAGATCCCGCGGTCGCGCAGCCGCGTCCTGGGCCAACTTCTGGAGAAGGTGCGGCCCAATATTCAGGAGCGAGAAAGGTCGAAGTCGGCGGGTCAGACCGACAAGCCGGCGACGACGCCACCCAAAACAAAAAAGTCTTTCATTTCGACAACCCAACAGATGAACATCGACCGTCTGGAGGCCCACATTAAGGAGAAGTTGCACGACATGATGTGCCGTCGTCAGTCGACGCAACAGTCGAAATCCGACCCGGAAACCGACCGGAAACTGACGAAGGACGACCGGAAATTGAGCAAAACCGACCTGGATTCGATCAGCAAACTCGGCACGAAACAGAGGATCATGTACAAGAAGATCGGGAAGAGTTGCGACAAAATCAACGCCTCCACCGCCAAATCGGAGGGTGGTGACGGCAAAAAACGGTCCGAATCGGAGTACCAAAGGATCTCGGACGCCACTAGTCAAAGCGTCAAAGCTCTCGTCCACAAAGAGACGCGGTCAAGCCCCAGCAGTCCGAAATGCAAGAACAAAATCAAAACACCCCAGAAACAAAGGAAGCCGAAAGTCTATCCGTACAGCGACGGCGAAGACAACGTTTTCTATTCTTTGCACAATTCCGCCGATTCGTTGAGTACGTCGAGTCGTCGTTCAAGTTTCGAAGGACCCGACAAAACGTTGGTCGTCGTCATCAATCGAAGAAACAAAAACATGTCGATGGCCCAGAAACAAAGGAGTTGGGAAACGTTCCCGCCGAAACGTCGTCATCACATGTGCCACAAACTGTCGGCGCCCAATCCGATGCCGCTGAGGAAAGCCGACAGTTTCGAGGGCCACGAGGAGGCGGTCAAGAGTCTCGTCGCGGCCGTCCAAGAAACCAGACGTAAACCCAAAGGGGGCAATTAACCGATAGAGTTTCGTTACGACGCCTTTCTCTTGTTCCACTCGAGTTACTAGAAAAAAGAAAAATTATTGAGCGCGTTTTAGAAAGTACAGTGAGGGTTCGACAATAAGGAACGAATCCAGCGATGACGCAACGAACTTGTCCGCCAATCGAATCGTTTCGTTGGCGATTGGCGGCAAATCGGTTACGTCATCGCAACAATTGAGGGTTTTTAGCGTTAAAAGTTGCATGATTGTCGCACCGATTTCGTTATCAATTGTTCAAACGTTACGTCTTCGAATCGTTCACTACCGGCTTTAATTTAGAGATAATGTACCGTTATGTAAGTCCTACAATAAATAGTTTTGAGCGTTGGCTTTGCAACTTTTGTTTGACAAAAACCAACAATAGAGGTTTCTACATAGTTTGCGGGACAGAGACAGAATTACGTCTTTTCAATGAGCTAAACAAAAACAAAAGATTGTCGCGCGAGTTAAATGTTGAACACATTAAAATTTGTTTTTTAAAAAACTTTATTTGAACTAATTACAAGGAAAGGAGCAAATCGAGAGCTAACACACATCTAAACTATAATAAACAAACGCATGCCTATTTAATAACTAGAAGCCGCAACATTGCAGTTTCTGGAGGTCAGTCAGGAGTGCGTCTCTAAGCTGTAGGTGTCAGCTAATTGGGTTATCGTAACTCGCGCGCAACTTGATCAGTAGGAACTTGCGGTTTTTCACGTTGGCAGGACTGGCCACCGGTACAACTAAAAACGTCCATTCCTTTGGTGTGTTTTATTGAGTTAGTTGGTTGTTGACATGGCCACAAGATGGCGACGTTACGACGTTATATCAAAAAAATTGAGCATCGCATCATTAGTCGACCGGAAACAATCCCTTCTACAACCGTATCGCTTAACTACTAGTATGGCCGTTAACAAAGTACGGAGTGTTTAATTTAATTAACTAAAGCTAAAACAATCACATGTTAGTTGCGGCAATGACGTCACTAACGTCACCCCGGCCGCCTGAGATTTTCAAAAAACCTTTTCCCGCATACAGGGCGAAGCAACCAAGTTTCACTAGTTGGCCCACCCTGTATGCGGCTAATATTAAATTATTCATGGCGTTTCTCAATTAACTGAGAATACTGAGATAGAGTGGACAACGCAATTTAATTGCTTTTACCAATAAATTTGGGTTAATTCGGGTTTCCTGAATTGAACGTCTCTCTAGTTTGTGACGTCATTGCGCCGGTTCTCTCTTTCTTCAAGAACCTAAACAGGTGGTTCAAAATTGGGCGTCTCTCTCTAGTTCGTGACGTCAGGACGACCTGCGCGAAAATTCGACGCGCTGGTTCTCTATTCCTCTCTTCAGGAAACCTGAATTGGCCCGGTTAGCCGAACGAATACTGTCAATTTGTCGGTATAGGGTCAACGACCGCCCATTGACGTCACTTCTGTCGAAGGTTGCAACCCTGTTAATGGACAATGATCGTTTGTGCAACCCGCGACGACTTAAATTAATAACAAATTTGGACGTTTAAAACAATCAAATTAGTTACAATAACTAATAACCGAAACGTAATTACGCAAAATATACAAAAATAAAACCGTTTCAAGTTAAAATGACGCTAAACTAATTAATGTTAGGTACTGGCGAGTTACTGGGTTAGAGTAAAAAATGGCTTTAAAATTAGCAAAAATCGCTCTCTAATCCTTGCAGATCTTGGACGCCATCACCGCCAGCGGTTCGAGTTCCCTATGACCGACCAAATCGAATTCCGTCACAAAATAGTAAAAATGCTTGTAGCAGGTGTTGACGTGGGCCTCCTGAAATAGCCCCAATTACTTCAATTGTTCTTTTTACCAAAAAATTTAAAAAAAAAATTACGGCAGCTATGGTGACTATGTTTTGAAAGTGATGTATGTAGACGTGGACGAAAACTCTGTGGAGTCTCGCCAGGATTTTGCTGCAGTTCCTGTCGAAATTCTTGGGAAATGGCAGATCGGAGGTGCAGGGAAACAGCGCTTGATTGTTGATTTGCGCCTCGATCCAGTCCATTAAATTACCGATGTACTCTTTGGCGGGCAGTGGCGTCGGTTTTTTGTACTTATCGCCGTCGGCCCACAAATACTCGAAACGTGGCCCCCCCGACATCGTCGGACACGTCTGTTGAGTACAATAATCCGAGATCGTGCCGTAAATCAAATTGATGCGGTTGAAGAAATCGACGACTGTAAAAGAATTTTTTAGCGATAATTTTGGGAATTTTTGACGACGAACCGTGGACGGCGATCCAGTCATTGAGGTCCTCGCCTTCAGGGAGTTTAACGGCGCTTCTCAGGTTAATTCCGGAATTGAGACTGGCGCAGGCCTGTTTGTGGAGGCTGTAACGGATGGTGCCGTGAGCGAAACGCTTCTTCGGCTTGAAGGTCTGTTGGGGCTACGGTCAGAATTCGGCTGGTTTCGCGGAAAACTCACCTTTCCCTTCTGGAAAAAGTCCAAGAAACCGTTCAGAGCCATGGCGTAGTTGATTTAATTCGAAACGTAAACATTGAGGTTAGAACGTACGTCACAACTGTCACTGTCAGATGGGGGCGAAAAAAAAAACGCACGTAAAAAATCAAAATTTTTGATAAAAGCGAGAAAACCGAAGTCAGTTGGTGATCATCGGGGAAATAGTCGAAAAAGTGGCGAAATCGACATAAATTTTCCCTATTTTCCCAATTTTCCGACCGTTGTCTCAAATCCCGACAGATGGCGCTGCCGGAAGCCGGAGGCGCGATTAGTTATTTTAACCTCGCCAATTAACACAACACAAGTTAGTCGCCTCACAAGTTAATTCTAGTTTCCACACCTCTTTTTGGGGTTATTGAGGGGTTGTTTCGTGAAACTACCCCGATTTACTGCGTCGCTTTTGAATCTAGTAGGTGACGCCATTTTGCCTCAAACGTCCTAAAGTCAGGTTTGCACCGCGAAACTTTTAATTAACACAATTAAACAAAAACAACAACAATAACGTTTCATTTAGTTAATTACGGACATTGAAAGTGTTTCTTAGCTTCAAATTACAACTAACCCGATTGGACGCCTAAAACGTCGAAAATTGCATAAAGGCAACGCCAAAATCGTCGAAAACGTGGATG
This sequence comes from Schizotus pectinicornis, assembly GCA_951805265.1. Taxonomy (NCBI): domain Eukaryota; kingdom Metazoa; phylum Arthropoda; class Insecta; order Coleoptera; family Pyrochroidae; genus Schizotus; species Schizotus pectinicornis. Next base: position 11,061,070 of record OX638210.1, on the reverse strand, counting down.
AAAGTAACCAGGAAGTCAATGATCACGTTTCCGGTGAATTTTGGCCGAAAATTAATTTTTTAGAAAAACGTGACGTCATGGCGGCCAATCACAGAGCAGTTCAGTGATGTCATCTTCCATAGGCGTCTCAAAAAGGCAGACCACAATTCAAGGCAAATATTCCAAAATAATCGTATTTTTTTAGGTACCTAAGGATTGAAGTTTCTAGAAACGCAAGATTTAATTTTTACTTTTTCATTATTGGGAATTTGTCGACTTAAGGCTTTTCGGCCTATTTGATGACGTCAGTCGTAATTGACCAAGGCAACAAATATAATGTACACCAAATTAAACTATACATCCCTTGCACTGTCCACCAGAAAATTTAATAAGCATCAAAAAATCTAAAGGAAACCCAAATTATTATACATCAAAAAATGAGAACATCACCACTAAAATAACTATGCTGCGTATTGTTTTACCATTGCTTACATTTTAAATTCTATATGTCTATCAATTTTACTAAATGTTCACCAAATTTAGAACGCTCAAGTTACGCGTCCGTGCTGTACATAAGAAATATTCGCGCTATCCATTTATATTTAGTGTTTCTCAAAAAAACTATTTGTGCGTCAAATAATTATTCTATTACTCCAAAAATGAAATATGCTTGCGCATCTCTCCTTGCCGCTTGCGCTTCCAGACAAGAGGCCCGTAAAAAAAGTTTTGTACAAGGTCAGTTCAGGGCCCTGTAATTTTTTTTTAAAAGCACGATTAGAAATTACCACTAAAAAAAGTTTTACGTTTTACATAATGCAAGCCAATTACAGCAAAGCATTTATATACTACGGAAATCAATATCTTTTTTTGTGCAAACCACTTCTATTTTTACTCTTATTTTCCTTGCCCTAGCACATCTACATCTTTAATTTTGCATAAAATTATTTACCATTTGCACAACATTTTATAGCTTGTGTATTTTTGATCAACAAATAGTATTTTTAACTGCTAAATAATATAAGACACTGTCGAAAATTAAATATCTGGGTATTATGTTAGAATTAAATGCGGAATAAAATTTGGTGAACATTTAGTATTTATGGTCAACAAAAGTTATTTTGGCGAACAAAATATATAAGAGGCCAGCATTATGTCAATGTTTGGTTGTCGCTTTAAGATTATGTATTTTCTTAATTTTGGTGAGCATTTAGTATTTTTGGGAAATAAAAGTATTTTTTTGTATGAAAACATTGGGTAAATTTGGTAGACTGTTAAATACGACCCATTGACCAATAGCAACGCACCATGACGCTACGGTCCACCAATGGGTGCGCAACGACCCCAATCGTTATGTTGCTAAGTCGTTGAAACATGTTATTATCGACGATAATTTAGTTTTGTCGTTGGCATTATTTGTTGTAGTTGCGAGAATTTGTTTTGATTGAAGTAATTGGTTTAGAGGTCTATTGTTGTGCCGCGGGTGGTCCATTGAAGTTATTATTGCATGATGCGAACAATGGTAGGTAAGCATTCGTCGCCAATAAAAGGGGAACGTTGTCTCTTCAAAGGTGCAAATGAAAGACACACGTCGCTCTTTTATTGGAACCCTGCCGCCCTCCTTGAATGGAATCCAGGAATAATAAACAATTTATGCACAAGGGCGAGAGATTTAATAACGAATTGTGTTGTTTCAGGTCGTTAGAGTCCGGTTCTGCATAAAATTTTCCATGGATATAGGTATTTGTTTGCTCAAAGTTTTTTCATTACTATTTATTAACAAATACTATGACCCTTGATGGTCAAACAGCGAAGTTATGTACACATACAATTTTACATTTCTATACAGGGCAGGACTAAGCAACTTTTAATTTTTGCCCGCGACTCCCCATGATGCGATTTAACCTATTTACACTACGGTCGGCTGTTCCTTTTTGAACATACAATTAATTATGACCAGAATTTTTTTTAAGCTCCTTTATATGAGTAGCCCAGACCCTTGGGGTCCCCCACTATGTCTATGTCGCTTTCACAGTCACTAACGTCCGAGTTTGTCAGCGATTTGCCGGAATGGGCCATCTGGAGGTCTTGAGACCTCGTGAAGTCCATCGTTGCGTCTGAAAATAATAAAAAAAAAATTGTTATTATTGCACAATTGTTTGGACTTCCGATTTTTGGAACAAATTCTGACACCGGAAGTCTAAAGCAGAATTTTATGAGCTTTCCGAATATGTTATCGGCACCACTGTAGCTCTTTTAGTTTTCGAGATATCAGTGAGTTTCTAATGTGGCGACTGCAGCGTCAAAACGTCCGAACTAACAAAACGAAAAATCAAGATAACTCGGGAAGGAAGAGAGATAGAACGATGCTGTTTTCGGTTTTGGAAAACTGACACGATTTTCTATAAAGGAGCAGAGGCGCTTTGCCGTCGCCATTTTGATTTTTTTAATTTCGCGCCAGTTTTTCGTCGCTATTTTAAATTCTTAAATTTTGCTCTATTTTGCAGTCGCCATCTTTGATTTTTACATTATCTACGCGCCAGTTTTTCGTCGCAATCGTGGATTTTTAAATTTATTGCCATTTAATATTTGTCAGGTTGGATAACTTAGTTTAGGTAGTGTCACTTTGCGGTCGCCATTTTGAATTTCTTATTTGTTACCATTATGCCTTTAGTCTTCAGCTTCAAAAACTAAACCGCGACAAACACCAAAAAACTATACTAAACTATAGATACTTTTCAACCACTGCATTAAAAAAAATTGTAAAAAAACTGAAACCACCCCCTTCCCTAATAGTTAATTACGGGTTGATATTCCATCGGTTATTTAGAAATTCGAATCTCTCAAGCCGCTTATCGTGAAGCATCAGCTCCGGCAAACGGCGGTCCGTTATACAGCGACCCCTGAGGGACATCATTAAAACGGCATTAGCGAAAACCAACCCCCATCACGGCGCCAACACCCGTCGTCGACACCCATCATCCCCCAAATTACCGTATCGATCATACAACATCCACTTACTTAAGGGTAATCATTAAGTATTCGCATCATCAATTAATTTACTTCCTACTCAAGAACAACGTTATTTAACATCCGGTTTTGCGGCACCGGAAACGCGACGCGGCGACAGATGATGACAGAGAAAAGGGGTGGGTGACGATGGGGATGGTTCGGTTCGACCCGTCGGCAACTTTATTAATTTTGTTTCTAAGTGGGCGAGATCTTAGGATCTCACCCCGCCATCTTACGACGTAATTTAGTTCATTAGACTCTGAACTTGCCTTAATTGATGTTTAAGATGGTGTACAGTCGGGGGAGGAATTCGACTCGCCAAAATAAAAGACGATCGATTGAGTTGGCAATTTCAATTCGACACGTCAATTTTTTTCGTCACCGAGACACGTAATTAAATTCGGTTAAACCGAAAAACCGGAGGGAAAGTGATGATTTATACTTAGCTATAGTTCGGTTAAACCGATAATAAAAAAAATGGTTTGTTTATTGGATTACTGGCGACACGTCCGAAAATAAAAAGCTATAATTATCTAATAGTCGTTTCAATTACATAGCTATGCGCTTGACAATTGACAAGTGTCAGTATAATGTTCATCAAGGTGTTTTGCGGCGCGTGTAGATATGTATACCTACAATATGGAGGAACTCAAGTTAGGAAAAAAGTTTGCGACCAAGTATCTAAAAATTTTTTCTTTTATTTCCCTGTGATGGTTAAATTTAAATTTGGGAGTCCGGCCGGCAGGACCGTAATTCGATTAATTTGGGCAATCTTTCTCTTCCACTGATGCCCGGGAACATCTTAACTCAAATTACCGTCCTAACTCGATCAATTTCCTTTAATTCACTCAAGACGGAGAGTCGGCGGGCAAGTCTTGAGGTTGGTCACCACTATACCTATAGATATAGCATCTATACGTAAAAAAAGAAAATTCTAACCTGACGCTCGCGTTTTATCCGACGTCGCGACGCCCGACGACGTTGCCGCTTTTTCCTCTTGCATCTTCCTCATCTGTTTCTTGTGTTTCATCCGACGGTTCTGGAACCAAGTTTTCACTTGAGTTTCGCTCAAACTGAGAGCGCTGGCCAACTCGACACGTTCGGGGGTGGACAAATATCGTTGGGCCGAGAACCGCTTCTCTAACCCTGTAAAAATTGACAATCAAAAAGTGACAGAAAGAAAAATTAAAGACTTCTAAAAAGAAAGAATAACAAAAAAAATTAACAGAAAAATTTAATTGCCAATCAAAAAGTGACAGAAAGAGAAATTAAAAACGGTTCTACGAAGAAAGAATAACAAAAAAATTGACAGAAAAAATTTAAAAACTTTCTGAAGAAAGAAATAACAAAAAAATTGACAGAAAAATTTAATCGTCAATCAAAACGTGACAGAAAGAGAAATTAAAAACTGTTCTACGAAGAAAGAATAGATAACAAAAAAATTGACAAAAAATTTAAAAACTTTCTGAAGAAAGAAATAACAAAAAAAATTGTCGAAAAAAAATCAAAGCGTTCTTGGGTAAAAAAAATAATAGTGATACTTGTTGATGAGGAACGTTTACCTGTCAATTGGGGGTCGCTGAATACGGTCCTGGCTTTTCTTCGGCGGCAATGTTTGAGGGCGTTGAGGGAAATTTCGCTGGCCGAACTGCCGAAGAGGGCGTGATGGAAGGGGATCCCTGGAAAAAAAATTCTACTGCAGCTACTGCCCAAAAAGTAAAATTAGGAGAAGAATTACGAAAACAAAGACAATTGAAGACATAAAGAAACAATCGATGCTGTGATCGAAAATAAGGGAGAAAAAGTTTATATTAAATGAAAGATTTTACCTTGTGTTAAAAAGTAGGGGTCCGTCATGGTTTTGTAGGGCGTCCCTAGGTAAGCACCCAACGCCCCCATAACTTGAATGTACCCATTTTCAGGACCCTGAAACCCTTGAACACACCCTCCTTGCACCATGTTCCCTGGTTGAAAATAACCATAACCACTATTTTTCTCCACTCTTTTCTCAACCACCAGTTTCGGTTGATGGGGTTGTTGTTGAAAAATTTTTTCGTTACCACCACTCACGTCCATCTTTACAGAGTTATTATATCCGAAATCACTCGCAATCTCGTTTTGTTGTTGTCGATGCAACTTTTGTTGTTGTTGTTGTTGTTGTTGTTGTTGTTGTTGTCGTTCCTGTTCTTCTTCACCTTTTTGCGCGTAAAGTATATCTTCGATGAGAAAAGATGTACGTTGTTGTTGTTGTTGCGTTCCCGCCACCGCCGCCTCGTACTCTTTTTGTATTATTTGCGTTTGTCTGTTGTTCATTTTCGTTTTTTTTTGTTTTTCTCTTTAGATCCGACGTAACAACAAAAAACAATCATCGACGACCGGCGCGGAAGGATGAAACGACCATCAACCGTAAATCGCTGCAATCCGGACCCGCTAACAATCGCAATCTGCGAGACGATCATCAACCAACATACACACGTACACCACTGAAATCGTCCCCCCTTGATATCAAAACAGTTCCGCCTTCGCGTTTTCAACCCTTAACTCCAGAGCGCGGACGGAAACAAGTTTCGATGATGATGGTGATGTTTCGGTGATGCGACGAGATGATAAAGGAGGGGTGGAAAGGGGTCAGAGGGGGTGTGCGAAACCCCTCATGGATAATACGATGTGATGAGATTGATTGGAGCTAATTGTGTTCTGCACTAAATTAATTATGTTCCCATTGCTATTGTTGGGGAAGGTTTATACGCGGCGGGTGGGGGGTTGGAAAACGGAAGGTCGAAAAGGGGTAAACGTTAATATATCTATAGGTATTGTGTACCTATAGGTCTATAGCTTTGAAACAAAAGAAGCGAGGAGATGCCAATTATGGCTCATTTATTGAATGTTTGGGGGGGTTGGGGATGATGTTTTTTGCTGTTTGGCGAAATTTACGTTGCCAACGCCGGAGAAAATGATTTGAAAGAGAATAATCTCGAAATTGTCCCTTTAAAAATGTGGACCATTTATTTACATTTACATTTTTGAATGAAAGCGACAATATCAGAAGTGGGATTCAACTCAATGACAAATCAACATTAAGTAGATGCAACAAATTCTAATCGATGCCGATTCGGTTGCACTTTGGATTTGCAAATGCTCCCGTTATATGTTTCTACGTTCCGTTAATAAGACTTTGGATATATTGAGAGGTACTTTCTTGTTAAAGTTCTATACTTTTTGTACATACCTACTGAATTCATCCCTTACTCCCTATTCCGAAATTACGGCAATAATCAAATAACAAGACACTTCTCTCGTCAATTACCCCGCAACGAAAGCCGAAACGTTTCGTCTCCCTCGCTGAACCCCCCCGGTATCCAGGTATTGCTTGTCCTTAAAATCTGGTCATCATCGCGTTCGTCGTCGTCGACGAGCTTCATGGCTCGAAACTGTTTTCCGCCATAATACACCGCATATTGTCTGTTAAATGCCCAATTTGGCCCCTGAATATGACGGATCAGCGTTGTAATACATTGTAGGTCTCTATTGGGCACCGACGTTACGCCGTCGACGGGGGGTTGAACGTCATTGGCGGCGTCGCGGACCGCCCCTTCGACCGTTACCATGGCCACGTAATCTCAGGTTTAACGCACCTTAATGGGGTTGATACGGACGGGGGATGATGCTGCAGTGCAGCGGCGCGCCGGATCGTCCCGAAAAAGAGCCGTCGGCTCGAACTTTACACGATTTTTGTGTCAAAAGTTAGTGTTAATGCTAACGTTTAAATTGGAAATTTGCCGTAAGTTTTGCGGATGAAAATAATTAATAAAGTTATTGCAGTTTTTTTGAATTTTTTTCAAAATTTGTAGATGGTGGAGGCGCCGATGATCAACATAACCTCAAATGTTCAAACTAAAGTTACAATGATAATTTCTTCACTTTTAGGTAAAACGATGTTTAGTGAGTCGACGTAAGAAATTTTAAGCCGATCTAAGATGTTTAGGCTATTTTAGGGGGTACTTGGCGTTGTAGGGTCACCCATCATTTAAATTTGCATCAGTCATTATCTCCTATTTATAAAAAGGTAATTTTTTTATAATCATATTTCAGCATAGCTGATAGAAAAAAAAACTAAGGGTGTGACTGAAAATTCGGATTTAGTAAGATCAACATAACCTCAAATGTTCAAAATGAAGCTAGAATGATAATTTCTTCACTTTTAGGTAAAACAATGTTAAGTGAGTCGACGTAAGAAATTTTAAGCCGAACAAAGATGTTTAGGCCATTTTATAGCGTACTTGGCGTTGTAGGGTTACCCATCATTTTAGTTTGCATCAGCCATTACCTATCTACCTACTATTTATAAAAAGGTAATTTTTTATAATCTTATTTCAGCATAGCTGATAAAAAAAACAAAGTGTGTGACTAAAAATTCGGATTTAGTAAGATCAACATAACCTCAAATGTTCAAAATGAAGCTACAATAATAATTTCTTCACTTTTAGGTAAAACGATGTTAAGTGAATCGACGTAAGAAATTTTAAGACGAACAAAGATGTTTAGGCCATTTTATGGGGTACTTGGCGTTGTAGGGTTACCCATCATTTAAGTTTGCATCAGCCATTATCTACTATTTATAAAAAGGTAGTTTTTTATAATTATATTTCAGCATAGCTGATAGAAAAAAGAAATAAAGTGTGTGACTGAAAATTCGGATTTAGTAAGATCAACATAACCTCAAATGTTCAAACTAAAACTACAATGATAATTTCTTCACTTTTAGGTAAAACGATGTTTAGTGAGTCGACGTAAGAAATTTTGACTCAAAGCCAGAACACTTAGTTCTTTAAAATGCCATTTATCTGTTACGCATCTACATAGAGCTTTTGTTTTAGCGCTACAAATATTCTATTTTTGACTAAATTTGGGTTTTATTCGTAAAAATGATCAAAGAACAGAGTTTCTTTTCCTTTCATTGCAAATAATTTAATTTTTCACTCCGAACCCACCACTTAAACTGTGTCCCGTCCCCTAAACGCCGTCCCTATCATCCAACATATTCTTTCTTTCAACCCTACCGTGTGTTTATCAGATCCGTTCTCGTGATGTCCACTATTGTGCCTCTCTGTGATTAAAAAGCACCATCATCAAAAAGTCAAGTAATTTCATTAGTGCCGCTATTTTAAGCCACCCCGTGGAGTTGTCTCTTTTTCTCTGGTCGCCTCCCCCTCCTCAAATAAATAATCCACCCTCGAACCACCTATTTCTCTCGTATAATAAAATAAACATACAGAAGCGAAATCTAATAAAATCAACGCCCGAAAACTATGGGGGGCTAAACGTACGTGTCATAGGAACGTAATAAAATCAACGTCTGGTGGCACGCGGTGAATGGAAGTAACCCTAGTAACCTGATACGGGAACAATCGACGGACGGTTGGCCGTCAAGGGTGGCTTGATTTTACAATCCCCAATTAGAAGGCGTACGGAAGCGATTAAGTTCCATGCGTGTAATCACGATAACAATATTTGCTCGCTATTGGGTTGGTTATAGTTAACAATTCCGGGTGCTTTTAATCAACCTAAGGACGGGCTTTCACGCAAAAATTCAATTACACTCCCCAATCAGAGGGTTGGTGCACATGGCCTGATTTACTTAGATTTTCAAATTTTTTCAAAGTACCTAAAAATAATTTTTCGATGCTTAATTTGGTTAAGTTGGCTGGAGAAATTAGAGGTCGGACCAACAAACCCTGACTCTGACATTTGGTGACATTTAGCTCGATATCATGCGGTGGCCGGCGGACGATTAACCTTTAAACAGGCTACTATTACGCCCTATTGCTAATCGAGTCGTTAAATCCATAACGCTTCGGCCATAAAACCCAATGGACCGTAATGAAACGTTATATAAATTGATAGCGGCAACTAATTTCAACAAAATACAACATCAAAGTGACGTTGCATCGGTTAAAACTGCGATTTTTGCCGATTTGGAAGGTTTTGGTCAACATAACCTCAAATGTTCAAAATCAAGTTACAGCGCAAATTTCTTTGGTTTTACATAACATGAGGCTCCGCAAGTCAACGTATTCAATTTCAAGCCGATCCGATAGGTTTGAAGTTTTCTGGCACAGCTTTATAGTAAAAGATTTTTGATTTTTAAAATTCAAAATGGCTAGGCTTTTCCTACTCTAATATTTCAACGTAGTTACGTAGAAAAGATTTTAAAAATTATAATTTTAGTTTTTTAAAAACGTTTTGGTCAACGTAACTTTAAATATTCAAAATAAAGTTACAACAACAAAAATTGTTTTAAATATGGAGGCTTTGTTATTTAGTAAAAAAAGTGACCATTCTTCCAATAATATTTTAAGACAGAAAGTACAAGTTGCACGACCAAAAATTGTGCCTTAATACGTTAGGAGCGTGTGTTGTAGGGTAAATCACATATCTAACCTCAAATTTTTAAAATAGGGTTAGACCGGAAATTTCTTCGGTTTTAGATTACCAAACGTTTGGTGAGTCAACGTAAGAAATTTGGGCAGCATCTCATTAGAACCATTTAGAAAATCTTTTATATTCGCACTAATTTTTCAGTTACTTTGAAGTAGGTAAATTAGATTTTAATTCAATTTTTGCAGAAGTTATATTGGTGACCGGGTGACGTGATGCCGGCGACAATGCCCAGGCAGGTAGCTAGGTACCTATGTAGGTAGGTATTGATTTACTAAGCTGATTCCATTTTGTATTTTTAAAGCAAAACGTACCTATAGCGGAGCTTCGCGAAACTCATATTGAACATAAATTGGACGTTATTGGAAAAATTACGGGAGAATAGCATTCGTTACGACCAATTTGCGGCGTACAGTCTACATAAAAAGCACTTAACCGTCGGGGTGGCCGCCACTGATTCGCTTCTTTCCAACATAAGCAGAGGATCGTCGCAATTAATTTGTCAATTTCATTAGAAAGTTACATCTTCACTCAATTGTTACTCAATTAAAAGTAAAAACATCAAATTAAATGTTACATAATAATTAAACCGCAAACAATTTTTTTTCTATGAGACTCACCTCGTTATTTTCGAACATGCCGTATCTCCTCGAATCTCCGCCTTGTTATTATTCCATCGCCAGGGTTTCAATGCAAAACGTCAGCCTTGTCGCCCCGTAAGCACCTCATTAGGGAGTTCTCAAACGTGCAGAGATACGGGCCTCGCCACCCCACCACCACCGCCCGCAAACCCGTGGGAACCCCCCAACAATATTCGCGAATTACCACCAACAATAATAATAATAAACTTATTCGCTTAATATTGTAGCGAACTGATTGTTTATAAATCGGACGTTCACTTCCTCCCTTCAACAATCGACCTTTATCTATTGTTTTGAGCTCTTTTGTGTTGAGAAATCAAGTCGATGGCGTGCTTAAGGGCTCTCCGAGTGACATCTTTCTTTTCGCACACATCACAAGGCACGACGATGCGGGGGTGTTAAGGGGACCGGAGGATGAGGGGTCGGAAGTGCCACTAGACTGTCACGACTCTAAATCTAGAAGCTTTTCAGACTTTACCCTCTTCATTATTAGGGTGGCACTCGTGATGTAAGGACCGGGATATTGGATGCAATTATTTTTAAACGAAATCTAATCGCGCCAGAGATAGCACGAGCAAATTCTAAAGTTTTATTAAAAAAAAATTAACGCGTCCAAAAACACTTAAGTATACAGGGTCCACTCGAACGTCTACATTTTATCACTTACACTAGGAACAAGAAGCAAAAGTATCATATTTAAAAAAAGACTACTAAATTATGCTATCTACTATTAAATATAGAGGGTGATGGTCGGAAAGGGCGAAAAGTTCAAATTGGTCGCAGCTTCAATTTTTTTTCCTGGTTATACTTGGCTTAGGTCCCTCACCAACCCCTACAATTTTGGTTACGAACAAACGTCCCTAAGTAGTTGTTTTCGATTTTTCCGAAAATTGTTAGAAGTACTCATCATTGCTCTCGGTTCGTTTGTAGAATTGTCGGGAGAACGAAGCTGGCGAGTTGTCGAAAATACCGAACCAGTGTTTTTGGTAGGCGTAGATAATGAAGAGAACCAACGGTATTGCGATGAGGACTCCGGCTAAGATGCCGACGAGAAGAGAACCGTCCCTTTCGGGTCTGTGGCCATAAGCGTCGAGACACCTCATAGTACTTTGTTTCTCGTAAACGTCGTAGAAGGTAAATTCTTTCATTTCAACGGGAGCCGCACACCTTAAATTGAAACAAGTTTAGAAAAGTCAAAATAAACTTAAGTACCTAGTCAATTTTGACTTTGATAGTGCGTAGGTACCTTAAGGCCTTTGATCTTATGTCGTCAATTTCTGCGTAAATCGGGAAAAGTTCGTCGATCATCCACTGGTTCTCGCATTCACACGTCCACGCGTTGTCGGTCAAATCGAGATCGTTGAGTGCTTCCCATTTCAACAGCAGATGCATGTCGAGCGTGGTCAACTTGTTGTTTTGCAAGTAAAGCTGAAATTGTTCTTCTATTTAGAAATGTTGCGTCAAAAATTCCAAAACTAACCTTTTTTATTGGCGGCCAAGTTTCATAAACGGAACCGTTGAATCGATCCGATAAAGCCGCTTTGTCGATATAATTCAACGCGATGTTATCGGTAACGTAGAGCTCTTCCAAATTGATCAAGTTACTCAACGACTGGTGACTGAGGTTGGACAACTTCTCCATGTGGCAGAGGTGCAACACTTTCAATGTAGGAATCAACGGGAAACCGCTGCGAAAACAACCAAAAATGACGAAAAGTTCATATTGCTGGCAGCGTTAATTTTTCTTTGTCATCCCGTTTGGTTCGAGTCCCCAAACAACCCCTACCATTTTGGTCACGATTAAAAGTTCCTAAATGGAGGTTTTCGGAAAAAAATGAATGACGAAAAGTTCATATTGCTGGCAGCGTTCATTTTTTTTTGTCATCCCATTTGGTTCGAGTCCCCAAACAACCCCTACCATTTTGGTCACGATTAAAAGTTCCTAAATGGAGGTTTTCGGGAAAACATGACGAAAAGTTCATATTGCTGGCAGCGTTAAATTTTTTTTGTCATCCCATTTGGTTCGAGTCCCCAAACAACCCCTACCATTTTGGTCACGATTAAAAGTTCCTAAATGGAGGTTTTCGGGAAAAAATGACGAAAAGTTTATATTGCTGGCAGCGTTAAATTTTTTTTGTCATCCCATTTGGTTCGAGTCCCCAAACAACCCCTACCATTTTGGTCACGATTGGAAGTTCCTAAATAGAGGTTTTGGGGAAATTTTCAAAAACTCACCTCGTATTGGTGAGATGCGTGATTGGATTCCTATCCAAGTACAGCACTTGCAGACTTTGCGCTTCTCCCAAAGTTTTGGGAATGCTCTCCAACAAATTGCCACTAAGCCTCAACGTGTCGATAAATTTGGGGGTGTGCAAGAAGTAGTCGGGCAACGTGCTTATACCCGTGTAGCTCAAATCCAAATTCTAAACCATTGGAACCAATAAACTAAGTTTGGTTGAGGTCGAAACTTACTTTTAGATAAACCAAACTGGTTATTGCAATGATGGTTTGTTGGTCCAAAATTTTGAAGGGGTTGAAGGCTAAAGTCAAATTTTCTATCCTGCTGGTGTGCTCGAAAAGATCACCGTCCAAAGAATGGAGTTTGTTGTGGTCGAGTTTGAGGTAAATTAGGGATTTTAGAGGCATAAAGTCTCCCTCTAAATATAAACCCTGAAAAATTAACTTGTTACCGACGAAATTTTGAGGAGAATCAACTCACGATGAAGGCGTTAGGGTGTAAAATTTCTATGTTGTTCTCGCTCAAAACCAACACTTCCATCTCTTGCAAGTTACTGAAAACATTGTCGCTGACATTCACGATCGAATTGTTGGCGAGGTCCAGAATTTTAAGGCCCGAAGCCGGAAATTGCTTGTCCAACGTCGGAACGATACTGTTCTGCACTGAGAGGATGTTGTAGTTGTATGTTGCGTTGGTGCTGGCGTCGATCCAGAACGAAGCGTCGAAAAGATAATTGCTTATATCTTTGCCACAGTAAACTTCTGTGTTGTTGGGATCAAATTTGCAGTCGCATATTTTACAAAATGGAGGGCCTTGGGCCGAAACGCTCGCCGAAATCGCGATGAGTGTTGACACAATTAGTAACATTTTCTGAAAAAGAAACTTGTGATGAGATAACGTCGTCATTAACGATGACGAAATCGATTTAGTACCAACTTTCGCTTGCTTCGAATTGTGGAGGTTTAGAAGCAATTTTACGAAAAACTCACCTGATTTTCATCCAAGCGGCGTTGGATTGTGAAAAAGTACCAGGAACGATGGGCGTACGCACGAAAACAACTTAATTTAAGATACTTAACTAACTGTTTGCTGGCACGATTATCACATGGATATCTTATCTATAAAACAAATATTGCGATACCTTCGCGTTGTTACTATCAGGTAGGGCGCCCTAAGCCGATGATTAAGAATTGTTTTATCGGAAATCAAGAGCTGAAATTTATTGCTGCGGATTTCAAAATTCTTGAAACGGCCTCATTGAACTGCGCGGCAAAAGTCCAAACGTATTGAGACGAGGGGCGCCACCTACCGGCGAACTGTTCGTACTTAACATAGGTATCTGTATTAACGACTCCTTATGCTTCGTAAGTTTCTACATTTTGAAAGAGCTATAAACATCGAAAAGTTCATATTGGTGGTAGCTTCAATTTTCTTTCTCCATTACACTTGCCTTCAGCCCCCAAAGAACCCCTAAAATTTCTGTTAGGATCAAACTATTTTAAATGTGAAATATCGAGGAATTAAAACTATTACCTATTATTAGTATTAGTGTTAGTAAGATTTGTAACTGGTATTGAAGTACTTACATGACTGCCAGGCCAGGTACTTTCAGGTATCTGTATTAACGACTGTCCTTATGCTAATGTGCTTACTATAAACAATGATGCTTACCAATGTTATTGTTTAAGATTTATAAACAGTGCCAATGTGTTTACGTAGGTTTCTACACTTTGAAAGCTATAAACATCAAAAAGTTCATATTGGTGGTAGCTTCAATTTTCTTTCTCCATTACACTTGCCTTCAGCCCCCAAGCAACCCCTAAAATTTTGGTTAGGATCGAACTATTTTAAATGTTAAATATCGAGGAATTAAAATTATTAGATTTGTTGAAGTACTTACAAGACTGCCAGGTACTTTCTGGAACTAACAGACATCAGAGGTGTAATGTCATCGTTATGCGGACGTTTTAGAAACTTCTGGAAATTCCTAACAAAATTTGAACTCTTAATCGTTTGGGCCCCGACTAGAAAGTTCTGGACGTAATAGACATAATTAGAATACCAGGCCACCTAAAGACAAGGGAGGGGGGATAAATAAAAACGATGAAGTGATACAAAAATTATGTATTTGTGTATATTACCTTCATATACACATAATCTTAAACGGTAATGAGTAAGGGAATGACTTAAGTGTACGTACTTAACACAAGAAACGATATAAAAAATAAATATAAAAATAGCTTGAATATTAAAGAGTCTATCCTAGAGAAGCATCAGATCAATATGAAGTCTACTAACGAAATGGAACAGTCTTGGCAAATTACACAGTAATAATAATCAACATAATTTCCAACCTCACACACAGACATTAGAACTATATACAAAAATTCGTGACGTTTAGGAAAACATGCGAGCGAAGCCCTCGATAATACCACAAGAACGAAACTAATCCAGTTTTCGGACAAAAAAACAAAACATCAATTCTACAAAACCCTACGAAAAAAAAAACTTGAGACAAAAACTATTTACAATTCTCAAAGTATACTGCCAACGGCCGACTCGATTTCGTTGTCGTTCAAACTTTGCGACTGCAACTCGCAATAATCTTCATCGACGTCATCGTCGACAGTTTCGACACATTCGTACTTGATGGACTGTATCGCCGAATCCAACTGTTCGGGTTTGCAACGGAACGCGTCGTTGGAAGTACAAGAATTCGAACCGTCGTCCTCTTCGGTGGCGCCGTTACGAGTTTTGTTCGAATAACTCGTCCCGGTGCTCGACTCTTCGCCACCGCTATCGGTGTAAGTTTGATTGACGGTGGTCTTCGTCTTCTCTTTAACCATATTCGCCAACATGTGATTTTCGAGCGAATTGTCCGATTCTAACGAATCACTTTCGTCGTCGCTATCGTCCGATGACGTGTCGTCTTCTTTGTCGTCTTTGAGGTCGGTTTCGGAATCGCTCGACGACGAACACTCCACCTGTTCGATCAAACTTTCGTAATTGATGTCGCCGTTATTCTCTTGTTTGATTTCGGCGGCGTAATCTTCCTCGTCGTCGTCATCGTCACCGTAACCGTTGGCGGTTTCGTTTGTCTCATCCTCGGGGTTCCGATTGTTGTCGTCGAGCAACGACCAATCGAAATTCTCGTGGATGACCATGTGGAGGCGCAATTTCGAACTGGCGTTGTGGTAACGTCCGCAAATTCGACAAATGAAGTTCGAACCGAAACCTTGACCGTGAAGGAGGTGCGGATGGTTCTGTTTTAGGTGGCGTTGCAATGTGTTGTAGGAATTGTTCGTTTTGAGACAAATGCCGCAAACAGTTGCCGCCACACTCTTGTGACAACGGATGTAGTGTTGCCACAAATGTTTTTTGGCCGGCCAAACCTTCGTACAGACCTCGCAGAAGGAGGGATCGTTGCTGTTGACGTACACAGTACGTTTCGATGTGTTGTTTTGGGGATTCGGCGAATTGACGGCACATTCCGGCTCGTCCTCAACAATTTTATTTTTTTTGTTGTTCTGTTGTTGTGGTTGCTGTTGTTGAGATTTGTCGTCGTTGACTTTCTTCCCCAACAACCTCTTCTCGAGAAGAGAAATCTTCGATTCGTCTAGATCGACGAACTTCGGAAACTCGACCCTTTCCTCCTCGTCCCCCGCTTCGGTTTCGTCTTCCTCCTCGTCCTCGCCGCTACCACCTTCCTCGTTCTCTCTTTCGACCTCCTTACCGCCACCTCCTCCTCCCTTTCGTTGCGTCACCGGTTGTGACGACGCTACGTTATTTTTGCTAATCACTACATTAGGATGATGGGTATCACAGTGGGCTTGTAATTGAATCTGAGTGTCGAACACTTCCAGACAAACTTTGCACGCCTTAAAGTTTCTGCCGTGCGACTTGTTGAGGTGATCGTACGTCTTCCATTTGGAGCCGTAATTTTTGCCGCAAACCGGACACGAGGTGAGAGGCGCCAATTGGTCGCGATGCACCATCCGGACGTGATCCCTCAACATGTGCTGATCGGCGAACAATTTCAAACAAACGCCGCAACTCAACGCCAAGATCGTCCGATGCAAACTCAAAATGTGCATTTTGAGTTTGATCCTCGACGACAGCGCATCACCACAAAACTGACAAACAAAAGACTGGAGATGGTCGCGAACGTGTTCGTCGAGGTCTTTCTGTTGGCGCAAGATGTTGCGGCAAATGCCGCAAAACAAATGACAACCGGGATGGGAGAAACGGATGTGGGAGACGATCTCGCACTTGCTGGCGACGCCGACACCGCAAAGTTCGCACTTGTAGTTCGAATGGTAGTTGACCAAATGTTTGGCCAAACTTTGGCGGTCTTTGAAGATGCGCGAACAAGACTTGCACCGGGTCAAGAGATCTTTTTGGAGACGCGGTCGACAATTTTTTTTGTGTTTCTTCACCAGCGTCTTCTTGTGGAAACCTTTGCTGCACTTCGGACATTTAAACTCCCCCTCGTTGACCGGCGGCGTGTAGTTGGTGATGATGTTCGTGTAAAGATCACTGGAAGCGTCGATCTCTTTAGGAGCGGACAACGGTTCCGCCTTCAACGAACCATCCTCCTGATCCGACAGTCGATTGTTGGAATTGTCGTCGACTTCATTGTTGTCGCCCCGCTTCTGCTGCAACAACTCCTGACGCATGAAACTTTGTTTGACCGACTGGAAATCGAAGCCTTGAAACTTTTGCGACATAAAATCCTCCGTCGACTCCGGCACCGTCGTCAACGCCTCGACGTTGTTACTCTTCTGCTTGCAAGGCTTGGGACTGTGAATTTTGTTGAAGTGTTGCGCCATGTGATATTTCGAAGCGCTGGTCTTGTAACACAACTGACACGTGATGCTGGGATGACCTTTGTGCAGTCGATTGACGTGCTTCCACAGATGCGAGTTCCTCCCGTAGAACTTGTTGCAGAGATCACAATGGAAGATGGAATGTTGACTGCGTCGATGCGTGCTGAACTCCTTGAAACTCTCGAAGTCTTCCTGGCCGCATTCGCTACAAACCAAATTTTTCGACGGCGACGACGGCGGTTCGTGATCCGGATTTGTCGCGACGTAATCGGCCGGATCGAACATTTTCGTTTCTTTGCGACAATTGTCGAGAAGGAAATCGTGGACTAGGAGGTGGTTCTCGAGCAATTTCGAATTGTCGTCGCCGTAACGACATATCTGACAGTAGTAACGGGTGGTGATCGGGTGTTGTTGGACGCAGACCTCGACGTGGTTCTGGAGATCGAGCAAAGTGTTCGCCTGGTAGATGCAGATGCCGCAAAGAAGGGTCGATTGGACGGGATGTTTGACGCGGAGGTGGGTGAATAGGTCGGGGCGGGCGGTGAAAACGGCCGGACAAAGGAAACAAACGAAACTGGGAAGGAGGGTGGGGGGGTTGTCCGAGAGCGGCGGGTCGTCGGCCTGCCGGATGTCCTCTGGAGAAAGAAAAAAAAAGACAGTTAGAACGCCACATCTAACTATATTATATTATTATATACATTTTACATTTTTTTTAATTATTAAAAAATATCAACCTTTTGCAATAATAATGATCAAAAAATGAGGATAGACTTGACACCAAAATTGCTTCCAGTTTCTCTTAAATAAATGACTCATTTTGATGTCTCCAGTTAAAGAGATTCTGACACAACTGATAGAGTTATCGACGGTGAAGTAACCAAAATTGTAGGAGTTGGTCAATGGTCTAAGCCAAGTATGACAAAAGATAAAAATTGAAGCTACGACCAATATGAACTTTTTCCTCTTTCCGACCACTATCCTCCACATTCAATAATAGATACTATAATTTAGTAGTATTTTTAAGTGAATGTCCTTTTTCCTTCTGGAGAAAGAAAAGAGACAGTTAGAACGCCACATCTAACTATATTATACATCATATAATTTATTTGAAATTAGTACATATATATATATTTTAAATTTTTTTATTTATTAAAAAATATCAACTTTTTGTAATAACAATGATCGAACAATGAGGATAGACTTGAGACCAAAATTGCTTCCAGTTTCTCTTAAATAAATGACTGATTTTGAAGTCTCCAGTTAAAGAGATTCTGACACAACTGATCGGTTATCGACGGTGAAGTAACCAAAATTGTAGGAGTTGGTCAATGGTCTAAGCCAAGTATGACAAAAGATAAAAATTGAAGCTACGATCAATATGAACTTTTTCCTCTTTCCGACCACTATCCTCCACATTCAATAGTAGATAGTATAATTTAGTAGTATTTTTAAATAAATGTTGAGACAGTTAGAACGCCACATCTAACTATATTATACATCATATAATATATATTAAATTAGTATATATATTTTAAATTTTTTTATTCGTTATTAAAAAATATCGACCTTTTGTAATAACAATGATCGAACAATGAGGATAGACTTGAGACCAAAATTGCTTCCAGTTTCTCTTAAATAAATGACTGATTTTAAAGTCTACAGTTAATGAGATTCTGACACAACTGTCGAGTTATCGACGGTGAAGTAACCAAAATTGTAAGAGTTGGTCAGTGACCTGAGCCAAGTATAACAAAAGAAAAAAATTGAAACTACGACCAATATGAACTTTTTCCTCTTTTCGACCACCATCCTCCACATTCAATAGTAGATAGTATAATTTAGTAGTATTTTTAAATAAATGTTCTTTTTCCTTCTGGAGAAAGAAAAGAGACAGTTAGAACGCCACATCTAACTATATTATACATCATATAATATATATTAAATTAGTATATATATTGTATTTTTTTTTTATTTGTTATTAAAAAATATCGACTATTTGTAATAACAATGATCGAACAATGAGGATAACCTTGAGACCAAAACTGCTTCCAGTTTCTCTTAAATAAATGACTGATTTTGAAGTATCCAGTTAAAGAGATTCTGACACAACTGATCGGTTATCGACGGTGAAGTAACCAAAATTGTAGGAGTTGGTCAGTGGCCTAAGCCAAGTATAACAAAAGAAAAAAATTGAAGCTACGACCAATATGAACTTTTTCCTCTTTCCGACCACCATCCTCCACATTCAATAGTAGATAGTATAATTTAGTAGTATTTTTAAATAAATGTTGAGACAGTTAGAACGCCACATCTAACTATATTATACATCATATAATATATATTAAATTAGTATATATATTTTAAATTTTTTTATTCGTTATTAAAAAATATCGACCTTTTGTAATAACAATGATCGAACAATGAGGATAGACTTGAGACCAAAATTGCTTCCAGTTTCTCTTAAATAAATGACTGATTTTAAAGTCTACAGTTAATGAGATTCTGACACAACTGTCGAGTTATCGACGGTGAAGTAACCAAAATTGTAAGAGTTGGTCAGTGACCTGAGCCAAGTATAACAAAAGAAAAAAATTGAAACTACGACCAATATGAACTTTTTCCTCTTTTCGACCACCATCCTCCACATTCAATAGTAGATAGTATAATTTAGTAGTATTTTTAAATAAATGTTCTTTTTCCTTCTGGAGAAAGAAAAGAGACAGTTAGAACGCCACATCTAACTATATTATACATCATATAATATATATTAAATTAGTATATATATTGTATTTTTTTTTTATTTGTTATTAAAAAATATCGACTATTTGTAATAACAATGATCGAACAATGAGGATAACCTTGAGACCAAAACTGCTTCCAGTTTCTCTTAAATAAATGACTGATTTTGAAGTCTCCAGTTAAAGAGATCCTGACACCACTGTCGAGTTATCGACGGTAAAGTAACCAAAATTGTAGGAGCTGGTCAATGGTCTGAGCCAAATATAACAAAAGAAAAAAATTGAAGCTACGACCAATACCAACTTTTTCTTCTTCCCGACCACCATCCTCTACATTCAATAGTAGATAGTATATTTTAGTAGTATTTTTAAGTAACTGTTACTTTTCCTTCTTGTTACTAAGTGTCAGTAATAGAAAAACTTCCAACTGATCGAGTTATCGACAGTGAACTAGCAACGCCCCAATGCGTCAAAAATCCGAACTAAATGCCACGTTCGGTCAAATTGCCCGCCATCTAGACGGCGCGTAGCGCAACCAAACAGCAACGCCTCACGACGGCGTAGCTCCAAACTAAACCCCCCCAGTCGCCTTCGGCGCCATCTACCTGCGCGTAGCGCAACTCACCTAGCGAGTCAGACTTTTTGAGATCGGAAATTTTGAGTAAATTCGGCAACTTCTTCCTCCTGTCGGTGCCGAGGAGGTCGCCGCCTCCGCCGCCGACGATTTGCTGCACCATATCGGCCCCGTGCGTTTCGAACACGTGACTGGCCAACGTCGCCGGTCCCGAAAATTGCCCGTCACAAAGCAAACAGACCTGAAGCGGCAACGGCTCCTCCACCACCTCCACCTTCACTTGTTGACTCGTCGTCACAGCCACCTCTTCGTCGACGTTTTCGGCCAACAACTTCTTCGGCTGTCGGTTTTTACGTCGTCGAGAGTTGGTCGTCGGGTCGATTTTGAAAATTTTCGGACGGGAAAATTCGATAGTGGTGACGTCATCGTTTTCCCGTTTCCTCTTCCTCTGGGCAATTTCGTCGATCAAGATGTTTTCGGGATCGTCGAAATAGCGTTTGTTGAAGGTTGTTGCGGGTGGGGGTATTGATGATTTGACGTCATCGTCGGAATCGGATTCGATCGCGTAGTCGACTAGGGGTGGTTTTGGCGAATTGTTTGGTTGAGTGGTAAAAAAGGGGGGTGGTGGTGAGTCGTCGAGTCGGTATTCTTTGTGGGTTGCGAGGAAAACTTCCAGGTAGTCGTCGGTTTGAATGCCGATTTCGGTCGCGTTCGAAGGGAAGTCGGTCGAACAACCCTTGTCGTGTTTCCGTTTGCTTTTCAGACATGACTCGTGGATGTTGTATTGCGATTCCAAAATAATTATGTTTTGGAGGCAATTTTTGGTGAAACTGTAGAAATTATCGAGGTGGTCGCTGCACCTCCCACAAATCGTATCGGGAAGGAGGCAATGGGGGGACACCTGCAACAAAAAAAATTAACATCCCCTCATCCATTGACGCAAAAAAAAACAATTAAATAAAAAAAAAAAACAAGTGAAACTCACCACTATTGGCAGGCATGTTTCTATTTTGTTTTTGAGTCCTTCTGTTTTGAAAATATGAATGTAGTTCTTGCCGAGGTGTCCACAGATCCGGCACAGCTTCATCGCTAGTTCTCCCCCCGCATATTAGCGCGTAGCAATCGGGATTAGGGGTAGAACGGCCGCGGTCGGGGGGTTGAAACGGCGGCGACGTCGCAACGTCCCTTTACGCCGCCAGAAAAACGTCGACGTGACGCGGCCACGTCCGCATTTGCACTTGGGGCTCGAATTCGACGGGATTTCTTTCAGAAACCGCCGGTTTTCGCTGAAAAACACCAACTGATCACAAACACGACGCCATTACGTCTTGACCGTCAACTGACGCCGATTCCGCCAGAGGGCGCTCGCCACCGACGTCGCGTCGGCATTACAGTCACCCGAGAGCCTCAACCGAAGACAATCAACTTAATACTAGAAAAGTTAACCCTTAATTTCAGCCACTAATTAATCAACCTGTCCCTAATTAATTAATAACTCGTAATTAACCATAACGTTGACGAAATTAGGCAATTTTGGCTTCAATCGAGCTTCCGCGACTAGCTAGTAGGTGGCGCTGCCGACAACTGTCACTGTCAGTCAATTGTCAGTTGTTGATTTTTGAGGTTATGTCAACAACAACAATGAATTTGGACGAAAAATTGCGAAATTCTCTCCAATTAACCAACAACAGTTCGATAACGGACGCAACTTTCCGCCGTTTGCTCGACAACGTTTTTGCGGTCCTCCGCGGAACTTCCGAAATTCACAGTAATTTCGCCCCCTTGTCCCTCGTCAATAACCTCAAAACAATTCTTTTCAGACATGAGTAGTCTCTACAATTCTAAACCGGACGTAATCAAAGAAGTTTACGCGTCTCTTCTGTCGGCCACTGCCCAATTCGTGCGTTGCAATCAAACTGTTGAGGGTGTCGAGACGTTTTTGAGGGATCGTTGCGGTTTTGGGGCCGCGAAAGCGGCAATTTACGTCGATATGTTCGGAAAGTATCGAGAGGAGGTCGAGATGGCTCTGGTGAATGTCGGAAGTTGTCCGGATCACGTCACCGATGTTAGTTGGAAAATTGATTATGTTGTTAAGGTTGTACTGTACTTTTGCTGTTTGTCGGGGTGTTATTGTTTTTTTTATTATTTTAGAGTGCTAATTTGGAAAGAGATGACGGGCCGTTGTTTCGAATAGCTTTGCAAGTTGAAAAGTTTCTGGATAAAGACGAGAAGAAAGGGGTGGATTATGTTAGTTTTTGTTGTGACAGCCAGGAGTTACAGGATTTAGTTTATAAGTTAAAGGACGCCGTCAGGCATTGTCAGAGAATAGGGAGCGAACATTAAGTTGATTTAAAATTTGTATTTTTATAACTACCCCCACTCTTAACTTTTTTCTACAAAGTTAGGTAATAAAAGATTTACGTCAACAAAGTGGTTGGGGTTGTTAGAACTTCTCCCCTATTGGCTTGATGATGAGGTCGTGGACCTGGCACATGGGCGACGTCGACAGCGCGTACAACACTGCGTCAGAGCAGTCGGTTGAGGCCAGTGCGGCCCTGGACTTTCGTTCCTCCAGCGTTTTTTCGTCCAAATAAATGTTGCTAGTTTGGTCGATTTCGGTGGCAACGACCCCCGGGCTGACACTCTAAAATTAAAAAAAAAAATTAGAAATCCTCAAAAATTTTCAAAAAAAATTCTAAAATTAAAAATTTAAAAAAAATGGAAGCCTCCCTTAAAAATTTTCAAAAAAATTCTTAACTTACCGTAACTTTAATTTTGGACCCGATGGTGTTGAGTTCGGTTCTCAGGGTTTCGGTCAGGGCCGTAACGGCGAATTTGGAGGCGGCGTACACGTTCATGTAGGGGAAATAGTTGACTAAATGTCCGGAAACGCTGTTGATGTGGATGATGTGGCCGTCGATCTTGTGGGCTCGCATCGTTTTCACCGCTTCTCTGGTGGCGATGCACAATCCCAAAACGTTAATGTCCAAAATATTTTTCCATTTTTGTGTCTCGCCCTCGATCAAATTGGTGTCTTGAAGAACCCCAGCGTTGTTAACTAGAATGTGGACCGGACCCACGTTCTTTTCGGTCCACTCGAACGCCTTGAGGATGTCGTCTTCGACACCCACGTCGGCTTTGAGGGCGTACAATTTCCCCTTTTTACCCTTGAGCTTTTTGGCCAGATCCTCGATACGGTCCACTCTTCTCGCCAAACCGACCACCTTTCGAATTAATTTTTTTTTTAATAAACAACGCAACTAAAACTAATTTACTTACGTTGACACCTTCTTCGACGAGTTGGGTACAGATATCGACACCGATACCGGCACTAGCTCCGGTAACTATGGCAACTTTGCCTCTCCAACGGTCCATTGATAGCACCATTTTTCTTTTTTTTTTTAGTAATCAAGTCAACTGTTTTCGACGAAACTTTGATTCGGTTTGATCCTAAAAGTTGTCGTTCATCTTTTTATATTTGGCCAGAAGTTCGATTAGAGGTCCCAACGCCCTTCATTTGGTGATGACTTTGCAACTTTCGATAGGACTATCTATACGAGTTTTCCATGTTTTCACTCGACTTTTCTGCTGGATGATTGTTGTAATTTGGACGATAAAAGTTTGATTGTGATCGGGGAACTTTACGAGTGCTGGATCGTAGATAACTTTGACGGCATTGATGCTGCTCCATTGTTTGGAAATGCTCGTCATAGCAATAAGTGTGATGACTTTGTGAGATGTGACGTATTAATGATAATGATCAGAATTTGCACTCAGAATGTTGTCTTCTGTTAAAAGTATTCTCTTCTCCTTAGGACATTTTCTTCTACTTAGGACATTCTCTTCTACTTAGAGGACATTCTCTTCTACTGAGAAGACATTTTTTCTACTTAGAGAACATTCTCTTCCACTTAGAGGATATTCTCTTCTACTTATAGAGGACATTCTTCTCTACTTAGAGGACATTCTCTTCTACTTAGAGGATATTCTCTTCTACTTAGAAGACATTCTCTTCTACTTAGAGAACATTCTCTTCTACTCAGATGACATTCTCTTCTACTAAGGATATCCTCTTCTACCTAGAGGACATTCTCTTCTACTTAGAGGGCTTTCTCTTCCACTTAGAGAACATTCTCTTCCTCTTAGAAGACATTTTCTCCTACTTAGAGACATTTTCTTTTACTTAGAAGACATTTTCTTTTACTTAGAGGACATTCTCTTCTACTCAGGACTTTCTTTTCTACTCAGAATAATTTCTTCTAGTTAGTCTTTTCTTCTACTTAGGATGTTTTCTACTACCATAGCTTCTACTCAGAATGTTCTTTTTAAGACCGATGCGAGGTTGAATAAAACTAGTTCGGATATATTTGTTATTTATTATACATTTATGTATTACATAATTATTGTGGTATGACACCTAAAGATATTCGGATTATTTGATTCTGATTTGTAAACACACAACAAAGCTTGTAACTGTTTAAAGATACAAAGATTACAAATATATGCATGGAATGTAACGTCTTTGTTACTTACTTGTCAAAAATAGTGTTATCATTATTTTTTTTTTAAGTTCCCCGAGAGCCTCGCACGGAAACCGGATAACTTTCTGCTATCAATATAAATACTTTCTACAACCAATATACAATTTTTAAATACTTTTAAGTGGATTAACACCTGCGAAAAGATCCGATTGCCTCACGAGCCCGCCCGACGAAGATCTGTAAAATTATAAAGTGCTTTCCTTACTAAAAACATTCTCATTTTTCTCAACATCACAGCAACTATTCTAGAATGCCAACACGTATAAACAAAATGGCGACGAAATCAAAGACACTTATATATTGCAAATATGATATAGATTTGTTCACTTGTTTTTTTTTCTTCTTCATTGTTATCAACTACTATTGCAAAAACATTGCATCTTTATCGCTTCATAGTTAAAGAAATAAACCATTTTATTTATTCGTCATAAAACTATTTAAGTACCCATCGTCTACGATACAAAAAAATACTATTTAGCTGCAAAACTTTATGTACACCTTTTGTTCTTTTTAGAGACTACTCGAAATGAGACACGAAATTGTGCGAAGGATTTCATCAAACATCGATAGAAATTTCAAACAAAAAAAAAATTAACGGAAAAACGTGGAGATTGTTTTGTTGCGTCACGTCCCAATCAAAACCGTGTAACGTGTAAAAAATTGATATGACATGTGAGTGAAGAGGGATTTAAAAACTACGGTAAGTACAAAAAAGCGTCAGGTTATACGACCCCCCGCCCCAAATCCCCGCGAAACTACCATCCAACTTGGGGAGGGAAGGAAAAAATTTCGAAGGGTTCTGACGCGCGGAACGTCCCCTAGGCCCTAAAATTTAGGCTAAAACAAACAACTTAAAAAATAGACGAGACGAGCTCCCGGCCGTGCTGCCAATATCCGATTGGTTCGTCAACAAGAAAATGTGAAGCGGTTATTGTCGAAACGTGCAAAGCTGAAAAACCGAAGGGGCTCGTCGCGTTCAGTCAACGATTAAAAAGACCCTAAAAAAACTTAACCGATAATCGTTAAAAAAAAATATGGCTGCCCTTAAATAACCGAAAACAAACAGGCGTCGACAAGCGAAGGTGAAGGAATAGCTATATATACTTCCATACTAGCTAATAGTGAAAGGGATATACAACATACTGTATAACTCTAACATTATGGACGATTATTATTGATATCAATCGAGACGCGTTCGGAAAATCCCCCGGAAACCCCCGAACGACTTTCCGAACGTCCCCCGAACTTTCGCGAAAAGACCCCGTTCCGCCGAACGACGCCTTTCCACCTTTGTTGTTGTTGTTTCACCGAAATTCACACTGGGCATGTTGATTTGTGATTTTGAATAATTTTTTTTTTCAAATGCTGTGACGGTTTGAATTTGTGTTGTTGTCACGACCGATTGTCCGAAACAGCATCGGCGACGCCCCCCCACCACTCATCGATTTTACATCGTAGAATGGTCCCATTCTAACTGACTGACGTTCTGATAGTCGTGTTTGCGACTGCGCGCCGGCTGTTCCTCTTCTTCGTCGGACGAATCCGGAATTCTGCAAGGACCGTCGATGTTGTCGTCGTCCGAGGAACTTTCCGAATCGGACTGGTCGCTCTCGCTGTACTCGGCCGAGTGACCCTCCAGTTTTCTCTCCGCGTTCTAAAAAAAAAAAAAAAATTGTAACCCCCCCATCCTGGTCACGGCACCAAAAATTTTGGAAATTAAAGAGGTACCTCCATGGGGTTAACGGTGATCGTCAGGGCCGAGTCGTCCCATGTCATCTCGCCGTCTTGGGCCTCCTCCGAGGTGGTCCTGTGATGGGCGGCCCTGATCCTGATCACCCCCAAAACGATCATGAAGAGCAGAAAACCGACGCAAACGACAACGATGATTGTTACGGCGTGAGAGCCCCCCGACGCAACCAAATTCAAGTGTTCAGAAGGAATGTAATCGCGAGATATCACCGAAGCCGGTTTCAATTCGACGCTATGTTTATTAATAGTGGCGTGAGCAACGATCGGCTCTTTGGGTTGAGGATGGATCACAGTCAACTGAAACAAGTTGTAGAAATTAAAAAAAAAATTAAAACAACGTCGGAAAAAAAACTCACAGTTTGAACATATTCATTCGAGGTAAATCTTCCGTTCAATTCGGAACAGGTCAACTTGAAGACTCTATTGAGGTAATAAGCGGGTTTGCGGTTCGTGTAGACGATTTGTCTCAAAACTTGTTGATAGTTGAAAACCATATCGGAACCGGTGATGGTGACGCCATCTTTCGACACTCTCGCCGCCATCCCCAATCGCTTCAACATCTCTTCGGGCACCGACAAGTTTTCGTGGTCCGGATTCAAATTCGGATAGATCGTCAACGAACACTTGTCCAATTTTTGTTCGCCCGATATACGAACGTCGGCCAGTACCCGAACGCCCATTCGGAAATCCTCGTATTTCCTCGCCATATTCCCGGTACCGTTCAAATTGATGGAGGGCGTTTGAGGTCTCAACACCATAACGTAAGTTTGGGCGTCGGGCACTTTGACGGTCTTACCGTTGTCACATGTGACGGTGGTAGTCAAACGAAGATTACGACGACCGGGCGTCGGAAATTCACGAGTGTTGGCGTAACCGATTTTACGAACTAACGTTTCGAGATTGGTACGATTGTCACCTTCGACAGTAACTTCGGTCAAATCGGAATTCGTCAACAGTTCCATGCCGGGTTGGAGGAGTTCCATCGCGGGCACTTGCAAACTCTCCTTGCACTGGTGGAGACAACTGAGGACTTCGGGTTTTTCCGTTTCGCCAACCAACACGCTCAAACCGGCCAAGTAACCCTTCAGGTGGTGCTTCATCTTGTTGTCGGAGCCCTAGGAAAAAAAACAAAAAAAAAGTGAGAGAAAGAAAATCTTGTTGTCTGAACAACCACAACAACAACAACAAGAAAGTGAGAAAAAAAATAAAAATTGAAACTTTAAGGAAAAAATTACCTGCCAGCAAGCTCCGACCGTCAGGGTCGTGTTGATGCCCTTGGTGGGGTGCAAGGGCCAATCGTCGATCACTTCGGGATTCTTCTTTTCGGTCCTGAAGATCTGACCGTCGACGTAGAGTTCGACGTCGGGGAAGCGAACGTTGACGGCGTAATGATGCCATTGGTCGTCGCACACTTGAGGAATCTTCCATCTCCATTCGGCAGGTCGGAAAATGTTGAGGTCGCCCTCGGAAAAGTCGCGTCTCAAAAGCAGAATAAGGCGACAGTTGCGGACGAAAATGGCATAATGGTGCCTGTTCATCTCTACAACAACACAGAAACGTCAATGAGGCCGAAATAAAGAGTTTCAAAAAAATATAAAAAAAAACTATAGTTGTGAAAAAAATATATATTAAAAAAAAACTATAGTTGTGACGTCACCAAACCCTTACTGTGATCGTCGGCGGAGCAAAGAATGTGTTCCTTGATGTGTTTGTCTTGTCCGGAGTGTTGGCCGTGTCTCATCCACGTGGCCATGGTGAAGGTGGCGGGTAGATTGTGGTCGAGAACGGCGTTCGGGATGGATACGGCGGTACTGGCACCGTCAAATTCGAACATCTGATCCGATTCGTGACCTTCATCGGAGATGAGTGGTTTGGTCCATTCGGCACCAACTCCCGGACTGGGTAGGAGATCAATGGCGGCCGGAGATGCTCCGCACAATTTTCTTTGAGATTGAACGCTGTAGGTGTCGCGATCGCATCCTTTACCGATATGTCTCGTCGCCAGATCGACACGTGTCCTCAACTCTCTCACGTTGCAAGGCACGTCGCACAGTTCCAAGTTGGCGGACGGGAACAATTCCTGTTTGCCGGTGGTGGGGGCGTAGTCGACCCGTTCGGGAAGAGCACGCCAACCCAACCGACAGACACGGTTGACTTTGATGGTGACCATAACCGGGAGGCTCTGACGCATCCCTAAAAAGAAAATCAACTATAGTATACAGGGTGGAGTCACTAGAACAACTTAAAAAATCTGGAGACGCTACTAAGAAAGATATAGAGTAAAGTCACTTGAACATAGTTATGATGAAGAAAGATTCCAAAAAAGTAAAAATATACAGGGTGAAGTAACTAAAATATTTATGATAGTCAAACTATTTGAAGACTACCACTAAAGTTATACAGGGTGGAGTCATTGCTGCGCTAATATTTAATTTTGTTACCGCAGTCGTAGGCGACGACGCTGAGGATGTGGTTGTGGGACCTCTCGTAGTCCAGCGGTTCGGTGTTGCGGATGACCCCGTCCATGTCGATGACGAACGGCTGGTCGGAGGTGAGAATTTCATATTTGCAAACGTCACCGAACTTTGGTGTACAATCCCTGTCGGTGGCTTCAACTCTGACGATTTCGCTGTAGATCTGTCCTTCGTCCACCTGTCTGACGTAGCTGGGTTCCGAAAATGTCGGAGCGTATTCGTTCACGTCCGAAACGGTTATGTGAACAGTAGCACTAAAACAAAAGAAAAAAAAAAAGATAGATCAGATTTCAAACAAGATACTGCCAGGTTTATTGGAAAACTTGATTGGATGCGGAGAAAGGAGAAGCAAGCCGCCAGCTCTGTATGTAATTGTATACCGGGCGCCGATGTAATTGAAACGTGAACAAAAAAACAACTGTGATTGGCGCCAATTTCGATTTTTTCAAACTGAGATTTCTTACGTTCACTAGAGAGTGGTGTTAGAGTCCATTTCCGTGGTTAGTTGAAGAAAATTCAATGTTTGAACTTTTACTCCAAGGTGCAATGTGTAAGCCAAATGGCATGCGGCAAAAAAAAAATTATTGATTCTACGCCAAATTATTGCTGCAACAATCACTCGTCGTCTCTCTAACCCCGATTTACGCCCCCTTTCATTGGATAACGACGCTAAATTCCAGTTAACTATGTTTTGTGACAGTTAGAATTGGAATTTTGGACCCAAGATTCTTACTCGTGACAGTGAGTGGTGTTGGAATCCATTTCCGAAGGTATTTTGAAAAAATATATTGTTTGAACTTTTGACCTAAAAAACGTTAAAAAACTTGTTGCAATCAACAGAGTTTGTTTTGACCCCTAAACTCCTTGCTTGAATACCATTAGGTCAATTAAATTATAGGTAATTTTAGGCCTTTTTTATGGCACACTTCTCCGGCAATTATACGTTGCAAATTGAACACAAACATAAAACAAGCCAACATCAACAAGTGAATAAACATACAACACTCGGCGTTAATGTGTCCCGAGTAGTTACGTTATTTATAGTTTTACGGCCGACGTTACCTTTACTTCGAATCTTATTTTTAATTGCTTGATCAATAAGACGGTTGCGGTGCAATCTGTCGATTTGGCGGAATCGAGGTGGCTTAAGAAGTTTTTCAAGGACGATCGGTCAGTCAGGTGTTCGGCGTTTTTCTTTTGTTCCGTCGCCGGACCATAATCTCCAAAGGCCAATTACCAAACTTATGCGGTACCTATCAAGTTTCTTTTCGTTTTTGTTTTTGTATTAACTTCTTTTCAGTTTTTGGTAGAAGTCTCTCCTGCGTTGACCTCGTTGTTCAGAGTCCTTGAGTCTCGAGCTAACGAGACGAGATTTAGCCGCGATGACTCACGTTTTGGACCAACTTCAACAGCAGGCAGGCAGGCAGGCAGGCAGGAGTAGTTTGGTTGTCATTTATAATAAGGCGCGGCCGATGCGTTCTTATTATTGGACGAAGGTACTTACGCACAACAGCCGGTGGTCGGCTATAGTTTTTTGGCCAAGCGACGGCGACGACGCTTTTATTGAAAAATATTTATCGACGTCGTCGTCGTCTCGCAGATGCGACAACTGTCGTCGTCTTCAATGATTAATGCCAAAACCATCGATCCAAAAACTGGTGCAACAACAAAAACTCCACCACCACCAGGTAGTTACCGTGATGGTCGCATCGATTGTCTCTGTGGCAGTTTCGCAATAGGTCTCATGCTACGGCGAATTAATCAAATGTGACAGTCCTGGAGCGTCGTTGTTCCTTCCACACAAACCCTCGAAGAAGTAGTTTTTTTTTTGGGTCGTATTTAACAGTCTACCAAATTTACCCAATATTTTCATACGAAAAAATACTTTCATTTCCCAAAAATACTAAATGCTCACCAAAATTAAGAAAATACATAATCTTAAAGCGACAACCAAATATTGACATAATGCTGGCCTCTTATATATTTTGTTCGCCAAAATAACTTTTGTTGACCATAAATACTAAATGTTCACCAAATTTTATTCCGCATTTAATTCTAACATAATACCCAGATATTTAATTTTCGACAGTGTCTTATATTATTTAGCAGTTAAAAATACTATTTGTTGATCAAAAATACACAAACAATAAAATGTTGTGTAAATGGTAAATAATTTTATGCAAAATTATAGATGTAGATGTGCTAGGGCAAGGAAAATAAGAGTAAAAATCGAGGGGTTGACCGCTGAGAAATCTGGTGTACACTTGCAGTGAAATATCCTTGAAGTACCTGAAATACTCTTGAAATACCTGAAATACCCTTGAAGTACCTGAAATACTCTTGAAATACCTGAAATACTTTTGAAATACCTGAAATACTCTTGAAATACCTGAAATCCTCTTGAAGTACCTGAAATACTTCTCTTGAAATACTTGAAATATTTGAAATATTTTGTTAAAATTCCGGAAAATCGAGTAAAATATATGTAAACAAAAAAATACCTAATTGTTAAATGAAAAAAAACTCTGAAATAATTAATTATAACGAATATCAGCGCATTTATTTATACATTTGCAATCATGACACAGTCGTAAGGAAAAAATTACTAGTTTGGTTTTTCAATGAAGATCGAAAAAGAATTAGTTCGGATAGACTGCTAAGGGTAAGGGACAGCAAAACTAACAAAAATGAAAGGTCAATAGCTATTGCAAATGAACCAGACATGAAACTTGAGAAAGAAAAGTGTTATTCTGTTTATTACGACGATCAGTGGTACTTGGGCCGAATTACTGAAATTCGAAGTAATGGTATGTTTAAAACAAAGTTTTTGAAAGAGGAGTTACAATTGTTTTTTTGGCCCAAATCTCCAGAGATACAGTACATAGCAAAAGATTTTATTTTACACGGACTGGTCAAGTTGTCAGGTCACGGACCATTTACAATTTCTGCCAGCGACAGAACTATTACTGACAAAAAATATAAACTTTTGAAGAAAAAATTTTCGTCAAAATAATGTTTAGAATTAGCTAAAATTTGTTTTTTTTTTATTTGTATTATAGTTTTTTGCGGTTGTTAGTACTTATGTGCTTCTCGGGTTGCCTCCTGCGTGATGTGGTTGGTGGCATTATCTTGACGTTTCGGTCGAGATATCTCGACCTTCTTCAGACGAAAAGGAAACTGAAAACTGTCAGTTTCAGAAATTCTTCTTCTAAAGAAGGTCGCGTTTGTCGACCGAAACGTCAGATAATTCACACACCACTCCACGCGGGAGACATCCCGAAAATATTATAAATTGTTTATACAAGGTGTCTTGAAAAACGTGTCACAAATATGCGTTGCCTCAAAACCTGCATGCCAGGAAATGTATAATTTAGTTGGATTTTTTGCGTTAATTTGACGACAGTCATTTCTAAAACTGTTTCTGATTCAGCTAGGTATTTTCTCAAATAATGTAATACCGGGTGTTTCAACGAAAACCGCCGGTGCCAAAATGCGTATTTCTAATGGAGTTAAAAATTTGAAATTTGGCAGAAATAAACTATAATTCATGCACTACAAGATGACATTATCGTTTTTTCTTTTTTTAAACGGCGGGAGTTTTTACTTTCGATCGCTATTTTATATCGAAATATTCACTTCATCTCTTTGATTTTCTTCAAGCTCATGATCACGACCTCCAAGATTGATAACGAGCAATTGAAATATTTTTATATCAAACCATTATTAAATTACATGGATTCTTAAATTTCAGCCCTCAGGGGATTATTTGATTGACAGATGACACTTTTGTGGCGCCAGTTTTGCGGATAACCGCATTAAGTTTTATGATCGTCTCTGCACTGCAGAGATCTTTGAGTAAGTACCGCTTTTAAGTCATAAATAACCGAACCATTTAGGCGGTCTTTTTCACCAAATTTGACTGCTTCTATAAAGCAGTCGTGTCATAAATTTGTCAAAATCCCGTAAACTTCTTAAGAACACAATTAGGGATACTTTAACTACAAATTTCAAATTTTTAACAACAGGAACGTATACCTGGCGGTATTACAAACATAATAATAATAAAAAAAATTATTGAAAATTTTTGAAAAAGCACATTATAGTGTCCCGACGGCGCATGGAATTAATTATGGACCAACTAACGACGCCACATTGTAGCGCATTCATTAAAGTTTATTTCTGCCAAATTTCAAATTTTTAACTCCATTAGAAATACGCAATTTGCACCGGCGGTTCTCGTTAAAACACCCGGTATATCTGCCTACTCGTTCTAATATAATGTAAAATTTCATCATAATATAAAGTATAAAGTACACCCAAAGGATTATTTTTATTGAAATACCTGAAATACTACTGCAGTACTTGAAATATTCTTGAAGTAGCTGAAATACTTTTGAAATGTCTGAAATACCCTTGAAGTACCGGAAATACCTGAAGTACTTTTGAAATACCTGAAATACTTTTGAAATACCTGAAATATGAAATACGGTGTACAAGATTTTGTTCAGCGGTTAACCCCTCGGTAAAAATAGAAATGGTTTGCACAAAAAAAGATATTGATTTCCGTAATATATAAATGCTTTGCTGTAATTGGCTTGCATTATGTAAAACGTAAAACTTCTTTTAGTGGTAATTTCTAATCGTGCTTTAAAAAAAAAATTACAGGGCCCTGAACTGACCTTGTACAAAACTTTTTTCGCATGCCTCTTGTCTGGAAGCGCAAGCGGCAAGGAGAGATGCGCGAGCATATTTCATTTTTGGAGTAATAGAATAATTATTTGACGCACAAATAGTTTTTTTGAGAAACACTAAATATAAATGGATAACGCGAATATTTATTATCTACAGCACGGACGCGTAACTTGAGCGTTCTAAATTTGGTGAACATTTAGTAAAATTGGTAGACATATAGAATTTAAAATGTAAGCAATGGTAAAACAATACGCAGCATAGTTATTTTAGTGGTGATGTTCTCATTTTCTGATGTATAATAATTTGGGTTTCATTTAGATTTTTTGATGCTCATTAAATTTTCTGGTGGACAGTGCAAGGGATGTATGGTTTAATTTGGTGTACATCATATTTGTTCCCGTTTTTTTTCATAAGTTACCTAGAGGAGCGAAGCAACAAAATTTGGGAGAACCCTCCAACCCCCAATTTAATCCTTTCTACTCTCTCAGCAGTAGTGATTCCTGACCTTGAAAAGGGTCATATCGAGCACCTACCCCCTCGAGCCTCGACAATCGATGATCACTTCAACGTGACTAAACACACCTGTTCGTCGTGTCTGTCGTTCCGATTTGTTGTCTCTTCCTTTCTGTAATCTATTTTTAATTGCGATCGTCTCTCTTTTCGTGTCGTTTTTGTTTTTTTTCACCCGGTTGTGTAAAATTTCAAATCTCTCGCTCCCTCCTCGGTCGTTTAATCCCCTTGCGACCCGAAACGGTCGCGGGACGGAGCGATCGATCGATGGATGGATGGGGCCGTTTTACTTCTTCGCAATGGTAAAGCACTCGATTTTATTGTGTGTCGTCGCGCCATTGTAGAGACAGATCCCAGTCGTACTTTCAAGTCGGAATTGGCTATCGACAAGACTTTCTGTTCGAAATACCTCCCACGACGCTCCCCGCGTCTCTCGGTTAATAAAGGAAACGGAGGCCGTCGCGACAATGGGGCTCGGAAAAGTGTTCAAAATCAATTGTTGGAAACCGTATCAGAAGTTGGCGGATTTTAAACGGAACTCGGGGTAATTTCCAAGGGTGGAATTCAAGAGAATTTTCGTCGAATCTCGATCGGGGTTTATTTTTAAGGTGATAATTTTTAACGATAATTGTGAAATCACAGAGTCAATAGGTTGACTGGTAACGGAAACAAATTGATAATCAGGTGAACAAACATTGTTTGAAGGAACGTCTAAATCCACTTCACGAGGTTAATGAGTTTCGCAAGAAGATAACACGGGAATTTGTGCTTCCTCGGAAAATATATGATAACGGATTTATTGAGGGTCCAATAAAAAACGAAATCATTCAATAACGTGGCAAAGAAGTTTTTAGGTTCCTCAAGTCAATAAAAAACAAACTTTCCAGGCTAGTTTTGGCGAAATTCGCAATTATTTTCGTAAAACCGGGAAAAAAGCCAAAAGTTCAAACAGCAGATTTTTCAAAAATTTTTGTTAAAATACGTTCAATTGCCACGCACGAGCA
Organism: Schizotus pectinicornis; assembly: GCA_951805265.1. Classification (NCBI taxonomy): domain Eukaryota; kingdom Metazoa; phylum Arthropoda; class Insecta; order Coleoptera; family Pyrochroidae; genus Schizotus; species Schizotus pectinicornis. Next base: position 11,025,656 of record OX638210.1, on the reverse strand, counting down.
AATGTAAGAAATTTGAAACCAAAATTCCCATCCTAACAACCAGAAAACCACTATAGTAATTAGCCAACTACTCCCAATAAGCAAATTCTTGCCACCACCGCCACCAAAAATCATCGCAACTCTTTGTTAGTAACTTACAACTGCTTCGGTACCGAAACAATTGTTGGTAAACGAGTCAAAATGGCGGTCGTCTCGTAAAAGGGTCAAAAGTTCAAACGGTCAATTTTCCAATAATTTTTCGTGAAAACTCTTCAATTGTCGTTGGCGAGCAAACGTAAGAAATTTGAAACCAAAATTCCCATCCTAACAACCAGAAAACCACAATAGTAATTAGCCGACTACTCCCAAAAAGCAAATTCTTGTCACCACCGCCACCAAAAATCATCGCAACTCTTTGTTAGTAACTTACAACTGCTTCGGTACCGAAACAATTGTTGGTAAACGAGTCAAAATGGCGGTCGTCTCGTAAAAGGGTCAAAAGTTCAAACGGTCAATTTTCCAATAATTTTTCGTGAAAACCCTTAAATTGTCGTTGGCGAGCAAACGTAAGAAATTTGAAACCAAAATTCCCACCCTAACAACCAGAAAATCACCATAGTAATTAGCCGACTACTCCCAATAAGCAAATTCTTGTCACCACCGCCACCAAAAATCATCGCAATTTTTTGTTAGTAACTTACAACTGCTTCGGTACCAAAACAATTGTTGGTAAACGAGTCAAAAAGGCGGTCGTCTCGTAAAAGGGTCAAAAGTTCAAACGGTCAATTTTCCAATAATTTTTCGTGAAAACCCTTCAATTGTCGTCGGCGAGCAAACGTAAGAAATTTGGAGTCAAAATTTCTTTCCTAACCTTAAAAATTCACTCGTAACTAGCGACTAACATTAACTAAAGCTAAAAACATTAACGTTGCTCCTCCCCCTCGTCGCGGTTTCTTTTTACGGAATCACTCTAGCCGGTCGTTACATAAATAAATGTGATTTTCTCGGAATCCTTTCGTTTTCCTTTTTTGTGTGTCTCTTTTGTTGATAGGGTCGCCGCCGACGTCATTCGGTCTTGGTTATGTAAGTTACGTCAAGTTCCGATAACGGACCGAAAAAAAAAACATTTTTATAAACCGCAACCGCAAAAGAGACACGTCACACTCGTTTCGTATGCAGACAAGCATAACTTTCATGCATCCCATCTTTCATCCTTAATAATTTAAAGGAAGTGTCTGCGTGCATGACGGAAATATTTATTGAGGTCTGGTGATGGAAGGAGGCGGCGGAACTCGCGGGTCAGGCCAACTTGATCGGGGAGATTGCAAAAAAAAATGAAACCAAGAAAATTGCGACGAAAAATCACGTCTGGCCATGGATCAATCGGAGTAATTATTTAGTATTCACTTGCGTTACTCTAGCAACAATTAAACCGCCATTGTTGTAACGCTCCAATGAGCTCGACCCGAGCGGTTTAAAAATATTAATTTAAGATTGAACATTGTGACAGTTGACAAGAGAAGAAAAATGGCTGTCGAACCGAGATCGGCCGAGAACGCTTCGGGTCGACAGTTTCTGACCCGAAACTTTTTCGGCGGGTCTCGATTCGGTGAAGACCCGCCCCTTTGGCTGCCGAACCGAGATCGCCCGAGCGCGCTTCGGGTCGAAAACATCGACAGTTTCTGACCCGAAGCTTCCTCGTCGGGTCTCGGTTCGGTAAAGACCCGCCCCTTTGGCTGCCGAACTGAGATCGCCCGAATGCGCTTCGGTTCGAAATCGTCGACAGTTTCTGACCCGAAGCTTCCTCGGCGGGTCTCGGTTCGGTGAAGACCCGCCCCTGTGGCTGCCGAAGCGAAAGCGCCCGAGCGCGCTTCGGGTCGAAATCGTCGACAGTTTCTGACCCGAAGCTTCCTCGGCGGGTCTCGGTTCGGTGAAGACCCGCCCCTTTGGCTGCCGAACCGAGAGCGCTTCGGGTCGAAATCGTCGACAGTTTCTGACCCAAAGCTTCCTCAGTCGGCCAAGCTCCGCCCCTCTTTTAGCCGTTATGTTGGCCGAAACAACCATCTGGACCTGACTTCGTCGTGATCGCTCACCTGACGCTCTGCTTCCCGTTGCACCCGACCGCGGCGATGTCGAACTTGTAGTTTCTCCTCTTCTCGCAATTGAGCACCCTCCGCGCCCTTAATTCGGCGATGCCGTCGTTTTTCGATACGATATCGAATGGGGCTTCGCCGTGATGTTTGTTGACAATGCGAAAACTGCAGACCGGTTCGCCGACAGCCCGGATCGGGGGCGTCACCTCGACGATGGTCTCGTTCTCTTTGACGAGACCGTGATAGCCGTTCTCCAAGTTGTCCACGTCCAATCTGGGGGCTGAAACAACCACCAATTTTTTTTTTATTGCTTTTTTTCAAACATCATGTAAAACGACGGGATCCACGCCGAAGATGATGGCAGATAAAGGGAAGATTAGGGAGAGGGTGGCGTTAACATATCTTTACCGGGAGAAGGGTCCCAAGAGCGCGCTTCTGAATAGATATGAGACTTTAACGTAAACATTCGACAGCAATTTTTAAAGACACCCCCTATCGCACTACATCAACCCTTATCCAATTTCTCGAAACGTATTTTTGCAACGAAAGGCTTCGTTCGGGGGAAGTTGAAAACTTGATCTCTCCTTTCCAATCACGTGACACAACTTATCGATTAAATAAAAGCAATTTCTTCAAATCCAGACAACCATCATTTGATTGGAATCCGAGTTCTTTAATTGTTTAAAAAAAAAAACTTTTTTTAACCCTCATTATTTGACAGATCGTAAAGTGTTCTTGTGAAACTTGATGGAACAGATCGGAACGGAAAAAATTCGTTAACGATTGTCTTTGAAGTATCGTGACTCGTTTAACTAACCGGAAGATTGAAAGTCATGTTTCCAGTTGGATTTCCCTCCAATTCCGACCAGACTTGACGTTGTTGGCAACAAAAAAAAAAACAACTCAACTGGTTACAGGAGTGGAAAGCCCAATTTTATTAATTTTTTTCGTTACTCGCTGGCGTCAAAGAAAATTGCGCAATGAAACGTTTTTAGGAAAAAAAAAACAAACATCGCACCCTGATGGAGGGGGAACGACCGCGATTTTTCAACTATTAATGAGGGTAATTATCGTCGAAGAAAAAAAGACAACGGAAAAATCGAGAAGGTTCTCGTGATCGTTACAAATTAAGGGTGTAAACGGTGAGGGAGGAAATTGAGGAGCTTTTATGAGGAAACGGGGAAATTTTTAATTACGAACCCTTAAAATTATTAAAGACACCCGAGCGAAATCCTTGTGTAAATACGCGCCCGCCGTCGAGGCGGAATTAGGGGGTTTTTAATAATTGGGAGAAAGGGATGAAGTGGTCGAGTTTCCGTTGCAGACGGAATTACGTGTATATTCAAAAGAAAAGAGAATAACCGCGACGTAACGAGTAATAACGTGAAATTGCCAAAGTTTTTAATGGAAACCGTCAAAGGGTTGAGTACCCACCACTACCACACCCAAACAGTCGTCGACAAAATTTTATATTAATAAAAAATTAAAAAAATTTAATATCCCACTTCTGAGTCCACCACTACCACCCCCAAACATTCGTCGACAAGAAGATATTATATTGAAAAAAATTAATATCCCACTTCTGAGTCAAAGGATAAGTACCTACCATCCCCAAAAATTCGTCGACATAAAAACATTGTATCAAAAAAATAAAATTAATAAAAATTTAATATCTCACTTCTGAGTCAAAGAGTGAGTATCAATCACCACCCCCAAATATTCGTCGACATAACGATATTATATTGGAGAAAAAAAAGTTTAAAATCCCACTTTTGATAATTATCCCATTTCTGATGACCATCCCACTTCTGAAAATTTTCTTTTTTTTTCTAATTTTTCTTCCGCCGTCTCGAACCAACGCCGCCCCCGCCTATTAATTAAGACGTTAATAATAGGACAAAAAAAAAAACAAATGAAAGGAGACTCCTCGCGCAGCCCACTAGACTCTAATTAGAACTTCCGGTGTGCGTTGCACTTATCCCGTTACAAAGTAGCGACAGTCTAAATTATACACCCCGAAGGCCCCCCAGGGTTCCAGGGTCGGGCTCGCTTATATTTTTGTAATGAAATTTTCGAGCAAAATTGGTTGTTAAAAGCGACGCGCCGTAGGAAGAAAAAATCCAATAAGTTTCCCCGAAACGACAAAAATTAAACGCGCTCATGCAAGGTACTAAAAACCTCCTCCCCCCCCCCCAAAAAAAATAGGGAAAAAAATAATTCTAATTGTCAATTTTGATCAACTTGGGTGGTCTATGAAGGGGTGTTTTGCACCCTTTGAAGCTCGTTAACGTGAAGAATGACCATTATTGGATGGGCGTCCGTCATTTAGTGGCTTTTATTATCTTTTCGAACTTCCTCTCGTTTCCGGTTTTGGCTAAAAAAAACAATTTCGACTTTTGTTTCGGTTAAAACCAGGAGGCTTTGACACAAAGAAAACAATTGCGATTTCCAACAATACCGTCCCTTGTTTTTCGTTTCTATTGTGGCGATGGCGGGCACGATGCGAAAGAGAGTGGGGGGAGGGGGGTAATTTCCGGGTAAAATCGCTTAATTTCGGCCCTCCCCATCGAACTGTTTTGTTCGCCCAAATTCACCCGCACTAATCTAGATATCTGGATCGTAGTAGAAGAGTGGTAGTAACGGGGGAGGGAAAAGCGGATTTAAACCCAATCTAAATGCTGATTTTGGCGGAACCGGTCGGTAAAGAGGGTAGTTTTTTTATTTTTATTTTTTCTTATTATTATTATTTTTTTTTTAAATAAAACTACCCAGTTGTTTTCGTCGGCGAAATGTTGGAAACGAGTTTTGGCAAAATTCCACTGACCTGCATTAAGAAACAAACGAACAGCGCGCGATTGTTCACCGGTTAAAAGGAGGCGCCACGTAATCGCAAAATCGATCCTTCAGCCAAACACATTAAAACGCCGCCTGCTCCAGATTTTCTTTTAGATCACGTATTCTTAGATCTCACGCAATTTTCTTCTCACAAAACAAAAGTTTTTTCGACAAAACAAATTTGTTCAAATGATAAAGTCAAACGTCAAAATATTTGACAGTTTTTATCGAAAAAAATTGAACGTCAGAATATTTGACAGTTTATCGGAAAAAATTGAACGTCAGAATATTTGACAGTTTATTGGAAAAAGTTGAACGTCAGAATATTTGACAGTTTATTGGAAAAAGTTGAACGTCAGCTTTGAGGGCTGTCATTTAAGTTGAACATCAGAATATTTGACAGTTTATTGGAAAAAGTTGAACGTCAGAATATTTGACAGTTTATTGGAAAAAGTTGAACGTCAGCTTTGAGGGCTGTCATTTAAGTTGAACATCAGAATATTTGACAGTTTTTATCGGAAAAAATTGAACGTCAGAATACTTGACAGTTTATCGGAAAAAGTTGAACGTCAGACTATTTGACAGTTTATTGAAAAAAGTTGAACGTCAGAATATTTGACAGTTTATTGGAAAAAGTTGAACGTCAGCTTTGAGGGCTGTCATTTAAGTTGAACATCAGAATATTTGACAGTTTATTAAAAAAAGTTGAACGTTAGTATACTTGCCAGTTTATCGGAAAAAGTTGAACGTCAGAATATTTGACAGTTTATTGGAAAAAGTTGAACGTCAGAATATTTGACAGTTTATTGGAAAAAGTTGAACGTCAGCTTTGAGGGCTATCATTTAAGTTGAACATCAGAATATTTGACAGTTTATTGAAAAAAGTTGAACGTCAGAATATTTGACAGTTTATCGGAAAAAGGTGAACGTCAGAATATTTGACAGTTTATTGGAAAAAGTGGAACGTCAGAATATTTGACAGTTTATTGGAAAAAGTTGAACGTCAGCTTTGAGGGCTATCATTTAAGTTGAACATCAGAATATTTGACAGTTTATTGAAAAAAGTTGAACGTCAGAATATTTGACAGTTTATCGGAAAAAGGTGAACGTCAGAATATTTGACAGTTTATTGGAAAAAGTTGAACGTCAGAATATTTGACAGTTTATTGGAAAAAGTTGAACGTCAGCTTTGAGGGCTATCATTTAAGTTGAACATCAGAATATTTGACAGTTTATTGAAAAAAGTTGAACGTCAGAATATTTGACAGTTTATCGGAAAAAGGTGAACGTCAGAATATTTGACAGTTTATTAGAAAAAGTTGAACGTCAGAATATTTGACAGTTTATTGGAAAAAGTTGAACGTCAGCTTTGAGGGCTGTCATTTAAGTTGAACATCAGAATATTTGACAGTTTTTATCGGAAAAAGTTGAACGTCAGAATATCTGACAGTTCATTGGAAAAAGTTCAACGTCAAATTTGAAGACTGTCATTTTTTTTTTAATTTTTAAATGACACCACCTGTTGTCATGGCAACCGAGATTACGGCGTTTTCTCCTCGATCGGCTGTTGTTTATTTAAAAATATTTTTAATGAGCGTACTACGCCACTGATCGCTTCCGCCCACTAAATCCGTCGACGCCTCGCCAATGAGAAAAGCAATAAAAATGATCATCACGTTTTTCCGTCGACCACGTGTCGTCCTCGCGTAATCACAATAACACTTGCCTCCCATTGTTCCCGTTTTTTTTCTCCGGGAGAGTCCCGGCGGCGAAGGGAAAATTTCGCGCCTTCCCCGACCCGACCCGCATCCCGTATCCGAGATTAGGGGATTTCCACTCCGGGGGGGATAGATCTGTTTTTCTAACGGAAACGCTTCCGCTGTCGGAAATTTCCCGTTGTTATCGTTGCTGTCAAAAAGTCGCGGCGACTTTCCGTTGTTTTATTCCGATGCGGCACTCAATTCTACAATTCGGTTTTTCGTGAGAATTGTGAGAATTGTTGTTGCGGCAGGGAAAACGTGCCGTATCGGCTTTTCCGGGCCGGAAAAGTCGCGCTCGGAAAAAATCTGGTTTGTTTTGACTTTTTGACAGGACAAATGCGCGTCGCGCACCTACTTGATTTCGGTCGTTACCTGGAAAATTCGGCGATTTTTGTTTATTTTTCGGTTGTTATCGCGGGGGGCGATCGATGGGGAGGGCCTCGCGCCGTTGTCGGCCAATTGAACCGCGATCTTGGCCCAGGTGAAACTCGTTTTTCCGTCGAACTGGGCGACTGTATCGCCATTTTGTCGCCAGTACACCTGTCCGAAAATCGGGCGAATTTTCCGAGTAGGGCGTCGGGGGCGTCGCGACGGACGTGGGCGTTTGTTTACGCGGCCCCCGACACCGATTTCGACGCCGACACCACCCCTCACCTGAATATTCGAAGGTCTGTGTCGATACGAGGCTACATCCTGCTAACAGGGCACTAAACACCGTCAACACTAACATGTTCCCGGATCAGTTCTCGACTGTGTTGTTGTTCGTACGCGCACGGAGACACTTTTTAATATAAACACTGCTTTTTCATAGCGACTCACTAAATTATGTCGTCATGGACGGCTGGATTTTCATTGACTCTTCTTCCCCTCCCCGACGGTGAAAGCGCAGTTGCGCGAAGCGACACGGGCGGCGCCACCGTTGACGCGCCAGATACAAAAATTTCAAAAAGATCACGGCAAATTTCGAAAAACCACAATCCGCCCGGAAGCCAAAACCTCAAACTATGCGCCACTTATGCAATTAAACCCCAAATCTCCAATTACGCAACAACGATGTTGATACGGAACCACAACAGCGCTATCGTCATTGTTTATACAACTTTAGATGTATAAACAATGCTATCGCTGTCTGTCGAGCGATAACGGAATAAATTGCGATTATCGAAATCAAAACGCAATCTAAGTCACTCTTCATTAATTCCATAACACGTTGCGTTATCAACAATTTCCTATATTTATTAGAAAAACTTGCAGCAAATCCAGAAGTTTGGGGATATGGTGGCGCCCTCTATCTGGCGACACTAGAATCGCGACGGTTGTTGTCCCAACTACCACCCTTAAGTATTTGTACTTAATGTAAATTGGCCCAAAATGGATCTTTGTTGAACAAAAATCGTTTGAATATGGATAGAAACGTAAAAACTTATCGGAAATTTAAATAATAAGCGGCAATTGTTAATTTGATAACGGAAAATCTAACACTTTGCATATTTTTGAATATTTTTTTAAAGTTTGCCCAAGAAATTTAAACGTTACAGCCTTTGTGCTACTAAATTAATTAACTTACGTGCCTTAACTAAAATTACAACCAGATTCTTAAATGGGACATTACAGTCCAAAATTAAATTAATTTTTTAACGTTTTAAATCATACTTGGCGAGTTTGTGCATGAGGATGACGTCAGTTTTACTACTTCTATTTCTACTTACAGCAATCCCACTTGAGAATGGGAACAAATATAATGTACACCAAATTAAACCATACATCCCTTGCACTGTCCACCAAAAAATTTAATGAGCATCAAAAAATCTAAATGAAACCCAAATTATTATACATCAGAAAATGAGAACATCACCACTAAAATAACTATGCTGCGTATTGTTTTACCATTGCTTACATTTTAAATTCTATATGTCTATCAATTTTACTAAATGTTCACCAAATTTAGAACGCTCAAGTTACGCGTCCGTGCTGTACATAATAAATATTTGCGCTATCCATTTATATTTAGTGTTTCTCAAAAAAACTATTTGTGCGTCAAATAATTATTCTATTACTCCAAAAATGAAATATGCTCGCGCATCTCTCCTTGCCGCTTGCGCTTCCAGACAAGAGGCACTCGAAAAAAGTTTTCTACAAGGTCAATTCAGGGCCCTGTAATTTTTTTTTTAAAGCACAATTAGAAATTACAACTAAAAGAAGTTTTACGTTTTACATAATGCAAGCCAATTACAGTAAAGCATTTATATATTATGGAAATCCATATCTTTTTTTGTGCAAACCACTTCTATTTTTACTCTTATTTTCCTTGCCCTAGCACATCTACATCTATAATTTTGCATAAAATTATTTACCATTTGCACAACATTTTATTTCTTGTGTATTTTTGATCAACAAATAGTATTTTAACTGCTAAATAATATAAGACACTGTCGAAAATTAAATATCTGAGTATTATGTTAGAATTAATGCGGAATAAAATTTGGTGAACATTTAGTATTTATGGTCAACAAAAGTTATTTTGGCGAACAAAATATATAAGAGACCAGCATTATGTCAATATTTGGTTGTCGCTTGAAGATTATGTATTTTCTTAATTTTGGTGAGCATTTAATATTTTTGGAAAATAAAAGTATTTTTTTGTATGAAAATATTTTGGCTAAATTTGGTAGACTGTTAAATACGACCCAGTAAAAACTACGATTTTGGGTGAATTTAGGGGTGCAATGAAAGTTCTTCGGTTAAACAAACAGAAAGCATTTATTGCTACTTCACGTAAATAACCGAAATCGTGAACATATAAACATAAAGGTACAGTCAGTATCGGATTGGCGCACCCGTTTTGATAATTACATTACACACTAAATACATCTTCGCTTGTAGTAACATTACGATAATATTGTCGAGAATCCTTATACAACATGTATAATAATACGTAAACGTTTTCCTAATTCCTATACAATTTAAAGGTTTGCAGGGTTAAGTGCAAACTTAAAACGTAAAACTATAATCAAATTTTAATACCTAAAAAATAAAACGAGATTCTACCCAGTCACACCATTTTCTCTTCCATCCAATCACAAATCGTACGAATCCAACAATTACTGATTCATGTAGGGGTAGTCGATTTCCGTTAGAGGAACAAACGTTTCTTTGACCGCTTGAGGGTTGCCCCACCTCAACGCGTAATGAGGCCCCCCCGCCTTATCGTTGGTTCCTGAAATTTACAATAAAACAAACTGTGTAAAAAAAAAAATTTCCGCAATTACCCGACAATCTCGCGCCACCAAAGGGTTGTTGCCCCACTACACTTCCAGTAGACTTATCGTTAACGTAGAAATTGCCGGCGGTCATTTTGAGAGTTTCGGCAGTATCCCTCAACCATTTTCTAGAAAGAAAAAAAATTAAGTCCTGACCTCTAAAAAATTTTTTTTTCATCGAAACTCACTCGTCTTGTGCGAAAATTGCACCGGTCAAAGCGAACTGAGTCGAAGTTCCGACCAAATTTAACGTTTCATCAATTTGGGAGTCTTTGTAAACGTAAATGGACAGGACAGGACCGAAAATTTCTTCGACCATAATCTTGTCTTTCGGGTCTTTGGACACGACGATCGTCGGCTCGATGAAGTAACCGGTACTGAAACGGGTCAATTTTTTCATTGGTTGCGCAAAAAATTTGACAGAAAAAAATTGTTAGAACCAATCAAAACGCGAGTAAGACAAGGAGCGTTTATGGCACTGACATGAGCGAGAGAAAGATAGCCACAAGTGACTGACGCGTCATCATTTGCTATCTTTTTCTCTCTTGTGTCGTTGCCATTCGCGCTACTTGCACTTGCAGGTCCGGACACCCTCAAAATTCGCCTCCTCAACTGTACCTGTCATCGTATTTGCCGCCGCCGATGATTTCCAAATTGGGGGAGTTTTTGGCGTGGTCGATGTACCCCTTGATCCTCTGGAACGCCTTGTCGTCGATGACGGCCGAAGTGAACGACGTGTAATCGGTCGGATCGCCGATCTTCAATTTGTTCCTTTCCGCCAACAGTCCCTCTTTGATCTTAAATCATCCGGAATTTTTTTTAATTCAATTTTTTTTTAATTATTTTAACAATAAAACCTTCGGCCAAATCGATTCGGGAACGTACATCCTGGAACAGGCGCTGCATTTCTGACCGCAATACTCGAAAGCGCTCCGGATCGTCCCGGTCACCACCGATCTCACATCAGCTGTGGGATGGACGAAATGGTAATTTTTACCGCCGCATTCGCCGATCAAACGCGGGAAATTCGTGTAGTTGTTGATGTTCTGGCCCACCTGCGTCCACAACCGACAGAAAGTGCTGGAAAAAATAACAAAATTGCTAGTCACTAGTCACAAAAAAGTAAATAGAGAAGTAACGTGAAAAGGTGACGTCATAACTATTGGTCTATAGACGCGTAAAGTCGTTAGTGTGGTAGCCCGGGACTGTATGAGACTATAAGTGTGACGTCACCGATGAAGTGTCGGAAATTGGAGCTTACGGGACGCTGCCGGTGAAGTTGATGCCGGCCAGGTGTTTGGAGGAAGTGATGGTGTCGCCGAAGACGGGGCCGTCGGCAGGGACGAAATTCACTACCCCGGCGGGCACCCCCGCTTCTCTGCAAATTTTGAAGACGGTCCAGTTGGACAGGAGAGCGGTGTCGCTCGGCTTCCACAACACCGAGTTGCCCTGTGGAAGTGACCCAAGTGTTAGAAGTTGAAATTTATTTATTTTATTTATTTTATTTATTTATTTTATTTATTTTATTTATTTTATTTATTTTATTTATTTTATTTATTTTGTTTATTTTATTTATTTTATTATTAAGATTTCAGGTGTTCGAAACTTTGTTATCTCACCATCAAAGCTGGCGTGTAGGCCAAATTTCCGCCGATGGCCGTAAAGTTAAAAGGGGAAACGGCGGCTATGAAACCGTCGATGCCTCGATACCGCATCGAGTTCTTGGTGACTTTGGCGTTTTCTGATATGGGTTGGTACTTGGTCGCTTCTTTCAAGAAATACGCGTTCATCCTGCAAACCAAAACCGCCATCTTGTATCCAATTTCGCAAGTTACACCAATTGCATAGAATCGAGATCTTCTCCGCATGCGCAAACTCCCCCGTTCCAGCAGAGGTAATTTCACTGTTAGGTTGGTAGCGTTGGTTATTTTGTAACTAAAAGTAGGCGGAGCTAACTTCCCGTCGCGCATGCGGAGAAGCAATCGCGGTCATTTTGAAGCTGTGAGCGGCTGTACATAGGCAAATGAAAAAACTTTTGAAATTACTAAATTCAAAATGGCGCGGTTATTCAATGTACCGGAAAAAGTCGATGAGTTCGGCCGAAGAGTCGATTTCGGCTTGGATGGTAGTTTTCGCTTGCCCCAACATGGTGGCCGCATTCAGAGTCTGTCTATATTCGTTCGCCATCAAGCTGGCCGCCTTCTCCCAGATGTTCAACCTTTCCGCAATGGACGTTCTGTCCCATTTCCGTTGCGTTTCAACAGCCGTTTCGATGGCCTTCTTCAGTATCTCTTTGTTGGCGTAGTAGAATTTCGCCAACTTCTTCTTGTGGTTGTGAGGCATGACCTGAAAAAAAAAGAAAAAAATCCGGTGATTTCCCCAATTTTCTGTTTATTTAAAAAAGGAAAAAAAAAACAGTGATTCCCCAATTTCCTATTTATTATAAAAAAGGAAAAAAATCCGGTGATTTACCCAATTTTCTATTTATTTAAAAAAGGAAAAAAATCCGGTGATTTCCCCAATTTTCTGTTTATTTAAAAAAGGAAAAAAAAACAGTGATTCCCCAATTTCCTATTTATTATAAAAAAGGAAAAAAATCCGGTGATTTACCCAATTTTCTATTTATTTAAAAAAGGAAAAAAATCCGGTGATTTCCCCAATTTTCCACTTATTAAAAAAAAGAAAAAATCTGGTGATTTTCCCAATTTTTTATTTATTAAAAAAAGGAAAAAAAACAGTGAGTTCCCCAAATTTCTATTTATTAAAAAAAGAAAAATAATCTGGTGTTTTCCCCAATTTTCTATTTATTAAAAAAAAGAAAAAAATCCGGTGATTTTCCCAATTTTCTATTTATTACAAAAAAAGGAACAAAATTCGGTGAATTCCCCAATTTTCTATTTATTACAAAAAAAAAAACTGGTAATTTCCCCAATTTTCTATTTATTAAAAAAAGAGAAAAATCCGGTGATTTTCCCAATTTTCTATTTATTAAGAAAAAAAGAAAAAATCCGGTGATTTCCCCAATTTTCTATTTATTAAAAAAAGGAAAAAAATCCGGCAATTTTCCCAATTTTCAATTTATTAAAAAAAGGAAAAAAATACTGTGTTTTCCCCAATTTTCTATTTATTAAAAAAAGGAAAAAAATCCGGTAATTTTCCAAATTTTTTATTTATTAAAAAAAGGAAAAAAATCCGGTGATCTTCCCAATTTTCTATTTATTAAAAAAAGAAAAAAGATCCGGTAATTTCCCCAATTTTCTATTTATTAAAAAAAGGAAAAAATCCGGTGATTTTCCCAATTTTCAATTTATTAAAAAAAGGAAAAAAATCCTGTGTTTTCCCCAATTTTCTATTTATTAAAAAAAGGAAAAAAATCCGGTGATTTTCCAAATTTTCTATTTATTAAAAAAAGGAAAAAAATTCGGTGATTTCACCAATTTTCTATTTATTAAAAAAAGGAAAAAAATCCGGTAAATTCCCCAATTTTCTATTTATTAAAAAAAGGAAAAAAATCCGGTAATTTTCCCAATTTTCTATTTATTAAAAAAAGAAAAAAGATCCGGTGATTTCACCAATTTTCTATTTATTAAAAAAAGGAAAAAAATCCGGTGAATTCCCCAATTTTCTATTTATTAAAAAAAGAAAAAAGATCCTGTAATTTCCCTAATTTTCTATTTATTAAAAAAAGGAAAAAAAATCCGGTGATTTCCCCAATTTTCTATTTATTAAAAAAAGAAAAAAAATCCGGTAATTTCCCCAATTTTCTATTTATTAAAAAAAAAAAGAATGGAAGTACCTGGTAGCGAACATCGTGAGTCTTGTACTCCTTGTCTCCGATAACGATGGGGACCTCTTCGGTGGTGGCGGACGCCTTAGCCAGCGCCTTCTCCAATTCGCCCCTTTCCTTCGAACCTTTCAGATATTGCAGGACCGGCTCGTTTTTCACGCCGAAATCGTTGAGTTTCACTTCGGGCAACACCGAACCCAAACATCTCACTCCGGTCCTGAAAAAAAAAATTGTTTTGACCCAAATTCGAATGCAGCTTGCATATGTAGTTAAGTTACTCTAAAATTAAAGCGGGTCGTTAGGAAGCACGCCAAAATTAAAAATAAAACGACAACATCATGACGAAGCCGGGAAACGCGTAACGAGTCTCAGACAGTATATTGTTTGTTTAAATAATTCATTGCCAATCTCTTGTCGTCATCGAGGTCAATATGTTTAAATCAAAACAATTGAAGCGGTTGATTGGGTTCAATAGCGCGGAACAAGGTCGAGTGAGATTTCGTCTCGCAAAATGGGGGGAAAAGTTTCAAATTTGTGAGAAGCACGCCACTGGCCGCAACATTCAGAAATGTACAAACAATTGAAAGTCGGCTTGGCGGCCTACTGAGAAAGATGCGAAATTATCATTAAAAAGTGTTAAGAAATTGATTACTTGGAAGAGGAAATGCGAGAAATCGAAAATGACGGACGTCAGTCACCAACTACCCCTTGTAGTCGTAAAACTAGCGAGGAGGTGAAAATTTCGGCCGGCGCCCCTGGTGTCGGTAAAGAAGATCGCGCGTCCAAACTCGAAACGTCATTTTGAAAAATTGGCTGAAAAATTCGAAAAATCGACGAGAAAAGAGGCAAAAAAGCGACAAAACGACGCGAAAATTGTTTCTTGGGTTTCGGGGAAGTTTCGACAAGACGTCAACAAATTTCTAACCTAATTTCGGCAACAATCAAAATCGCCGAGATCCGCTCCTAATTGTGGCTCGTCCCCCGAATTGGGGCTGAATTTGCGAAATTGGGGCCGCAAATCGAAATTATTGAGTGACGAAACCTCCCCGACGACCTCCTCAGCAGCTGACATCCCTTAATTATCGATTTTCTCCTGGGAAAATTCCACGGCAAAATTCAAGGAATTTCGCCCGAATTTCCAGCTATTCCAGATAAGCAGATGCGTCAACTGGCGATAAGGGAGGTGTTCGAGCGTTTTATTGATAATTCTCGTTATTTATATTGACGAATGTTATCTATCAACACTGACCTTCGGAAGCTGGACGATAACGTTTGTTTGCAGGCCGACAACATCGCGTTGCCTTCGAGTTTTCCACAGTCGGGAGAAACCAGGGAAAATGAAGGAAAATTCAGCCGTCCCCACGATAATAATACAGAGAGTTTGCCGTCACCATTTGACACTGGCCGCGCTGACGTCAAATTTACGTAACCGACGAAATTCGTCCGCAATAGCTTGACACTTGCCCGAGCGCCAGGGCCGGCCCGGCTCAACTCACCGACTCGCCATTATTTAATTGGTTGCCGACCAGAATTTGTTTATTGACAGTTTCGGACCCCAAATCCAGTCGTCCTTGGTCAGTTTCGCGAAATTATTAACTTTAGTTGTTAAACCTCCAAATTTAGACTTAGAAACTGTAATTTTCTTGTCGCAATTTGAATTTCCCGCCGGAATCGCATCGACCAAACAAATGCCGTCTAAAAATAGTCGACGATCGGCGGCCGTCATTTGTTTGGTCGATTGCGCGCCTCTAATTGTCAAAAGAATTCAAGATGGCGGCGGCCAACTTGACGTTTTGAACATCGCGAGTCGCCAATTTTTTCCTATTTTTTTTGGCCGTTTCCGTTTTGTTTTTTTTTATCGTAATTTTGCGGGTTGTGTCGTCGACGTTCGCCCCCCTCGAATCCGATTAACAATGAAGAAATCCTGTTAATCGGCGAGAATACGCCCCCATGTCTCGGTGAAATTTCGGAAGAGTCTTCGTGGCGCCCCCGAAAAATGGAAGCGATGCAGTACGAGTTGGCCAGGAACATGACGTTGTTGTTTTTTTTCGAACGCCTACTGGATAAGGGTGAACCGCGGACGTTGCACGACCTCAGCTGTCAGTTCGGTTCGAAGGGGTTCACCAAGGAGATGAGGCAGATTGCGGGGGGCTCGCAGAGCGGACTCAAGAAATTTCTGGCCCAATATCCGGCCTTGTTCGCCATCGACGGCGAATACGTCACCATCAACATGTTCCAGAACTGCGACAGCAAAGACAGCGCAGGTGGGGGCCCCCTTTTGCCCTAATTAAAATCCTTTTATCACTAATTAACACTGAGAGCTCATTGTTACGCTAATCGTAAGCTGCGAAACATTCATATTTATGTATTTATGTTAGAATTTTTTTTACTGCCCACTTACTCTTATTAATTATTGTAATTGGATTCTTGCCGTCCATTCTCCTCCGGGTTATAAACTATAAAACACTTTTTTGTAGGGAAATTTGCAACAACAAAAAAAAAATAGTGGAAGAAGTTAGAAGAAATGGGGTGGGGAGAGGGTTGTAACTAGAACTAGAACTAGAAAATGACTGTCCGAAGAAGTTCTAAGAAAAAGAGGGGGGAAAATGGTAAACAATTGAAAGTTTCTTCTTTTTATTGGCTCTTAGAAGAAGTTCTGGGAAAGGGACGGGGGAAAGTTGCAAACAATTGAAAGTTTCTCGTTTCTTATTGGCTGTTGGAAGAAGTTCTGAGAAAGGGGCGGGGAAAAATTAGCAAACAATTGAAAGCTTCTCCTTTTTATTGGGTCTTGAAAGAAGTTCTGAGAAAGGGGCAGGGGAAAGTTGCAAACAATTGAAAGTTTCTTTTTTCTTATTGGCTGTTGGAAGAAGTTCTGAGAAAGGGGCGGGAAAAAATTGCAAACAATTGAAAGCTTCTCCTTTTTATTGGGTCTTGAAAGAAGTTCTGAGAAAGGGGCAGGGGAAAGTTGCAAACAATTGAAAGTTTCTTCTTTCTTATTGGCTGTTGGAAGAAGTTCTGAGAAAGGGGCGGGGAAAAATTGCAAACAATTGAAAGCTTCTCCTTTTTATTGGCTCTTGAAAAAAGTTCTGAGAAAGGGGCGGGAGAATTGGCTGTTGAAAGAAGTTCTGAGAAAGGGGCGGGGAAAATTGCAAACAATTGAAGGCTTCCACTTTTTATTGAAGTTCTAAGAAAGGGGCGGGGAAAGTTTTTGTTGGCTGTCGGAAGGAGTTCTGAGAAAGGGGTGGGAGGGGAAAATTGGGACAGTTGAATAAAAATTTATTTTTGGCAGGTGGCAAGGACTACACGACGCAGGCCGTCGAGTACTTCTCGGAGAAGTTGTCCCAGTACGGCGAAGGTACCGAGGTGCCGATCCGCAGCCTCCTCGGTCACCGTTCGCAGGCGAGTCCGGAGGTGCGTCACGTGTCCGGTCAGCACTTCCACGAGTTCCGCGAGTTCCTCCTCAAACATCCCGACGCGTTCGCTTTAGACGACGAAAAAGAGACGGTCGTCCTCAACAATTTCACCGCTGTCCGTTCGCATTGTCCGCAGGAGCTCCATTTCCATCCGGACGTCAAGATCGATCCGGAAACGACTCAGACTCTTTTGGATTTTTTGGCGCAATGCATCGACGTTAAAGGACCGATTCTGGTCGAGCAACTCTTCCAGATTGTCAGTTGTAATTTACCCGAGGCCATGTGGACGAATCTCTTCAACACTCCCGGTCATCTCACTAGTTTCTTGCGCTTGTTCTCGGACAGTTTTCATATTCAGGCGAATCTCGTGACGTTGTTGCAAGCGCCGAAGGTCAGTCAGAAACATATCAACGCTCAAGTTTCTAGTTTGAAGGAGAACGACGGTAGAATGACGACGGGGGGCGTTCAGGATTTGGAAGCCAAGAACGCCAAGAATTTGGCCAAGAACAACGAAGAGGAGTTTTTTGAGAAGTCGCAAATTCAACAAGTTCAACCGCAAATTCAACAAGTTGTTCAACCGCAGATTCAACAAGTTGTTCAACCGCAAATTCAACAACCGGTTCAACAGTTGAGTCCCAGGTCGATTAGCGACAGGTTGAAACAGCCGAAATTGAATCAACAAAAGATTTCGGAAGCGCAAGCGAAATCGTTGTCGCCCGAACCGCCCGCTTCGCCCGTACAACAACTCGACGATAAAACCAAAGCCGCCTTTAATATAGGTAGGTTGTAAATGGTTTTTGGAGGCAGGGGAAGTGGTTGAAACAACACTTGCTGTAGTAATTGAAAATAACGGCGGTTAAAAAAAATCAAGTTTAATAGGAGAGGTTGTAAATGGTTGCTTTTGGTGAAATGGTTTGAAACATCATGTTCTATTAGTGGGTTACTAAAAAAATAAGAAATTGAGATTTTACCTTAAAATCGATTTAAATATGAGAGGTTGTAAATGGTTTTCTATGTTGAAGTGGTTGTAGGGCTTTGTTTCATTAATAGGCTTGCAGAAAAAAAATTAAATTAAAGTAACAACTTCAAAATCGAATTGAATATGAGAGGTTGTAAATGGTTGCGTTTGGTGAAATGGTTGGAAGGTCATGTTCTATCAATGGATTTACTAAAAATATAAGAAATTGAGATTTTACCTTAAAATCGATTTAAATATGAGAGGTTGTTAATGGTTTTCTATGTTGAAGTTGTTGGAGGGCCTTGTTTCAGTAATGGGCTTACAGAAAAAAATTAGAAATTAAAGTAAGGACCTCAAAATTGAATTGAATATGAGAGGTTGTAAATGGCATCATTTGGTGAAATGGTTGGAAGGTCATGTTCTATCAATGGAATATAAGAAATTGAAATTTTACTTTAAAATCGACTTAAATATGAGAGATTGTAAATGGTTTTCTATGCGGAAATGGTTGGAGGCTCTTGTTTCATTAATAGGCTTAATGGAAAAAAATTGAATTTGAGGTAAAAACCTTAAAATCGAATTGAATATGTAAGGTTGTAAATGGTTGCGTTTGGGGAAATGGTTGGAAGGTCATATTCTTCAATGGATTTACTGAAAATATAAGAAATTGAAATTTTACTTCAAAATCGACTTAAACATGAGAGATTGTAAATGGTTTTCTACGTTGAAGTGGTTGGAGGCTCTTGTTCCATTAATCGGCTTACAGAAAAAAATTAAAAATTGAGGTAACAACTTCAAAATCGACTTGACTATCAGAGGTTGCAAATGGTTGCGTTTGGTGAAATGGTTGGAAGGTCATATTCTATCAATGGATGTACTAAAAATATAATAAATTGAGATTTTACCTTAAAATCGGTTTAAATATGAGAGATTGTAAATGGTTTTCTATGCGGAACTGGTTGGAGGCTCTTGTTTCATTAATAGGCTTAATAAGAAAAAAATTGAATTTGAGGTGAAAACCTCAAAATCGAATTCAATATGAGAAATTTTGAATGGTTGCGTTTGGGGAAATGGTTAGAAGGTCATATTCTTCAATGGATTTACTAAAATTATAAGAAATTGAAATTTTACTTCAAAATCGACTTAAATATAAGAGATTGTAAATGGTTTTCTATACTGAAGTGGTTGGAGGCTCTTGTTTCATTAATAGGCTTACAGAAAAAAAATTAAATTAAAGTAAGAACTTTAAAATCGAATTGAATATGAGAGGTTGTAAATGGTTGCGTTTGGTGAATTGTTTGGAAGGTCATTTTCTATCAATAGATTTACTAAAAATATAAGAAATTGAAATTTTACTTCAAAATCGGCTTAAATATGAGAGATTGTAAATGGTTTTTTATGTTGAAGTGGTTGGAGGCTCTTGTTCCGTTAATAAGGCTTACAGAAAAAATTATAAATTGAGGCAAGAACCTCAAAATTGACTTGAATATGGAAGATTGTAATTGGTTTTTTATGATGAAACGGTTGGAAGGTCTTATTCCCTTATTAATGGGTTTACTAAAAAAACAGTAGAATTGAAATTTTACCTCATAATGGTTTTACATTTGAGAGATTGTAAATGGTTTTCTATGTTGAAATGGTTGGAGGGCTATGTTCTATGTTAATAGGTTTACAAAGCAGTTTAGGAAATTTAGATAACAACTTAAAAATCGACTTGAATGTTTGAGGTTGTAAATGGTTACGTTGGGTGAAATGGTTGGAAGGTCATATTCTATCAATAGGTTTACTAAAAATATAAGAAATTGAGATTTTACTTCAAAATCGGCTTAAATATGAGAGATTGTAAATGGTTTTCTATGTTGAAGTGGTTGGAGGCTCTTGTTCTATTAATCGGCTTACAGAAAAAAATCAGAAATTGAGGTAAGAACCTCAAAATCGACTTAAATATAGAAGGTTGTAAATGGTTTCTTAAGATGAAACGGTTGGAAGGTCTTATTCCCTTATTAATGAGTTTACTAAAAAAACGATAGAATTGAAATTTTACCTCAAAACGGTTTTACATTTGAGAGATTGTAAATGGTTTTCTATGTTGAAATGGTTGGAGGGTTAGAGGTTGTAAATGGTTGCTTTTAGTTGGAGTGGTTGTAGGGTTCAAATCAAGTCGTCTGTAGTACGAGCAGGTTGTTAATGCTCGATTTATCTCAAAGAAACAGTTGAATCTGTAGCAACTGTCATATTTCTGTCAATTTCGATGTGACGTAAGCAAAAAATTTGCAATGTCCGTGACGGCAATCGTTGTTTTTCTCATCGCGATCGTCGCGACAATCGTCATAACTTCTAAAATCCGTTTGTAAATTCCAAGGTAAATGCAATAAGCTCGAAGAGGAGGTTGCGTCCGAACCGAGAAAACCCACCCCCAACTACAATCAGAGTCTGAAGCAACGCATCAACAATCTCGTCCTGAAAACCCTCCAAGAGAACACCGGACGCGAACAACAACGTCAAGGTCTCCTCGGTCATTCCACCGCCCACAACGAATCCTGGAAAGTCAAATTGTTCCAGAACACCCGCGTCATCTGCAGCGTCCGCGAATGCCAAATGGTCATCGACGACGTCATGAACCGCACCCGAAACGTCGTCAACCAAGACGCGTGGCCCTTCACCGACGACAAAGTCGTCGTCGGTTTCGACTGTGAAGGCATCAATTTAGGGGTTAAAGGTCAACTCACCCTCCTGCAAATCGCCACGATGACGGGATTTTCGTACGTTTTCGACCTGATCTCGTGTCCGGCCATGGTGGAGATGGGCTTGAAGAGACTCCTCGAAAGTCCCGACGTCATTAAGGTTGTTAACGTTTCCTCTTCCCGCCTCTCAAAAAAATTAAATTTTATTCCCGACAGGTCGTCCACGATTGTCGCAACGACGCCGTCAATCTCTTCAATCAATACGCCATCACTTTGAGGAGCGTTTTCGACACTCAAGCCGCCCACGCCGTCCTCACCTACCAAGAGACCGGACGGCCCGTTTACAAGGCGAAGAGTGTCGCCTTGAATGCGCTCTGCGAGTGCTACGGCGCCCCCGTCAATCCAATGAAGGACCAATTGAAGAACATTTACCGCAGAGACCAGAAGTACTGGTCGAGGAGGCCGCTGACCAAGGAGATGATCTTGTACGCTTCCGCTGACGTTTTGAGTTTGGTCAACGACAAAATTTATTATCCCATGTCGAAGGCCATCAGGCCGGAGAACAGGCCGCTGATGATGGAACTGTGCGAAGAACAGGTTGGTACCCTTCCCATCTCTTCTTCTCTTGGTACCCTTCCCATCTCTTTTTTCGCTGCGCTTCCCATCTCTTCTTCTCTCGTTGCGCTTCTTATCTCTTCTTCTCCCGCTGCGTTTTCTATCTTTTCTTTTCTCGTTGCGCATCCCATCTCTTCTTCTCTTGCTGCGCTTCCCATCTCTTTTGGTCTCGCAGCGCTTCCCATTTCTTCTTCTCTTACTCCGCTTCCCAGCTCTTTTGCTCTCGCTGATCTTTCCATCTCTTCTTCTCCCGTTGCGCTTCTCATCTCTTCTCTCGCTGCGCTTCCCATCTTTTCTCTCGCTGCGCTTCCCATCTCTTTTGGTCTCGCTATGCTTCCCATCTCTTCTTTTCTTGCTGCGCTTCCTATCTCTTTTGGTCTTGCTGCGCTTTCCATTTCTTATTCTCTTGCTCCGCTTCCCAGCTTTTTTGCTCTCGCTGATCTTCCCATCTCTTCTTCTCTCGCTGCGCTTCCCATCTCTTCTTCTCTTGCTGCGCTTCCCATTTCTTCTTCTTTTGCTGCGCTTCCCATCTCTTTTGGTCTCGCTGATCTTTCCATCTCTTCTTCTCTCGCTGCGCTTTCCATCTCTTTTGCTGGCGCTGCGCTTTTATCTCTTTTGGTCTCGCTACGCTTCCCATCTCTTCTTCTCTTGCTCGCGCTGCTCTCCCCATCTCTTTTTCTTTCGCTACGAATCCCATCTCTTCTTCTCTCGTTGCGCTTCCCATCTCTTCTCTCGCTACGCTTTCCATTTCTCTTTCTCTCGCTGCGCTTTTATCTTTTTTTTTCGCTGCGCTTCCTATCTCTTCTTTTTTTACTGCGTTTTGCATCTCTCTTGCTCTCGCTGCTCTTTGTTCTTCTTTCGCTGCGCTTCCCATCTTTTCTCTTGCTGCGCTTTCCATCTCTTATTTTGCTGCGCTTTCCATCTCTTTCTCTCTCGCTGTTCTTTCTATCTCTTCTTCTTTCGCTGCGCTTCTCATTTTTTCTTCTCTCACTGCGCTTCCCATTTCTTCCTCTAGCTGCGCATCCTATCTCTTCTTCTCTCGCTCCACTTCCCATCTCTTTTGCTCTCGCTGTTCTTTCCATCTCTACTTCTCTCGCTGCGTTTCCCATCTCTTCTTCTCTCGCTGCGCTTTCCATTTCTCTTTCTTTCGCTGCGCTTTTATCTTTTTTTTCTCACTGCGCTTCCTATCTCTTCTTTTTTCACTGCGTTTCCCATCTCTCTTGCTCTCGCTGCTCTTTGTTCTTCTTTCGCTGCGCTTCCCATCTCATCTCTTGCTGCGCTTCCCATCTCTTATTTTGCTGCGCTTTCCATCTCTTTCTCTTTCGCTGTTCTTTCTATCTTTTCTTCTCTCGCTGCGCTTCCCATCTCTTCTTCTCTCACTGCGCTTCCCATCTCTTCTTCTCGCTGCGCTTCCCATCTCTTCTTCTCTCACTGCGCTTCCCATTTCTTCCTGTAGCTGCGCTTCCCATCTCTTCTCTCGCTTCGCTTTTTATCTCTTTGGCTGTTGCCGCGTTTTTTATCTCTTTTACTCTTGCTGCGCTTCCCATCTTTTTTGGTCTCGCTACGCTTCCTATTTCTTCTTCTCTCGCTCCACTTCCCATCTTTTTTGCTCTCGCTGTTCTTTCCATCTCTTCATCTCTCGCTGCGTTTCCCATCTCTTCTTCTCTCGCTGCGCTTCCCATCTCTTTCTCTCGCTGCGCTTCCCATCTCTTCTCTCGCTGCGCTTTTTATCTCTTTAGCTGTTGCTGCGTTTTTCATCTCTTTTGCTCTCGCTGCGCTTCCCATCTCTTTTGGTTTCGCTGTTCTTCCCATCTCTTCTTCTCTCGCTGCGCTTTTCATCTCTTCTTCTCTCGCTGCGCTTTTTATCTCTTCTTCTCTCGCTGCGCTTCCCATCTCTTCTTCTCTCGCTGCGCTTCCCATCTCTTTCTTTCGCTGCGCTTTTTATCTCTGGCTATCGCTGCGTTTTTCATCTCTTTTGCTCTCGCTGCGCTTCCCATCTGTTCTTTTTTCACTGCGCTTCCCATTTCTTTTGGTCTCGCTACTCTTCCTATCTCTTCTTCTCTTGCTCCGCTTTCCATCTCTTTTGCTTTCGCTGTTCTTCCCATCTCTTCTTCTCTCGCTGCGCTTTCCATCTCTTCTTCTCACGCTGCACTTTCCATCTCTTTTTCTCGCTACCCTTCTCATTTCTTTCTCCCTCTCTCTTTTTCTTTCTCTTTTTCTTTCTCTCTTTCCTTCCCTTTCTCTTTCTTTTGGCGGGGAGAAGTACTCTGTTACCGGTGGTGACTTTTCCAGATTTACATGCACATCGACCCCGACACGGTCAAGTCGAAGAAGCGCCAACGCAAGACCGAAACGGAAGTGGCCGAGTTGCGTTCGAAATTGGCTCAGGCGACGCGCAGCGTCGTCCTGAGCAATCGCGAAGTTCGTCTGTTGCGCTACATCGAACTGACCGACGAGGAGAAAGAAAAATTGAAGTCGTCGGCGAAGGTGGCGAAAAAATTGGAGAAACTCGAAAGTTTAGGTCAAGAAAATCGAGATGGCGCCACCGGTGACAGTAGCGACGACGGTGACGTCGATCTCGACTATCCCAGTTTGGACAGCGATATGACGTCACCTCGAAATTCGGGACCGACGAGTTTAACCGAATCGATGCAACTGGTCGATTCGATCTTGAACGACAATAAAATCGATCGAATCGACAAACTCGACAGACTCGAAAGTATTTTGAGTGCGGCCACAATGATGCCGACGACCCCCGAAAACATCGAAATTATGACGAGGTAAAGTTATGACGTCACTTTTAATTTTTTTTTTTAATAATTTTTATTTTGCCAGGTGCGTCTGTAATTGTCACAATAACAAGTTGAACAACGGTTACGGCAACAACGATCGTGTGATGTCGCCTTCTTCCAACAGTTTCAAGAGTGTTGTCGGTAATGAAGTTAACTGTAAGGAGCATCAACGTAATATTGGCACGCAAACTCTGAGTACCGGCGATGTTGTCGTTACGAAAATATTTTTCAACGAAACAACCGAATAATTATTATTGTTGTTAGTCGAGCACTAATTAGTGTAGAATTTTAGAGGGAAATTAATAATGCTCAATAATCGAAAGAAGCCGAAATTGAGGTGCTTTTGAAGTACTTATTGGTCAAACGGGAACAATAGCGCTGATGTTGGTCGTAACAATTGTTAACTAACACCGGCGCCAATGCAGCCTTATTGTTGTTAATTAATAAATCAATTATGTACATAATCAAATGGAAAGTACGCAATAATAGCGATTCTGGTTATTTTTGTAAATAACACTTTTAACGGATCCTAATTATTTATTGTGTTGTTTTTTAAAATAGATGCCAGATGGAAACTAGATAATCTACACTCGAGCAATTTTGTATGTTTGTACCGTTTTCTAGATGCTTGATAGGTACAGTCACCACTCGAAATCGACTGTACCGGTGCAGTGGAGGAGCCATATTTTAAACTGTTACGTCAGAGTAAAGGCAAAAGGTGATATTCTGGATATTTTATATAATTTATTCTATTCGACTAATGTTATTTGTATAATGTTGTTTTGGGTCTTTGTTTCTTAAATTGCTATTTTAAGACAGCTAAGACTCGAGAGAAAAAAAACAGTGGTATTAACAAATATTAAGCAATATTTATGTGTTATTAACATATATTATTTTTGCTGGTAGAGGATTTTCTATGAATATTATATTGTTTGTAATGAATACGAAGGAAAATACAGTAAAATGAAAAATTTCTCAACACTTTTGTTGCAGAGAGAACGTAGAAAAACTTGTCATTTCCCAAAATCTAAAAACCAATTCTTTTTTAATTCTTGTAGTTTGAAGCTTTACTTTGTAACGAGACGCCCCGTGACCAGGCGTCCCTTACCATGTTACGCCACTGGTTCCTCAGTTTTGCGCCCGTGCCGCCATCGTGACGACCTTTCATCGATTTGTAGTGAATTTAGGGTTAAGTGGTTGGCAACATGTGTCACGTACACGCTATTCTGTCACTGTCAAGGAAACTTAACCTCACATAACTTTCAGGTGAAAGCACCAAATTAGGCCTTATCTACCTCTTGGTAAGCATTCAAATTGACGTCCCGCCGTTAATTATTTCAATTCCAGCAACAATCATGATTTGTCTGCCGGGCCAGCGCTTGTGTCGTAGCGACGCCGTCCACATCTCCGGTCAAGGAACCTACGAGAGCCAGGGTTACATTTACTCAACCCTCGCCGGCACTGTCGCCGTCATCGACCAAAACGGCTCGAAAATCGTCGAAGTCACCAGTTCAGGTCAACACACGGTAGTGCCGAGTCAAGGCGATATCGTCACAGCTCAAGTCCACACGATCACGCAACAATTTTGTAAATGTCACATAAAATGTGTGGGGGACAAAGTTTTGGGACGACCCTACCGCGCCATTTTACGTCGCGAAGACGTCAGGGCGACGGAGAAGGATCGCGTCGAAATTTATAAAAGTTTCAGACCGGGCGACGTGATTCTGGCCAGAATTCTGCCGATCACCGAGGCACACACGTATCAGTTGTCGACGGCCGAAAATGAACTGGGAGTGGTGACGGCACACTCGGAACACGGTCATCCCATGGTCCCGATTAGTTGGACCGAAATGCAGTGCTCTAGGACGTTTGTGAAGGAAGCGAGGAAAGTGGCCAAAGTTGTGCCAGAAAGTGTCAGTAAAGACTAATGAAGCGCCAAGTTGTTTAACTTTAAGCGCCGCGGTGGTTTGAATGCGGCTCTAAATTTAATTTTAGCAGTGGTTTGAATGCAACTTTTTCAAATTAATTATAATTTTGTTTTAAAAAACGTTTTTTTTTTAAGCATTGTCTGCTTATTTTAATTGTTCCTATTTTTGTAAGTAGAAAAAAATTCGGGCCACTGGATTGAAGTTTGCAAATTTTTTGGTGGTTTGAATGCAGCTTTTTTAAATTTAATAATTATAATTGTTTAAAAAAAACTTTTATTTTTGCTTAAACATCGTGTGCTGCTTCTTGTTTTTGATTATTAGGAAGATTTTGCGGCCTCAAAATTGAAATTTGCGAATTTTTGGTCGTTTGAATGCAGCTTCCTCAAATTAATTTTCGATTTTAAAAAACCTCAACTTTTTTTCAAACACTGTTTGCAACCTTTTGTTCTTATTTTTGAAAGTAGAAAATAATTGGGGCCACTGGATTGAAATTTGTAAATTTTTGGTGGTTTGAATGCAGCTTTTTTAAATTTAATTGTTGATTGAAAAAAAAAACATTTAATTCTTCTTAAATATTGTCTGCTGCTTTTTGTTTTAATTTTTGATTATTAGAAAGATTTTACGGTCTCTAAACTAAAATTTGCGAATTTTTGGTGGTTTGAATGCAGCTTCTTTACATTTAATAATTATAATTGTCGTTTTTAAAAAAACATTTAACTCTTCTTAAACATCGTCTGCTGCTTCTTGTTTTTATTTTTGATTATTAGGAAGATTTTGCGGTCTCAAAACTGAAATTTGCAAATTTTTGGGTGGTTTGAATGCAGTTTCTTTACATTTAATAATCATAATTGTCGATTTAAAAAAAACATTTAATTCTTCTTAAACATTGTCTGCTGCTTTTTGTTCTTATTTTTAATTATTAGAAAGATTTTACGGCCTCTATACTGAAATTTGCGAATTTTTGGTGGTTTGAATGCAGCTTCTTTACATTTAATAATTATAATTGTCGATTTTAAAAAAACATTTAATTCTTCTTAAACATTGTCTGCTGCTTTTTGTTCTTATTTTTAATTATTAGAAAGATTTTACGGCCTCTGAACTAAAATTTGCGATTTTTTGGTGGTTTGAATGCAGCTTTTTTACATTTAATAATTATAATTGTCGATTTTAAAAAAACCTTTAACTCTTCTTAAATATCGTCTGCTGCCTCTTGTTCTTATTTTTGATTAAGAAGATTTTGCGGCTTTAAAACTAAAATTTGCGAATTCTTGGTGGTTTGAATGCAGCTTCCTCAAATTAATTATTTTCGATTTTAAAAAACCTCAACTTTTTTTCTGCTGCCTTTTGTTCTTATTTTTGATTATTATTATTTTGGTCTAAAGGTTTGAATGACTGAAGTTATTTTCAATTGCAATTTTTATTAACGTTACGTCTTAAGCTAGAACGGTAAAAGTTTATTGGGTGTATCCCCGGATCCAGTCCTTGAAATGGGCGACTCTGGTGAAGACGTCCGGCACCCCCCTAGCGCAGGGTCGTCCGTACGAAACCACCCCGATGAGCAGTCCGTTCGAAGCCAAAGGTCCCCCCGAATCGCCGTGACAGGCCCCCTGTCCGGCGGCCAAAAACGTGCAAATTTGCGACGCCTCATCCACTTCCGGCATATAAGCCGGACAATTATGAACGGTTTTCATCATTAAATACTGCAAATTATTGGGGGTGCGCGACCCCAAACTGGTACTACCCCATCCCGACAGAACCGCGTCGGCACCGCCCCCAACCTGCCCGAGTTGAATCGGGGCGATCGCTCCCGAGAACTGGAACGGAACCGCCACCTTCACCAGAGCGATGTCGTTTTTGTGAATAGCCGCTTGATAGTTGGGATGAACCTCGATTTCCTCGACGGGATGGGCGATACCTCCAGCACTGAGGGTGTTAGTGCCGGCCACAACCATAAAACTACCCTCGTAGAGACTAGAAATTATTATTATTAATTATTATTAGGGGGTTAGGGGTGACGTCGCTGTTGTTACCCCGCCATGCAATGGGCTGCCGTCACCACCCAATGTTCGTTGAGGATGGCGCCTCCACAGAAGTGGCGATTGTTTCGTCTCAACGAAACGATGTAGGGAAACTGACTGGCGGCCGCTTGACTACCCCCGACAACCTTCCAGGTGATGTCGTCGCGAAGCTCCAGGTCCTTCGCCATGTCGCGTTGACCTCAAATACGTTTCAATTAACCACCCCGTTATTTATTTATTTACCCAAATTTTTCTTACCAAAAACAGTCGCTAGCAGGCCGAAGAGGACGAAAGTGAAAACGTTCATTTTGGTGACGGTGTCTTGACTATTTTTCTTTTTAAAATTTTGCCAGTTTTTATAGTTAGTGCTGATTTGATAAGAATGTTTGCCGTATTGAAATTAGTTTCCGGGAGTCGGGGTCGCGTGCAATAAAACTACAACTATAATATTGTGTAGTGGGTGTTGGCGTGATAGCGAACAATTTTAATGCAAATTGGCCCAAAATGGATCTTTGTTGAACAAAAATCGTTTGAATATGGATAGAAACGTAAAAAGTTATCGGAAATTTAAATAATAAGCGGCAATTGTTAATTTGATAACGGAAAATTTAACGCTTTGAATATTTTTGAATATTTTTTTAAAATTTGCCCAAAAAATTTAAACGTTACAACTTTTGTGCTACTAAATTAATTAAGTTACGTGCCTTAACTAAAATTACAACAAGAGTCTTAAATGAGACATTACAGCCTAAGATTAAATTAAATTTTTAACGTTATAAATCATACTTGGCGAGTTTTTGCATGAGCATGACGTCAGTTTTACTACTTTATAACTCTATTTCTACTTACAGCAATCCCACTTGAGAATGGGAACGAATATAATGTACACCAAATTAAACCATACATCCCTTGCACTGTCCACCAGAAAATTTAATGAGCATCAAAAAATCTAAATTAAACCCAAATTATTATACATCAGAAAATGAGAACATCACCGCTAAAATAACTATGCTGCGTATTGTTTTACCATTGCTTACATTTTAAATTCTATATGTCTATCAATTTTACTAAATGTTCACCAAATTTAGAACGCTCAAGTTACGCGTCCGTGCTGTACATAATAAATATTCGCGATATCCACTTATATTTAGTGTTTCTCAAAAAAACTATTTGTGCGTCAAATAATTATTCTAATACTCCAAAAATGAAATATGCTCGCGAATCTCTCCTTGCCGCTTGCGCTTCCAGATAAGAGGCACGCGAAAAAAGTTTTGTACAAGGTCAGTTCAGGGCCCTGTAATTTTTTTTAAAGCACGATTAGAAATTACCACTAAAAAAAGTTTTACGTTTTACATAATGCAAGCCAATTACAGCAAAGCATTTATATATTACGGAAATCAATATCTTTTTTTGTGCAAACCACTTCTATTTTTACTCTTATTTTCCTTGCTCTAGCACATCTACATCTATAATTTTGCATAAAATTATTTACCATTTGCACAACATTTTATTGCTTGTGTATTTTTGATCAACAAATAGTATTTTTAACTGCTAAATAATATAAGACACTGTCGAAAATTAAATATCTGGGTATTATGTTAGAATTAAATGCGGAATAAAATTTGGTGAACATTTAGTAATAATGGTCAACAAAAGTTATTTTGGCGAACAAAATATATAAGAGGCCAGCATTATGTCAATATTTGGTTGTCGCTTTAAGATTATGAATTTTTTAAATTTTGGTAAGCATTTAGTATTTTTGGGAAATGAAAGAATTTTTTTGTGTGAAAATATTGGGTAAATTTGGTAGACTGTTAAATACGACCCCTTGAGAATTACACATACGGCATCAGAATGGTGCCCGAATAGTTTCTACCAGTGGCGTAACATGCAACTTTGGCAAACGTAACGTACGACACTGGCTCGTCGCCAATTGTCTTGATGACGTAAGTGGAGTTCTCTAAACGGGCTTGCTTTACACTGTCAAACTTTGCCGATATTTTATTGAGTGTATCCCCGGATCCAGTTCCGGTAGTAGCTGACTCTGGTGAAGACGTCCGGTTGTCCTGTAGCGCACGGTTGTCCGTGCGACACCACCCCGACTAAGTAGCCGTTGGCCGTCAAAGGTCCCCCCGAGTCCCCGTGACAGGCCCCCTGGCCGTCGGCCAAGAACGTGCACAGTTGCGACCTGTCATCGACGTAAGACAAATGTCGAGAGCAACCGTCCAACGTCCGCACGTGCAAGACCTGTAGAAAATTGGGGGCGGCCGACCCCAAACTGGTGCTACCCCAACCGGCCAAAACCGCCTCCACACCTCCCCCGACTTGACCCACACGAATCGGAGTGACGGTCGACGAAAAAGCGATGGGGCGAAGGACTTTCACTAGAGCTATGTCGTTGCGGTGGTTGAAAGCCTCGTAGGAGGGATGAAGCAAGAAACCCTCGACGGGGTAATGAGTTCCGCCAGAATTGAGGGTAGTAGTGCCCGCTACTACCCCAAGGCCGTCGGTGGTTTCGCTACGAAAACAAATTTTTGTTAATTGTGGTTTGGTCGGCTGCGCGTCCCCAAACAAAATTGTTGAGTTTTGTCAAGTACTTTACCTAATCAAGCAATGGGCCGCAGTCACCACCCAGTTTCTGTTGAGGATGGCGCCTCCACAGAAGTGTTGATTGTTTTTCCTCAACGACACAATGTAGGGGAACTGTCCAGGGGCGGCCACTCTCCCACCCACCACTTTCCAGGTGATAGCTTTTCCTTCCTTAACGTCATTTGTTTCGACCTCCTGTCCTGTAATTAATTGTCAAAAATTTACCAAATATTAAAAAAAAAAATTTTTGTACCTAAGACACTTGACAACAACGAAATTAGCACTAAACTGAGAACTTCCATTTTTGTAACTGAACTTGGTCGGAACCTGCCCTCGATTTTATAGGGTGTCTGGATGTGATAACAAAATTTCGCAGTTTTCAGAATTCGCAATCAGTGCAGTCATTAAAAAGAAATGAAATTGTGCATTTACTGGACTGACGTTTTGATAGTGGCAATTTTGGATGCAAATTTTCTTCGGTGCACCCTCGATTCCGGAAAGGATCATTAAAGTTATCGAGAAATTTGAATAGTAAGCGACAATCAAAACTTGTTGCTCCTAGTATCACTTGCTGCTTTCAAATTTTATTCTGAGTTTCGCTCATAATTTTTTTCTTGTCCCACTTCTGAAAACCCATTTTTGAAGTTTCACGTTTTGCTCTGTCGTCGTCCTCTAACTATTGCCAATAACAAGAGAAGCAAAGATCGGAACTTAATTTCTTTCTTAGCTTCACCCCTTTTTTTATTAATTGTTGTCCCACTTCTGAAATCCTACTTTTAAAGTTTCAAATTTGCTCTGTCGTCGTCCTCCAACTATCGCCAATAACAAGAGGAGTCAAGAACGGAACTTAATTTAATTCCCAGCTTCACCCCCTATTTTTTTATGGGAACAAATATAATGTACACCAAATTAAAGCATACATCCCTTCTTGCACTGTCCACCAGAAAATTTAATGAGCATCAAAAAATCTAAATGAAACCCAAATTATTATACATCAGAAAATGAGAACATCACCACTAAAATAACTATGCTGCGTATTGTTTTACCATTGCTTACATTTTAAATTTTATATGTCTATCAATTTTACTAAATGTTCACCAAATTTAGAACGCTCAAGTTACGCGTCCGTGCTGTACATAATAAATATTCGCGCTATCCATTTATATTTAGTGTTTCTCAAAAAAACTATTTGTGCGTCAAATAATTATTCTATTACTCCAAAAATGAAATATGCTCGCGCCTCTCTCCTTGCCGTTTGCGCTTCCAGACAAGAGGCACGCGAAAAAAGTTTTGTACAAGGTCAGTTCAGGGCCCTGTAATTTTTTTTTAAAAAACACGATTAAAAATTACCACTAAAAGAAGTTTTACGTTTTACATAATGCAAGCCAATTACAGCAAAGCATTTATATATTACGGAAATCAATATCTTTTTTTGTGCAAACCACTTCTATTTTTACTCTTATTTTCCTTGCCCTAGCACATCTACATCTATAATTTTGCATAAAATTATTTACCATTTGCACAACTTTTTATTGCTTGTGTATTTTTGATCAACAAATAGTATTTTTAACTGCTAAATAATATAAGACACTGTCGAAAATTAAATATCTGGATATTATGTTAGAATTAAATGCGGAATAAAATTTGGTGAACATTTAGTATTTATGGTCAACAAAAGTAATTTTGGCGAACAAAATATATAAGAGGCCAGCATTATGTCAATATTTGGTTGTCGCTTGAAGATTATGTATTTTCTTAATTTTGGTGAGCATTTAGTATTTTTGGGAAATGAAAGTAGGTATTTTTTTGTATGAAAATATTGGGTAAATTTGGTAGACTGTTAAATACGATCCTTTTTTTATGGTCGTCCCACTTCTGAAATACCACTTTTAAAGTTTCAAATTTGCTCTGCCGTCGTCCTCCAACTATCACCAACAACGAGAGTAGCAAAAAACGGAAGTTCAGCTTCACCCCCATTTTTTTAATTGTCGTCCCACTTCTGAAATCCCACTTTTGAAGTTTCAAATTCGCTTTGTTGTCGTCGTCCGTTCGGACGACGATAGTTCTATCGCCATCAATAACGAGGAGCAAAGAACGGAACTTGCTGCACCGTTCTCAATGAGGAGAAAGGTGCCGAAGACCGCGTTACCAGCAGCACGCAAGTAGATCGGGCCGTCCTAGGTCAAATGCGCATCAAATTGCAGCCTCCGGCTCTCAAATCCGGCAATTAGGTCAATTTTTTTTTGTTACTGCACAAACACCGAAGAAAGTTGATAAAGTCGAGTGAAACGTTAGAAGGGATTCCATTACGAAGAACTCCTCTCGCGTCAAGTGTCGCTCTCTATTGTGCCAAAATGACGGATGATTCGGAAATCCTCGACTTCTACAAGGACCAAACGGTGTTTTTGACGGGCGCCACTGGCTGTCTAGGGGTGTTAATCGTCGACAAACTGTTGAGGGTGTGCGACGTCAAAAAACTCCACCTCTTCGTCCGTCCCAAACGAAACAAAACAGCCGAAGAACGACTCGACGCCATCTTCGACGATGTCGTAAGTTAAAAACTACCCTCCATAAATTTTTTAATTAAAAATTTTTGTTTTGCCCCCAAAAACTACCTCCCATTATTTTTGGTAATTAAACATTTTTTGTTTCGCCCCGCAAAAACTACCCTCAATAGTTTTTTTTTATTTAAAAATCTTTGTTTTTGGCCCCCTAGTATTTCGATATTTTGAAAGTGGAGCGTCCGGATTTCAAGAAGAAACTCCACTTGATACAGGGTGATTGCGAAAAGGCCGATTTGGGGATGGCCGAGACCGACCGGGAATTGCTGAAAAAAGAAGTGACGTGCGTCATTCACGCGGCGGCCAACGTCCGTTTCGATCAGTCCCTAAGGATGGCGACATACAACAACGTCAGGTGCGTCAAAGCGATGCTGGATCTCGCCAAAGAAATGCCCGGACTCAAAGTGAGCGCGTTACGCCACTGACTTGGTTGAAAAATTTATCGAAAATTTCAGGCATACGTCCACGTATCTACAGCGTATTCCAACACTCCCTATCCCCACATCAAAGAAGAATTCTACGACCCTCCGATGGCGGCCGAAAAGTTGTTCGCCCTCATCGATTCCCTCGACGACGAGAAATTGGACAAAATCACCCCCAAGTAAGCCCTTTCGATTTGCACCCCCCAATTTCGACCCCCTCAATTTTAGATTATTGGGGAACTACTTCAACACGTACATTTACACGAAATGCATCGGGGAGGATTTGGTCAGAACCGAAGGGAAGAATCTACCAGTGGCGCTCGTCAGACCCGCCATAAGTAAATTCGAAAAAATTTAAACTCGCCAAATTACGAAAAAAATTTTTTTTTAGTTATGCCGGCTTACGAGGGTCCGTTCCCCGGTTGGATCAACAACCTCTACGGAGTCATAGGCGTAACCGCTGGGGTTTCTGTGGGAATAATGAGAACTTTCTGCATCAATTTAAAATATTATTGTAATCTAGTGCCGTGCGATTACGTCGCCAACAGCATAATGGCGGCCGCTTGGAACGTCAATGCCGCGAAAAACAGGTGACTGTCGTCCGATTATACACGGGGTGTTTGATTTAAATCGAAAATTGTAGAATTGTCGAAAACGAAGAAAAGGAACCTGTAATGCCGGCAAGACAGGACGACAGCGAAATTCCCGTCTACAACTACTCGGGATCCAACAATAACCTGATCACTTGGGGTAATGACGTCACAACTCAAGTAGCTAATTTAACAATAATAATCTCGCGCTATTGCAGACGAGTACATCCACAATTTGAAACCGCTAGTGTGGAAGTACACGAGCGCGCGCACCCTCTGGTACATCTTCTTCATCACCACCGAAAGTCTTCTAATGTACAAAATTCTAACGTTCTTCTTGCACACGATCCCCGCTTACATCGTCGACTTCTTCCTCGTTTGTTTCCGGAAGAAACCGATGTAAGTAGAATGACGTCGCCGCCATTTTTTTTTCATCCGCCATCTTTGAACAACAGGGCCGTCAAGATCTACGGTAAAATCGACAAAGGTATATCGCTGACGAATCCGTTCCGATTGACCAATTGGACGTTCGACAATCACAACGTCGAAAAGATGTGGAAGAGGATGAGAGATGGCGACCGGAAATTGTTCGCTTTCAACATGGAGACGCTCAATTGGTTGCAGTACGCGCACAAATGTTGCGCAGGCAGCAGAGTTTTCCTTTTGAAAGACCCCATGGACACTTTGGAGAGGGCCAAGAAGAGACTCGTTTTTTTCGGCGTCCTCCATTACGCCTTGGTGGGACTCATCGTTTATGGACTGTATAAATTGGTTATGTTTAGTTTTAACTTGGTTTTTTAGTAGGTACTTCCAACGTTATTATTTATTGTTAGTTAAAACTGATTTGTTTCAATTGTTGGCGTTAAAGAAATTTCCTAATAAATTATTTAAACAAATAATTAATTCGCGGAAATCGAATCAATAGAAGCGTGACGGTGGCGCCCAACGGCCATTCTCCGAAGTTCCCCCGCTAGTTTCTACTTAATCGTCAAAATCGCTTTTTTTAATCCCCAACCACTCGAATCGACGACCAAGGTCCCTTTAATGATAAAAAAATCGTCAAAGTTCCGTTTCGGGTCGTTTTCCGGGAGCGATTGCCGAAAATCTGGGAATAATAGCGCCGCCTTGCGGCCATTTCCCGCACCGATCGCTCCGTCATTCCTGACAGCTGTCACTTTTGTTTGTTTATCCCGATTATTATTCCCGTTTTTTCCTTTCGCCATGAGCGTGGTGCGGGAAAAACGGGACAATATCCCCGGAGGTAAACCGTTGACGCACCTTGGGGGTAACGGGGTGGCGAAAGTCACCACGCCCGAAGAAGTGTTGCGTCTGTCGAAAATCACCGAAACTTACCTGTGCGATCCGGACGCTAACATCTACGACATCGACTTCACCCGTTTCAAGATACGCGATCTGGAAAGCGGCGCCGTCCTCTTCGAGATAGCCAAACCCGTTCCGGAGAACGTCGACGACAACGCCGGCGACAGGAACGGCGACGTCGACGAACCCATCGATCCGAATTCGGGACGGTTCGTCCGCTACCAGTTCACCCCGCAGTTCCTCAAACTGAAAACAGTGGGGGCCACGTAAGTTAGCATTTTTTGAGGGTCCTTCAAGTTTTTTTTTTTTATTAATTACCTGTCGGGGTTGCAGGGTTGAATTCACCGTGGGCAGTAAGCCGGTCAACCGGTTTCGCATGATCGAGCGACACTTTTTTAGGGATAAGTTGTTGAAAACTTTCGACTTCGAGTTCGGCTTCTGCATTCCGTACTCGAGGAACACGTGCGAGCACATCTACGAATTTCCAGTGCTGCCGCCCGACTTGGGTAGGTAGAAACCAAACCAACAACTCTTCAAACGCCAAACTGGCGACCAATCCGAGATCCAGGCTCGACGACGCTGGAACTTTTTTTACGCGCCAAACCGTCACTTTGCAACTTGCGGGCGGAAAAACTACTTTACGGCCCGGCGAGCTGTCAAACTACTTTACGGCCCGCCGAGCTGTAAAGCTACTTTGCGGCCAGCCGAGTTGTAAAACTACTTTACGACCCGCTAGGCGGTAAATCTGCTTTACGGCCCGCTGGGCGGTAAAATTGGCTTACGGCCCGCTCCGCTGTAAGGTGTGATTTATTTTATTTTTCGGTCGTATTTAACAGTCTACCAAATTTACCCAATATTTTCATGCAAAAAAAATACTTTCATTTCCCAAAAATACTAAATGCTCACCAAAATTAAGAAAATACATAATCTTAAAGCGACAACCAAATATTGACATAATGCTGGCCTCTTATATATTTTGTTCGCCAAAATAACTTTTGTTGACCATAAATACTAAATGTTCACCAAATTTTATTCCGCATTTAATTCTAACATAATACCCAGATATTTAATTTTCGACAGTGTCTTATATTATTTAGCAGTTAAAAATACTATTTATTGATCAAAAATACACAAGCAATAAAATGTTGTGCAAATGGTAAATAATTTTATGCAAAATTATAGATGTAGATGTGCTAGGGCAAGGAAAATAAGAGTAAAAATATAAGTGGTTTGCACAAAAAAAGATATTAATTTCCGTAATATATAAATGCTTTGCTGTAATTGGCTTGCATTATGTAAAACGTAAAACTTCTTTTAGTGGTAATTTCTAATCGTGCTTTAAAAAAAAAATTACAGGGCCCTGAACTGACCTTGCACAAAACTTTTTTCGAGTGCCTCTTGTCTGGAAGCGCAAGCGGCAAGGAGAGATGCGCGAGCATATTTCATTTTTGGAGTAATAGAATAATTATTTGACGCACAAATAGTTTTTTTGAGAAACACTAAATATAAATGGATAGCGCGAATATTTATTATGTACAGCACGGACGCGTAACTTGAGCGTTCTAAATTTGGTGAACATTTAGTAAAATTGATAGACATATAGAATTTAAAATGTAAACAATAGTAAAACAATACGCAGCATAGTGATTTTAGTGGTGATGTTCTCATTTTCTGATGTATAATAATTTGGGTTTAATTTAGATTTTTTGATGCTCATTAAATTTTCTGGTGGACAGTGCAAGGGATGTATGGTTTAATTTGGTGTACATTATATTTGTTCTCATTCTCAAATGGGATTGCTGTAAGTAGAAATAGAGTTATAAAGTAGTAAAACTGACGTCATGCTCATGCATAAACTCGCCAAGTATGATTTATAACGTTAAAAATTTAATTTAATCTTAGGCTGTAATGTCTCATTTAAGACTCTTGTTGTAATTTTAGTGAAGGCACGTAACTTAATTAATTTAGTAGCACAAAGGCTGTAACGTTTAAATTTCTTGGGCAAATTTTAAAAAAATATTCAAAAATATGCAAAGCGTTAGATTTTCCGTTATCAAATTAACAATTGCCGCTTATTATTTAATTTTTTTTTATATTTGTTCCCTTTCTTTTTTCAGTGAATGAGATGATTGCGTCGCCGTTTGAGACTCGCTCTGACAGCTTCTATTTCGTCGACGACGCCTTGATAATGCACAACAAGGCGGATTACGCTTACAACGGGGGCGTGTCCACATAGCCGCCTCAGAACCGTTCAACAGGGTCGTTACAATAAATTTTCGATGTGTACCCCCCCCCAAAAATCGAAAGAAAATAATGAAACTACAAAACTACACCTATGTATTTCACGTTTTGTTGTGTTACGCACTGTTCCACGGCTTTGATATATATAAAAAAATTATATTAGCACAACGCAGCTTTTTCAAGACAACAAGCCGGACTCTTGGTTGTAGAGACTTTGAACCATTGACGCAACAAAAGTTGATGGACGACGTATTTTAAATTAATTAACGAGTGATATTGCAATAAATTCTAGGACGTAACTTGAACAAATAAGAACTTTACCAAAGATCGGTTGAAATCAAAAAATAAAAAAAATTCTAGTTACTTTGTGTTCCCTCCACTTTTACCCTTTCTTTAATTTCCTTAGAATGTGATAACTTTATAACTACGATACATGTGTTCGGAATTGTGTAATTTATTTACATGTGCATTTATTTACAAAATAAACTATTAGTTGTTTTAGTGTCGTTTATTTAAAAACTCGAGGGTGTGCTGTAAAAATTCGGCAGGTCTCTCGCTGTGCAACCAATGACCGGCACCTTCGATTGACCGAAATTCGGCATTCGGAAACAGTTTCAATATTGCAGGAAAGTCGCGTTCCCTGCCACAAATTTTCTATTGAAAAAGCGAAAAAATGCCGCCAAACTTACTCACTGGAGGTAGTCGGAAGCGCCCCCCGCTACGAACAAGACCGGACCGTCGTACCTCAAGTTGTCGGGGTGAGGAAATTCGGAAATCTCCCCGAAATTCGCCAGCAAACCCCCGATGTTGACCCGCCAACCATAGCTAGAAGAACAAACAGTTGTCAACCGTCAAGTTTTTTTAAAGTAGCAAATACCCGCCGTCGACTTTCTGCACCAAATTCGTCAACAAAAACGCCCGCATACCATCACCAGAAACGAACTTCCTCAATTGTCGATCGACCTCCAGACGGGCGACAGACAACGAAACGTTCTTGGGCAACTCAACTTGAAGCAACGCGTTGAATAAGTTGGGCATCTTCTGTATGTTGTCGCTAGTGTTAAACGGCGAAATATCGGCAACAATCAATTTTTCTACAACTTCCGGCTGCGTTAATTAACGTAATTAATTAATTACGTAATCGCAACACTCACATGTTTGAGGGCCAACAACATTGCGGCCCGACCCCCCATCGAATGGCCCAACAACGCCGATTTTGTCACGTTCAATTGCCGCAGTAATTCTTTCAAATCGGTGGCTAGATGTTCGTAAGTGTGGTCGTCGGTGTGGGGGCTGTCGCCGTGATTTCGGGCATCAACCGCTACCACTTTGCGTTGAGTTTTCTGGTGGTAAACTTTACACAAACTGTTCCAGTTCGATTTCGAGCCCAAAAGTCCGTGGCTGATTATCAAGGGGGGCGCGTCGTCGTCGCTGGGACTCCGGGTGCTCTCGTACGACGCATAAGACAACGCGACGGGTTTTATTGTTGACAATTGACGAGGTTGGGGGGTGTTCTGCAAAACGAGAGCTTTTAAAACGGGAGATTTTCGGAAAAAAGACATTTTTGTTGGAGAGATTGGCGGAATTTGAGGTTAGGGGTGATTTTTTAAATTTCGCAACAAGTGCCAACTTGACAACACTAAAACTGGCAGGTAATTAAATTCAATTAAATTCGAGGTCGAGAGGGTCGAAAAATTTTGCAAACTTTAAAATCGAAACTTTTGGTAATAAATCTGGCAGTGTTGGAGGTTGTGGTCGGGTTTGGGGCGAGATTTTATTATTATTAGGGGCGATTTTGGGGGAGTTTGTTGGGTTGGCGGCCCGAATCTGGTGGAAACCGTTTTGTCGTACGTCAC
This sequence comes from Schizotus pectinicornis, assembly GCA_951805265.1. Taxonomy (NCBI): domain Eukaryota; kingdom Metazoa; phylum Arthropoda; class Insecta; order Coleoptera; family Pyrochroidae; genus Schizotus; species Schizotus pectinicornis. The sequence goes on along the minus strand of OX638210.1, from coordinate 10,985,955 downwards.
CTGTCAAGTGTCATCCAGATAATGAGGTTGTGGGTTCTGTGGTTGCGACTTTGATGTTTTTGGTCCTGGCAGCCCCCGAACTTCATGACTTGGGGTTCGCGCTGAGTTGATTCCTTGCCCCCCCTAGAGACCTGAAAATGGCCCGCGATTACGACCACCTGTTCAAATTACTGATAATAGGCGACAGTGGTGAGTGGGCGGGGTTAATAAAGTCATTTCCTCCCAGCAGCAACAATTAAAAAAAATCAAATTAACCGACACAATTTCCCTCTTAACCCCCCAGGCGTAGGTAAAAGCTCCCTGTTGCTGAGATTTGCCGACAACACCTTCTCGGGCAGTTACATTACCACGATAGGGGTGGATTTTAAAATAAAAACCGTCAGCATCGACGGACAGAAAGTCAAACTGCAGATATGGGACACGGCGGGACAGGAAAGGTTCAGAACCATAACCAGCACGTAAATTAACCCTAACAACAACAAAACCCAAACCACAATTTTAACTGTCCCGTTTCAGGTATTACCGCGGCACCCACGGGGTCATTGTTGTCTATGACGTCACCAACGGGGAGTCCTTCGCCAACGTCAAGCGGTGGCTGCACGAAATCGAGCAAAATTGTGATGTAGTTAATAGGGTTTTAGGTAAGGCGACAACAGATGGCGCCACGACACCGCCATTTCTTGACCGCGTTTGCGCTACTAGGAGCGAAGCTGGTCACCCTAAAAATAATTAACATTTGCTAAGGAAAAAAACGAAAGTTTAATTATTTATAACAAAAAGAAACGCGAACAGGTTTCAGCCACGAAAAACGCAAGATTTTTTTTTTTTTTTTGACTCCAGTCGTGCAGAATAATTGCCCGTGACGTCAGCGTACTTTCTATTCATATTGGACAAAAGTCACTACCTTCTGTTTCATTTAAACTAACATTTGACGGTTGATAACTGTCAGTGGTTGTTGTTTAAACATTTTTTCGTTGTGCGCCGGTCACGCCACCGAAGAGCGGGCAATTATTCTGGACGCCCCTGTGTTTTTGGTGGCGATTTGACAGTTTTTTTTTTTGTGTAGTGGGCAACAAGAACGACACCCCCGACCGGAAGGTGGTGCTGACCGAGGACGCCAAACGTTTCGCCGACACCATGTCCATTCAGTTGTTCGAAACGTCGGCCAAAGACAACATTAACGTGGAAGAAATGTTCATGGCCATCACCCGATTGGTGTTGCGTTCCAAACAGGAAATGAAGGAGCGACAGAACATCACCCAAAACGAGACTGTCAACTTGCGGAAAAGCAACAAACAGGGCAAAAAAAGGTGTTGTTAACCTCGGGGGGGTTTGTCGACTTCAACCCTCCCGCCCCTCCCAACCGCCAGTTCCTAAAGGCTTCCATACACCGGACCTGAATAACGTAACTGTCAAAAGGAGAACTTTCCTCAACCCCCACTACCACCACCAATTTTTTTTTGTACGGTCCACCGAGTAACAATCAAATTGTGTATACGCCTCCCCCCCCCCACCTCTTATTATTGCAATTGTTTTATAGTTATTTTAAAAAATTATGCTCAACTATTAGTACGGTCAATTCTGAATCCTGTAAATATTGTAAATGTATGATAAAAGAAAGTTGTATTTATTTGATGACCGCGTCCCGTGTTTTAAACCATATCAATTTTTTTTTTAACGTAAAAAATAAACGGACAATACACAAGACCAATCAATAGTTGTAACGTTACCGAGACATTCCGGAAGTAAAGTTTGTTCGCTTTTTTAAAAGTTGCTTCCGCCGCGCGCCGCTTGTCCGACATAACCTCACTTTCGTTGCGCGGTAACGTCACGTCGCTAGAACGAGGTTTACGTTGATAGTAACGACAACCCCGCCATCTATCGACACGGAACGGACGTAACCGTCGAACTGTACCGTTTCCCGCACCCCAACGGTTCCGCATTTATTTTTGTACAGATTTCCAGGTGAAACTATTTGTATGATGTATGTAATTATGTTTTAATTCATAATAAAAAATGTATACTTGTTGTGATTTCGAATTTTCCGTTCCCCCTTGACAGCGACTCACCTGTTGACCAGTGCCGCCAACCGTAATTCGTCGATCTGGGGGGAGAAAAAAAAATGTTGGCAACAATGATTACACAATCACGTTTGGATTTATTAGTGCCGCGGGCACGAAAGATTAAAACAAAATTTCCCCCTCTCTCTGGAAAAAAAAACAATTACTTATACCATAATTAACACAGTAAAACCGGCAGAGTCGTCGTCGGTCCTGTTCACGAAGCGGCACACTCGACGATGGAGAAAACGAAAGAGACACATCCGAATCTGAGGAGGCTGCCGTGATTCAAAATGGCGGAACCTTCCCAGCCGACGCTGGCGCCACTGCCGCGCGAAGTATCGGACGTAGCGGTGACGGCGGTGCAACAACACTCCGTCGCGTCGGCGCAATCGACGGCCGCCATCTTGGATTCGACCAAAGAACTTTTGCGTTGACGGACGACTTTTCGACGTTTGTCGATGATCTCGCGGACTTGCACTTCCAACGGAACTACCTTGCCCTCTCCGGGTTTGGGCCGTTCGGTCGACGTGTCGTTGGCGAAGAGGACGTTGTTGACGAACGTTCCCGACGCCGAATAGTTGATGAGCTCGAAGTTTTTCGTGAACTGCAAAAAGAAAAAAATTCAAGATCTAGATCAAGAGTTGCTGATTCAAAATGGCCGTCATTATCTTGTATCCGACGAAATTGGGCCAAGTCAACATTTCAAATCGACCTTGATTCAAAATGGCGGAAATATTTATTTATCTCACTCTATTCTTTTGTAAAACATACTTCCGAGCAGCGGTAAACGCTGAAACAATTATTGTCAGTTGTCGATACAATATGGCGGAAAATTCGTCTGGTTGATCCGAAATGGCGGTTTTATTACCTCGTCGTAGAAAATGATGGCGTGCTTCGCCGATATGTTGGTGCAATGTCCGAACCTGTCCAGATCGACGTCATTGGCCGACCCTTTGCCGACGTTCAGGACGCGGTACCTCATGGCGACGGCTTCCGGATATCGCGCCGAAACCGTCGGTCTGAACCCCAAGAAACTGTCGTCGTGCCTCACGTCGTTCGGACTAACTTCCGACGTTCGAACGTTGTAGAAATGGGGCGAAACGACCGGACACAACATGGCGCGCGCCCTCAAACACGGCCTGGGTTTCGTCCGTTTCTTCGGACTAGAAAACACCCTCGATATCCTCTCGATGTCGGCGGCCGTCAGCAGTTCGCTCGGCATCGGCATGTGTCTCAGTTTGTTCTGGAGACTCGTCGACAAGTACAAGTTCAAATTTTGCGGGTTCGGCTGGTTCAATATGTGCTGGATGCGCTGGTAGGCCAAGAGTTTGACCAGTCGGTCGTCGAGTTGCTTCAGTTCGAATTCCACTAAAATTACGAAAATTAATCGAGAAAGTCCCGAAAAACGACAATAAAAACGGGAAAACGTACCGGGAAGAGCGACAGGAGAGTGACCGGACGGGGAACGTCAGTTCAATTGTTTCAACAAAATACGGGAAAGTGACAGGACACGCAATTGTTTTTTTTTTCATGGCACTTTGGATTTTGGAATTTTTTGATCATAGAGGCGGCGGAGGATTACAACAAAATGGCGTCCCTCACCTTCACTCGAAATATCCGAAACTACATCCGGCAGATCCTTAACGTCAACGCAATTTCCGTTGAAAATCTCATTTTTAATAACACAACCGTTTTGAGGAAAATCCCCGCCATTTTCTTCCTTAATTTTCCCGTCGTCGTCCCTTCGAGGAGTATTTTCGCCATCATCATCATCTTCATCACAGTTCGTTGCTTCTTCCGGTCCGTTACAAACCGTTTCCGGTTCCGATTTAATTTCGACATCCCCACAGGACTCCTCTTCCCGTCGCAAAACCGTTTCGAGTCGCAACACGTCCCGCAGACTCGGCAAAAGTTTGACGGGTTTCTGATAGTGATACTTGACCATTGGCGGTACTTTGACGCGGTTTCTGGGGGTCAATTTCACCTTGAAACGAAACGGCGGATTTTTCTGGTGGATCTTCCGGAAAAATTCCAGTTTTATGCAGTCCTGATCGACGGGGCCGTTGAAACGGTCCCAAAGCTTTATGCGTTCAGTTGTCGAAATCGACGTCAGAATCTTCGAGTCCTTCAATTGTTACCAAAAGGAAAGGATTAATTTAATTACTAATTAATTACAACTAGATGAGTGTTGGTTTAAATTAGTTACCGATAGCGTAACTGTAACTTTACAACTAGAGGGCGTAAAACTCAAAAAGCCCGGCGGGCCGTAAAAAAAAATGGAAACAAATGTAATGTAAGTACACCAAATTAAACCATACATCCCTTGCACTGTCCACCAGAAAATTTAATGAGCATCAAAAAATCTAAATAAAACCCAAATTATTATACATCAGAAAATGAGAACATCACCACTAAAATAACTATGCTGCGTATTGTTTTACCATTGCTTACATTTTAAATTCTATATGTATATCAATTTTACTAAATGTTCACCAAATTTAGAACGCTCAAGTTACGTGTCCGTGCTGTACATAATAAATATTTGCGCTATCCATTTATATTTAGTGTTTCTCAAAAGAACTATTTGTGCGTCAAATAATTATTCTATTACTCCAAAAATGAAATATGCTCGCGCATCTCTCCTTGCCGCTTGCGCTTCCAGACAAGAGGCACGCGAAAAAAGTTTTGTACAAGGTCAGTTCAGAGCCCTGTAATTTTTTTTTAAAGCACGATTAGAAATTACCACTAAAAGAAGTTTTACGTTTTACATAATGCAAGCCAATTACAGCAAAGCATTTATATATTACGGAAATTAATATCTTTTTTTGTGCAAACCACTTATATTTTTACTCTTATTTTCCTTGCCCTAGCACATCTACATCTATAATTTTGCATAAAATTATTTACCATTTGCACAACATTTTATTGCTTGTGTATTTTTGATCAACAAATAGTATTTTTAACTGCTAAATAATATAAGACACTGTCGAAAATTAAATAACTAGATATTATGTTAGAATTAAATGCGGAATAAAATTTGGTGAACATTTAGTATTTATGGTCAACAAAAGTTATTTTGGCGAACAAAATATATAAGAGGCCAGCATTATGTCAATATTTAGTTGTCGCTTTAAGATTATGTATTTTCTTAATTTAGGTGAGCATTTAGTATTTTTGAAAAGTAAAAGTATTTTTTTGCATGAAAATATTAGGTAAATTTAGTAGACTGTTAAATACGACCCAAAAAAAATTTCGTCTTATTTTGAACAAATTCGGGCCGAAAGTGAAAATTTACGCCCTCTGATTTAGTTGGCGGCTGTAAACCTCTATTTTCGGCCCTCAATACGTTTAGACCTTATTACCAAGCAATGTTCGACGTGATTGGGACACATCCAACGTCCGCTGGGTGGCGAGGTCAGGGGCGGGTCTAGACAGTCCATGTGGAAGAAGAGGGGACAAAAATCGCACGATATCAAGGGGGCTATCCGGCACGATTTTCGACATTCGTTGCATTTTTTCGCCGGCAATAGAACAGTGGCGTCCAACTTTTTTTCGTGATCCTTGACCAATTTCATGTTTCTTCGTCCGTTCCGCGAATAGGGGGCCTCGACTGAACAAATTATTTAATGGGAGCTCGACACGTCAACCGCCACATCAACCATTCGCATCTAAGACCTCTCAGGGGAGCCAGGAACAATTCGATGAACGGCACGCCACTGGTCAAGAGTAGTTTTAAGTTTGGGGCACTTTTAGAGGGTTGTAACAAGGTGCATACTCACCCTCTAGAGTTGTTACTGGGCATATTTGCGTTAAATTTACTGAGTAATTAATTATTTGAAAATATTAATTAATTTTTGGAAAATTACGTGACTCTTCTCAGAATTGCTGACTTTGCTTGGACGCATCAGGTACAAATGGTTGACGTGGTAGAAATGGGTGGAAATTGAGAATAAACTAAGGGTGGTTGTCAACTCCTTGACATAACCTCACTTTTGTCTGTTCCTGGAAAAACGCAGGGGACGCTCATGCTGCGCGGCAATTCGAACTGTTTGGGGTTCATCGAGTTGGCGGCTTGTATCAGCACCTCCATGGGGCTCAATTTGAGTTTTTTGGCCGGTTTGACGTTGGTCGGGGTAGAAGCTGATCGCCTCGTTCTGGCTTGAGGAACGCTCCCGTGCACCTTGGCGTGTCTACAACTATGACACAACCATTCCCCGGCCGGTATGTCCTTCTCTTCCAGTGGGGGATCACTAAAAACCGAAACAATAACAGAAACATCACGACATAACCTCACTTTTCTCACTGGCACTGCAAATGAAAACTGGACGGGCATTTGTCGCAACAAATAAGATCGCCACCTTCCCCGCAAGCGTCGCAACTGTCGTGATTGTGTCCTTTACCCGGTCGCTTGAAATAGGGGTGTTCCGTCCCTGGTTTCTTCGACTTGCCATCCTCGGATTGTGGCGGCGCTATCAACGCTTGGATCCGCTACAAAACAACACGTTTTAAAACGTTTTCGGACTGCGGCAGTTAAACTTACGTCCATGAGGCCCCCGGACGTGTCCAGGTCGTAATCGACTTGCGCCATTTCCCCAAAATTCTCAACTCTATCGGGGCACCATTTCACCAGACAACTGTCGCAACGCGACGATTTGGGGGCGAATTTCCCCTTTTCGACGATTTCCCAGAAACTCCGCTCCTATTATTTATTTACGAAAAGCTCCAGCTTTTGACAGTTGGGAAAGTTGGCGCCGATTGAGGTTATGCGCGTGCGCTGTCAAATTACCGACCGAGCAACAACCACTTTCGAAATTTGGCCGAAACGGCCCCATTTCACCCCCAGTTCACACCCCCAAAGGGTTAATAACCCTACTATTAGAAGTTTCTCAAACATCAGGAAAGGACGCGTGGATTAAAAAAAAAATTACGTTTAAAGGGACACATGCACAGGGATGACGCGCTAAAGGCCGCCATACACCGCGGTAAGTATGTTATTGTTGAATTAACGGACCATTTCGGCAGTAGGTCGGGTCAGGAGACAATTAAAGGTGTCAAGAGAAGTTTGAGAAAGTTTTCAGCGCTTTAACAGGAAGTAATTTCTCGATTTGCGGAAACTTCCGGGCGGAAGTTGTCGCTAAAGACAACCACACAGTTTTGCTTGGGTGAAGGTGGACACCTGTGGAGCGGCTGGAAAATCTCAATTGACTCAAACCAGATTCCCGAGGGCGGCCATGAACGTCCTTTTTCTGTTTTCTGTTGTTTTCGGAAAAGTCGCGGGCGGCCGCGACGTCCTCTTTTGTTTGTCGGTGTCGCCGTGACGTCACGCGCCCGTTTCAAATTTTGTTTTTTCGGTGTCGCCGTGACGTCACGGGCCCGTTTCGAAAACGAAACGAGCGCGGCAAAAGGAAGCGGCGTCGCCACGGTTGACCGCCCGCGGGCACTCCCACCTGCCTCGAAGAGCGTTCGTTAGCACAGATTCGGCCAGCGCGGCGCACTATCCAGTTGGCGTCGTCAGCAACCGCTTGTTTTTAACCGTTCTAACAACCAGCAGCCACCTCGATCACCACACCTAAAAATAGAAAGAAGAAGAAAAACGATGGACGCCAAATCAATCGCAGTTGCCTTAATGTTGGTGGCGGCGGCCGCCGCCCAACACGACCACCACAACCACGCACAACACAGGGTGAGTGTTAGCAGTAGCGGCATTCTTTTGTTTACCAAGACAAACTCGAAACGAAAAGAGAAAGCCGTCATTAGACGTTAACCTACTTGATTTATAGAATAACGTGTTTCATTTGTTTTTTTTTTCGTGGTTGTTGTTGTTTTAATTGGATTCTAGCACGCAATTGTTTCAATTAATTAATTTGCGGAGATGTTTGCGTTTCTGGAGGCGATTCCCGCTAATTAATCGTGACGTCACCGCGTCACCTATGCTGAATAATTAAATTAGTCGTCAAAGTGTTGTTTGGTCATCTGGAAATTTTCTGCTTAATTCGCGAATTCAATAGGTTCATCAACAACAAATTACTGACTCGTCGTTTTTAATTAATTAGTTAATTACTTAAGAAAATCGGTTGTTTCAGGTCAACGTTGCTGTCTACTACGAGTCTTTGTGTCCCGATTCCATCAAGTTCTTCACCAAACAGCTGTATCCGTCGTTGCAAGGCAACCTGTCGCAATTCGTCAACTTGACCCTCATCCCCTACGGAAGGGCGACGGTGAGTGGTTCGGTTATAATTGATAAAATCGCGTCGGCGACGCCGTAACAAAATCGTCCATTGTCGAAACAACTAAAACAATCGCTGTAGGTATAGCATTTTAAGTGGGAGCGCCCTCTTGATTCAATTTCTGGCGCCGACTCATTCCTAGCATTCCCAATAAAAATTATCATAACTGCCGTGAGTCACGTCCGTGAGTCCGACAATTCTCGGTACTAACTATGACCAGTCCTTCAAGAATACGATATTATTAAAAAAATTAAAAACAAATGACGACCGGCAAAAATTTCTAATTTTTTGTTTTTTTTTTTCTTCGTCCAGCAAACTTTCGTGGTGAACCAGTACGAGTTCATTTGCAAGCACGGCCCCCGTGAATGTGACGGCAACAAATTGCAAGGTTGCGCCCTACATCTGATCAAAAGCACGGACGGCTTGGGCTACAACAAAGTCGCCACGGCTTTCATCAATTGTTTGATGGACAAAGTTGAGAGAAAGGGGAACGCGACCCAATTCCCGACCACCACCTGTGCCACCCTCAACGACGTCACCAATCTGAGCGAGATCCAGAACTGTGCCAATGACGTAGAAGGTTAGTTCGCTTATTGATCCGGGAAATGGAAACGGCCTGCCGGAAGGAAGAAGGATAGCGGTGACGTCATCGTCGGCGATATCGTGGTCGTTGCGGTTCGACATCAATCTCAATTCTTCCAATTATCATTTAAATCGCAACGTTTCGTCACTAGCGCCATCTGCGCTACTTCCTCGTACCAACGGCCCGTGCAACGTCTTAAGTTAAATCTCAACCACCGCCAACGATCCTTCAACTGCAAAACTTAAATTGAAATAATTGTTTAGTAGCGGCAATTAGTCCAACTCTCAATTCACCCCCTAATTTAGGTTAACATCTTGACTGAATTTGGCTCTCGCCACTAACGCCATCTGTCGGTTTTAAGTTCTAAGTACTGCTGAGTGGTGTCTTGACTGACTGCGGCTGTCTCCACTAACGCCATCTGTCGGTTTCAGGTTCTAACTACTTGGCGGAGTACGGCCGGATGACCGGCGAGCTGACCCCCAAACTCAGTTCGGTGCCCACTATCGTCTTCAACGGTCATTTCAAGGCCGACGACAACACGGTGGCGCAAGAAAACTTCGTCAAAGCCCTCTGTCGGTACATTCAAGATGACGAGAAGCCGGCGGAATGTTCGCGAAATTCCGCCACCACCCTTAAGGCTGGAGCTTTTGTCGCCGTCGCGCTCCTCACGTTGTCCGTCTTCCACTAGATCGACGTTGGGAATAGGGGGGGATGAGGGGTGGTTGTAAATTGCCCGAAATTTCGAGAAGAGACCAAAATTTTCCAGAGTACCTTCAAAAAAGCCTTGTCCACGATTTTATTGTACTTTAATTAGAATACTCGTGCGCTTCCGCATACTTATTAGGACATAGTTTATTTGTATATGAATGTGGTAATGTAATAAAAATGTTTTTGTGTCGCCATCAGTCTCGTCAACGCTTAAAACGTAAAATTTGAGGTTAAGTCGGACGATAGTTGCGCCATCTGCGAGTCGTTGAACGTAACCTCACTTTGGTTAAAACGTAAAATTTGAGGTTAAGTCGGACGATAGTTGACATCATCTGCGACTCGTCGAACGTAACCTCAATTGATGAAGTTTCTCGCAGGCAGGGGGCGACTCGATCGATCCACTAGCTGAAGTCTAACGTTACTTGAACACCTCAAATCGTTCGAGATGGGGGTTGTCCGCCCCGAATGGGGGTCGGTCGAATAAATAGCTTAAAATTACTTGTCGCTGATGAAGAATTGGGAAATTAAGTTGAGCACGCCCAAAGTCATCACGCTCAAGTGGAAAATTAACTGGGCTGGGGTCAAAGAGCGCTCCTTGCGCAACGAGGCGATCTTCAACCAACTGGGCAGCATGAAGACGTAAACGAGGCCGCTGAGAGCTCCGGTGTACCTGAAACAGTTCAATTTGGTCAATTATGTTGGCAGAAGTGGTCGACGTAACCTCAATGTTAACGTTACCCTTTGTTACGATCATAACTAGCATTGATCATTAGCGCGACATAACCTCACTTTTAATGTTATCCTTAATTTTCCGTCACTTGCCTGATTAGGGTTCCGATTCTGGGCATGAAACAGGCGAAAAGTATGCAAACGGTCAATACTCCGAGGTTAAGGACCATCACCCTCTTGTAGGTGAAGTCGCCGTATCTGTGGTTTCGAAAGATCATGTTGATGTTGGCGAAAATGTCGTTCCTCAACATGCACGATATCATCGGAAATACGGTGAAGAGTTGGAACAGCAACAGCACTCTCGCTATTATTGTCATCGTGTCGAATTTGGCAAAATTGTTCAAAATGTTCTACGAAAAAAGTTACTTTATTATTATTGACATTAAGAAAGGTCGTTAACAAGTAATTATCTTTGTGCAACCGAACGCGAATAAAGAGGTTGGAACTTACGTCTTCGATGCAAAATTTCGGCAACGGAAACGACACGTAAAAGGTGACCCCTATGAAGAGGTAGGTGAAGGTGATGAGTCCGAAAGCTATGGAGAGGTCTCGGTCCTAAAACGTAAAATTTAGCAAAGAATTGCTTAAATTTCCAAATTGAAAAAAATTGTTACGTTATGTTCCTGATATCTGTTGTTTCTCATAACATTAATGATAATGTTGTGGATGAAGTAACTTAGCGATAACATTCCTGTTAACGCGCAAAATGTTGGCTTCAAGCGCATTTCCGCTTCCCAATCCCCCATGTTGACTCCCCATCCTGTCGCTTTAGTCGCAACGAACACGATTAGGTACAAAATACTCATAGTTCCTGGAAAATTTGCGATTTAGCCAACGTCGGTAATACAGAGCTCTGTAAGTACCAAAACTGTTGAACTTGGCGAAAAACGTCGAACTTTTCCAATTGAGCATCGGAAACATTATCACAGCTAAAAGAATTGGAACTGTCGAGTACAAGTCCCAAATTTGATCGAATGTCGTAACGTCACTGGGAGTCAACTCCGCCGTTTCGTTCCTGGGACATATCACCGACGAATTCGATTGCGTTCCATCGTCCAATTTCAGAATAGAACCTGCGAAACTTCTCGAGTTAATTTTGATTTGCGTACCGCACCGTACCGTACCGTAAAAAAAATGGACGGAATTGTAGAGAAAATTCGACATTAATATCCAATAGACGATGTTGGCGCCGATGAGGACGATTAAGGAGAAAATTTTGGCGACAATTGCGGCCCATTTGCCCAGGAGAGCTTTGCAGAGATCGGAAACTTCGTTTTTTTGGCCGAGAACGCCGTGTCTTTCGTTGATTTGGAGCAGTAGACGGCTGGTGTAGAGGCAAATGGCGGCGACCGCCATGTTGATTATGATGGCGGGGAAAAGACCGGTTTTCTCGATGCCCCACGACATCGCCAGCAGCGACGTCCCCACCGTCGTGTTCCAAATCGCGAAACTAGAAGCAAAGCAGAGTTAGGCGACATAACCTCACTTCTTAAATTCACCACAATTTGCAGCCAAACTTTAAACGTATAACGTAAGGAGGGGTGCAACATTGTTTTAAAGTCTAAATATAAAATATACGAGGGAGGATTGGAAATTTCGAGGGCTATGCGTTTAATTTTGAAAAAAATAATAAGATAGATGCTGCCCTCTCTGTTTGAGGCCACGTACCTTTTAATCTTCCCCCGTACAAGTTACTGGAAATTTGAACAACGTTTGTTCAGTCAAAGTTCGCAATGCCAAAGTTCTAATTATAGTCTCAATTAATCGCTTTGTTTACTATTGTAATAATTACAGTTATTTCATCAGATTTCTTGATGAGTCAAGTGCATGGCAGATCGGTTAAAAAAGCTTTGTTTATAATTGTTACAAAAAAGAAGAAAAAAGAAAAGAGGATCGAGGCTGTCTTTGATAAGAAATGACCGGGCCGGAGGACAATGTTGCAAGTTGCAACTTACATCGTCACTAAAGAACTGTGGGTGTCCGTTTCAGGAGGATCGAAGTTGTGGTAGTCAAAACTTGTTCTTCGCAAATAACTTCTGTTAACCTGGAAAAAAATAAATTTGAAAAAAAATTAACAAAAATTTTTGAAAAATTGACAAATGGGTCATGGTGATCTTAATAAAAAAAATCATAAAAAATTAACAAATAAAGTCTGAGGAATGGTGATTTTTTTCTAAAGAGAACATGATTAGCTCTTTTCAGGCAGATAAGAGTCACTTTAGTGCAAGATCTTGTTCGAAACTAATGATTTTTCTAAGAATTGACAAAGATGTTAAAAGAGCTATGTGACGGTATGAACACAAAAATTCATAAATAATTAAGAAAAAAAGTTGGAGAAATGGTGATTTTTTTACAAAAAGAACTTAATTAGCCCTTTCCGGGCAAATAAGAGTCGTTTTAGTGTAACATCTTGTTCATAGCTTATAATTTTTCTAATAATTGACAAAGATGTTGAAGGAGCTATGTGACAATCTGAATACAAAAATTCATAAATAATTAAGAAAAAAAGTTAAAAAAATGGTGATTTTTTTCTAAAAAGAACATAATTAGCCCTTTCTGAGCAAATAAAAGTCGTTTTAGTGAAACATCTTGTTCATAGCTTATGATTTTTCTAAGAATTGACTAAGATGTTGAAGTAGTTATGTGACGGTCTTAATACAAAAATTCATAAAAAATTAACAAATAAAGTTAAAGGAATAATGATTTTTTTCTAAAGAAAACATGATTAGCTTTTTTCAGGCAGATAAGAGTCACTTTAGTGCAAAATCTTGTTCGAAACTTATGATTTTTCTAAGAATTGACAAAAATGTTAAAAGAGCTATGTGACGGTATGAACACAAAAATTCATAAATAATTAAAAAAAAAAGTTGAAAAAATGGTGATTTTTTTACAAAAAGAACATAATTAGCCCTTTCCGGGCAAATAAAAGTCGTTTTAGTGTAACATCTTGTTCATAGCTTATAATTTTTCTAATAATTGACAAAGATGTTGAAGGAGCTATGTGACAATCTGAATACAAAAATTCATAAATAATTAAGAAAAAAAGTTAAAAAAATGGTGATTTTTTTTTAAAAAGAACATAATTAGCCCTTTCTGAGCAAATAAAAGTCGTTTTAGTGTAACATCTTGTTCATAGCTTATGATTTTTCTAAGAATTGACCAAGATGTTGAAGTAGTTATGTGACGGTCTTAATACAAAAATTCATAAAAAATTAACAAATAAAGTTAAAGGAATAATGATTTTTTTCTAAAGAAAACATGATTAGCTTTTTTCAGGCAGATAAGAGTCACTTTAGTGCAAGATCTTGTTCGAAACTAATGATTTTTCTAAGAATTGACAAAGATGTTAAAAGAGCTATGTGACGGTATGAACACAAAAATTCATAAATAATTAAGAAAAAAAGTTGGAGAAATGGTGATTTTTTTACAAAAAGAACTTAATTAGCCCTTTCCGGGCAAATAAGAGTCGTTTTAGTGTAACATCTTGTTCATAGCTTATAATTTTTCTAATAATTGACAAAGATGTTGAAGGAGCTATGTGACAATCTGAATACAAAAATTCATAAATAATTAAGAAAAAAAGGTAAAAAAAATGGTGATTTTTTTCCAAAAAGAACATAATTAGACCTTTCCGGGCAAATAAGAGTCGTTTTAGTGTAACATCTTGTTCAAAGTTTATGATTTCTCTAAGAATTGACCAAGATGTTGAAGTAGTTATGTGACGGTCTGAATACAAAAATTCATAAATAATTAAGAAAAAAAATTAGAAAAATGGTGATTTTTTTCTAAAAAGAACATAATTTGCCCTTTTCGAGCAAATAAGAGTCACTTTAGTGCAAGATCTTGTTCGAAACTTATGATTTTTCTAAGAATTGACAAAAATGTTAAAAGAGCTATGTGACGGTATGAACACAAAAATTTATAAATAATAAAAAAAAAAGTTGAAAAAATGGTGATTTTTTTACAAAAAGAACATAATTAGCCCTTTCCGGGCAAATAAGAGTCGTTTTAGTGTAACATCTTGTTCATAGCTTATAATTTTTCTAATAATTGACAAAGATGTTGAAGGAGCTATGTGACAATCTGAATACAAAAATTCATAAATAATTAAGAAAAAAAGTTAAAAAAATGGTGATTTTTTTCTAAAAAGAACATAATTAGACCTTTCCGGGCAAATAAGAGTCGTTTTAGTGTAACATCTTGTTCAAAGTTTATGATTTTTCTAAGAATTGACAAAGATGTTATGTCACGGTCTTAATACAAAAATTCATAAAAAATTAACAAATGAAGTTAAAGCAATGAATTTTTTTTTTATAAAAAGAACGTGATTAGCTCTTCTCAGGCAGCTAAGAGCTGTTTCAGTGCGATACCTTGTTGAAGACTTATGATTTTTCTAAAAATTGGCAAAGACGTTGAAGTAGTTATGTGACTGCCTTAATACAAAAATTCATAAAAAAATAACAAATAAAGGTAGAGAAATGGAATTTTTTTTTCTAAAATGAGCATAATTAGCTCTTTCCAGGGAGCTAAAATCCGTTTCATTGCGCTACTTTGTTCAAGACTTATGATTTTTCTAAAATTGAAAGGGAGCTAAAAGTCGTTTTAATGTGACATATTGATTTTAAAATTGACAAATAGTACCTAGAGGTGTCATGCGACGATCTTAATAAAAAAAATTGATAAAAAATTAACAAATGAATTAAAAGAAGTTGTGTTCTTTGAGGTCCAAATTCTCTCCGATACCGAAAAAAATTGTAAACACAGTTGTCGCCATCCGAAACAACAAAGAGGTCAAGGTGACGACGTTCAACGCATTCGCAACCTGTCAAACGCACGCAACGATTTATCACAAATCCTCACATTTGACCTCACCGAATCATCTCTGGTGTTCTCGTTTCTGGTGATGGATCCGTAACTATTGTCGTAAATGTTCTCGTCACCGTCCAGTTCGGTCGTCTCGTAACTCGACGGATAAAGACGTTTTCTAAAATTTCCAAAATTTAAAAAAAAAATAAAAAAAAAATCCTCAACAACACCACCGACCTGTTCAACTTGTTTTGTAGAAGAACTGGGGGAATTGGGGTCATTTCGGCCGGTCTCGGTCCGATTTCCGTTTCCGTGTCCGAGTCTTGGGTGAAAACCGTCTGGTGGAGGGTTCCGAAACTTTGGCATGGCGACGTCGAAGCTGAACTGATTAAGGGTTGCGATTCAGTGTCGGAACCCGAATCGGCTCTACCTGCGATTTTCATCTTGTAATTACGAATTAAATCTATAATTAATAGTTTTGGAAGAAAAATTAACCGGAAACAACCCCAAGTCGACTCACCTCTCATCACTATCAAGTAGAAGAAAAACATAAAATTCAAACGACACAATCAGCAAAAATCCAGCAAGAAGTTTCGCCACCAATTAACATAATTACGTTAATTAACTAATTAATCAGTAGTAGCCTGAGGCCTGGGGGACAAGCGGTGGTGGCTACTTGATTTCGACTGACAACAAATTGGGTGCGTGCAAGCAACTATATAAAGTGACGTCATTGACGATAACTTTTTCTACTTCTGATAAGAAAATAACTGACTAATTAGATTGGTTTTGTGGATTCCTTGATCGGCGGCAGGGGTTTCCTGGTGTCCTTAAAGTTGAGGAAAAAATTTCTTGTCTCTTCCTGGATAGTTGTCGGTTTTCTAAAAAATTACGGGTAAAGAACAAGAAAACTTTCTATTGATAACAAACAATATGTTGTTCGGTTCGGCCAATGTTACTGTGTTGACGACGGGACAAGGTTGAGGGTGATCTATTTCACGAGGTCACCAATTTTGCCTTCTCGATTATCACCGGACTCCTCCAGCTCCTCGGAAAGCTTCGAGCAGAGGTCTACGGCGAAAAGAAAGAAAGACAGGACCGGCTTCAAACAACTAGAAAAAAAATATTAAAATTTTCCATCAAGGGCACTGTTTTACCGACATTAATTGCGACGCGATTTAACCTCACTTTTTTGATATTTTGCTAAAAAGGCCGCGTTTTCTTCTACTTATCGCTTGTCTTTGTGGCTGTTGGTCCTTGAAGAGTTCTAAGGAACCAAGAAGCGCAACAACAAAAGAAATCGAATCACTTTCGGGAAGAAGCGGAAAAATGACGATGCGCGCCATCTAACCAGGCTTAGTCTAAATATCGATTTCAGGACCTTATGACGTCACCAAAACTTTTTTTAACTTTTCCGGGCCTAATATTAAGTTTTAGAAAAAGAAAAAAACACGTCTAACTTTTTTCTTCGGCATCTTTCGAGTGGGATAATTTCCCAAATACTCTTGCTTACGTAATAATAGTTACGTAAAAGAGGGAGCTCGCTCCAGGTGCCCACACTAATAATAATTGTGGTTCTCTCCATCCGGAAATTGGTAAATGTTTATTTTGTGTAGGTTGTAGGTGAATGAAAGTAGTTTTAAGACAACCAGGCCTTAAAAATTAAAAAAAAAAATTAAGTACCTATCTCTTGTTTCGATTCTTATAAGGGTAGATTAGAAAGTTGAAGGGGCGACTTAGAGAGGGCAGCATTAGACTTGGTGCCGTAGAAGATTTGTGTTGCTGTTAAACTTCCTGGTGGTGTTTGAACTTTCAACTACCCATCACCGGATTCTGCGCCATCAGATTTCTGATTAACAAAGCGCCTGCGTTGATGATTATTTTTTTTTTTAATAAACTCGTGTTGGGCAAAGAATTTTTTCAGTCCGTCCTCGTACCGCTTTTGTTTTGCTGGGTACTGCTGACTCTTTGGTTGGGTGCTAGAGCGGCTGAAGAAGTTATCTCGGCATTGTGAAAAGGTGGTGACAAAAAAAGTGTCGATTCGTCCTCAACCTCCGTTGAAAATTTGCTGATAACATTCTAAATTCGGCACAATGACCCAGATAAATATCGACCAACGCCGAAATTTTCGTGTTTCCTCGATGGAACCGTTCCAAGAAGCATCACCAAATGCGTAATCACCTTGACACCAAGGCCGAACAACTAACAACAAACAATCATCGCACTATAGTCTTTGCGTTCGTTACATAACATCATCCAAAGACACCGCCTTCACGAGACTAATCTATTATTGTAAGCGGGACAGATGAGTCTAATTTATCTAGTCAGAAACGGCCCACTCGAGTCACACCACCGAGCTATTTCCAAAAATTCAACAAATCGGACGAATTTTAGAAGAAAAATTAACAACATCCGCTCCAGTTGCGGAGCTTTCGAGCTTCATTTCTATTTAATTATTGCTCAGAAAGTGATTATCAGACTATAGACAACGCTGTAATCTACGACGTATAAAAAGAAATTTTTTAACTTTTGAACTAAATGTCGTTTCGAAAAGTTTTATACTATTCTACATAGCGAATGTTTTTCACTTCTAGGAAAAAAATTGATGTTGAGTAAATTTTATTAGTTAATTTTTTATAAATTTTTTTCTAATATCGTTTTTATCCAAAATTACGATGTCACGATATAAAGAAGAAAATTTGTAACTTTTGAGCAGAATATCGCATTAAAACGTTTTATACTATTTTGCATAAAGTATGTTTTTCACTTCTAGGAAAAAAATTGACGTTGACTAAATTTCATTGGTTAATTTTTTATGATTTTTTTTCTAATATCGCTTTCATCCAAAATTATTATGTCAAGGTATAAAGAAAAAAATTTGTAACTTTTGAACAAAATATCGTATAGAAACGTTTTATACCATTCTATTGAGAGTATGTTTTATACTTCTAGGAAAAAAATTGACGTTGACTAAATTTTATTGGTTAATTTTTTATGATTTTTTTTCTAATAGCGCTTTCATCCAAAATTATGATGTCAACGTATAAAGAAAAAAATTTGTAACTTTTGAACAAAATATCGTATAGAAACGTTTTATACCAGTCTACATAGAGTATATTTTTTACTTCTAGGAAAAAAAAATTGACGTTGACTAAATTTTATTGGTTAACTTTTTATGGTTTTTCTTCTAATAGCGCTTTCATCCAAAATTATTATGTCATGGTATAAAGAAAAAAATTTGTAACTTTTGAACAAAATATCGTATGGAAACGTTTTATACCAGTCTACATTAAATGTATTTTTTACTTCTAGGAAAAGAAATTAACGTTGACTTGATTTTATTGGTTAACTTTTTATGATTTTTCTTCTAATAGCGCTTTTATCCAAAATTATGATGTCAAGGTATAAAGAAAAAAATTTGTAACTTTTGAAGAAAATATCGTATAGAAACATATTATATCATTCTACTTTGAGTATGTTTTTTACTTCTAGGAAAAAAATAGACGTTGACTAAATTTTATTGGTTAATTTTTTATAATTTTTCTTCTAATATTGCTTTCATTTAAAATTATGATGTCAAGGTATAAAGAAAAAAATTTGTAACTTTTGAAGAAAATATCGTATAGAAACGTTTTACACCAGTCTACATAGAGTATATTTTTGACTTCCAGGAAAAAAAATTGACGTTGACTAAATTTTATTGGTTAATTTTTTATGATTTTTCTTCTAATATCGTTTTCAACCAAAATTATGATGTCAACGTATAGAGAAAAAAATTTGTAACTTTTGAACAAAATATCGTATAAAAACGTTTTATATCATTCTACTGAGAGTATGTTTTACACTTCTAGGAAAAAAATTGACGTTGACTAAATTTTATTGGTTAATTTTTTATGATTTTTTTTCTAATAGCGCTTTTATCCAAAATTATTATGTTAAGGTATAAAAAAAAAATTTGTAACTTTTGAACAAAATATCGTATAGAAACGTATTATACTATTTTACTGAGAGTATATTTTTTACTTCTAAAAAAAAAATTGACGTTGACTAAATTTTATTGGTTTGCTTTTTATGGTTTTTCTTCTAATAGCGCTTTTATCCAAAATTATTATGTCAAGGTATAAAGAAAAAAATTTGTAACTTTTGAACAAAATATCGTATGGAAACGTTTTATACTATTCTACATAGAGTATATTTTCTACTTTTAGGAAAAGAAATTAACGTTGACTTGATTTTGTTGGTTAACTTTTTATGATTTTTCTTCTAATAGCGCTTTTATTCAAAATTATGATGTCAAGGTATAAAGAGAAAAATTTGTAACTTTTGAAGAAAATATCGTATAGAAACGTTTTACACCAGTCTACATAGAGTATATTTTTGACTTCCAGGAAAAAAAATTGACGTTGACTAAATTTTATTGGTTAATTTTTTATGATTTTTCTTCTAATATCGTTTTTAACCAAAATTATGATGTCAACGTATAAAGAAAAAAATTGGTAACTTTTGAACAAAATATCGTATAGAAACGTTTTATATCATTCTACTGAGAGTATGTTTTACACTTCTAGGAAAAAAATTGACGTTGACTAAATTTTATTGGTTTGCTTTTTATGGTTTTTCTTCTAATAGCGCTTTTATCCAAAATTATTATGTCAAGGTATAAAGAAAAAAATTTGTAACCTTTGAACAAAATATCGTATGGAAACGTTTTATACCATTCTACATAGAGTATATTTTTTACTTTTAGGAAAAGAAATTAACGTTGACTTGATTTTGTTGGTTAACTTTTTATGATTTTTCTTCTAATAGCGCTTTTATTCAAAATTATGATGTCAAGGTATAAAGAGAAAAATTTGTAACTTTTGAAGAAAATATCGTATAAAAACATATTATATTATTCTACTTAGAGTATGTTTTTCACTTCTAGGAAAAAAATAGACGTTGACTAAATTTTATTGGTTAATTTTTTATGATTTTTCTTCTAATATTGCTTTTATTTAAAATTATGATGTCAAGGTATAGAAAAAAGAATTGTAACTTTTTTTTTCTAATACATTCGAAATTTTAATTTTTTCTTTAAACAACATCCGCCTCAGTTCTTCGCTATGCAGAATTTGCATATCGATATTGTTTGTGATGTAATAAAACTCCTACGTTATTGGCAAGGCAAGGTTTCGGTTCCTTCAATGGCGATTTTCAAGAGGGGGCTCGCCTCGCAAACTTGAGCATAGTTAATCAACCCGATCTTAAATAGTTAGTCTAAAGCAAAATTTCGACCGAATAGTATCGTTACTTATTTGTTAACATTTTTCGTTACTTATTAGTTGTTAAAATTTTTCGTTAAAATGACATTATTAGGGGTGTTAGTGTTGGTGTTGGCATCCCTTCTAGTTCCAGCTCTAGGTGAGCCTTCTTATTATCGCGAGTACAGGATCTTGAACAATCGAGGCTACCCCTACTACACAAACGATTACACCACCTCCTATTACACGAACCCTTTTCAACGTTACTATAGCAGTCCCATCAGTTACTATGACCGGGGGAGTTACAGTTACAGTTCTCCTAACTACAATAGTTATGATGACGACAAGATTTACATAACCGACAAGTACGGCCAAACCAGAGTGACGTCGGCGTCTAACTATCGAAATTCGTTAGCCAGAGCCGTCGCGACACCCTCTTACAAGTCCTATAGGAGTCCGGTGGCGCGCTACGACGATTACGGGGATGACAGGGTTTACACCACTGACAAATACGGCCAAACCAGAGTTTCGTCGGCTGCAAGTTTCAGAGGTTTACACAAAAACAACAACACTAATTTGGCACGCTTAACTAACGTACAAACGGAACCAACAAAAATTGTCCTAAGACATTTTTGTTGACTCCGACTGTACGGCGTTGTTTGGGTGAAATTAATTAATCGATCGATTATTGAAATTGACGCGTGGGCCACCTCGTGTCAGCAGGGGCGGACTCGCTCGTTACGTTGAATAATCGATTACCGCTCCTTTTACGTCGTGGAGGTCGGGACTTTCGAGGACGACAAAACAAGATCAAATGATTCACAACAAAGAACGCAACAACAATTATGTGCAATTTTTACATATTATCTAAACAACATTCTTGTTTAAACAGCGCCCTCTCTACTTTCCCGTCTAAACTACTAAACTGAAACAATCGACACTAAAAACCAACACTAACTCGATTCTGAGGATTTTCTTAACGAATCTTCAACTGTTTTTTGATTTCTAGCTATGTCGTACGTGACGTCATGTTCCGGCAACACTTGCGGCCAGAACGCCCAATGTTCGATAATAGGAGGCCGCCCTGTATGTTCCTGTTTCCGGGGGTACCTAGGCGACCCCCTTTCCCATTGCACCAGAGCCGAGTGTCTTGAGAATTCCGAATGTCGGGGCCATTTGACCTGCAGGAACGGTCGCTGCATCGATCCCTGCGACGGCACTTGCGGCGCAGGCGCCGACTGCTCAGCCAGGAACCACCTTCCGGTTTGCTCGTGCCCTCCGGGTCACACGGGAGATCCCTTCTCGCACTGCAGACGCTTCGATCCCGGTAAGGACGCATGCGCAAACAACCTAATCACTTGTTACTCGGTGGGTGCGCGTGCGCAACCAACCACCTGCTCAAACATTTGTTTCTTTGACTTAAGTCAGTTGTTGCGCGTGCGCAACCAACCACCTGCGCAAACAATTTGTTTCTTTGACTTAAGTTGCGCGTGCGCAACTTATTACTAGGTGGATATTATTGTTTTGTTGCAGCTGAGTTGTGCCATCCGAGCCCTTGCGGCCCCAACACCCAATGCGAGGTGGTTAGCGGCACCCCTACGTGCAAGTGTCTTCCCGGCTTCCACGGTTCGGCCATCACCGGATGTCGGCACGAATGCGAGAGTGATCTAGAGTGCGGTTCCGCCATGGCCTGTATCGAGTTTAAATGTCAAAATCCCTGTTCTCAATGTGGCACCAATGCTGAATGTGACGTCAGAAATCACCGCGCGGTCTGCACTTGTCCCAAAAATTACTTCGGCAATCCGTTGTCGTCATGCCAACCCGAATGCTATGGCGACAGCGATTGTCCTTCGGGTCGTCCCGCCTGCTTCTACGGCATCTGCAAGAACCCCTGCGAGGGGGTGTGCGGCCATCGGGCCGACTGCAACTTAAGAGGCCTAACCCCGATTTGTTCGTGTCCCAAAGACATGACCGGAGACCCCTTCATCAGTTGCAGACCTTTCGAAAAAAGTAACGTCTCTATAGAATTTTTTTTTTGGAAGGTAGCAATTTTTTTTCATCCCTCAGGAGATTTGTGCGAACCCAATCCTTGCGGGGCTAACGCCAGATGCGAACCGGGCTACGACAGGACCAACAAGGAACGTCCCGTTTGTACTTGTCATCCGGGATTCGTGGGTGATCCTTTGACCGGTTGTATTCGGGGCGAATGCACTGAAGATTCCCATTGTCCCGATTCCAGAGCCTGCATTGATTACATGTAAGTCATGAACGTCAAAAGTTTTGTCAGAATTTTCCTGGAAGAAAACTACGAGAAAATCCTTTTGGTCGCCACCACTTCCTTCTTCCTGTACGTTCTCCACAAGTGTTTGAGGGGAAGTCGCCGGAAACCGTCGAGGAAGCCTGAATTGACCGTTGAACAGATCAAGAAGATTATCGAAGAACTTCCTTTTGATCCTCGAAATATTGATAGTAACATGACGCTCAGAGACTTGATTGGTGAACTGCAAGATTTGAGTGATGACGATGAATGGCGGAGGTTGATGAGGAGCGTGCAGAATTTTTATGAGGATTATTAATTTTAGGTGTCAAGATCCGTGTCGAGGACAGTGCGGGGTCAATGCGATGTGTAATCCTCGTCGACATATAGCTGCTTGCACCTGTGTCAATGGCTATAATGGCGACTCCCTGACCCAATGCAACCAAATCACCAACAACTACTAGCCAACATCTAATTAGCAGTTTTGTAACTTTTAATAACATTTTAAGTCTTGTGGCACAATAAAACCTCAATTATTATCTACCATCAGTTCTAGTCACTGTTATGATAGACACCTACAGCGCCCTAGTCATTAAAGAGGGGTACTTTTGCGATCATCGTCTTTACTTATCTATTGATCAGAAAATAACTATCAAGTTTTATTCCAATTCTGTCAATGCTGTCGTTTAATTTCGATACTGAGATATAAGAAAAAAATTTGTAACTCTGTAACAGAATGCCGTCTCGAAACGTTTTATACCATTCTACATAGCGTATAGTATTGACATCTACAAAAAAAATTGACGTTGATTCAATTTCATTTCTTAATTTTTTATAATTTTTGTCCTAATATCGCTTTTATTTAAAATTATGATGTCAAGGTATAAAGAAAAAAATTTGTAACTTTTTAACAAAATATCGTATAGAAATGTTTCATATCATTCTACAAAGAGTATGTTTTTCGCTTCTAGAAAAAAAAATTGGCGTTGACTAAACTTTATTGGTTAATTTTTTATGATTTTCTTTCTGATCTTGTTTTTATCCAAAATTAAGATGTCAAGGTATAAAAAAGAAAATTTGTAACTCTTGAACAAAATATCGTATAAAAACGTTTTATACCCTTCTACATAGAGTATGTTTTTCACTTATAGGAAAAAAATTGACGTTGACTAAATTTTATTGGTTAATTATTTATGATTTTTTTCTAATATCGCTTTTATTTAAAATTATGATGTCAAAGTATAAAGAAAAAAATTTGTAACTTCTGAACAAAATATTGTATAGAAACGTTTTTTACCATTCTACATAGAGTATGTTTTTCACTTTTAGGAAAAAAATTGACGTTGACTAAATTTCATTGGCTAATTTTTTATGATTTTTCTTCTAATATCGCTTTCATCCAAAATTATGATGTCAAGGTATAATAAAGAAAATTTATAACTTTTGAACAAAATATTGTATAGAAACGTTTTATACCATTCTACATAGAGCATATTTTTTGCTTTTAGGAAAAAAATTGACGTTGACTAAATTTTATTGGCTATTTTTTTATGATTTTTCTTCTAATAGCGCTTTTATTCAAAATTATAATGTCAGGGTATAAAGAAGAATATTTATAACTTTTGAACAAAATATTGTATAGAAACGTTTTATACCATTCTACTGAGAGTATGTTTTACACTTCTAGGAAAAAAATTACTTTGACTAAATTTTATTGGTTAATTTTTTATGATTTTTTTTCTAATAGCGCTTTTATCCAAAAATAATGATGTAAAGGTATAAAAAAAAAAATTTGTAACTCTTGAATAAAATATCGTATCGAAACGTTTTATACCGTTCTACATAGAGTCTGTTTTTTACTTTTAGGAAAAAAATGAACGTTAACTGAATTTTATTGGGTAACTTTTTATGATTTTTTTTCTAATATCGCTTTTATTCAAAATTATGATGTCGAGGTATAAAGAAAAAAATTTGTAACTTCTGAACAAAATATCGTATAAAAACTTTTATACCATTTTACATAGAGAATGTTTTTCGCTTCTAGGAAAAAAATTGACGTTGACTAAATTTTATTTGTTAATTTTTTATGATTTTTCTTCTAATAGCGCTTTTATCCAATATTATAATGTCAAGGCATAGAGAAAAAAATTTGTAACTTTTGAAAAAAATACCGTATAGAAACGTTCTATACCATTCTACATAGAGTATGGTTTTCACTTCCAGAAAAAAAAATCGACATTAACTGAATTTTATTGGTTAATTTTTTATGATTTTTTTTCTAATAGCGCTTTTATTCAAAATTATCATGTCAAGGTATAAAGAAGAAAATTTATAACTTTTAAACAAAATATTGTATAGAAACGTTCTATACCATTCTACATAGAGCATGTTTTTAGCTTTTAGGAAAAAAATTGACGTTGACTAAATTTCATTGGTTAATTATTTATGATTTTTTTTTAATATTGTTTTTATTCAAAATTATGATGTCAAGGTACAAAGAAAAAAATTTGTAACTTTTGAACAAAATATCATATAGAAACGTTTTATACCATTCTACATAAAAGATGATTTTTACTTTTAAGAAAAAAATTGACGTTGATTGAATTTTTTTGGTTAATTTTTTATGATTTTTTTTCTAATATCGCTTTTATCCAAAATTATTATGTTAAGGTATAAAAAAAAAATTTGTAACTTTTTAACAAAATGTTGTATCAAAACCTTGAATACCATTTAACGTAGCACAAACCTTTCACTTTTAGGAATAAAATAGCCGCCGTCTATAATTCACTCGTAAATTTTTCTTATGATTTTTTATCTTATAGTCAGAGAAATTGTGCAGGGGAACAAAAGTAGCTCTACTGAACAGTCGTATAATTCTTAATAATTGATTAAAGTCTCTGTACACGTGTAGCCCAATATGTACAATATAAACTCTATTATTTACATATTTTTTTCGTTTGTGATATCATCAGGGAAGAAACTATTATATTCCTACCATGTGCGCGAGAGATAGTGCAAATTGAATCAACATTTAACCTTAAATTCTACCGTTCAATTATCACTAATGAAGTCTGAAATTATCGATGATTGTTTGTGTGATTGTACGATGACTAATTCCCTATGATTCATATTTTTCTTAATATAATTAATAATTATCTAATATTTAGTTGAAAATGGAAAAGTCGCGTCGTGAGCAAAATCGTCTTGTTGCTACATTTTCGAAGAAAATTTCGTTGGGAACTAACTAAACCGAACTGGTTGCTTGATGGGAGGTACAGTGACTGTCCGACGAACATATCGACAGCGGCACCGGACTATAAGAGGCGTTGTAGTCGGTACAGTTTAGATACAGTCGTGAACTGGTGCGATCGCATTCAGGACACGAACGCTTTTTCTTCTTGCTCCTCCTGAACAAATCGTAGGCACATCTGCAAAAACACAATCAACACCACCAAATAGTCAAATAGTCAACAGGTACAAAAGCGAGCAACAGCCACCATCAATCATCACTCTTAGAAGTGATAGTCACTTGCAATCATGACTATCATTTTTCCTGACAATTACTAAAGTTTTTTGTAACTTCTAGTCACTTATTATAACTATCACTTTTACTGATTGACTGACTGTCGAAAAATTATAGTCACTTTTTAATGGGATTTGGGCAATTCCGGTGACTGTTACTGGCGTTTGACTGATCGAAGGTATGCGTGCCTAGCGTGTAAGATATGAGCACATGGTAGAGCTTCGAGTGAGTCACTTTCAAGGCCGTACGGTGATCCGCATCCTCCGCACAGCAAGTCCAGGTCCTGTTGCAACCTGAAGGCGACCCTCTCGTGGTGTTGCTTTTGGTCCTCGTCGCCCAGAGCGTGGTAGATGCGGGACAGTCTCATCCTCACCGTGCGCACCAACAACTACAACAACAAACAAACCACAATAGACAGAATCCGATAATAGTCACTATCAATATTTTTTATAGTCAATTCTTTCAAATAATAGTCACAACAAGATACTAAAAAAAAGAAAAGTATTAAAAATGTAATAGTATAACAGTCACAACTACTGTGGTTGTGACTATTATAGAAAATTGACTATAAATAACAACAGTGACTACTGCAGTAGCTGTGACTATTATTGCCAGAATGTTTATTTGCTTCTTTACTATTTATTTGATTTTGTTTTCTATTGTATAGTAAGAGTTTACTTATTAGTAAACTCTTCTATTGTATAGTAAGAGTTTACTTATTAGTAAACTCTTACTATACAATAGAAAACAAAATCAAATAAATAGTAAAGAAGCAAATAAACATTCTGGCAATAATAGTCACAGCTACTGCAGTACTATAGTACTAAATAGTCACTCTTAATATTTTTTATAGTCAATTTTTTCTCAACTAGATACTAAAAATAAAAAAAGTATTAAAAGTGTATTAGTTAAATTGTCACAACTACTGTGGTTGTAACTATTATAGACAATTGCATATAAAAGACAAGAGTGACTATTATTAAACTCTGACTATACAATAGAAAACCAAATCAAATAAATAGTAAAGAAGCAAATAAAAATTCTGGCAATAATAGTCACAGCTACTGCAGTACCATAGTACTAAATAGTTACCCTTAATATTTTTTATAGTCAATTTTCTCGAATAATAGTCACAACTGAATACTAAAAATAAGAAAAGTATTAGAAGTGTAATGTATAATTGTCATAACTACTGTGATTGTGACTATTATAGAAAATTGACTATAAAGGAAAGTAAGAGTGGGACTATTATTAGACTCTGACTACAATAGAAAACAAAATAAAATAAATTGTAAAGAAGCAAATAAAAATTCTGGCAATAATAGTCACAGCTACTGCAGTACTATAGTACTAAATAGTCACCCTTAATATTTTTTATAGTCAATTTTCTCGAATAATAGTCACAACTAGATACTAAAAATAAGAAAAGTATTAGAAGTGTTATAGTATAATTGTCACAACTACTGTGATTGTAACTATTATAGAAAATTGACTATAAAAAAACAAGAGTGACTATTAATAAACTCTGACTGTACAATAGAAAACAAAATAAAATAAATAGTAAAAAAACAAATAAAAATTCTGGCAAAAATAGTCACGGCTACTGCAGTACAATAGTACTAAATAATCACCCTTAATATTTTTTATAGTCAATTTTCTCGAATAATAGTCACAACTAGATACTAAAAATCAGAAAAGTTTTAAAAGTGTAATAGAATAATTGTCACAACTACTGTGGTTGTAGCTTTTATAGAAAATTGACTATAAAAGACAAGAGTGACTATTATTAAACTCTGACTATACAATAGAAAATAAAATAAAATAAATAGTAAAGAAACAAATAAAAATTCTGGCAATAATAGTCACAGCTACTGCAGTACTATAGTATTAAATAGTTACCCTTAATATTTTTTATAGTCAATTTTCTCTCAACTAGATACTAAAAATAAAAAAAGTTTTAAAAGTGTAATAGTATAATTGTCACAACTACTGTGGTTGTAGCTCTCATAGAAAATTGACTATAAAAGACAAGAGTGACTATTATTAAACTCTGACTATACAATAGAAAACAAAATAAAATAAATAGTAAAGAAGCAAATAAAAATTCTGGCAATAATTGTCACAGCTACTGAAGTACTATAGTACTAAATAGTCACCCTTAATATTTTTTATAGTCAATTTTCTCTCAACTAGATATTAGAAATAAGAAAAGTAGTAAAAGTGTAATAGTATAATTGTCACAACTACTGTGATTGTAACTATTATAGAAAATTGACTATAAAAAAACAAGAGTGACTATTAATAAACTCTGACTGTACAATAGAAAACAAAATAAAATAAATAGTAAAAAAACAAATAAAATTCTGGCAATAATAGTCACGGCTACTGCAGTACAATAGTACTAAATAGTCACCCTTAATATTTTTTATAGTCAATTTTCTCGAATAATAGTCACAACTACTGTGGTTGTAGCTTTTATAGAAAATTGACTATAAAAGACAAGAGTGACTATTATTAAACTCTGACTTTACAATAGAAAATAAAATAAAATAAATAGTAAAGAAACAAATAAGAATTCTGGCAATAATAGTCACAGCTACTGCAGTACTATAGTATTAAATAGTTACCCTTAATATTTTTTATAGTCAATTTTCTCTCAACTAGATACTAAAAATAAAAAAAGTTTTAAAAGTGTAATAGTATAATTGTCACAACTACTGTGGTTGTAGCTCTCATAGAAAATTGACTATAAAAGACAAGAGTGACTATTATTAAACTCTGACTATACAATAGAAAACAAAATAAAATAAATAGTAAAGAAGCAAATAAAAATTCTGGCAATAATTGCCACAGCTACTGCAGTACTATAGTACTAAATAGTCACTCTTAATATTTTTTATAGTCAATTTTCTCTCAACTAGATACTAAAAATAAAAAAAGTTTTAAAAGTGTAATAGTATAATTGTCACAACTACTGTGGTTGTGACTATTATAGAAAATTGACTATAAAAAAACAAGAGTGACTATTATTAAACTCTGACTATACAATAAAAAACAAAATAAAATAAATAGTAAAGAAACAAATAAAAATTCTGACAATAATAGTCACCGCTACTGCAGTACTATAGTACTAAACAGTTACCCGTAATATTTTTTATAGTCAATTTTCTCGAATAATAGTCACAACTAGATACTAAAAATAACAAAAGTATTAGAAGTGTAATAGTATAATTGTCACAACTACTGTGATTGTGACTATTATAAAAAATTGACTATAAAGGAAAGTAAGAGTGGGACTATTATTAGACTCTGACTACAATAGAAGACAAAATAAAATAAATAGTAAAGAAGCAAATAAAAATTCTAACAATAATAGTCACAGCTACTGCAGTACTATAGTACTAAATAGTTACCCGTAATATTTTTTATAGTCAATTTTCTCGAATAATAGTCACAACTAGATACTAAAAATAAGAAAAGTATTAGAAGTGTAATGTATAATTGTCACAACTACTGTGATTGTGACTATTATAGAAAATTGACTATAAAGGAAAGTAAGAGTGTGACTATTATTAAACTCTGACTACAATAAAAAACCAAATAAAATAAATAGTAATGGAGCAAACAAAATTCTGACAATAATAGTCACAACTTTTGTAAATGTGAGTATTATGCAGTACCAAAAAATTAATCGGTGGTCATTCTAAGATTAGTCCATGACGTGTTAACATTATAGTCACCAGCATAACTTTAGTTGCTGTCTTTCGTACTTATAGTGACTATCAACTAAACAGTCACCCTATCGCTTTTAATCACTATAATTAGTCATTTATTAGTCATGAACTGTGTCGTTATCAGAAATGGGATCAAACATAGTAGAATTCAGTGCCGCCTAGAGGCAAAATTTGAAGGGGCGGAAATCCCGGGGATAATAACAGGCGACTTTGATATAAAAAAAGGTTGCGCTGCAACGAATAAAAGAAAGGACGTCGCCATAAAACGTCAGTTAAATTTTATTCGAGCGGATATCACAGTCGTAAAGTTGCTAATGAGAGTCTCAGAGCCGTTTCGGAACCCTTCAATCACTTTCAATCAATCAGACAGCAGAAGAGACGTCTTGGCACCATCATCCGCGGCGCCACGTAATTTCTGAACCACAATTAAAAAATCTTGATACTTATTTCGCAAGAATTACCAGTGGCGTCACGTCAAAAAGTCGCTACGAAAAATTACGTGGCGCCCCTTGGTGGGTTTTGGGCCACTCACTTTAGCACCGACGGAACTAGCTACTTCTAACAGTCTTGTGTTGAATTCTAGTGGTCGACAGTTGCAGATCTTGTGCTGCAGCCTTAAGGCCTCCAGACATCTGGCGGCGCCGTCCATCGATTCCATTTGGATGACGCGATCACCCATCGCCGCCGCCGATCCCATCGCCGTTTCGTACTGTCGAAAAGCTTTCTGAAACCGTCAAAAAATTGACGTAGGTGAATTAAAGATCGCTGTAATTCTCACGTTGATGTCGGACTTTTTCCGGTAGATGTCGCCCATGATCCGGATGCTTCTCGCGTACGTCGCTTGATCACCCGCAACTAACGCCAATCTAGTCGCTTCCTGACCGTAATTGTCAACAAAAAAATTGAGTTTTTTTTCCAACGCCAACTTACCGAACAGTAGTCGTGAGCGTCGCCTAATTCTCCCTGTTTTCTCAAGGCCGACGCCATTTGCAGCAGAGCCGCCCTACAATTTTGATCGGTTTCAGTAACGTTGGGTCGCATAGCTTTTAACGATAACTACCTGTGATGGCGCGAGTTGAGGTCGCCCAATTGCAGCGATCTCGACAAATCGTACGCTTTCGAAGCGTATTTAGCGCTTTTGTCGGCGTCCTGGAGCCGGCTGAAGAGCTCCGATAGGCCGACGTAGACTTGGAGTTCCAGGGCTGGATCGTGGATGGCTTGGGCTATGCGATGGGCGTGTTGGAACGAGTCCAGGGCCTTGTTGAAACCTGCCAGTTCCAGGTAGACCGAACCAACGGTTAGGTGAACGTGGCCCGCGGTTGCGCACTGTTCGCATTCGTTGTAGAGGGAGTGGCGAGCGTACGCCAATGCTCTGGGATTTACAAGCCAAGTTACAAGGGTACCAACTGTTAAATTGGATTGAGAAATTGGAAGAGTGTCAATTTTATTGGTGATTGGTGAAAGCGAAGAAATGTGACGAAAGTGTTGAGGATTTTTGAAACGAAAAAATACCTCTCAAGACCTCCGAGACGTTGATGAGCTCTTGCCAAGTTTAGATAGGATTCGGCCCTCATGTTGGGGTTGTCAAGTTCTTCCGAGATGAAGAGCTGGCGGTGGGCGTACTCGAGAGCGTCGCTGCATAAGAAAGAGTCTTATTTTTATTATTCTAGACAGTCTAAATTGTCAGTTTATATATGGTGTAAAGGTATCAGAAAAAAACTCGTAACTTTTTAACAAAACGTCATATCAAAACGTTCTATACTATTCTGCATAGCGCATATTATTCGCTATTAGGAAAAAAATTGACATTGCTTAAAATTCATTCATTAAATTCTTATGATTTATCTTCTAATAGCGCCTTCATCTAAAATTATGATGTCAAGAGTATAAGAAAAAAATTTGTAAGTTTTTAACAAAACGTCATATCAAAACGTTCTAAACTATTCTGCATAGCGCATATTATTCGCTATAAGAGAAAAAATTTATATTGCTTAAAATTCATTTGTTGAATTTTTATGATTTTTCTTCAAATAGCGTTTTCATCTAAAATTATAATGTGGAGGGTATAAGAAGAAAATTTGTAACTTTTGAACAAAATGTTGTATCCAAAGGTTTTATACCACTTTAGATAGCGTACTTTTGTCAATTTTAGCAAAAAAATTAACATTGAGTGAATTTCATTTGTTATCAGTTTATGATTATTCTTCCAATAGCGCCGTCATCTAAAATTATGATGTCGAGGGTATAAGGAAAAAATTTGTAACTTTTTAACAAAACGTCATATCAAAGCATTCTATACCGTTTTACATAGCGCATATCATTTGCTATTAGAAAAAAATTGATATTGCTTAAAATTTATTTGTTAAATTTTTATGATTTTTCTTCAAATAGTGTTTTCATCTAAAATTATGATGACGAGGGTATAAGAAGAAAATTCGTAACTTTTAAACAAAATGCTGCGTCCAAAGGTTTTATACTATTTTGGATAGCGTATGTCTTTCGCTTGTAGGAAAAAAATTGACATTGAGTGAATTTCATTTGTTATCATTTTATGATTTTTTTTCCAATAGCGTCTTCATCTAAAATTATAATGTCGAGGGTATAAGAAAAAAATTTGTAACTTTTTAACAAATCGTCATATCAAAACATTCTATACTGTTCTACATAGCGCATATCATTCGCTATTAGAGAAAAAATTGATATTGCTTAAAATTCATTTGTTAAATTTTTATGATTTTTCTTCAAATAGTGTTTTCATCTAAAATTATGATGACGAGGGTATAAGAAAAAAATTTGTAACTTTTAAACAAAATGTTGCATCTAAAGGTTCTATACCATTTTAGATAGCGTATGTCTTTTGCTTGCAGGAAAAAAATTGACATTAAGTGAATTTCATTTGTTATCATTTTATGATTTTTCTTCCAATAGCGTCTTCATCTAAAATTATGATATCGAGGGTATAAGAAAAAAATGTGTAACTTTTTAACAAAACGTCATATCAAAACATTCTATACTGTTCTACATAGCGCATATTATTTGCTATTAGTGAAAAAATTGATATTGTTTAAAATTTATTTGTTAAATTTTTATAATTTTTCTTCTAATAGCGTCTTCATCTAAAATTATGATGACCAGGGTATAAGAAGAAAATACGTAACTTTTAAACAAAATGTTGCATCTAAAGGTTCTATACCATTTTAGATAGCGTATATCTTTCGCTTGTGGGGAAAAAATTGACATTAAGTGAATTTCATTTGTTATCATTTTATGATTTTTTTTCCAATAGCGTCTTTATCTAAAATTATGATGTCGAGGGTATAAGAAAAAAATTTGTAACTTTTTAACAAAACGTCATAACAAAGCGTTCTATACTGTTCTACATAGCACATATCATTTGCTATTAGAGAAAAAAATTGATATTGCTTAAAATTCATTTGTTAAATTTTTATAATTTTTCTTCAAATAGTGTTTTCATCTAAAATTATGATGACGAGGGTATAAGAAGAAAATTCGTAACTTTTAAACAAAATGTTGCATCCAACGGTTTTATACCACTTTTGATAGCGTATGTTTTTCATTCTTAGGAAAAAAATTGACGTTGAGCAAATTTCATTCGTTATTATTTTATAATTTTTTTTCCAAAAGCGTCTTTATCTAAAATTATGATGTCGAGGATATAAGAAAAAAATTTGTAATTTTTGAACAAAACGTCATATCAAAACGTTCTATACCATTCTGCATAGCGCATATCATTTGCTATCAGAGAATAAATTGACGTTGAGTATATTTTTTTTGTTAATTTTTTATGATTTTTTTTCTAACAGCGTTTTCATTTATAGTTAAGACGTCAGGGTATAAGAAAAATCGTAACTCTAGTTGAGCGAAACTGGCAATTTGAGCCTCTAAATAGTTGGAATAAAGATGGCCGAACTTACAACTCCTTATTACGTCTACAGTGACTATTATAATAATGGTCGTCACTTTAGTGCCCGCTTTGGTGAACCATTCACGCCTTATTACCATTCTTCGCGAGAGCTTATTGCGTTCCCAACTTTTTTGGGCTGTCGTCCGAAAAACTTTTGTGTTATTCCCGAAATCGGACTTGGGTTGGGAGTGGGAGCCAAACTTCCGGAATTACAAGAAGAAGCGACGAAATCTTTTCATTAAAAAGCCGCAACTTTCTTTTCTATTACTCTTGTTTTAATTAGTTGGGACCGTTTCGTCTACGAAATTATCAATTCTGGCGGAAGTTTGCTCACAAAACGTTTCGTCCATCCTACGAGAATTGGGAGACGTCCGGCCGGCGTCCTGAAAGTGGGGAGTAAAGGGATAGAAAGGAAAGGGCCGATAAAAGCGTCGTTTCGAGACGGCGTCGTTACACCGTGAATTTGTATACAATAAAAGACCGGTGTGAATCCGGTCTTTATTGCATTAACGACGACGTCGCCTTTGTTGCGACCATTTGCAAGTCAAATGGGTAGCTACCCTTAAACTTTTGTTTTAATCGAGTTAGTTTCGTGGTCGGGTTGTTTGGTTGGAAAGGGTGAGGGGGTTGGAAAAAGTGATAATGCTCACCGGTATTTTCCCCAATCCATGTAGGCTTGGCAAAGATAACCTAAAAGGACGAATTTGTCTTCGCGTTTGCGGATGGCTTTAAGGGCTGATTTCCATTTTCTCACCGCCTGCTGTTGCTTATGCTGGTTGTAGAGTTTCACCCCTTGATCTACCTAGAAGACATCGGGGAAACATTAGTTGGGTCAAGTTCGAAATCTAAATCTTCAACTTCCAAAACTCAAAATATTCTTCAAAAACTTTCAAAAGTTACATTCTCACCTTTTCAAGATTCGATTTTACACAGTTCATAAATAATTATTAAGAGTTTTAATTTTTAACAGAAACCAAAGTTAGAATTTTTTAAATTCAATACCAGACCAATTTCGAAAGTTACACTGTCACATTTAACATTTTCTATTTTAGACAGTTTATAAATAGTTACTGGAAGCTTCAGACGTGTAATTTTTTAACTGAAACAAGAGTTAGAAATTTTAATGTGACATATTCTTGAAAGTTACATTGGAAATTTGGAAGTTTTCTGACGTTATCAACTATATTCTACAATTATTCAACAAGATAAAACAATATTTGTAAGTTCTTAAATAAATAGTTTAAGGTTTTCAAAAGTTACATTCATTTTTTTTTTATTTTTTTTACTAATGTACACTTTATGTAGTTTTAAATTTGCAGTTACAACTTTTATAAATTTAAAACCTAAACTAGGATAGCTTTCAAAAGTTACACTCTACAATTTTTCTCAATTTTCAATTTTAGAAAGTGATTCACTCTCAAATACTGATTTTGTATGTAATTTGCCAACAAATAGTGAATGGTTTCAATTTTGTGACCAATACGAGTAAAAAGTTTTGTAGTTTTTGAAAGTAACATTTTCAATTTTTGCCCGAGTGTAACATTAAAAATTGTCGTAACATGTGTTAAGAATTTTATATGTAATTTTAAAATAAAATACAATATTTTAATTTTAGAAAAATAGTTTTCAAAAGTTACACTCTGCTTCTTTAAGCTTTAAGTTGAAAAAAACCATAATAAAAAAAACTGTATAGTTTTGTACTGAAAAATACAAGGTTCTAACTTTAAAAAAAATATATCAAATAGCTTTTGAAAACTTTCAAAAGTTACATTCTCACTTTTTCATTAATTTAATAAGAGACCAATTTCAAAAGTTACAGTCTCATATTTAACTTTTTTTATTTTAGACAGTTTATAAATAGTTACTGGGAGCTTCAAGCGTGTAATTTTTTAACTGAATCATAAGTTAAAAACAATTAATTTTAATGTGACATATTTTGAAAGTTACATTAGAAATTTGGAAGTTTTCTAACGTTACCAACTCTATTCTACAATAATTCAACAAAGTAAAACAATATTTGTAAGTTCTCAAATAAATAGTTTAATGTTTTCAAAAGTTACACTCTATTTTTTTATTTTTTTTACTAATGTATACTTTATGTAGTTTTAAATTTGCAGTTAAAAATTTTATAAATCTAATTGGATCAAAGAAACCATAATAGAAACAACTTTCTATGTAGTTTTGTACTGGAAAATACAGGGTCCCAACTTTAAAAGAAATATATCAAATAACTTTCAAAAGTTACATTTGGTGACTAGCAAGTTGAAGCAACTTTTAATCTAAAATAGTTTAAAGTGAGAAATTTAGAACAATCTACACACAATCCTGAACCAAAAATTCTGGCTTTAAATGGACTTTCAAAAGTTTTAGAAAGTTACATTTACTTTCTTCACACTCCTGTTGATTTTAAAATTTCAGTGGCGTCCATTAAATAATTGTTGAAAAATGGGGGGAGTGCTCACCTTTCTTTTGGCGATGCTCTGGTAGATCCTGGCCCTGCACGCCCTAAAGCAACCCCAGGTAAATCTGGGCGGTCTGGGGGTGCGCACCTCCGTGTACGTGTCCCTCTGCAGACTCGAATACGAGTCATTCCAGGGCCAAATCTGTTCCAATCCGTCGAGCGGATGTCTGGAGCCCTCAGGCGACGATAGTAGCCTAGTCGCCGACAACTGATGGCTGACACCCCCACTGAAAACCACCCTCAATTAATCCACCCCACGAGAAACCACCCCTCGAACATCATCGGCGAAAAATACAACTACCTGGTGAAGTCGTGCGAATTCAGCGACTCCCAAGACATCCTCTACTACAGTCCGACGATATCCATCAAGCGAACAACCCCTCGGTGCACCACTTCAACTATTATCCACATCGTTAGGAAAAAAATTTTTTTTTCGTCAAAATTAAATTTTTAGGGGTCGCAACTCAGGCCGTTAATTAATTAGTTTGGTCGTTTTTTGTTTTTTTTAATAATAAATGCTAAAATTACTAAACGACGAACCGTCGCGATTAACACAATATGTGCAAAACACACCCCTTCCGCCATCCAGCATCCCCAACTGAACCGCCGCCGGATCATTAATTCGGCGAGCTCCGACGGCGATCGGGCGACCTCGTCCGGGATACGGAGACGGGACAGAATCGGGACACGTCGGGACGTCTCAACCCGCCGCCGCCACCGTGGGCTTTTTATTGTTGCACCATTCCGCCCCCGACCCCTCCAACAATTTGTCGTCGCGGCCCGTTCGACGGCGTGAACCAGAACCTGTCGCTCGCTCGGGGGCGGCGGCGTGAAGCTTCTTGATTTTTTAATTAGTCGCGAAAGTTTGGCGGCGCGGCCGCCACCGGAAAATTAACCGAAAATCGATGGAGAGACCGAAGGGAAGAAACCGACAAAGACGCAACTTCAACGATAAAAAAAAACGAAATAATGGTGGGGGAGGGAGTTAGACATTTTTAAAGGGTTTTTAAAATTTTAAAACTTTGCTGAGCCACCTATTGTACAGATTTGGCCCCGTGCGACTACTTTTTCTTATTCTAATTATTCACGGTTGCAAGTAGAAAATTTTATTTTGGGCCAATATGTTAAAAGTGGGGTAAAAAAAATTTATTTACCGGATCTGGCCCCATCAGACTTTTACTTAATTATCTATTTTATTTATTTTAAAGCTTTAATTTTTTTTTTTTTAAATTACAGGTACGTAACTTTTTATTGCAACTAAAATTACAGTTTCCTGTACCTACCATTGCTATGACGTATCTACCCTTTAACGATGTTGATTTGTTTTTGTTGCCAATCACCCTTTGTCAAGGGATATTAAATACCGAGTCCCAGTTAATTACAATAATCCAGAGCCGCCTGGAATTCCCCCGCAATTTCCAAATACATGTCGGTCCGCCCCCGTTTTCTGCCCCCTCTCCCCCGACATTCCAGTAGCGGCGCGACAATTTTTACATAATCCAAATAGCCAATAATTCAACGTCCCCCTTCTGGCTATTTCCGTCATCGACGTCCTTTCTTCCACCCCCTTCTTCACGGGTCGTCATCACAGTGGCGGCGCGAATAAAAATAATTAAATTAACCGTTGGGAGGAGGGCTTCGCCCGAAAAAAAAGAAATCACATCGCCCCAGTAGCCCGGCAGCAACGAACGACATAATTTCCTTTCCACCACCGGAACGACGTTACATTCATTCACCCCCAATTGATGCGAGTCTGACCGTTACCACCAGAAATCGTAAGGGTTATTTTCGCGCTCAAAACTCGATCCACCCTTACTTTGGCCCAAATTCGCGCTAGCCACCTACCTCCCCCACCCCCCGAGGACGAAACCCACGCCAAGACGGACAATCCCGGAAAAAAACGAACGACACAGCATCACGATTTTCCGGTCAGCAGCGAAAGAACGTTGGGGTAGGTCCGAAAAAATATAGGTAGTTAATCGGGTTTATCGGGGAGAGGGTTGATAAATTTGGAATTTCGGGGAGGGGGTGGTTTAATAATGGAGAGGTCGGGGAGAGAAATTATGAGTGTGGGGGTGCGGGCAACGTACGCACGGAATCGAGATGGGTCGATTATATTTTTGGACGAGAGAGGTCATAAATCAGAGAGGGGGCTATGGCCAATATGTCGATTAGAAGAGTGATGTAGGTGGCTGTGGCATGAAATTCTTAGCAGATGGACCGGATTTATTCGCGTTTTTTTTCCAACAACCTCAAGTATTCATTGTATATGTGGAAGCAGGGGGTGAGAGAGGGCGATTTATATTCGGGGATGATCAGCAACAGAAGTTCGATAAATCATCGAGAATTTGGGGAAGAAAGAAAAAATAATGACGTAACTAAATCCTTCAGGAACCTACTTACATTGTAGGTAGATTGACGCTTCAAAACGGCAGAGTCAATTTAAAAAAAAAAACCAAAGGGTTGAAAATAAGGTTTTGTTTAGGGCGCGCTTGCTTATTTCCTCACGTTGACGCGTCAAGCCAAAAAAAAATCCGGAAGGGTTAAGAATAAGGTTTGTTTCTTAGGGCGCGCTTGCTTATTTCTTCACGTTGACGCGCAAATATTACCTGCTACTAAAAAAATCGCCGATTTTTAACCGTCATTTTTGTGGCCCAATTACGATAGATTTGGAGCCGTCCCTGTTCATCGTCAGCCCGCCACAGTGGGCACGCTCTAAAAACTCTCGCCTCAATAAAAATATTGTTTATACTTAGCAAGTGGGCGTGGCCGTTCAATCGGTCGACGCG
Source organism: Schizotus pectinicornis (assembly GCA_951805265.1). Classification (NCBI taxonomy): domain Eukaryota; kingdom Metazoa; phylum Arthropoda; class Insecta; order Coleoptera; family Pyrochroidae; genus Schizotus; species Schizotus pectinicornis. The sequence goes on along the minus strand of OX638210.1, from coordinate 10,946,907 downwards.
CTATTGGTTAAGTCGTTGATAAGGGGGCGTGTCCGACGCCGACTAGATTAGAATAATTGCCGAATTAATCCGGAAGCCAACGTGATATATTTTCTTAATTTGTCCGATCTCATCGAATCGACGATCAGTCGAAAATGCACGAGAGGTCGACTCGAAACCTTAAGAAAAAAAAAGAAAAAAGTGTCACATGTTGGTTGGAGATGAGGCAGAGAGGGAGAGACAATGTGCGGCGACGACTCGAGGAGGGAGATGAGACAAATTTGAAATTTTAGTGTAACGGGGAACTTAAGTTAAGTCGGGTCTCGCGTCGTTAGTCGGATTCGCTCGGAACTTAAAAAAAAATTTAAAAAAATGAATTTTTACCAAAGTTTCTACCAAAATTACCAAAAGTCCTACAAAAATTGTTGTTATCAACTAAACAATAACAACAACAACAACAACAACAACAAGAAGAGGAACGAAGAGACGAAATCGGAGAGGAGTGCCAAATCGGACACGGGCTACGCCAGTGCCGAAAGTTCTGTGGATAGCGGCGACGACGAAAAAGAACTGGACCACATCTTGGAACCGGAAAACACCAATTGTTCGCCGAACAGCCCCCGAAAATGTCTGGCGTGGGCATGTAAAGCGTGCAAGAAAAAAACCGTTGCCATCGACCGAAGAAAGGCGGCAACGTTGCGGGAACGGCGGCGCTTACGAAAGGTAAAAGACCCCAATAAAAAATCGGAATTTTGACCAAAATTATTCGAAACTTTTTCTAAAAGTTCTTTAACGTTTTTCTAAATTTTTTTTTTTTGTTGTTGATTTTAGGTGAACGAGGCGTTCGAGGTGTTGAAGAGGAGGACGTGCAACAATCCGGGCCAAAGACTGCCGAAAGTCGAGATTTTGCGCAGCGCCATCGAGTACATCGAATATTTGGAGGAAATTCTGCAAGGGGCCAAAACGCCCCCGGAAGCCGAAAACGTGACGACTAACGGCCCCAATTACATGGTGAGTGCTAGCAATTTTTTAAAGATCAAGGGTGAAAAAAAATAAAAAAAAATAAAGGAAAAGTTTATGATGAGAGAGAAGGGAAAAAAATTATATATAGGTAAACGACACAACGACAGTAGGTAGTAAAACGCGTTAGTGGCTTGGGTAATAAAGATTTTGAAGTATAGTCATAACAAGTCGTATTTCGTCGGGCTTTTGATATTATGTGCGTATTTTTAACCCTCTGAGATGCAGATCGCGACACAACCCGACGATTGTCCGCAAGCCAAGAAAATTTTTGCCTATAATAATTTTCTTGACGCATATAAATAGTCAACATCTTTACGTAGGTACAGTCCACCAGGAAGAACAAAATTACCAAAAAAAAATTAATCTACGAGGAGAAAATTTTTGTTGCCGATGTTTTCTGTTTATTGTTCTGGTCCGGTTCGGTTGATTAGTTCTTGTTTAGTTGTTAGGTCAGCAGGTGAGAAAGTTCAATTAATTAACGTCGCGTAAGCGCGGGGAGCAGACGTTGACGTCGGGGTGTATCGACACAAAGGGGATGTTTGCTCATCGATTTAGTGAACAGAGAGTGCTTTTGTCGAGCTGCTTATGGACCGCATCACGTAAATTATCTCCGAACTTATCGTAGATGGCGTCGATTATTATTAGGTTATAATCGATCCTGACAAGCTTTTAATAAAGGTCGCAATGGGGCAACTATTCTCCCCGGGACGGTATCAAAAGATATATTTATTGTACCAACAATACTTATAATCTACATTAATACTTAGGTAGGTACTTACATGCGTTAGGATTGATCGATTCACTTAGATGCTGAGATATTTTGCCAAAATCGATCGTATGAATCGACTATAGATACCTACCTATCGAATAGGTTTCGATGCGTCGATTGAGAGATTATTAGTAATACATTATTTTATCGATTGTGCTAAACGACGACTTTATAAGAGGACATCGTTTCTTGTTAAAAGTTGCATTTGTTGATATGTCTGTTGGTGTTGGTTTTTTCGTTGTTTTTGTGCGTTGTTGACGGCTAGGGCAACGTTGGTGATGCAACCGGATATGTTTTTGGACGATAAAATTTGTTTCGCAGGTAAGCTCCCAAAGAGTTAACGTTGTTAACGCAGACGGCTTCTGTTGGGAAAAAATTCAAACGCAATTCCTCGATTTTGGCAAAATGTTTAAAGTGTAATTGACCTCCCTGAAATCAAATCTGAACTCAATTAAACTCTAGAATCGACAGATTTTTTATAAATTCTCAAAAATCACAAAATGTCAATTTTATTTTAATTTTTAAACACTTGTAACTTTTGAAGCGAGACACTTATATCTAGTCCGAATACATAAAATTTATCCACGTTTCAGAGGCTATCCAACGCTGCAAAAATGAAAAATCCACGCCTTATAATAAGAAAGTTAAAATTTTGATTGTGTCGATCTTGAAGAAAATTTTGAATCAAAACATTCAAATGGTCATATCTTCAAAAGTACGACTTGCACATAAAAACTACCGCCAGATTCGTGTTAAGCGGTCCGAAATCTACCAGAATAAGTCATAAAATCGATGTCAAAAATTTGAATATTTTCGTCTTTTTCTTTCTACCCCAATCGATAGAAATTCGAAAAAATTCTAAAATTAACTTCGTTGCTTCAAGGACTTGGAAATTGACGTTTTATTGTGTAATTGACCTCCCTGAAATAAAATCTGAACTTAATTTAGCTCTAGAATCGACCAATTTTTTGTAAATTTTCAAAAACCACAAAATGTCAATTTTTCTCAATTTTCAACCTCTTGTAATTTTTGAGCCAAGACACTTATATCGAGTCTAAATACATCAAATTTATTCACGCTTTAGAAGTTACCCAACGCTGCAAAAATGAAAAATCTACGCCTTATAATAAGAAAGTTGAAATTTTTGATTTTGGTCGATTTTGACGAAAATTTTGAATTAAGCCATTCAAATGGTCATATCTTCAAAAGTACGACTTGCACATAAAAACTACCGCCAGATTTGTGTTAAGCGGTCCGAAATCTATTAGAATAAGTCATAAAATCGATATAAAAAAAATTCAATATTTTCGACTTTTTTTTGCTACCCCAATCGATAGAAATTCGAAAAATTTCTAAAATCGACATCGTTGCTGCAAGGACCTAGAAATTGACGTTTTATTGTGTAATTGACCTCCTTGAAATCAAATCTAAACTCAATTTAGCTCTAGAATCGACAGATTATCTGTAAATTTTCAAAAACCACAAAATGTCAATTGTTTTCAATTTTTAACCTCTTGTAATTTTTGATTCGTGGCACTTATATCGAGTCTAAATACAACAAAATTATTCACGTTTCAGAAGCTATCCAACGCTGCAAAAATGAAAAACCTACGCCTTATAATAAGAAAGTTGAAATTTTCGATTTTCGTCGATTTTGACGAAAATTTTGAATAAAAACATTCAAATGGTCATATTTTTAAAAGCACATAAAAACTACCGCCAGATTCGTGTTAAGCGGTCCAAAATCTACCAAAATAAGTCATAAAATAGATGTCAAAAATTTCAATATTTTCGACTTTTTTTTTCTACCCGCCCAATCGATAGAAATTCGAAAAAATTCTAAAATCGACATTATCGCCATAAAACCAAAAAATCTTCATTTGACCGCGGATTTGACCCTTTCGTTTCAATTCTTATCCAGAATCCCCACGACCGAATTCCAGTGGCGTACCACTTCCTTGCTCCTATGAAATAACTTTCTGTATTGTTACAAATTTACTTTCGCACAATCTCTAAGATAAGTGAATCCTCCCTCATTATTGGCAGTATTTCAACACGCGTTTAAAACGCTATAACGACGGGCATCTGTGCGTACAGGACCTGTCAACACAGTCGGCAACTTTTCGTTTTGTAAACCGCATCGTATAGCTTTCAGCTCGAGCCACCGTAATTATAAATTAAACAGGGATTAAGTAAGCCGCGTCTTACGTCTCGTCGCAACAACGAAACGTCCTTCGTCCTTCCACCCTTTCATCATCCATCGACCAGACCGGAACACAATCAGTGCCGTCCGTTACGCAACAATTATTACAACTTATCTAACGCATCTAGTGGTTGTTGTTAATTTCGTTGTTAGTCGTCGTTATCTCATTGTAATGATGTGAACGTTTTTATGGCGGATTATTGTGTTAAAAAGTGAGGACACATGGATGGCATATGTGAGTGTTTGTTTCGAACTATTCCACTTATAAATCTCGTCGTCGCTACCGTATTTTTTCGTTTTGTTGTCTTCTTTTTTTTTTTAATAATGACAATTTTAAAAGCTCCAATGTTTCGACATTATTTTTATTTTCGTACCTACCGACGCTCGATTCGAAGGGACGGACCGCGCCGAGACGACCATTAATCTCGTCGAAATATATTTATTAGCGGCGCGTCAATTAAACGCCGGATTTATTACGTACAGTAGTCGAGAGTTTCGTAACGGCCATCGAGAATTTATTCCTGGACATAGTTTTTCAGGTCCACTTTTGTCTCTTGGCCAGATTTTGCATCAGACGTTGCGACGCTGCGACACAGCAACCACCGGCCGAAGTGACCCCAGAGAACCGGACTCGCCGGATCTGGCCCCTTGCGCCAGCTTCTGGTCGACCTAAACCGACCTCCAATTGCCAACGTTCCGGCAAAAAATTGACACTAACAAAATCTCTATAAAAAAAAAAACTCAAGGGCTTGAATCTGGGGAGCGAAGGAAAAAAGAAATCTGTAATTTTGCAGCGCCATCTGGCGGCCAAAGAGTCAAAATTTTGGAACACCGACCTTCGCGACATTATTCTTGACAAACTCAAACTCAAAATTTCCAATATTGTATTAAACAGGCACTGAGACACTAGAATTTGGTGCGTCACCATAAAAAAAAATCTCAAGAACTCGGGACAGGTGAACAAAAATAGAAAAAATCTGTAATTTTTTCTCGATTTTGCGCCATCTCGCGGCAGAACGGTCCGACTTTTTCCGGTATTGCTGGTTTCAATTATCGCTCCTGTACTACGTCGACTTGACTTCGGTTGTTTCGATTTTCAGCAATAACTTTCTGGCCGTCTTCCAGATTGTGTTCTTGCCTTCGCGACAGACGTTTGGATTAATCGCTCCGACTAACGGACAAGATTCAGATTAAATTCCTACACTTTCATAATAATATTAATGCCAGCCAAACTTATGTAGATACCCGACGACGTACGTCATAACTTGGACACTTACATTTACCATCGCCGGTGATTAATTAATTTCGTTTTTTTATTTTTTTTTTGCAGAACTGTAGTTCGGCTCAATTTGTGGCGGATAGACTACACCAGTTCGGGGAACCCCTCAGCAGGTATACCAACAACAATAACGGTGAGTAGTTGAAAAGTGAGGATGACTTTACCGTTCAACTGACGGGTCTCCGAAATATAAGAGAGACGCACTTACGAGAAAATGTGCGTGACAAAAAAGGATAACGCTATCGTTGCGCGATTCGCTTACGGTAACATTTTGATACTTAGTTTTTTTAATTTTGTTACGTTGTCGAGTTAAGTAACCACTAAAGAGCGTCATTGTTGTCGATAAAATGTTGCGTCAAATGTCAAAGAAAACCCTAACCTCACTATTAATTAAAAAAATTTTTGCTTTGTCCGAACTGTTTTATAAGTGTCAAAAGTGTTCGCCCTTCAAACTACTAATATTGGCAACACTGACAAATATACTGAATAATTTGAAAGCTGAGCAGTTTTGACAAATTTAAAACCATCCGGACAGCTTGTTGTTACATTATTTCACACGTGACAGCAAAATGACATAACTCTAACGTCATTCAAGTTAACTATCAAATGCAAAATGACATAACTCTAACGTCATTCAAGCTAACTATCAAATGCAAAATGACAGATCTCTAACGTCATTCAAGTTAACTATCAAATGCAAAATGACATAACTCTAACGTCATTCAAGTTAACTATCAAATGCAGAATGACAATTCTCTAACGTTATTGAAGTTAACTATCAAATGCAAAATGACATAACTCTAACGTCATTCAAGTTAATTATTAAATGCAACATGACAGATCTCTAACGTCATTCAAGTCAACTGTCAAATGCAAAATGACATAACTCTAACGTCATTTAAGTTAACTATTAAATGCAAATTGACAGATCTCTAACGTAATTCAAGTTAACTATCAAACGCAAAATGGCATAACTCTAACGTCATTCAAGTTAACTATCAAATGCAAAATGTCATAACTGTAACGTCATTCAAGTTAACTATCAAATGCAGAATGACAATTCTCTAACGTTATTGAAGTTAACTATCAAATGCAAAATGACATAACTCTAACGTCATTCAAGTTAATTATTAAATGCAACATGACAGATCTCTAACGTCATTCAAGTCAACTGTCAAATGCAAAATGACATAACTCTAACGTCATTTAAGTTAACTATTAAATGCAAATTGACAGATCTCTAACGTAATTCAAGTTAACTATCAAACGCAAAATGACATAACTCTAACGTCATTCAAGTTAACTATCAAATGCAAAATGTCATAACTCTAACGTCATTCAAGTTAATTATTAAATGCAACATAACAGATCTCTAACGTCATTCAAGTCAACTGTCAAATGCAAAATGACATAACTCTAACGTCATTTAAGTTAACTATTAAATGCAAATTGACAGATCTCTAACGTAATTCAAGTTAACTATCAAACGCAAAATGACATAACTCTAACGTCATTCAAGTTAACTATCAAATGCAAAATGACATAACTCTAACGTCATTCAAGTTAACTATCAAATGCAAAATGACAGATCTCTAACGTCATTCAAGTTAACTATCAAATGCAAAATGACATAACTCTAACGTCATTCAAGTTAACTATCAAATGCAGAATGACAATTCTCTAACGTTATTGAAGTTAACTATCAAATGCAAAATGACATAACTCTAACGTCATTCAAGTTAATTATTAAATGCAACATGACAGATCTCTAACGTCATTCAAGTCAACTGTCAAATGCAAAATGACATAACTCTAACGTCATTCAAGTTAACTATTAAATGCAAATTAACAGATCTCTAACGTCATTCAAGTTAACTATCAAACACAAAATGACATAACTCTAACGTCATTCAAGTTAACTATCAAATGGAAAATGTCATAACTGTAACGTCATTCAAGTTAACTATCAAATGCAGAATGACAGAGCTCTAACGTTATTGAAGTTAACTATCAAATGCAAAATGACAGATTTCTAACGTAATTCAAGTTAATTATCAAATGCAAAATAACAGATCTCTAACGTCATTCAAGTTAACTATCGAATACAAAATGACAGATTTCTAACGTCATTCAAGTTAACTATTAAATACAAAATGACATAACTCTGACGTCATTCAAGCCAACTGTCAAATGCAAAATGACAGATCTCTAACGTCATTCAAGTCAACTGTCAAATTATAATAGGCCGAAACTTATTGAGTTGCACCTGGGGGTGGGGGGTTAGATTTAACTTCGCCGACGGAATCTCTCGTTTCGTGCTGTTGGTTTGGCAGTATTGGTTCACGGTAAATTACGTCGTAATCTCTTCGGGAAATTGGCCCGCGATAACTATCTCCGTCTCTTTCGAAATCTAATAATCTCTTCTTATACACGTATAGAGAGAGGGTGGGTGCGACAATTAGATCACGTTCCAACACTAGAAACTTCCCTTCCCGATATTAAGAGTCGTCAAGAAAATTGACTCTCCCGGAAAGTGCCAAATTTTAATGGAGACGAACGAAAAGAGGGATCAGAGAGGGTTGAAACTCTACCAATTACGCGGCTCTTGCGAGAAAACGTACCTAAACAGTTCGGAAACTCATTGATGATTGTTAATCGGCGTCGAGGGGATGGATACAAAGCAGCGGGGTGTCGTTGCGGAACTGGAACAAAAGTTTTACAATTATCCCACTTCTGATAACAGTTTTATTTAGTTTTTGCCACACTTTCTCGTTATAGATTCTTGTATAGTATTGAAACTGTAGGTAGACATTTCTTGGTCGCTTCTATAGGTGTTACTTAATTTTCCCACTTCTGATAACATTTTTATTTAGTTTTTGTCACACTTCACCATTGTAGATTCTTCTACAGTATCGAAACTGTAGGTAGACATTTCTTGGTCGCTTCCATAGGTGTTTCTTAATTTTTCCACTTCTGATAACAGTTTTTTTATTTTTATTTTTTTATTTAATTATCCCGTTGCCCCGTCAAAAATCAAAGCATCACTTTTTCTCTCGTCCCGGTCTTCGCACTCAAGATTTTCTCGAGTTACGAAAATAATTTTTACGGCCGTCGTCGCGTCTTAATTTAAACGTAAATCCAAGATCGGAGATCAGAAGGAGCGTGAGGATTTATACAAGGTCGTAAAGTCTTAATGGAAGTTCACTTATCCGCTGACATGTTTACGTGGTTATTAACGAAGTTTCCCTTTAGATTCCCGAAAATGACATTGAAATCCCGAAGGAGCGGCAAAATTCCGACGACAAATCGTCGTCGTGATAATGGGAATTTTTCGTTAATTGCCAGAGGGGAGGAAGAGAGAGAGGGGGCAACAACAGGAGAGGGGCGGGAGGGTTGTTTATTTATTCGAGGACTAATTCCGGACGGGCGTGATTTTTAAGAGATTTCGGGGATTTAGAGCTTCCGTCCCCGAATAGCAGCGGAGTCGAGATTTCGACGTTGGGGGGCCGGGGGCCCCCGTAATTAATAGCCGAGATCAGTTACCGACCAGAGCAGCAAAAAATTTGGAAATTGTCTCCGAGATGAACCTCCAGTGCTTCTGAGGAGTTAATTTATCCAAAGAAAAACTATCATCAGAAGTGGCAAAAGTAAGAAATTCCGAGTTTCTTTACATAATAAAACAATGCTGTTAGTAGAAAAGAAAGCGACAAAGTTTCTAAGAATTTCCACAATATTGTAAGCTAATAAAAAAAATTTGAAAACTGTTATCAGAAGTGGGAAAATTAAGAAATTCTGAGTTTCTCCGCATAATAAAACAAGACTGTTATTAGAAAAGAAAGCGACAAAGTTTCTAGGAATTTCCACAATAATGTGAGCTAATATAAAAAATTACAAAACTGTTATCAGAAGTGGCAAAATTAAGAAATTCCGAGTTTCTTCACATAATAAAACAATGCTGTTAGTAGAAAAGAAAGCAACAAAGTTTCTAAGAATTTCCACAATATTGTAAGCTAATAAAAAAAATTAGAAAACTGTTTTCAGAAGTGGAAAAATTAAAAAATTCCAAGTTTCTTCACATAATGAAACAATACTGTTAATAGAGAAAAAAGTGACAAAGTTTCGAAGAATTTCCACAATAATGTTAGCTCATAAAAAAAAATGCCAACTGTTATCAGAAGTGAGATAATTAAGAAATTCTAAGTTTTTCCGCATAATAAAACCAGACTGTTATTAAAGAAGAAAGCGACAAAGTTTCTAAGAATTTCCACAATGATGTGAGGTAATAAAAAAAATTAGAAAACTGTTATCAGAAGTGGGAAAATTAAGAAATTCTGAGTTTCTCCACATAATTAAACAATATTGTTAGTAGAGAAAAAAGCAACAAAGTTTCGAGGTATTTCCATAATAATGTGAGCTAATAAAAAAAAATTGAAAACTGTTATCAGAAGTGGGAAAATTAAGAAATTTCGAGTTTCTCCACATAATGAAACAATACTGTTAATAGAGAAAAAACGACAAAGTTTCCAAGTATTTCCATAATAATGTGAGCTAATAAAAAAAATTTAAAAACTTATCAGAAGTGGGAAAATTAAAAAATTCTGAATTTCTCCGCATAATGAAACAATACTGTTAATAGAGGAAAAACGACAAAGTTTAGAAGTATTTTCATAATAATGTGAGCTAATATAAAAAATTACAAAACTGTTATCAGAAGTGAAAAAATTAAGAAATTCTGAGTTTCTCCACATAATGAAACCATACTGTTAATAGAGAAAAAAGCGACAAAGTTTCGAAGTATTTCCATAATAATGTGAGCTAATAAAAAAAATTACAAAACTGTTATCAGAAGTGGAAAAATTAAGAAACTCTGAGTTTCTTCACATAATAAAACAAGACTGTTATTAAAAAAAAAGTGACAAAGTTTCGAAGAATTTCCACAATAATGTGAGCTAATAAAAAAAAATTGAAAACTGTTATCAGAAGTGGGAAAATTAAGAAATTTTGAGTTTCTCCACATTATGAAACAATACTGTTAATAGAGAAAAAAACGACAAAGTTACTAAGAATTTCCACAATAATGTGAGCTAATAAAAAAAATTAGAAAACTGTTATCAGAAATGGAAAAATTAAGAAATTCCGAGTTTCTCCACATAATAAAGCAAGACTGTTAGTAGAGAAAAAACCGACAAAGTTTCTAAGAATTTCCACAATAATGTAAGCTAATAAAAAAAATTTGAAAACTGTTATCAGAAGTGGGAAAATTAAGTAATTTCGAGTTTCTCACATAATGAAACAGTACTGTTAATAAAGAAAAAAGCGACAAAGTTTCGAAGTATTTCCATAATAATGTGAGCTAATAAAAAAAATTAGAAAACTGTTATCAGAAGTGGGAAAATTAAGCAATTCTGAGTTTCTCCTCATAATAAAACAAGACTGTTATTAGAGAAGAAAGCGACAAAGTTTTTAAGAATTTCCACAATAATGTGAGCTAATAAGGTAAACTAGAAAACTGTTATCAGAAGTGGGGAAATTAAGAAATTCCGAGTTTCTCCACATAATAAAACAAACTGTTAGTAGACAAAAAAGCGACAAAGTTTCGAAGAATTTCCACAACAATCTGAGCTAATAAAAAAATTAGAAAATTGTTATCAGGAGTGGGAAAAATAAGAAACACGTATTGAGGCGACCAGGAGAGGTCTACAGTTTCAATACTATACAAGAATCTACAATAAAAAAGTGTAAGACGAAATGGTGAAAGCGACAAGGCCCGAGATTCGGGGGTTGCCCGCAGGAGAGGGCGGCCAGCAAGAAACGGAGTCCCGAAAAAGTTTGTCCCCAATTAGGCAGTAATTTCGCTTCAAAGCCGAACGTCACCGGCGCGGAGGGGTAGGGGGTGGAGGCCGTCGGCTCTTTTTCGCTTCGGCAATAATTAAAGGTCGCGTTCCCGGGGATACTAATGGGGCGGGAGCTCGACATGTATCCACTTCACTAACCGTCACCCAATTTGTCTGTTTCTCTTCTATTTTGACTCGACGTGCGACAGGAGCGAAAGAACTCCCTCAGCCGCCGACACGATTTAGGCATTAGCCGTTAGGATGACATCTGGCATCAGAGAGGCCCGGGATTTTAAAAAGTTCCAGGACCGTAACGTCACCTAATTGGTGTTACTAAAATAGCTGTTGACAGCCACTTTGTGGGTGTCTTCGGCCGGTATCGCCCTCTTAGTCCCGGGGGAGGACGACGCGATTTTTACAACATCCGCCCGCGTCATCAGGAATAGGCTACTCGCTACCTTTTAAGCGGGTATGTTTAGGTATTAAATATTTGACGGGACGTTTCGGGGATTTATGTGTTTATAAAATGTGGGAGTGGAACCGGTGACAGGCGACATATTTTAACGTTTAATGCGTTCCGGTATTTTCGAACCGACTCCAACGAATCGATCAATCAAGCCGACTTAGGGGCGGAGATGGCACAAATCAAAGAGTCCTGATTAAACGTAAATTGGGAAACGCTTCGACCCCCAAAAAAAAAATTTTTGACGTCGAAATACCGATAAGAAGTTCTAAGTTATAGGTTGTGACGTCACACGTCAATTTTCCCGCGATTATCGAGTCGCCATCAAAATTTTCAACTGTCAACTTTTCTAACCTCACAAAAATTATTTTACAACTATTCTTACTATTGTTACGATCCTAATAGAATTTGATAGTACGAAGCCTTTAGGGGTTGTTTCAAAACTCTCATCTAGTGTCTCTCATCAAGTCTCGTCCGGTGTTAATTAAATTAACGCAATATTTTGACACTTTAGCAAAAATTTATAGCGCGCGCTGCCCTCTCTCGGTCGATTTGGGAAACTTTCTTTTGTCCAATTTTTTTTCGCGGCATAAAAATAAGAGTTGGATGTCCATAAATCAATGTTGTAGGTATACTTAATTAATTTCTTTTAACAAAGGAAATTTTAATGAAATATTTCCAGATGACGGAGCTCGCTCTATAGCTAGTTAGAACCCTAGAGAGTTGAAAACAATCGCATTTCCCCCAGGACAAATAACTTAGCTTGCTCGATAAAAAGCTGAACGTTTCACCATAAACAAAAAGCGTCGGAATTGGGTTACGTAACGTCTCTTTTGTTTTAGTTTTGTCGTCGCCTCCTGCTCTGATTTTCCCATTTCTCGGTGGGCGCGTATCGAGGCGTCGCGACGTTTAATTAGATCGGAAGTAACGGGTGCATCTCGGAGTGCGTTCAGAAAGCGATTTTGTGTAAATATGATGAATGTTTTCGGATTCTTTATTTTCATAAGTAGGACTTTGTGTGTGTGTAGTTTGGCCGCGAGCCCTGTTTGCAGATGCTTACATATATTTATACGTAAAAATAAAAAGAATAAAAGAACGAAAGCGACAAGTTCTCTAGTCCATGGAGAAATGTGTAGATACAAGTACTGTCTTGATGGTCGTCTAAAGTACGCACACGACACGCACTATTATTACACTCTCGCCACGCCAGACGATGCTTAATAACAAACGCAAAGTGATTTAGTGGCGTGTTTGCGGCCAAATAAATGCGCTTATTGCTGTTTAAATGTATTAAGGCGAAGTAGTTTTGAGAGAAGTCGCCAACTTTTGAACAAGAACTTTTGGAACTATTGTTGATGTTGCATCGTCTAGGATTTTTCTGACTGCATGGTGCTGTGAGGTGAGATTGAAAAATTTTCCTCACGCTAAGAACCAATATTTTATTGTCCGATAGATTTTTTTGAAATCAAATCTGAACTCAATTTGGCTCTAGAATTGATAGATTTCTTGCAAATTTCTAAAATCTACAAATGTCAATTTTTCTCAATTTTCAAACTCTTGTAACTTTTGAACCGAGACACTTATATCGAGTCTAGATACATCAAATTTATCTACGTTTTAGAGGCTATCTAACGCTGCAAAAATGAAAAATCTACGCCTTATAATAAGAAAGTTGAAATTTCCGATTTTGGTCAATTTTGACGAAAATTTTGAATCAAAACATTCAAATGGTCATATCTTCAAAAGTACGACTTGCACATAAAAACTACCGCCAGATTCGTATTAAGCGGTCCGAAATCTACCAGAATAAGTTATAAAGTCGATGTAAAAAATTTCAATATTTTTGACTTTTTTTTCTACCCCAATCGATAGAAATTCGAAAAATTTTTAAAATTGACATCGTTACTGCAAGAACCTGGAAATTGACGTTCTATTGTGTAATCGACCCCCCTGAAATCAAATCTGAACTCAATTTAGCTCTAGATTCGACAAATTTTTTCTAAAGTTTTCAAAAACCACAAAATGTCAATTTTTCTTAATATTCAAATTCTTGTAACTTTTGAACCAAGACACTTATATCGCACCTAAATATGTATATCAAATTTATCCACGTTTCAGAGACTATCCAATGCTGCAAAAATGAAAAATCTACGCCTTATAATAAGAAAGTTAAAATTATCGATTTTGGTCGATTTTGACGAAACTTTTGAATTAAAACCTTCAAATGGTCATATCTTCAAAAGTACCACTTGCACATAAAAACTACCGCCAGATTTGTTTTAAGCGGCCCGAAATCTACCAGAATAAGTGATAAAATCGATGTAAAAAATTTTAATATTTTCAACTTTTTTTTCCTACTCCAATCGATAAAAATTCAAAAAATTTTTAAAATCGGCATCGTTGCTGCAAGGACTTGGAAATTGACGTTTTACTGTGTAATTGACCTCCCTAAAATCAAATCTGAACTCAATTTAGCTCTAGATTCAACAAATTTTTTCTAAAGTTTTCAAAAACCACAAAATGTCAATTTTTCTTAATATTCAAATTCTTGTAACTTTTGAACCGAGACACTTATATCGCACCCAAATATATCAAATTTATCCACGTTTCAGAGGCTATCCAATGCTGTAGAAATGAAAAATCTACACCTTATAATAAGAAAGTTAAAATTATCGATTTTGGTCGATTTTGACGAAACTTTTGAATTAAAACCTTCAAATGGTCATATCTTCAAAAGTATCACTTGCACATGAAAACTATCGCCAAATTTGTTTTAAGCGGTCCGAAATCTACCAAAATAAGTCATAAAATTGATGTAAAAAATTTCAATATTTTCGACTTTTTTTCCTACTCCAATCAATAGAAATTCGAAAATTTTCTAAAATCGGCTTCGTTGCTACATGGACCTGGAAATTGACGTTTTATTGTGTAATCAACTTTCCTGAGATCAAATCTTAACTCAATTGAGCTCTAGAATTGACAGATTTTTTGTAAATTTTCAAAAACCACAAAATGTCAATTTTTTTCAATTTTTAATTTCTTGTAACTTTTGAACCGAAACAGTTATATCAAGTTCAAAGCCTCAAATTTTTTCACGTTTCAAATACTATCTAACGCTGCAAAAATGAAAAATCTACGCCTTATAATAAGAAAGTTGAAATTTTCGATTTTGGTCAATTTTGACGAACATTTTGAATCAAAACATTCAAATGGTCATATCTTCTAAAGTAAGACTTGCACATAAAAACTATCGCCAGATTCGTGTTAAGCGGTCCGAAATCTACCAGAATAAGTCATAAAATCGATATCAAAAATTTCAATATTTTCTACTTTTTTTTTCTACCCTGATAAAATTTTGAAAAAAAAATTTCAATGTTTACAAAATTTTACTACAACGCAACGTAACTCGCAATGAGATTAAAGAAAAAAAAAACGATTTACAGACAAACATTGTCGAGCAGTTGTGGAAAAACAAATTTTCGAAATTGCCCGGCTATTTGTAGGTCCGCAGGTGTAAATTTCGGCTCATTGGTCGCACGTTTCCTCGGTCGACTTGCGTAGGTGTCGAATTTATAATCCGCCATCAGCAGAATAAATAATTGGAAATAACGTCTCGACACCATCAACACGTTCGACTGTTATTTCGTGCCAACAAACACGTCGCGGGGGAGAAACCAAAAAATTAACCAACAAATTATTGCCATCCGAATAATGAAGAATTATTGCGAAAAAGTTGTTTCGAAAAAAAAGACTTTATCGTCCAATTTTACAACGCGATTAATCAGCCGCCAAACGTGTCGCACATATTTACTTTTTATTATTTCTTCAAAGCGATAGGAATTTATCGATCACAGGGCGTCGCGACGCTGAGCTAACCCGACTTAAGGTCGTAAATTCGCCAATGTTCGCATAAACCGACCCGAATTATAGGCAGTACTTGTCAGGGGACGGTCCGGAAAAAATAAATAGAGGCGAAAAAAAAATTATAATAACGCCGCCGCGACGTCTTTCGTCTGTTATTCAAATAGTTTTGTGTTAGAGAGCTTCGAGCCGTCCAAAAATACGTATCAACAGTAAAACGATATTTTATAGATATAAATAAACTCAACTTTGTAAATTGTATCATTACAAGATCTGTCCTGTCAAAGCCATCTAGATGGTGGCTGGCCGCTTTTAGAACCGACGCCCGGCGTCGTCGCAACCGAGCGGCGTCACCTCAACACTCCAACAACTCCACAAACCCGGCCCCAATTTGCCGCCCCCTCCCGATCCTGACACCACCGACGATTTATGCGAACTATTAAAATAATGAGATGTATAAAAATAAATATCTTAATACACAAGTTCAGGTGATGTTATTTCAACTTTGTACAAAGTGAAATGATTTGTTACAAAACACCATCGGTTGGGTGGCGTCGCGACGCTCAAATAAAAATATATCACCCTGATTGATCGCGGTAATTAGGCGGTTTTCTAAAATTGTAATAAAAAAATTTCCTTCTCATTTGCAGGTTTCGAAACGACACCGACCGCCTCGAGTCTGGACTGTCTCAACTTGATCGTGCAGAGCATAACGAACAAGAAGGCCGACAACCGGGAGCCCACATGACACGCAGACGACGCCCCGCTATTTATTTGACCCAACGAGTACAACTTTTGTCCTAACTTTAAGCCACCAGTAAACGATTTTTTAAAATTGGCGCCTTATTTGACCCCCACCCCAAACCTCCATCGATTAGTCGATTAAAATCGATCGAGATTTTAATATTACGAAAATTTTGCTGTAAATCGAGTTTTGTTGAGGTTCCGGCGTCATTAGGCGCAAAAGCGACGTTGGTTCGACGGAAACGGTAAAAAGAAATTTTGGTGACTTCGTCGCCGGCCGCGGTTGGGTTGGCGGTGGTTGCGTTGGCGGCCCTGCGCCCGCCATGTTCCAAGTTCCAACTTTTGACGTTTGACGGTTGTCAGCTGTCACCTGTCAGGTTGTATTGTTGTTAATGTCGTCCGTTGTGCCTTATTGTTGTTGTTGTTGAAATGTTGCCGAATTGTTGCTGGTACCGTTTAGTATTATGTTAGAGAAGATGTCGCCTTTTAGGAAAAAAAAATCGGAAAAGAGTTTCCCGGTGAAAGTGTGCACTTTGGATGCCGAGCTCGAATTCAATCTCCAAGTAATCGTGTTTACGTTGTGAATTCTTGACGAAACTTAACGTATCAACAATTTTAGTTGCGCGCCACCGGTCGAGACTTGTACGAATTGGTCTGTCGCACCATCGGATTGAGGGAAACTTGGTACTTCGGGCTGCAGTACGAAGATTCCAAGGGCCAAATCGCCTGGTTGAAGTTGGACAAAAAAGGTAATTTTCCGGGAGAATTTTCGTTAAATCACCGAGAAATTTTTACAGTTCAAGACCAACACATCCAGAAAGATCCCCAAAAAACCGTTTCGTTCATGTTTTTCGCCAAATTCTACCCGGAAGAAGTTTCCGAAGAACTGGTGCAAGAAGTGACCAAACACTACTTCTTTCTGCAAGTCAAACAAGCCATTGTTTCGATGGACGTCTATTGTCCACCAGAAGCTTCCGTTCTCTTAGCCAGTTACGCCGTACAAGCGAAAGTAAGTAAAAAGTTAGGTTATGTCAATCAACTAAAACCGATTCGAAAGTTTGGAGATTTCGACTTCGACACCTACAAACCGGGAATGTTGGTCCAGGAGAACTTGCTACCTCAACGCGTCATCGACCAGTACCAAATGACGTTGGAAATGTGGGAGGAAAGAATAAGGGTTTGGTACTTGGACCACCGAGGGATGTCGCGAGACGAGGCCGAAATGGAATATTTAAAAATCGCCGAAGATCTAGACATGTACGGAGTCAATTATTTTCCTATTACGGTACACCCCGGAAAATTCCTTAAATTTTTTCCAATTTTTTTTTTCGTTTCCAGAACAAAAAAGAGACTGAACTGTGGTTGGGGGTGACGCCGTTGGGGTTAAACATTTACGAAAAAGAGAACAAATTGAATCCGAAAACTACGTTCACGTGGGCCGAAATCAGACACATCAGTTTCGACGATAAGAAATTCACTATCAAACCCGTCGACAAGAATTCCCCGAATTTCGTCTTCTTCAGCAGGAAACTCAGGATGAACAAACTGGTACGGCGGCCGGACCCAAAACGGCCACCGACAAAATCACAATTAAAAAATTAAAATTAAAAAAAAAATTGAACTTGTAGTCACTTTGGTTGTGTAGTTTCAGAAAAAAAGCGGCTTGACTCAAAATGGCCACCAATAATACTAACAAAATCACAATGAAAATCTAAACTTTCAGTCACTTTGATTATGTATTTTTCGAAAAATAGAGAGACGCCATTTTGAATCAAATGCTGAAATGCCAATCAATTTGAATCCAATACTACAAAATAGCAGAGATTTTTTTTATTGTTAAATAATATTAAGGAAAGAAAATTGTATCGTCAAAACAACATGGAGGCTTTTAAATACTTTCCGCCATTTTGATTACCAAATAATAATCGTAAAATATTGTTTTGGTTAACACAAATTCTACTTCGCCTTATTACGTAGAAGGTGTCTGAAATTGAGTGTTGGATACAAAATGGCCGCGGATGCGTAAAATATTGTTGTGGTTGACACAAATTCTTATTACGTAGAAGGTGGCTGGAGTTGGGTGTTGGATGCAAAATGGCAGCGGATGCAAGCCATCGTAACGTATTTGTATTTGACAGATCATGGACTTGTGCATGGGTAATCACGACCTGTTCATGCGCAGAAGGAAGCCGGACGCCATGGAACTGCAACAGATGAAAGCCGCCGCCAAAGAAGAGAAACAGAGACGACAAATCGAACGGAATCGATTGGCTCGCGAGAAACAATTGCGCGAAGAAGCCGAACGTGACCGTGCCAACATGGAACAACGACTGTTGCAGTACCAGGAAGAAATCCGATTGGCCAACGAAGCTTTGGTACTCTTCCTTTTCTGCCATTTTTACTTTTTTTCTTACTTTTTACAATTTTTTATAAGTATATTTTTTTATTGATTTTTCATGTTTTTTTAATTTAATTTCAATTTTTTTATTCTTTGTATATTTATTTTTTAATTTTTTCTAATTGTTAATTTACTCTTCTATTTTTTATACCATTTTTTTTTATTTTTTTGTTTCTTTTAATCTATTTTTTTTCTGACACTTTTTCATTTTTTTGAATCCCTTTCTTTCCTTTTCTGGCATTCTTCTTTTTTTATTTTCTTACAAATTTTTTTATATATATTTTTATTTTATTCTTAGTTTTTTTATTCCTTCTATATTTAGTTTTTCAATTTTTCTCTCTTATTTTTTTCTAATTGTTAATTTACTCTTCTATTTATTATATCATTTTTTTTTGTTCCTTTCAATTTATTTTTTTCTGACATTTTTTCATTTTTCTGTATCTCTTTCTTTCCTTTTCTGGCATTCTTTCTTTTTTATTTTCTTGCAATTTTTTTATATATATTTTTATTTTATTTTTAGTTTTTTATTATTTCTATATTTTTTTATTTTTTTCTCTTATATTTTTTCTATTGTTCTTTTCAATCTATTTTTTTGACATTTTTTTATTCTTCTGAATCCCTTTCTTTCCTTTTTTGGCGTTTTTTTTTTTATTTTCTTGCAATTTTTTTATATATTTTTTAATTTTGTAATTTGTTTTTTTTATTTCTAAATTTTTTTCTTTTTTTTCCTTTTTTTCTCATATTGGTAGTTTCCTCTTCTATTTTTTATATCATTTTTTTTATTTCTTTGTTCTTTTCAATCTATTTTTTTCAGACATTTTTTCATTCTTGTGAATCCCTTTCTTTCCTTTTCTGGCATTCTTTTTTTTATTTTCTTGCAATTTTTTTATGTTTTTTAATTTTATTCTTAGTTTTTTTATTTCTATATTTTTTCCTCTTCTTTTCTCATATTGGTAGTTTACTCTTCTATTTTTTTTATATCATTTTTTTTATTTCTTTGTTCTTTTCAATGAATTTTTTTTCTGACATTTTTTCATTCTTCTGAGTCCCTTTCTTTCCTTTTCTGGCATTCTTTTTTTATTTTCTTGCATTTTTTTATATATTTTTTAATTTTATTCTTAGTTTTTTTTTCTAATTTTTTTTTTCTTTTTTTCCCATATTGGTAGTTTACTCTTCTATTTTTTTATATCATTTTTTTTATTTCTTTGTTCCTTTCAATCAATTTTTTTCTGACATTTTTTCATTCTTTTGAATCCCTTTCTTTCCTTTTCTGGCATTCTTTTTTTTTTATTTTCTTGCAATTGTTTTTATATATTGTTATTTTATTCTTAGTTTTTTTATTTTTTCTATATTTATTTTTTTATTTTTTTTTCTTATATTTTTTCTATTGTTATTCTTCTATTTTTTATATCATTTTTTTTATTTCTTTGTTTTTTTTTAATCTATTTTTTCTGACATTTTTTTATTCTTCTGAATCCTTTTCTTTCATTTTCTGGCATTCTTCTTATTTTCTTGCAATTTTTTTTTATATGTATGTATTTTTATTTTATTCTTAGTTTTTTATCACTGTCATTTTATTGTTCTTTTCTTTTCTATCTTAATTTTTTAATTCTCTTTTTATTTTTATCTTCAATCTATTTCTTACCGTTACTTCTTCTTTTTTAGAAACGGTCCGAAGAGAGCGCCGACCTTCTGGCGGAGAAGAGTCGCGTGGCGGAGGAGGAGGCCCACTTGTTGGGTCAGAAAGCGTCCGAAGCGGAACAGACCATAACCAGGTTGCGACTGACCGCCATGCGAAAAGAAGAGGAGAAAGTGACGTTGGAAAGAAAAACGAGAGAGGCCGAACTGATGACCGCCAGATTGGTTGAAGATTCGGAAAGGCGAGCCATGGAGGCTAATCGACTCAAAGACGAACTGTTGAGGGCGAGAGCGGCCGAGAAACAGGCCAAAGAGAAACTTTTAGATTTCATCAACAGAAGTAGCATTACCGGATCGACGGCAGCCAGTCCGATTTCGGTAAAGAAGAACTTCTTTGGTCGTCACCCAGGAGTCGGCCATGTTTGAAGCAAAATGGCGGATTTTTGTTTGACGTTCACCGCCATTTTGTAGCGCCATCAAAAAATTATTAGTCTTGTCCATCTAGTAATCAATTTAAATTTACGATTGTGCACCATTTTGAATCAAATCTTGGGCAGTGAACAAAAATTGAGGACCAGTTGGTCTAAATTGACCATCTTTAACTTAAAGAGTATTTATTTTTGCCTATATTCGCCATCTTGAAGTCAATAATGACACTACTGTATAATAGAAACGAAATTTGAGGTTATGTCAACCCACCATTTTGTATGCACTTTGTAGAAAACCAAAATTTTTTCGGTACTTCAAAACCGTTAAGTTTGCATTTTGCTTCATCTGACCGGATACAAAATGAGCAGCGAGTCCATTTTGTATCACTCAAAATCTCTTATATAACTATTTAAATTAAAATCACAAAAATTGCGCACTTCAGAATTCTTCTAGTCTAAGACCTGGAATCAAAATACTCAAAAAGAAGCCATTTTGAATCACTACAGTTCTTTTAGTTGTATGGTTTTCTAGGATTAGTTTTGATTCTTCAAATTTTCCCAGTGGCTGAAAACCTTGTCTAGAAAAAAAAATGGTGGACAGTTACGAGCGGACATTTTGTATAATGTTGAGGTCTTTGATGCTCGTTTAACTTGTTATAATTTGACATCTTAACCTCTACTTTTAGGGTAGTGGCGATTCCGTCAACTTTTGTTAAGATACAAGATGGCCGCCAAGAAGACATTAAAACTCAATAAATTGCGGGACTTTGCTACACATTTTGAGGCGTTTCTATGCGTCAAACGATACAAGGAAGACATTTTGAATACTGACTTAAGTCTTGCTATAAGATACTTTAATATTATCAATTTTCGCGATGCGGCCGGGGCGTAAATACAAAATGGCCGACTCGAAGCCATTTTGAATCAATACGTCTTGTGGTGGCGTTTTTTTGACGTTTTATTTTTCTTGCAGTCGGCCTCGACGTTGTACGTGTCCTCGTTGGGCAGTAGCGGCCTGGGTCCGGACCTGTCATTGCTAGAAAACGACTACAACCTAACCATCAACCCATACGACTTGTCCAACGCCGACAACGACCAGCTCTCTATAGAAATCGAAAAAGAAAGGTGACCATGACCCTTTTTTCCTCTTTTTCGCGTCACTAATTCCCGAAATTCCAGAATCGGCTGCATAGAAAAAGCGAAACACCTCCAGAACCAACTGAAAGAACTGCGAACGGAAATCGCCGTCCTCAAAGTGGCCGACAAACAAACCGAATTCGATCAGTTGCACAACGAACAACTCAAATTGGGCGAGACGAAATATTCGACGTTGAAAAAGAGCAAATCGGGCTCGACCCGGTCCAGGGTGGCCTTTTTCGAGGAGTTATGAAACGGAAGAATTTTTTTTTAACACACTATTTAAGATTGTAACTTTTTTTTCCTTGTGTTGTAGATATTGGTCGGTTTGAGATCGAAAATAAAAAAGTTTATATTATTATTAACGCGGGGTCGATTCGAATTTCCCGCCGCGCAATCAAACAGGTGTTATGAGATCAAGTTACCTTACAAGAACAAGTAGATTCTCAGTTGTTTCGTGACCTTTCACTAGCTATCTTGATTTAAATGTTGTAAAGAGAACGCGGAGGAGCAGCGCGGTTTCGGCACGATTTTTTCGATAAGTCGAGAGGAGACACCAGGACGACATCACCAAAAACCCGGAAATCACCAGGTGAGTGGCGCTTCCCGGCCAGGAGCCCCCCTAAAAAAAATTCGGGCCCGAACGGAATTTTCCAAAACTACGAGGGGCGGTCGAAAAAATTGCGACCGAAACCTCAATTTTTTTCTTTTCTTTTTTTTTGGTTTTTTGTTGTTTTTAAAGAGAGGTCGGATTTCTACGCAGAACATATTGAAGGTAAACTAGTTTGAAAAGCGGACGTTCTCTACTGGAAATCTCCACCGGTGGTGGTCTCTCGATGGCGATGCACCGAGAGCGAAAAACTCGTTGTTGCTGGTAAAAATCCCCCGCGGTAAAAGGCTAAAGGCCGTCCAGCACGGTCCAGTTTGTGGGCGGTTCGGGTTTTCGACTGTTTTTATGAATGAAAGTCGCGGACCCGCCGGATGTGTGAATGACCTACCTGTTGGAGCAGTCAATGACGTAATTCTTAGATGAAACGCCCCGGGTCGTGTTTTAATGTCTGGCCGAGTGCTTTATAGTTCGGTGTTGGTACGGTTTTCGGTCGGACGCATAATTGATCATTCGCCCATTCAGAAATGTTGGACGACGAAGGGGGGACACGCGGAACCGGTCCGCGGTTAACCGTTTCGCCGACATTTCGCTTCCGCACCGACCCACAACCCCAAAGAGCCCCATCGCCCGACCTCGAGGCCCCGGAAAAATTTTTGAAAAACGGCAGCGGCCCCACGGCCGCCCCCGTGGGGGCCCGCGACCCGTTACGACAAAAATTTGGCCATTGAACCTAAAATTACTTAACAAGAAACAAGAATGGTCCCCAAACCGACCCTTGAGGGACGCCTCCAATTAGCTAATTAGAACTTTTTGGTTAAAATCTCCAAAATTCCACCATTGGAAATAACAATAGGATTAGCAGCAAAGAGAGGAGGTTCCTAATCTCCAAAATTCCACCATTGGAGATACTAATAGAATTAGTAGCGAAGAGAAGAGGTTCCTGAAGCGACCGCTGCGGCACCCCTTGTTGCAAATTTTTATTTTTTGGTAATTTTTTTTTCTCTAGGGCCCCAGAATGTTGTTGAAGATCTTCGTCGTGTTGGCGATCGTGAGACTGGGATGGTCTGAACGCGAGCACAAGGTAACCAATCGACCACCACGACCAACCCCCAATTTTTTTTTCTGCAGGTGCACAACATAATTTTGTACCCAGACAAGCACTCTTGGTGCCAAATAACCCCGATCGAGCAAATCGTAGCATCACCTGGTTACGAACCAGTAACCATTGACAATAACGTTTGCGTTGGTGCTTGCTACAGTTACAGCATCCCCAGGACCCAACCGGCAGAACCGGGAGAACTCATCGGACCTTACTGCGACAGTTGCCAACCCGTCGAAACCAAATGCTACCATGTAAATTTTTGGGTTAAAATTTTTTTTATTGCTACTATTTGCTTTTTAGGTAACTTTGCATGCTGATGGCAAAAATTTGGACGGTCCCAGAACTTTCCAGAAACGCATCCAGATTATAATGAAATGTTCTTGCATGTCTTGTGAAAAGATCCATAAAGAAGATTGCGAAATTACCGACTTGACCACGTCGGAACTACCCTCGGATCTCTTCTCGAGTCGCAACCAAGACACCCCAAAACCCGACGACGTTCCCGAACTCCTCAATTTCGCATCAGAAAGAAAACGAGTCCACCTCAACCTCAATTTTGACACCTCCAACACCACAACCAACGAACAAAGATACGACCTCAACTCAAAACTGATAACTCTTCTGAAGAGCATCCAAAACGAAGGTGACGACAGCAACATCAACTACGACAAAACTCAACTCAAAGACCTCCTCAAGATCATCGAAGGTTCCGAGAATGAGTTGAGCGACAAGAACTTGATGGAGTTCGTCAATTTCGTCA
Source organism: Schizotus pectinicornis (assembly GCA_951805265.1). NCBI lineage: Eukaryota > Metazoa > Arthropoda > Insecta > Coleoptera > Pyrochroidae > Schizotus > Schizotus pectinicornis. The sequence goes on along the minus strand of OX638210.1, from coordinate 10,922,679 downwards.
ACATCCACAATTCGGAAGATCTCGAAGTCGACTTGAGTCGTCTCAAAGAAGTCTTGACCGCCTTCCAGAAGAACCAGAATCTCCTCGACCGCCACCGCGATTTTGGTTTGGGTTCGAGCGACCTTCTCAACAACAAGTACAAAATCGAATCGCATCATCAACCCCAACGGAACAGAATCGACGCGACCGACCCCACCAAACATCGGTTAGGGGAGGAAATTCGTTTAGGCAGTAACGTAGCGCACTTGATCAAAGGACCTCACGGCAGCATGGTGCTGACTCCCGACCTCAAAGTCGAAGAGAAACTTGACATCGATTCCGACACCCTCAAGCCGAACCACGACGGGGTTGTCATCAGTTACGAGAACCACCACAAGAACCGCGAGGTTGATTGAAGGACGGGAGGTGGGGGAGGAAAATTCTAGTCGTCAAAATTGTTGGATTCGTTGCGTCGATTTCTTAATTAGATTCTACTTTAGTATTAATCGAAAAATACGTAATTACGCTAATTTTAAGTTCTTTCTAGTTTAATTTTTATTTTCCAACATACAGCTTTAAGTGGTACAAAAAAATTGTTATTATTAATAAAATAATAAGAGAAAAGTACAACGTGTGTTGTTTTGCGACTTGTTAACATTGTAACGAAATTAACTGTTGTTTAGATGGATGTCTGTGTTATCTCTTAAGTGTCTTTTTAAGGAGATCTATCGAAATTGTAAGGGCTGTGTGCTTTTTTTAGTCAAAACGAATATTTTTACTTCTTTACTTTTGTTATTATAGTTTTTATATATTTTTATGCAGTAATCTGTTTTTAACAAAATATAATATATTCTATTGGTGATTTCTTCAATCTACCCCTTAGAAAGAAATTTTTAAATCTTTAAATTTTTGTGGTGGGAAGGTCTTTAGAATGAAAGTTGGTTTAATTTTTGGAAAAATACTCGAGAGCCATTAACAATCCTCTGGGGTACGTCCTAACAAAAAGATCAAGTGTCCATCTCGACTTGTTACAGTTTTTAAAAGATTCTGCTAAAGTTACAAGTGTCGAAAGAAAAAGAAAATCTTTTTGAGCCCCAGAACAAAATTAAAAATTTTTGAAATTAGTAGAATTTTTGGAAAAATCCTCGAGGGCCATTAACAGGTCTCTGGGAAACGCCCTAACAATAAAATCAAGTGTCCATCTAGAAAAGAGCCTACAAGAAAGTCTTGGTGTTAAACTAAGAAAAGAGACCTTTTTGAATGGTCTTCTTCAGGACTTGAGGCACCAAGTGCTGACCATTTTGGCCACCTCGGCTTGTTACAATTTTTGAAAAATTTCGTTGAAGTTAGAAGTGTCGAAGAAGTCAAGAAAATTTTTTTGAGCACCAGAACAAAATTAAAAAATTTTGAAATTGGTAGAATTTTTGGAAAATTACTCGAGGGCCATTAACAACCCTCTGGGGTACGCCATAACAAAAAGATCAAGTTTCCATCTATAAAAGGGCCTACAAGAAAGTCTTGGTGTTAAACTAAGAAAAGAAGTCCTTTTTGAATAGTCTTCTTTAGAACTTGAGGCACCAAGTGCTTGTTTTTTGGCTACTTTGATTTGTTACAATTTTTGAAAGATTCTGCTGAAGTTACAAATGTTGAGAGAGTTAAGAAAATCTTTTTGAGCCTTAGAGTTAAATTAAAAATTTTTGAAATTGGTAGAATTTTTGGAAAAATACTTGAGGGCCATTAACAACCCTCTGGGGTACGCCCTAAAAAAAGATCAAGTGTCCATCTAGAAAAGAGCCTACATGAAAGTCTTGGTGTTTAACTAAGAAAAGAGGCCTTTTTGAATAGTCTTTTTTAGAACTTGAGGCACCAAGTGCTGGCCATTTTGGCTACCTCGACTTATTACAATTTTTGAAAGATTCTGCTGAAGTTACAAGTGTCGAGCTAGTAAAGAAAATCTTGTTGAGCCTCAAAGCAAAATTAAAAATTTTGAAATTAGTAGAATTTTTGGAAAAATACTCGAGGGCCATTAACAACCCTCTGAGGTACGCCCTAACAAAAGGATCAAGTGTTTATCTAGAAAAGAGTCTACAAGAAAGTCTTAGTGTTAAACTAAGAAAGAGGCCTTTTTGAATGGTCTTCTTCAGGACTTGAGGCACTCAGTGCTGGCTATTTTTGCTACCTCGACTTGTTACAATTTTTGAAAAATTCTACTAAAGTTACAAGTGTCGAGGGAGTCAAGAAAATCTTTTTGAGTCCCAGAGCAAAATTAGAAATTTTGAAATTTTTGGAAAAATACTTGAGAACCATCAGGAGTATGCCCTAACAAAAAAAAACTCAACTCGAGGACTAAAGAGATACATTTCGGTTCTTAACTCCTGGACCAAGACTCTTTCCATCTTTATTTATCTCCTGCTTTTGAACCTACATTTGGAAAAATTTTTTCGCCAGGACCAAGAAAAGACCAACAAGGGGTCAATAATTTTCTCTGGGAGCCTGACCTGGTTCAAAACTTGGTAATTAGTAGTCAAAACACTCAAAACTGGACTAGTGACGTCAGTCGAGTTTCCTATTACTTTCCATGGCACACTTTCAGCAAAAAAAAAATAATAATAATTAGATCCAAGTGGTCGTTGGTGCAACGTCAAGTGTTATTTTAAATTTTGGAATGTATCCTCCAGATACCATCTAAGATACAATCAATTTCCTTATCTAACTTTATCTTCCTGTTAACGACAAGATTACATTACGACGACCACGGCTGATAATATTGAAACAAATGCACAGCTATAATCCCGGCACATGTCGCAGGTAAGCTCTGCCAATTAAACTCGTACAGAGTTAAAACTAATTTAAAATTGTCAAAAAAAAAAATTCCTTGAGCCGCCAGCAACACTTCAAGTGAAGGTTCCCATCATCATTTTGTTGTTGTTGTTTTTTTCCTTCGTTAATTTCGTAGATAATCGCCAAATTACAGTGTTACACGGAACTTCGAACGTATTCACACATCACTTTGAGGTGAAGGCCTGGAACCTCATTCAAGTTGCGGCGTCCGATCGACGACTTTCACACCGGCGACCATCGACAATTTCGAGAACGACAACACGAAGAAACGTGCATCTGTTTATGTCCTCGCTCAAAAGAAAGGTAAGAGGACGACCTCGAACAAATATTGACTCAAAAACGACAAAACCATCATCAAACAGCCAATTATTAACAATTTGACGACACTAATCGCGGCAAGCGGCGCAAATTTGAATTTGCCGCCAGAAATCCCCCACTCCCACCAATTATCACAATTTGACGAAACTAATCGCGGCAGGCCGCGGAAATTTGAATTTGTCGCCACAAAACTCCCACTCCCGCTTCGCCCCTACATAAATTGGAAAAAAACTCGTGATAATTTTAGAAAAGTTGTTTTTTTGGCAATTGGTCGAGAGGGGCCCTGAAATTGCTTTTGGGGGTTGATTTTGGAAATTTTTGCGCTATAGGGGGCGCTTTGGTCGCTCCGACGTGCTGTCAAATTTGGGTGCCAGATGTCAGTTTGACGTCAGAACTCGCCATATTCAGTTCGCTCCCACGTTGAAATAGCCCCCCTGAAATTAATGTGTCCCCCCAGGAAGCGTTTGAAAACGAATTAAGGTTGCAGCGTCCCCCCGTTGCCGTTTTTTCGACGCGATTCGAGTCAGTGGCGTCCGTCAAGTTTGGTGGTTTTTCGCAATTTTGGGGCGTTAAAATGAAGATTTATAAGGTTTTAATATTAAATCAGATCATTAGAAGCCCTTTGACTGTGTCGAGTGGTGTAGTTTCGATTTAAATTCGTGGCGTGTTCGATTAAAAAAAAAAAGTGAGGTTAAGTGACGTAATCGTCGGATCATCCTTGGAATTCCGGCTGTGACTAATTTAGTTCAATAACTAGTCGTTGATTAATTAAATTAATTAATGTTGAATAGCGTCATTGTTGTTATTATGTATACGAGTGTGCCGGATTATTGCTTCGATTATTTCGATAAAGTCAACGCTATTAAGATGCACAATGTTGAATCGGTCTTCGTCACGTGCAGCATTGGATACAGGGCTAGGAACGATCCTGGAGACTGACAAAAATTCACTCCAGGTTGCCGAGATGGCTATTTGACGTTGACTTGATGCCTAGTCCCGGGTTGATTTCGATGTTCGATGTCCAGGTAACCGCCACCCCCTTTTCGTCACGTCATTAACTACAATCACCCCCCAATTTACAGGTAACTACTAACCAAATCAGTGTGTCGGAGAAACAGATGAAAGTGCGGTAGCAAGAACCGGAAGAGATACTGGTCCAGAAACTTTTTTAGTGTTTTTCGAGACGAGTACTTAATTTTTCGCCCCCTCCTCACGAACTAGAGTTGTTATATAAGTTAAATTTCGTAGTGGTTTTAAGTGTGTCGTCGGAGCCATGGGGCTGTTGAACAAGGATTACGCCAAGTTCTCGTTCCGCCAGAACAGGGACAGGAACGTCCAGGAACAACACGCGGGACTCCTCAAAGGTCTCGAAAACTAAACAAAAATTTGCCCCCTTTTTATTTATTACCCTTTTCTTTGCTGTTTCGTAAATAAATGCACGATAACGATTTTGCTTAGCAACGCTTTAGTGACGTCAGCACGAAATTGCGGTCAAAAAATTGCAAGTTTTCACCTGTCGTCACTTTAACCTTGGCCAAGCGTTAGAGTGGGGGCTGAAGGAAATGGAAGCGAGAAACTTCCGTTCGGTGGTTGTTGTGCGCAAACTCGGCGGCCATTTTGTATCGAACTGTCAAAATACTAATTTTAAATATTTTTTCCCGACACTTTCCGTTGAATTCACCTGCACTGATGACGTAAGTGAGAGCGGGGTCTTTGGGTGGACCAATCAGAATATTTCAATTAATTAATATTCGTATTGACTAGTGGAAACTAGAAACTGCTGAACGGGTGAAGGGTCTCAACATTTTAATCGAATTTTGACTAAAGACACTTTGTTAGTTAATATCAGTATTGACTAGTTAAAACTAGAAACTTCTGAAAGGGTCGGACGTGTCGCTAACTGTATAGAGTTATATCTAAACACATTTTGAAAATTTATTGGTTAACATCAGTATTGACTAGTCAAAACTAGAAACTTCTAAACGACCATATTTTTTGTGATCCCATCGAGTGACCCCTCATTGAAAAGCTTAATTCATCGCCTGTCGAACCTTCTTATTGTTATTTTTGCATTTAATCCCCCCGGCCCCCTAAATGAAAAATTGTTAAAATTGACGATTTTTGCACGAATTTTTTAACCTTAATTCGCTGTTTTTAGTTGCATTTTTTTTAACGACAAAATTCCTTCATTAACACCATTTGACTAGTGAAAACTGGAAACTTCTAAACGACCATATTTTTTGTGACCCCATCGAGTGACCCCTCATTGAAAAGCGCAATTTATCGTCTTTCGGATGTTCTTATTGTTATTTTCGTATTTAACCCCCCCGGCCACCCAAATAAAAAATTGTTAAAATTAACGATTTTTGCACCAATTTTTTAACCTTAATTCGCTGTTTTTAGTTGCATTTTTTTGACGACAAAATTTTTTTATTAACACCATTTGATTAGTATAAACTAGAAACTTCTAAACGACCATAGTTTTTGTGACCCCATCGAGTGACCCTTCATTGAAAAGCGCAATTTATCGCCTTTTGAACGATCTTATTGTTATTTTCGTATTAAACCCCCTCGGCCCTCCAAATAACTTAATTTTTACCAATTTCTTCCTTAATTTTTGCTAATTTATTTCTTAAGTTTTACTAATTTATAACTTAATTTTTACTAATTAATTGTTAAATTTTTATTAATTTATTGATTAATTTTTACTAATTTATTCTTTAATTTCTACTAATTTATAACTTAATTTTTACTAATTAATTGCTCAATTTTTATCAATTTATTGCTTAATTTTTACTAATTTATTCTTTTAATTTCTACTAATTTATAACTTAGTTTTTACTAATTAATTGCTCAACTTCTAAACGACCATAGTTTTTGTGACCCCATCGAGTGACCCCTCATTGAAAAGCGCAATTTATCGCCTTTTGAACGTTTTTATTGTTATTTTCGTATTAAACCCCCTCGGCCCTCTAAATAATTTAATTTTTACCAATTTCTTGCTTAATTTTTGCTAATTTATTCCTTAAGTTTTACTAACTTATAACTTAATTTTTACTTATTATTTGCTCAATTTTTATTAATTTATTGCTTAATTTTTACTAATTTATTTTTTAATTTCTACTAATTTATAACTTAATTTTTACTAATTAATTGCTCAACTTCTAAACGACCATAGTTTTTGTGACCCCATCGAGTGACCCCTCATTGAAAAGCGCAATTTATCGCCTTTAGAACGTTCTTATTGTTATTTTTGGATTTAACCCTTCCGGGCCCCCCAAATAAAAAATTATTAAATTTGATGATTTTTGCACCAGTTTTTTTTACCTTAGTTTGCTGATTTTAGTTGCAATTTTTTTTGACGACAAAATTCTTTCATTAACACCATTTTACTAGTGGAAACTAGAAACTTCTAAACGACCATAGTTTTTGTGACCCTATCGAGTGACCCCTCATTAAAAAGCGCAATTTATCGCCTTTTGAACGTTCTTATTGTTATTTTCGTATTAAACCCCCTCGGCTCCCCAAATAACTTAATTTTTACCAATTTCTTGCTTAACTTTTGCTAATTTATTTCTTAAGTTTTACTAATTTATAACTTAATTTTTACTAATTAATTGCTCAACTTCTAAACGACCATAGTTTTTGTGACCCCATCGAGTGACCCCTCATTGAAAAGCGCAATTTATCGCCTTTCGGATGTTCTTATTGTTATTTTCGTATTTAACCCCCCCGGCCACCCAAATAAAAAATTGTTAAAATTAACGATTTTTGCACCAATTTTTTAACCTTAATTCGCTGTTTTTAGTTGCATTTTTTTGACGACAAAATTTTTTTATTAACACCATTTGATTAGTATAAACTAGAAACTTCTAAACGACCATAGTTTTTGTGACCCCATCGAGTGACCCTTCATTGAAAAGCGCAATTTATCGCCTTTTGAACGATCTTATTGTTATTTTCGTATTAAACCCCCTCGGCCCCCCAAATAACTTAATTTTTACCAATTTCTTCCTTAATTTTTGCTAATTTATTTCTTAAGTTTTACTAATTTATAACTTAATTTTTACTAATTAATTGCTCAATTTTTATTAATTTATATTTTAATTTTTATTAATTTATAATTTAATTTTTACCAATTTCTTGCTTAATTTTTACTAATTTATATCTTAATTTTTACTAATTAATTGCTCAATTTTTATCAATTTATTGCTTAATTTTTACTAATTTATTCTTTTAATTTCTACTAATTTATAACTTAGTTTTTACTAATTAATTGCTCAACTTCTAAACGACCATAGTTTTTGTGACCCCATCGAGTGACCCCTCATTGAAAAGCGCAATTTATCGCCTTTTGAACGTTTTTATTGTTATTTTCGTATTAAACCCCCTCGGCCCTCTAAATAATTTAATTTTTACCAATTTCTTGCTTAATTTTTGCTAATTTATTCCTTAAGTTTTACTAACTTATAACTTAATTTTTACTTATTATTTGCTCAATTTTTATTAATTTATTGCTTAATTTTTACTAATTTATTCTTTAATTTCTACAAATTTATAACTTAATTTTTACTAATTAATTGCTCAACTTCTAAACGACTATAGTTTTTGTGATCCCATCGAGTGACCCCTCATTGAAAAGCGCAATTTATTGCCTTTCGAACGTTCTTATTGTTATTTTTGTATTTAACCCTACCGGGCCCCCCAAATAAAAAATTATTAAATTTGACGATTTTTGCACCAATTTTTTTACCTCAGTTTGCTGATTTTAGTTGCAATTTTTTTTGACGAAAAAATTCCTTTATTAACACCATTTGATTAGTAAAAACTAGAAACTTCTAAACGACCATAGTTTTTGTGACCCTATCGAGTGACCCCTCATTGAAAAGCGCAATTTATCGCCTTTCGAACGTTCTTATTGTTATTTTCGTATTTAACCCCCCTGGCCCCCCAAATAAAAAATTGTTAAATTTGACGATTTTTGCACCAATAATTTTTTAACCTTAATTCGCTGTTTTTAGTTGCAATTTTTTTTGACGAAAAAATTCCTTCATTAACACCATTTGACTAGTAGAAACTAGAAATTTCTAAACGACCATAGTTTTTGTGACTCTATCGAGTGACCCCTCATTGAAAAGCGCAATTTATCGCCTTTCGGATGTTCTTATTGTTATTTTCGTATTTAACCCCCCCGGCCACCCAAATAAAAAATTGTTAAAATTAACGATTTTTGCACCAATTTTTTAACCTTAATTCGCTGTTTTTAGTTGCATTTTTTTGACGACAAAATTTTTTTATTAACACCATTTGATTAGTATAAACTAGAAACTTCTAAACGACCATAGTTTTTGTGACCCTTCATTGAAAAGCGCAATTTATCGCCTTTCGGATGTTCTTATTGTTATTTTCGTATTTAACCCCCCCGGCCACCCAAATAAAAAATTGTTAAAATTAACGATTTTTGCACCAATTTTTTAACCTTAATTCGCTGTTTTTAGTTGCATTTTTTTGACGACAAAATTTTTTTATTAACACCATTTGATTAGTATAAACTAGAAACTTCTAAACGACCATAGTTTTTGTGACCCCATCGAGTGACCCTTCATTGAAAAGCGCAATTTATCGCCTTTTGAACGATCTTATTGTTATTTTCGTATTAAACCCCCTCGGCCCTCCAAATAACTTAATTTTTACCAATTTCTTCCTTAATTTTTGCTAATTTATTTCTTAAGTTTTACTAATTTATAACTTAATTTTTACTAATTAATTGTTAAATTTTTATTAATTTATTGATTAATTTTTACTAATTTATTCTTTAATTTTTACTAATTTATAACTTAATTTTTACTAATTAATTGCTCAATTTTTATTAATTTATATTTTAATTTTTATTAATTTATAATTTAATTTTTACCAATTTCTTGCTTAATTTTTACTAATTTATATCTTAATTTTTACTAATTAATTGCTCAATTTTTATCAATTTATTGCTTAATTTTTACTAATTTATTCTTTTAATTTCTACTAATTTATAACTTAGTTTTTACTAATTAATTGCTCAACTTCTAAACGACCATAGTTTTTGTGACCCCATCGAGTGACCCCTCATTGAAAAGCGCAATTTATCGCCTTTTGAACGTTTTTATTGTTATTTTCGTATTAAACCCCCTCGGCCCTCTAAATAATTTAATTTTTACCAATTTCTTGCTTAATTTTTGCTAATTTATTCCTTAAGTTTTACTAACTTATAACTTAATTTTTACTTATTATTTGCTCAATTTTTATTAATTTATTGCTTAATTTTTACTAATTTATTTTTTAATTTCTACTAATTTATAACTTAATTTTTACTAATTAATTGCTCAACTTCTAAACGACCATAGTTTTTGTGACCCCATCGAGTGACCCCTCATTGAAAAGCGCAATTTATCGCCTTTAGAACGTTCTTATTGTTATTTTTGGATTTAACCCTTCCGGGCCCCCCAAATAAAAAATTATTAAATTTGATGATTTTTGCACCAGTTTTTTTTACCTTAGTTTGCTGATTTTAGTTGCAATTTTTTTTGACGACAAAATTCTTTCATTAACACCATTTTACTAGTGGAAACTAGAAACTTCTAAACGACCATAGTTTTTGTGACCCTATCGAGTGACCCCTCATTAAAAAGCGCAATTTATCGCCTTTTGAACGTTCTTATTGTTATTTTCGTATTAAACCCCCTCGGCTCCCCAAATAACTTAATTTTTACCAATTTCTTGCTTAACTTTTGCTAATTTATTTCTTAAGTTTTACTAATTTATAACTTAATTTTTACTAATTAATTGCTCAACTTCTAAACGACCATAGTTTTTGTGACCCCATCGAGTGACCCCTCATTGAAAAGCGCAATTTATCGCCTTTCGGATGTTCTTATTGTTATTTTCGTATTTAACCCCCCCGGCCACCCAAATAAAAAATTGTTAAAATTAACGATTTTTGCACCAATTTTTTAACCTTAATTCGCTGTTTTTAGTTGCATTTTTTTGACGACAAAATTTTTTTATTAACACCATTTGATTAGTATAAACTAGAAACTTCTAAACGACCATAGTTTTTGTGACCCCATCGAGTGACCCTTCATTGAAAAGCGCAATTTATCGCCTTTTGAACGATCTTATTGTTATTTTCGTATTAAACCCCCTCGGCCCCCCAAATAACTTAATTTTTACCAATTTCTTCCTTAATTTTTGCTAATTTATTTCTTAAGTTTTACTAATTTATAACTTAATTTTTACTAATTAATTGCTCAATTTTTATTAATTTATATTTTAATTTTTATTAATTTATAATTTAATTTTTACCAATTTCTTGCTTAATTTTTACTAATTTATATCTTAATTTTTACTAATTAATTGCTCAATTTTTATCAATTTATTGCTTAATTTTTACTAATTTATTCTTTTAATTTCTACTAATTTATAACTTAGTTTTTACTAATTAATTGCTCAACTTCTAAACGACCATAGTTTTTGTGACCCCATCGAGTGACCCCTCATTGAAAAGCGCAATTTATCGCCTTTTGAACGTTTTTATTGTTATTTTCGTATTAAACCCCCTCGGCCCTCTAAATAATTTAATTTTTACCAATTTCTTGCTTAATTTTTGCTAATTTATTCCTTAAGTTTTACTAACTTATAACTTAATTTTTACTTATTATTTGCTCAATTTTTATTAATTTATTGCTTAATTTTTACTAATTTATTCTTTAATTTCTACAAATTTATAACTTAATTTTTACTAATTAATTGCTCAACTTCTAAACGACTATAGTTTTTGTGATCCCATCGAGTGACCCCTCATTGAAAAGCGCAATTTATTGCCTTTCGAACGTTCTTATTGTTATTTTTGTATTTAACCCTACCGGGCCCCCCAAATAAAAAATTATTAAATTTGACGATTTTTGCACCAATTTTTTTACCTCAGTTTGCTGATTTTAGTTGCAATTTTTTTTGACGAAAAAATTCCTTTATTAACACCATTTGATTAGTAAAAACTAGAAACTTCTAAACGACCATAGTTTTTGTGACCCTATCGAGTGACCCCTCATTGAAAAGCGCAATTTATCGCCTTTCGAACGTTCTTATTGTTATTTTCGTATTTAACCCCCCTGGCCCCCCAAATAAAAAATTGTTAAATTTGACGATTTTTGCACCAATAATTTTTTAACCTTAATTCGCTGTTTTTAGTTGCAATTTTTTTTGACGAAAAAATTCCTTCATTAACACCATTTGACTAGTAGAAACTAGAAATTTCTAAACGACCATAGTTTTTGTGACTCTATCGAGTGACCCCTCATTGAAAAGCGCAATTTATCGCCTTTCGAACGTTCTTATTGTTATTTTCGTATTGAACTCCCCTGGCCCCCCAAATAAAAAATTGTTAAATTTGACGATTTTTGCACCAATAATTTTTTAACCTTAATTCGCTGTTTTTAGTTGCAATTTTTTTGACGAAAAAATTCCTTTATTAACACCATTTGACTAGTAGAAACTAGAAATTTCTAAACGACCATAGTTTTTGTGACCCTATCGAGTGACCCCTCATTGAAAAGCGCAATTTATCGCCTTTCGAACGTTCTTATTGTTATTTTCGTATTTAACCCCCCTGGCCCCCCAAATAAAAAATTGTTAAATTTGACGATTTTTGCACCAATTTTTTTAACCTTAATTGGCTGTTTTTTGTTGCAATTTTTTTTTGACGAAAAAATTCCTTCATTAACACCATTTGACTAGTGGAAACTAAAAATTTCTAAACGACCATAGTTTTTGTGACCCCATCGAGTGACCCCTCATTAAAAAGCCCAATTAATCGCCTTTTCAACATTTTTATTATTATTTTCGTATTTAAATGTTAAATAAAACATTGTTAAAATTGCCAATTTTTGCACCTCAATTCGCTGTTTTTAGTTGGAATTTTTTTCACGACTTTCTCATCCAACAGGTGCCATGTCGTCGCCCGGATACTTGATGTACCTGAACAAAGGTCAAGATGACGAGATGGAGATATGTTGCTACAAAACTAGCACGATCAAAACCGTCATCACGTACTTATTCACGATACTTACATGCGGCGTTCTACGATTAATCTTCCATTGGATCCGACATTGGGCCCTATTGGCCACGTGCGATCCGTGCGGGATCGAAGAAGCCCAAATGATCCTCGTAAAGGTATCAAACTTCGAACCCATCACGCTCACCCCCAACTAATCTCTGTATCGAAATTTTACAGGAAATTTACAAAGGCAAACACAAAATTTACCACGTGAAACCGTTGAAAGTTTTGACACCGGCAAAGGTGCAACAGTTGAAAGATGACGATAACTTGTTGAATTCGCACCACGAAGAGGGTCGACAAGCTGTCATGAATCTTTCGGTTCATTTCGAAAATGGAACGTTTCGAGACTTGGAGCGACTATTGATGTTCAGTTGCAAAAAAGTCACATATCTTTGGGACTCCGAGAAGCGGGAGTTTGTCAAGTTGCGAGGACTGGACCAAGGGGTCGCTTGCGACGTTCTACACCACAACAAAGGGTTGACTGTGAACGAGCAATTTACCAGGTCAGTTAATTGAAATTTTAACAATCGATATTTTTAAAACTTATTTCTCCATATTTAAAAAAATATTTTTATTTGTTATACTTTTTTTATTTTTATTTTTTTACAATTTATTTTGAAATTGCAGGAGACTGGTCTACGGTTCCAACGTGATCGTGGTGAGGGAGGTCGCCATAGCCGCCCTACTTTTTCTCGAAGTGCTCAACCCCTTCTACATTTTCCAAATTGGAAGTTTCGCCCTTTGGTTCGCCGACGATTATTATTACTACGCTTCCGCAATTATAATTATGTCGTTGTTCGGTATAATAGCAACAGTACGACAGACTCGACAGGTGCTGCGACGTTTTTTCCGCAAATTTTTCCTTAAAGTTTTTTTTTTCCTTCATAGAATCAGCGCAATCTGAAATCTACAGTCCACAGTTCTGACATTTGCACGGTATTGAGAAAATGCCCGAAAAGTCTGGACGACGACAACGAGACCGAGTTCAAAACGGAAGCGATTTCAACCGAACTACTCGTCCCCGGTGACGTTTTAGTAATTCCGGCCCACGGGTGCGTCATGCACTGCGACGCCGCTCTACTGACCGGCAATTGCATTTTAAACGAGTCAATGTTGACAGGTAAAATTTTTGTTCGATCGTTGCATCTACGTCATCGTGTTAATAATTTTTTTTTTGCCAGGTGAATCGGTGCCCGTTACGAAAACGGCGTTTCCGAATTTGTCGGGGATCATTTACGACCCCAAAGAGCATGCTCGCCACACGTTGTTCTGCGGCACTCAAGTCATCCAAACGCGCTACTTTGGCGACGAAAAAGTCTTGGCGGTGGTCGTGCGCACCGGCTTTTCGACGGCGAAAGGTAAATTTTTTTTTGTCGGGTTTTTGCAAAATAAAAAAATTTCGACAATTTCAGGGAGTTTGGTGAGGAGCATCCTGTACCCTCCGCCGGTCGATTTCAGGTTCGAAAAAGATTCGTACAAGTTCGTCATGATGTTGGCGGGGATCGCCGGCATCGGGTTCGTCTACACTGTCGTGACGAAGGTACGATTTGGCCAGTGACGTCACAATTGACGTCATTTTTTTTTAACTAACTTTATATCGTTCAGTGTCACTGTAATGTAATGTAATGTAATGGTTACCTGAATTTTGCAGTTGATGCGCGGTATAGCTGCGCGCGATCTCATCATAGAAGCTCTTGACTTGATAACGATAGTGGTGCCTCCGGCTCTTCCTGCCGCCATGACGGTGGGCCGGTTCTACGCCCAAATTCGGCTGAAAAAAAAGAAAATTTTCTGCATTTCCCCGAGGGCCATCAACGTTTCCGGGTCCATCGATTGCGTTTGTTTCGATAAGGTAACTTGTTGGTTTTGTTACTAATAAAACTTTATTGATTTTTACCAATTTATTGCTTAATTTTTACTAATTTATAACTTAATTTTTACTAATTAATTGCTCAATTTTTATTAATTTATTGTTTAATTTTTACTAATTTATAACTTAATTTTTATCATTTTATTGCTTAATTTTTACTTATTTATAACTTATTTTTTACTAATTTTTTTGCTCAATTTTTATTAACTTATTGCTCAATTTTTACCAATTTGTAATTTAATCTTTACTATTTTATTACTTAATTTTTTTCTTATTTATAATTTAATTTTTACTATTTTATAGCATTATTTTTCTAATTTCTTGCTTAATTTTTACTAATTTATAATTTAAATTTTACTATTTTATTGCTTAATTTTTTTCTAATTTAGAACTTAATTTTCACTATTCTATTGCTTAATTTTTTTCTAATTTATAACTTAATTTTTACCATTTTATAGCTTCATTTTTCTAAATTTTTGCTTAAATTTTACTAATTTATAACATAATTTTTACTAATTTTTTGCTTAATTTTTGCTGATTCATTCTTTAATTTCTACTAATTTATAACTTAATTTTTATTATTTTATAGCTTTATTTTTCTATTTTCTTGCTTAATTTTTACTAATTTTTTGCTTAATTTGTGCTTATTTATTCCTTAATTTCTACTAATTTATAACTTAATTTTTACTATTTTATAGCTTTATTTTTCTATTTTCTTACTTAATTTTTACTAATTTTTTGCTTCATTTTTGCTAATTTATTTCTTCATTTCTACTAATTTAGAACTTAATTTTCACTATTCTATTGCTTAATTTTTTTCTAATTTATAACTTAATTTTTACTATTTTATAGCTTTATTTTTCTAATTTCTTGCTTAATTTTTACTATTTTATAGCTTTGTTTTTCTAATCTTTTGCTTAATTTTTACTAATTTATAACTTAATTTTTACTAATTAATTGCTCAATTTTTATTAACTTATTGCTCAATTTTTACCAATTTGTAATTTAATTTTTACTATTTTATTGCTTAATTTTTTTTTAATTTAGAACTTA
Organism: Schizotus pectinicornis; assembly: GCA_951805265.1. Taxonomy (NCBI): domain Eukaryota; kingdom Metazoa; phylum Arthropoda; class Insecta; order Coleoptera; family Pyrochroidae; genus Schizotus; species Schizotus pectinicornis. Next base: position 10,907,524 of record OX638210.1, on the reverse strand, counting down.
ATTTTCACTATTTTATTGCTTAATTTTTTTCTAATTTATAACTTAATTTTTACTATTTTATAGCTTTATTTTTCTAAATTTTTGCTTAAATTTTACTAATTTATAACATAATTTTTACTAATTTTTTGCTTAATTTTTGCTGATTTATTCTTTAATTTCTACTAATTTATAACTTAATTTTTATTATTTTATAGCTTTATTTTTCTATTTTCTTGCTTAATTTTTACTAATTTTTTGCTTAATTTTTGCTAATTTATTTCTTCATTTCTACTAATTTAGAACTTAATTTTCACTATTCTATCGTTTAATTTTCTTCTAATTTATAACTTAATTTTTACTATTTTATAGCTTCATTTTTCTAAATTCTTGCTTAAATTTTACTAATTTTTTGCTTAATTTGTGCTTATTTATTCCTTAATTTCTACTAATTTATAACTTAATTTTTACTATTTTATAGCTTTATTTTTCTATTTTCTTGCTTAATTTTTACTAATTTTTTGCTTAATTTTTGCTAATTTATTTCTTCATTTCTACTAATTTATAACTTAATTTTTACTAATTATTTTCTTAATTTTTACTAATTTAGACCGGAACTTTGACCGAGGACGGCTTAGATTTGCTCTGCGTCGTCCCCATCAAAGACAAGAACTTCCACATGCCGTGCAAAAAAGTGGAAAGTCTTCCCTACAACGTTTTCTTTTGCGGTCTGGTCTCGTGTCATTCGTTGACCATCATCGACAAGCAGATCGTCGGTGACCCGTTGGATCTGAAAATGTTCGAGAGTACGAAATGGATAATGGAGGAGCACGACGTCGACGACAACAACAAATTCAACATGATGTTCCCTACCGTTTTGAAAGCGCCGAAAAATCGTCCGATCGACAACCGCACCGAGGACGAACTCCAGATCGGCATCATCAAAGAATTTCCGTTCTCCAGCAGTTCCCAAAGGATGGGGGTGATCGTCCGACGATTGGACGCCCAACATTTCGAGTACTACAACAAAGGTTCGCCGGAGATGATATTGAATTACGTCATCAAAGAGAGTGTTCCCGATGATTTCCACGAAATTCTGGAAACTTACACGCAAGAAGGTTACAGGGTTATAGCGCTTGCGCACAAAGAACTGAAAATGTCCTACGCTAAAGTCAATAAAGTCCAGAGGGACGTCATCGAGAAAGATATGACGCTGTTGGGACTCATCGTTCTGGAGAACCGACTCAAGCCGGCCACGATGCCCTCCATCAAGGCCCTGAACGACGCCAACATACGCGTCGTCATGGTGACAGGTGGGTAACTAGATGCAAAATGGACGACGCAACTAGTTTTTGTACGTCCGCCATTTTGTTTTTTTTCCCAAATCAGTTGTAGTTTTGTTTTGATAATAAAGAATTTTTTCGTGTCTTATCGCCATGCGCAATTTTGTATTTGAAGTCTTTGTCTTTTATAGTATCAAAATTTGTATTCAAAATGGACGGGGTTTAGTTAGAACTTTGTCCGTAAAGTGTTTCAACTTAAAAAAAAAAGTTTTGTTTCCAATGATTCAAAATGGCGGACCACAATGTCATCGCCCGTAAAGTTATTTAATTTTATTCAAAATGGCGCCAATATTTTTTTAGGCGACAACATCCTGACGGCCATAAGTGTGGCGAAAGACTGCGACATCGTGATGACCGGTCAGAGCGTCATCACTGTCAACGTTGACACCAACAGTCCGCCTCAACTCTATTACACTTTGACCAACACTAAAAATAATAAAACGAGGACAACGACCGATTACAGCGTCATGTCGAATTCGGCCAGTATCGTGAGCATGGACACGATCGAAAGTCAAATTCAAACAAACGGCAGCATCGCTGAAACGGCGACGACCAAAAAGCCCCGAAGTCTCTTCAACAATAATTACAGATTCGCTATGACGGGAAAAGTTTGGGGAGTGGTCAAGGAGCACTATCCCGAAATTATACCGCGACTAGTGACGAGAGGTACTGTCTTCGCCAGAATGTCGCCGGAACAAAAACAACAATTGGTGCAAGAACTGCAGAACGTCGGGTATTGTGTCGGTGAGTATTTTTGGGCAAATGTTCAAAAAGGTCCGGTTAGGTCCAAACTTGGCGAAGTTGTCCTAAATTATACCGAGAATGATCGTATTGAATATTGAGTCGCAAAGTTTGATCGTTTTCGAGATATCGTTGGTGCAGCTATAACGGTTGTTAGAAGTCGACAAGTTTTAGGTCAATGATCGACCTAAGTGACCGATTTAGGTCAATGATTGATTTAGTGACAATTTTATGCCGTCTGAGTATGTCAAGAATTTTACATGGTTGTGTATATGTTTTTTAAGGTGTTTTTTGGTCAAATGTTCAAAATGGTCCGATTAGGTTCAAACTTGGCAAAGTTGCCCCAAATGACCCAGAGAATGATCGTATTGATTATGGAGTCTGAAAGTTGCACGGTTTTTGAGATATCGTTGATACAGTTAGACCCCTCATGACTATAGCAGTACGTAGAGCAGGCTCGGTCCGTTTTTTTTACAAATAACTATATTAGTGACAATACGCAACTTTAGTGACCCCAATTTTACGACGTTTGAGTATGTCAAGAAATTTACATGGTTGTGTATGTTTTTTAAGGTGTTTTTTGGTCAAATGGTCAAAATGGTCCGATTAGGTTCAAACTTGGCAAAGTTGCGCCAAATGATCCAGAGAACGATCGTATTGATTATGGAGTCTGAAAGTTGCACGGTTTTTGAGATATCGTTGATACAGTTAGACCCCTTATCACTATAGCAGTACGTAGAGCAGGCTCGGTCCGTTTTTTTACAAATAACTATATTAGTGATAATACGCAACTTTAGTGACCCCAATTTTACGACGTTTGAGTATGTCAAGAATTTTACATGGTTGTGTATGTTTTTTAAGGTGTTTTTTGGTCAAATGTTCAAAATGGTCCGATTAGGTTCAAACTTGGCAAAGTTGCCCCAAATGACCCAGAGAATGATCGTATTGATTATGGAGTCTGAAAGTTGCACGGTTTTTGAGATATCGTTGATACAGTTCAGTTAGACCCCTCATCACTGTAGCAGTACGTAGAGCAGGCTCAGTCCGTTTTTTTAACAAATAACTATATTAGTGATAATACGCAACCTTAGTAACCCCAATTTTACGACGTTTGAGTATGTCAAGAATTTTACATAGTTGTGTATATGTTTTTTTAAGGCGTTTTTTGGTCAAATGTTCAAAATGATCCGATTAGGTTCAAACTTGGCAAAGTTGCCCCAAATGACCCAGAAAATGATCGTATTGATTATGGAGTTTGAAAGTTGCACGGTTTTTGAGATATCGTTGATAAACTTTAGTGACCTCGATTTTTTTTTTTGCAGCAATGTGCGGCGATGGGGCCAACGACTGCGGAGCGTTGAAGGCGGCCCACACCGGCATTTCGTTATCCGAAGCCGAATCCTCGGTGGCCAGTCCGTTCACGTCGAAAAATCCGGACATCACGTGCGTCCTGCACGTGATCAAAGAAGGACGTGCCGCTCTCGTGACGAGTTTCGGCATTTTCAAGTTTATGGCGGCCTACAGTTTGGTTCAGTTCGTTTCGGTTTTGGTTCTGTACAGTATCGATTCGAATCTGACCGACATGGAATTTTTGTACATAGATCTGTTCATTATTTCGATTTTTGCGTTTTTTTTCGGCAAAACCGAATCGTACTCGGGCAAATTAGTCAAAGAAACGCCCTTGAGTAGTCTGATGAGTTTCAGTCCCGTGTTGTCGTTGATTTTGCAAATTCTTTTGGTTCTGGTCGTGCAAGTCGGGGCGTTTGAGTTTCTTGCGATGCAACCTTGGTACGTTAAGTTTGACACTTCCAATCTTAGCGATAAGGACGACGTGGCTTGTGTCGAAAACTACACAATTTTTGCAGTTTCAAGCTTTCAATATATAATTTTAGCAATAGCGTTTTCGAAGGGGAAACCTTACCGCAAGAGCATTTTTACCAATTACGGTTTTATTATATCCGCCATTGTTGTGACGATTTTCTCGGTTTACCTAACCTTAGGTCCTGCACAATTTCTAATAGACTACTTCCAACTGGTACTTCCCGAAAATTTTAACTTTCGCCTCTACCTCCTCATTTTCGTCGCCGCCCACTTCGTTTTGAGTATTTTTATCGAAGTTTTCGTCATCGACTATTTGGTGTTCAAGAAGTTACGTTTCAAGTTCCACAACGTCGACAAGTCGAAACGTAAATATCTCGCGGTCGAACGCGACCTCAATTTGGATACAAAATGGCCGGTTCTCACGTCCGATTTCAAATCGGCCGCCAGTCCTCTGAACCCTCTCCCGATCTGTCCCGCGGAAATAGTCATCGAGAAAGAGAACAAGTTCGACAAGAACCACGTTCTGAACAAACTCTACGAAGAAACGTACAGTCCACCGGCGGTCCCGGCCAATCCTTTCATATCAAATTGTCAATTACAGGAAGATCTTCCCTTTTCGAGTTTACCCTCGGACAACGGCATTTTGTCCAGTCCCAGTTCCAGCGAGACTTACAAAAGTTTTCCTAGCAACACCAGTTACGACATTGCCAATTCCCAAAGTAACATAGCGGATCTTCCCTACGATCCCGCCAGTGCTCCCGCGAGTCCCGGCCGGACCGACACCCTCTCCAACTTCAATTCTTTCGATAGAACCCCCAACAGTATCGATAATAGTGTTAAATTAGAAATGGAATTCATAGAGAATAGGTGATCGGGGAGTTGAGTCGCCCTCCCCTTTCCCCCCCAACCTTGTAGTATTAATAAGTTAGACAGCATAGTTTCCAAAATGTTACTAGGTTAATTGTAGTGGTTGATAGTTTATCTGTCGTTGCTGATGATGATAACGGTGTGCATTTTACGGCTTGGCGGTTTACAAAAGTTCCTTTATTATTTTTTTCTAGCGTATAGAGAAGTTTTAGACAATTTTATTTACACTAACAATTTATTTATTCACGTTGTGTACTTATTGATAATAAACTTGATTATCTTGTGGAAATTCTTCTACTTCCTGCGCAACCCCACTTCTGAATCTTATATTATCGTCCATTCAGCAAAGTGAACAATTACCAATATCGTCTGGCGCACGCGCATTTTCCACAGCCAAGCTTCCAAAATGTCATAGACTTTTAAAATGTCACTTGACTGCTTTAAAATGTCACTTGACAGCTTTAAAATGTCACTTGACAGCTTTAAAATGTCACTTGACAGCTTTAAAATGTCACTTGACAGTTCTGGAATGACACTTGACAGCTTTAAAATATTATTGGACAGTTTTCAAATATCATTCAACAGTTTAAAAAGTCTCTAGAGTTTTAAAATGGCACTTTAGAATTCTAAAAGGACACTTTAAAGTTCTAGAAATGTCACTGTAGAGTTCTAAAATGTCATTTGAAAACGTACGCTCCTAACCATCGGAACGAAAACCGCTCTTTCTACTGAATGCGGCCATTGATGCCTGATACAAAATGGAGGCAAAGGACTGTAAAGTTCAGGTTGGATGCAAGTTTTAATTTGTCAGTTTTTGAACGTATAAGAATTTATTTATAACATCAACAATGTTTATGCTGAACACAATAAACAATAAAAAGTACGAGAAACAACAATTGTGGTAAATGTAAATTTTCGTGAGAAAATATTTAAGCCAATTAATCACTCAATTGAGATTTCCGTCTTAATAGATTTGGTATGTGACGTCACGCCGCCATTTTAGAGTTACACGTAACCCCATCAACAAACATATACACACGCACACATCATATAATATTTTAATATTTATATAAAAATAATATCTGTCGACGCAAATCCACCTACGAATCCAGTCCTCGAGATTTGCGTTTCATCCTAGCGTAAGGCCCCACATCAGGGTCCATTACGAAATCGTATAATACTGACGTCCACGAATGATGCTGGGGCAGATCGTCGTAGAATTCCGCCGCTATTCGTTTCACCTACAACCGACCAATTGAAATTAATTACGAAAATTTTGACAATGGAAAATAGTTACTTCCGGTAATTTGGAACCGGGAACGTAGGGAAAATCGTGGTGCTCGTTGTGGTAGCCAACGTTGAACGTGATCCAATTTAAAGGTCCGTAATAACTGTAAGTCTCGTAGCCTTTTTTGAACATGTAATGTTCGGAAATAAAATGGCCGGCCACCGGATGCAGCCCCATCGCCATCACCGACCCGAAGATCAGGTAGCCCAGGATGCGGGCCCCTAAAAAAAACTCGTCAAACATCCGCATCAAGAAATTTTGCAGTTGATGTCGGCCATTTTGTATAGTCAGTTGCAAAGAGAAGCGGACGCACGCTTATCTCCCGCTCTTGTGGAAGATATAGTGTCCAGTCTCTTTTAAAACTAACTGTACCTTACACCAGGATATTGGTATCATAAAGCAATGCTACCAACTCAACGACCAAATGCTGAAATTGTTGTATCACAACATGGCAACATTGGCAATTCTTTGTTAATAGTTATGCCACATTGATACAAAATGGTGGGTTTGGAGAACGTCTCAAAGATGAAACGTCAGATTTTTAATAGTTTTCTTGATGACAACAAATGGCTCAAATTGTCTTGATACAAAATGGCGACTAACAAATTTTTTTGCAATGCTACCAACTCAACCACCAATGTTAAAAATCCTAAAATCGTCGTATAACAATATGGCAACAGTAATGTCAGCCACAGATAGTAATTGATACAAAATGGCGGGTTTGGAGACCGTCCCGACTATAAAACTCCAGTTTTTTGAATGACAGCAAAAGGCTCGAATTGTCACCATACAAAATGGCGAGTATCAAATTTTTTTGCAATGCTACCAACTCAACCACCAAATGCTGAAAAACCGAAAATCGTTCCAACATTGGCAATTTTTTGTTAACAGTAATGCCACCCACAGATAGTAATTGATACAAAATGACGGGATTGGAGAACGTCAATTTTTTGATAGTTTTTTTGAGCTAAAATTGTCTAGATACAAAATGGCGTCTAACAAATTTTTTTGCAATGTTACCAATTCAACCACCAAATGCTGAAGATTCTAAAATCGTTGTATAAGAACATGGCAACAGTGGCAATTCTTTGTTAACACCCACTGATAGTAATTGATACAAAATGGCGGGTTTGGATAACGTCTCGACTATGAAACATCAGTTTTTTGATCGTTTTCTGGATGCCAGCAAATGGCTCAAATTGCTTGATACAAAATGAAGATTAACAAATTTTTTTTGCAATGCTACCTACTTGATCACCAATGTTAAAAATCCTAAAATTGTCCTATAACAACATGGCAACAGTAATGTCAGCCACAGATAGTAATTGATACAAAATGGCGGATTTGGAGACTGTCCCGACTATAAAACTCCAGTTTTTTGAATGACAGCAAAAGGCTCGAATTGTCACCATACAAAATGGCGAGTATCAAATTTTTTTGCAATGCTACCAACTCAACCACCAAATGCTGAAAAACCGAAAATCGTTCCAACATTGGCAATTTTTTGTTAACAGTAATGCCACCCACAGATAGTAATTGATACAAAATGACGGGATTGGAGAACGTCAATTTTTTGATAGTTTTTTTGAGCTAAAATTGTCTAGATACAAAATGGCGTCTAACAAATTTTTTTGCAATGTTACCAATTCAACCACCAAATGCTGAAGATTCTAAAATCGTTGTATAAGAACATGGCAACAGTGGCAATTCTTTGTTAACACCCACTGATAGTAATTGATACAAAATGGCGGGTTTGGATAACGTCTCGACTATGAAACATCAGTTTTTTGATCGTTTTCTGGATGCCAGCAAATGGCTCAAATTGCTTGATACAAAATGAAGATTAACAAATTTTTTTTGCAATGCTACCTACTTGATCACCAATGTTAAAAATCCTAAAATTGTCCTATAACAACATGGCAACAGTAATGTCAGCCACAGATAGTAATTGATACAAAATGGCGGATTTGGAGACTGTCCCGACTATAAAACTCGTTTTTTGAATGACAGCAAATGACTCAAATGGTCACCATACAAAATGGCGACTACTAAAATTGTTTGCAATGTTACCAACTCAACCACCAAATGCTGAAAATCCTAAAATCGTTCCAACATTGGCAATTCTTTGTTAACAGTAATGTCACCCACAGATAGTAATTGATACAAAATGGCGGGCTTGGAAAACGTCAATTTTTTGATAGTTTTGAGCTAAAATTGTCCAGATACAAAATGGCCGACTAACGAATTTTTTTGCACTGCCGCCAACCGTCGCCTTACCGAAAAAATACACTACCACAGCGTCGAATATCACTTGTATCACAGTATTGACGAGTTCCAGCAACGTTGGTGACTTTGGGTAGGTGACCAGAGGTCTAAAAGCGTAGAAAAACGGTTGCAAAATGACCCAAATAAATTTTCCAAAAGTGTTACAAAACAATTTGGCTTCAACATAGGTCGGTATGTCAGTGTCCTTTATTTCGTCCCCTTGATACTAAAAAAAATAATTATAAAAATGGCCCGATTACCAAAATTCTTACCTTATGATGTTCTAAATGGTATTTCTTGAAACTGATCGAAACGGGGACCCCAATGGGGAGATTAGCAAAGAACCCAAACACGCGGTTAGCCATAGGTCGGCGGTGTCCGAACGCCAAATTGTGCGAAATTTCGTGAACAGCTTCAATTAATTAATTAAAGCAATTAATTCCTCGCTCGCAATTAAACCTCACCTAACATCAACGAATGGTTGATGACTCCCCCGAAGCAATAGGCGACCAGAAGGATAGTGGGCCAAGACCTGTCTTTCATCACGAACAACATCGCCAATTGCGCCAGGACCATGCCGGTCACCACCCATTTGAAATTGGGATCGTAACCAAAAAGTTTCTTGATTTGCGGGTACTTTTCTGGAAAAATCGTCGTAATTAAGGGGGAATCGGGCGAAACGCGATTCTAACCTAAAATAACTTTTCGCCGGCTGGCATGGGGCTCCTCGGTGTAAACCCATTCGAAGTCGGTTCTGGACACCTGCTGACCCATTTTCACTGTCGCCGATCGCACTCAACAATCAAATTCGGCCGCAATCACCAAATCGCGTTGATCATCTCGAAAAAAGCGGAAATGACGAGATTACGTCATTTTTCTTGTGTCAACTGTCACGTAGGCGCTGTTGCCAAATCGACCGTTAGTCATCTTTATGTTAGTCACGCGGAATTAATTACGTTATCAATTATTGTTAAAAAAAATGTCGTCGGTGTTGTTTGGTGCGTTTGCACCCCCCTCTGGTTGATTAGATTAGAAAAATTGAGAGGAAAGGGAAAAAAAAGTGGTAATTCAACGAGGCCCCGGAGGGATTCGAACCCTCGATCTCCTGTTTACTAGACAGGCATTTTTGCATTTGCATTTAAAAATTTCTTTATTATATCATTTTGATCATACATTACATTAAAAATGTTTTGTTCTTATCTAGCTTACATACTACCAGAAGTATCCCTGTGTCTAGCATAGACACTTATTACCCCGTTTTTTATTTCTTGTTTTGATTACTTAAGATAATTAATTAGCTTACATTATTTTACATTATGTTAAAGGAGGATTTTTATTTTATTACTATACAGGAAAAATATTAGAATCTGAAAACCTGCTTTAGATAATTAAGTATTTGTTTATTTATGTTATTTATTCTAACACATTTTACTTTTTAGATAAATTTTTATACATTTAAAAACTTATCTTTATTCTTACAATTGTGGTTCTGCAAAATTGATGGCACAGTAAATGTTATGGATCTATAAAAATGGACGTACTTTGATGTAGAAATTTATGTTTTATGTTAAAGGGACTATTGTGTTGTTTAACTTGCGTTATATTGTTAATAAGTGGGTTCTCTATAAGGTTTAGTTTTTTATAAAAATTTTCAGCTAAAATCGTTATACATTGCCTAATAGTGGGTAATCCTGTTATTTCATGCAGTGTGTCTACTCTCGTGTATCTATCTTTACCTGTTATTAACCTCAAGCATTTATTTTGGAAAATCTGAAGTGGCTTGATTCTTGTTTTAGAGCTTTTAACCCATATTGAGGCCCCGTAGGTTAATATTGGTCTGATGACAGCAGTATATAGTAATTTTTTGTTTTTTTGGTTTAGGGTACTACTTATTAATAAAGGAAACAATCGGTGTTGTGTATAGTATGCCTTTTTAATTGTTTGTTTCAGGTGTTCATGGAAATTAAGCCTTTGATCCAGTACAACTCCCAGATATCTAACTGTCTTTGTTGGTTTTATTGTTTCATTGCAAATTTTTAATGGGGTTATAGTTTTACTATTTGTAAATTTTCGGCTAAATATGATGTTTTCACTTTTATCGGGATTTATTTTAATTTTCCATTTTTCATAGTATTTTTCAAGTATATCTGAGTGAATTTGAATTTGTTTGTTTGCCACAATAGCGCTGAATGAGTGAGCATATATAGCTGTATCATCAGCGTATAATGCTGTGTTAGTTTGTTTAAATTTTGTCATATCATTAATGTATAGCGTAAATAATTTTGGTCCAAGTATTGAGCCTTGTGGCACTCCTGTCTCTACTGATTTTAATTTAGATAATGAGTTATTTATTTTTACTTTAAAATTTCTGTTTTCGAGATAGCTATCTATGAGCTGCACTAGATGTAAAGGCAGTTTTAGTTCGCTTAATTTATAGACAAGCCCGGCTATCCAAACTCTATCAAATGCTTTTTGAAAATCTAGTAAGGCCATTGCAGTAACTTTATTTACATTAAAGTTATATATTATGTCATTACAAATTCTTGCAACCTGGTGTGCAGTATTGTGTCCATTCCTAAATCCAAATTGGGCATTTGCTGTTAATTTAAGTTTCTTATCTAATTTGTCAAGTCGTGTTAGGATTAATTTTTCTGCTACTTTTGACATGGTGTTTAATAAACTAATTGGTCTGTAGTTACTTGGGTTTGAGTGATCCTTGTTTGGTTTAGGAATAGGCACAATTATTGCTCTTTTCCAATTTTTTGGAAAGTAGGATAATTTAAACATTGAGTTAATTATGTACATAAATTGCACTATAGCTTTTTTACTTAAATTTTTTAAAATTTTGTTTTCTATTCCATCTTCGCCTGGTGCCTTTTTATTTGGCAAATTTTTAATTACATTTTTGATTTCTTCGGGATACGTTAAGAGTTTCTTTAATTTTCTTTTACTAATTACAACAGGTTGGTTTTTAATTGATTTGAATAGATCGAAAATTGTAGTTTGTTCTTCAGTCATTACGTTTGTGTCAGTTTTATGTATTTCTTCAAAAGCATTTGCTAGGTGTTCAGCTTTTTGTTGATCCGTAATTGATATCATATTATTTTCTATAAGGGTGGGAACAGGCGTTCTCTCAATTTTTAAGGCTTTTGTTAATTTCCAGAGATCATTTCTGTTTGTGTTTAGTGACTCTAGTTTTTGTGTCCATTGATCGTTTTTAAATATGCGTATCATTGAGTCTACTTTGTTTGATTGTTCCTTTAGTAAATTTTTATAAATTACGTCTGCCGTTTGTTGGAGCTTAGCTCTTAATTTGTTTTTTATTTTAATTTCCTTGGTTATGTCTTCTGGGAGATTATTTATATCTGATCGAATTTTAATTGATTTGGAGGTTTTTGATTTTGCAAATTTAATATTTTCAACTAATTTAGCTACTTCCAAATCTACTTCTATCGGTGATCCAATATTAGGGTTAATATTAATTTTATTGTCCAAGATCTGTCTGAATATTTTCCAGTTGGTATTTGTGTACGTTGTTATTATTTTCGTTAGATTTTCCCTATGATTTGTTGTTATTATGGTTGTTATTGGATTATGGTCGGATGATAACTCAGGGTGAGAGATAGGAGTTGTGATATTTTGGTAATTTTTATTAATAATTAGATCTATTGTTGAAGGAGATGTACCGTTAGGCGGGTAATTGGTGTGCGTATTTGAAAATATTATGTTTAATCTATTATCATCTGCGTATTTTTGTAGTGTATTGCCCCTAGTATCATTTCTATTACAGTTCCATAATTGATTGTGAGCGTTAAAGTCTCCCAAAAGAATAACTTTGGTTCCCAGATCAAAAATTAAGTCTAAATCCGCCGTGGATATATTTATTGAGGGTTTTTGGTATGCTCCAGCTATTACTGTACCGTCATATAATTTAATTGCGATTGACTCTAAGTTGTTGCATAAAATGTTAGTGTGTTTAAATGGTATGTCATTTTTCACCAGAATTAGTACTCCTCCTGCATTTATTGTGCCATCAGCCCTATCCTTTCTAACAATGTTGTAGTTTCTAACCTTAAATTTGTCTCTACGTGTTAATTTTGTCTCTGTGATTATGAGTATATCAATCTTGTGTGTGATTAAAAATTGTGTTAATTCCGCGTGTTTGGGTTTCACGCTATTTGCGTTCCATTCTCCTATATTTAGCTTAAATACCATAAGAATGAATAGTTTTAGTAAAATTTAAATATGTTGTAAATTTATCTTGACTAGTTTCGCAGTTTTTTAGTAGCATATTTAGATCGCGCACTGCTGCAAGCATTCTATCTATATTAATTAGTTCGTGCAATTTTGCGAACTCTCTGTTTAACTCACAGAACTTGCCGGCTTGGTCTTCATGGTTGTACTTGCCTGGAAGTTGGTCATTGGAATTTTCCCTACCTTCGTTTTCTTCACCGTTTCTTTCCATTGTGTGTTTTGCTACCTGTCCTAGCTGGGGTTCTTGGAATTGGCTGGTTGCTTTGACCGATTCCGAGGAGGTCGGAAAAACCGATAGACTATTCCTTTGTTGTTCTCTGATTTGCCAGATGTTATTTTTGGGAATAGGCGCTTCTATAAATTGTGGGGGATGTCTTTCTCTGCCAGCGTCGTCTCGTCGATAGGGTTTTCTGGTGCTATTTGTGTTCTTTTTCTCTTCAATGTTGTTTATTTTACCTAAGTACACAGCACAGCTTGTGCTATTTGACATGTGACCTACTTCCTTGCAGTTGACGCATTTTAGTTCATCATTTTCGTTCCTGTTGCACTCTTTGGTTAAGTGTGATCCAGCACATTTTAAGCAAGCAGGTTTGGCTCTGCAGTTAGTTGTAGCATGCCCCCAGGCTTGGCATTTATGGCACTGAACTATGGCTTTCTTGTTTATTAATCTCTCCCAGTAGATGCGCGTGTGTTGGATGACGTGCGTCTTTTGTTGTAGAGTTTTAAGTGTGACATCACTACTTGTTACAACCATGTACATCGGATTGATTGTTTTCATAAGGAACACTTTTTGTGCTTTTATGTTATTTTCCTGTAATTCCTGCAGGATGTCCATTTCTTCTATTTTTGAGTGTAGTCCTTTTATAACAAAAGCATGAGTTTTCTCAGATTTCGTTGCGTATGTATGGAATTCATTTTCAGGTGATTTTTCAAGTTCTTCGAGAAGAAGTTTGTATTCGTTCAATTCGTTTACGTATGTTGAAGTGTTATTTTTTGTATATTTTATGTTAAATCCTTGTTTCACTCTCTCCTTTAGATAGTTTATTAGTTGTACGTGTTGCTTAGTCTTACCATGCATTATTATTACTGGTGGTTTTTCTGCTTTTTTTTCTGAATTTCTTGATGTTGATTTATTTGCTGTTTGGGATGTGGTACCGCTTTCCTCGTGTTCCATTAGTTCTTCGTCGCTGTTGTCCGTGTCCTCGTGATCTCTCAGAACTTCGTAGGGATTACTTAGTTGTATTTCTTGTGAGTTTTCAGGGAATTTATTCCACTTCTTCTTTGTTTTCTTGTTTGCTGTTTGTTCATCAAATTCCGTAATGTCTCCGTTATTTTTCCTTTTATTGGCTGTTTTTAGCTTTTCCGCTTTTTGGGATTTGATGAACGTCGGTAACTCCGACATTGTCGGATTATCGTTTTTAATTACTTCTTTAAATATCTTTGTTGCACTGTCACCACGTGTCACTATATTATGTTCAACAGCGCGGTTTCCCGCCACAGTTTCGTTGCTTTGCTTTAACAATATTCTTAGTATTGCAGTTCGCACTGATTTCTAAACTTTGTTGACTATTTCTAATTTAACAGATTGTCACTACACTAGGATTAATTTAGAACGCCACTGGTGGCTTTGACTCACTGTCTTCGCTCTCGAGGCAGGTGTTCACTCTACCGCTACCTAGTTGAGAATACACTACCACAGCGTCGAATATCACTTGTATCACAGTATTGACGAGTTCCAGCAACGTTGGTGACTTTGGGTAGGTGACCAGAGGTCTAAAAGCGTAGAAAAACGGTTGCAAAATGACCCAAATAAATTTTCCAAAAGTGTTACAAAACAATTTGGCTTCAACATAGGTCGGTATGTCAGTGTCCTTTATTTCGTCCCCTTGATACTAAAAAAAATAATTATAAAAATGGCCCGATTACCAAAATTCTTACCTTATGATGTTCTAAATGGTATTTCTTGAAACTGATCGAAACGGGGACCCCAATGGGGAGATTAGCAAAGAACCCAAACACGCGGTTAGCCATAGGTCGGCGGTGTCCGAACGCCAAATTGTGCGAAATTTCGTGAACAGCTTCAATTAATTAATTAAAGCAATTAATTCCTCGCTCGCAATTAAACCTCACCTAACATCAACGAATGGTTGATGACTCCCCCGAAGCAATAGGCGACCAGAAGGATAGTGGGCCAAGACCTGTCTTTCATCACGAACAACATCGCCAATTGCGCCAGGACCATGCCGGTCACCACCCATTTGAAATTGGGATCGTAACCAAAAAGTTTCTTGATTTGCGGGTACTTTTCTGGAAAAATCGTCGTAATTAAGGGGGAATCGGGCGAAACGCGATTCTAACCTAAAATAACTTTTCGCCGGCTGGCATGGGGCTCCTCGGTGTAAACCCATTCGAAGTCGGTTCTGGACACCTGCTGACCCATTTTCACTGTCGCCGATCGCACTCAACAATCAAATTCGGCCGCAATCACCAAATCGCGTTGATCATCTCGAAAAAAGCGGAAATGACGAGATTACGTCATTTTTCTTGTGTCAACTGTCACGTAGGCGCTGTTGCCAAATCGACCGTTAGTCATCTTTATGTTAGTCACGCGGAATTAATTACGTTATCAATTATTGTTAAAAAAAATGTCGTCGGTGTTGTTTGGTGCGTTTGCACCCCCCTCTGGTTGATTAGATTAGAAAAATTGAGAGGAAAGGGAAAAAAAAGTGGTAATTCAACGAGGCCCCGGAGGGATTCGAACCCTCGATCTCCTGTTTACTAGACAGGCGCTTTAACCAACTAAGCCACGGCGCCGATACTTAAAAGCTAATTTTAACTGTACTTAAGCCCGGTAACACTTTATTGATTTATTAATTCTTTTCATATCATTTTAATTATTCCAGATTTTATTGATAACCCCCTTTAACGATTCAAGGTATCAGATCCACGGATTAACCCTCAAAAAAGGGTAAATAAAAATAAAGCGGTTATTTTCTTGAGAGATGGGTCGTTACAACTACCAACATTGCGGCGCCAAAATCACCATAAACGTCAAAATCGACCAAAACATAACCTAGAAATCAACGATGTTGTTGAGTAGCTAAATCGCTTCAAAATGTCCCGACCTCCGCCAAATCGCCAAATTTCGGCGAAAATCCTCAAAGAGTTGCAATCGGGCGTCATCCAACCTCTTCAACAACTGAAACTTCTCGACCCAAACTTCCACTGGAGTCAGTTAAAATACGAAAAAACCGGCGATACGGCCCTGCACAACGCCTCACGATCAGGCCAAATCCACGTCGTTCGTTATTTAATCGATTCTTTCGGGGGTGCAGGTGTCGATTGTAAGAACAACGACGATAAGACCGCTCTGCACGAAGCGGCTCAATTTTCGCAGTTTGCGTGCGCCAGGTTGTTGTTGGAGCACGGTGCCGACGTTAACGCTTTAAAACGGGGAGATTGGACGCCGTTGATGTTGGCGAGTACTCGAAATTGTCGAGAAACCGTCCAATTATTGTTGGAGAATGGTGCCGGAGTCAATTACTGCAACAAAGACGGTTGGAACGCTTTACATTTAATATGCAGGGAGGGCAACGGGGAAATTTTCGATATTCTCTTGAGTTACGGGGGTGATTTTCGGGCGAGAACCAAAAATGGACGCAGTTGTCTCCATATCGCTTGCCTCCATCGCCGTTTAGATATTGTTAAAAGACTCGTCGGGTTGTTAGATGTTAACGAAAAGGATAATTGTGGGAATACTGGTCTTCACGAGGCAGTTTTGGGGAGAAGTGTGGAAATTTGTAGGATTCTGATCGAGGAAGGTGCTGATGTTGATTGTAGGAATTGTGTTGATTTTAGCTTGTTGCATCTAGCCAGCAGTGAGGGTTATTGTGATTTGATCGAGTTTTTGGTTGGGGAATTGAAATTTCACGTGAATTTGGTGAATTTGAACGGGGTAACGCCCTTACATTGTGCTGCTAGGAAGAAACAAGTGGAAACGTGCCAGTTTTTGGTCCAACTTGGAGGTGATCTTGGTTTAGAAGACAAGTTTGGAAGGACTGCCTCTGATTACTTAAAATAATTTTTTTTGTGATATTTTTTATGTTAATATAGGTCCAGTATTGATTGGGACTTTTTTATGCTTGACACTTCAATTTCAACTCTTGAAGATTCGGATTAATAACTAAAATAAGCTTTTCAACTTTTGAAATAATCATTTCAACTTATAAGCCATCAAGATCAACCTTTAAAATATCTTTTCAACCTCTAAAGTACTCATTTTAACCTAAAATCTATTAACTTCAACCTCTAGAACTTTATTTCAACCTCTAACCATTTCAACATAAAGCTCATCAAGTTCAACCTTTAAAATAAACTTCAACTTTTGAAATGACCATTTCAACTTATAAGCTATCAATATCGACCTCTAAAATATCTTTTTAACCTCTCAAGTACTCATTTTAACCTAAAGTATATTAACTTTAACCTCTAAAATACCATTTAAACCTCTAAAGTAACCATTTCAACCTAAGATTTATTAAGTTCAGCCCTTAAAATAAACTTTTCAACTTTCGAAATGGGTATTTCAACCACTGAAGTAATCATTTCAAACAATAATGTATCAATTTCAACCTTTGAGGAGCTTATTCTAAACTTTTAAATGTCCACATCCTTACATTAATTATGAAAATTAATATTAACCTTTGATACAACCAACTCACCTCTCAAATATACCTTTAACTTCTAAGGTAACCATTTCAACCGAAAATCCGTCTAGTTCAACCTCTAAAATGAACTTTATAACTTTCGAAATAGCCATTTCAACCACTTGAGTAATTATTTCAACTCATAATTCATCAGTTTCAACCTCTGAAGAGTTTAATCTGAACTTTGAAATTGCCACATATCCATATTAACTTTTGAAATTAATACTTTAACCTATGATATAGTCTTTTAAACTCATAACTCATCAATGTTAACCTCTACATAGCTTTTCAACATTTGAAATACCCATTTCAATTTCTGAAGTAATCATTTCAATCTATAAGTTATCAATCTCAACCTTTCAAATGATGTTAAATATCTTTTTAACCTCTAACCATTTCAATCCATCAATTCATATCTTTAAAATAAACTTCCCGACCTTAGAAATGGTCATTTCAACTTCTAAAGGAATTATTTCAACTTCAAAAGCTTGAAGGTAATCATTTCAACTCTTACAAAGTAATCTTTTGAACCCATAAACCATGATTATCAACCTCTAAAATACTTTTTTCAACCTCTAAAAACAACTTATGCCGCTTTTAAATATCGGTTTCAACTTTTTAAATGCCCACATATCCATTTTAATTTCTAAAATAAACTTTTCAATCTAAAGTAATCATTTTAATCCATAAACCATCATTATCAATCTTTAAAATATCTTTTCAACCTCCAAATAGAAATTCTTTTCTTTTCAATATTCATTTCAACCCTTTAAGTTTCTACGTATTCATATTAACTTTTAAAATAAGTTTTTCAATCTTTCAAATATTTATTTCAACTTTCAAAGTAAATACCAACATTTGGGTTTGCTGGACAATTGCATTTCATTCAAGAAAATGTCATTTTCACTGCAGTTCGATTTGAAGGTCAAAATTTTTTTTAATCTGGCGTATGAGGCGCAAAATTTTGTCAATTTCACTGATCGCCTTGTTGGTCACCTCCAAACTGGTTTGAAACTGGCGATCGTTGCCCTTCTCGAACTTCACTTTTGCCTCCTTGTACTTCCCCAACGCCTCCCTGTACTTATTTTGGGCCGCATTGTAATTTTTAGAACTGTGAGCCTCCGAATACAAATTCCTCGCTTGTTCCTTTAACGCGGTCGCCTCGTTGAATAGACGATTTCCCTCGATTTTGTTGTCGACCAAACTGATGTTCTTCCTGTATTCCCAGTTGGAATCGTTTCTTTCCGCTTGTTCAAACATGGTTTTGGCTTCGTTAAATTTGGCTTCGTTAAATTTGGCTTCGCTCTCTTGATGTCTGTTACGAATCTCGTCCAATTCGGCCTCCCAGGCTTCTTCCAGATAGGATTTTCCCCGTAAATTCCACGTTTTGGCGATGTTGCTGACGATGGACACTCTTATTGATTGTTGGTTGGCTAATTTTGAAGCTCTCTCCAACTTGTCCAAAGCTTCTTGGTATCGTTTTTGGACCATCAGCGCTTTTGCCTCGTTCTCCAAATTTTCTGCTTTCATATTCTCGAGCTGTACTGTAGTGTTCTCGACTGTAATTTCAATGAAATGGTCCGGCTTTCTGGCGTAAGTGATATCGTGGTCTCTTCGGATATGGAGGAAATTCGGACTGGCTTCACCTAGGGCGTACTTCTGATTGATCTTGAATTGGTCCATGGTACCGTCCCGGAAATACAACTTCATACCGAATGGACAATTGATTGCGTTCGCGTTTACTTCTTCGCGGGCTGCTTTTGATGACTTCGCCGGAATCGAAGCAGATTGGAAATTTATATCTGGTCTGCTGTTGCTGTCCCAATCGTAACTGTCTACATCGTACACTTCGATGTTGACTATGTCGGTGGAGGTGTTGTTGGTTATTTTTAAGCCAGTTCTGAAACTGCGGCCCATATTGTTCTGAGGTGTTTTCTTGGTTTACCTACTGTCTTTAGACTGTGACCCCCTGTACTTTTGACCGGCTTTATATAGGTCATTCTCAGCACTGAAAATGCGCACTACTCTGGAGGTGTCAATGGTGGGGGTCAAGACTTGACCACTGTCCCCCTAAACGATTCTTCGCACAATTTAGATCCTGGTCTAAGTTTTGAGAGCAAATCACTATATTGAAAAATTCATAAAAAATTGACAAATTTATTTAGAAGATTGAGAATTTTTTCCCTAAAAGTGTACCATTAGCACTTTCCAGTAGGGTAGACACTATTGTGGTGACAGATTTCGTTCAGAACTTATGATTTTTCTTGTAGATACCTTATGCAAATAAATTTTGAGCCCTCCAATAAGTTAAAGAATTTATAAGAAATTAACAAACTGATTTAGAAAATCAGAAATTTCGGTTCTAAAAGTGTACAATTAGCGCTTTCCAATAGGTTATAAGTCGTTGTGGCATGACATCTGGTTCAGAACTTATGATTTTTTTGAAGATCCTGATGGGCTTGTAAAAAATTGTGGAAACTAAAGAAAGTCAAAATAGGTGAAGGAGCTAAATAAAAAATCATAATCAAGTAACAATGTTGCTATATTGTTTTTTTGCACAAAACTGCTCGGTTTCGAGATAGTTTTGAACAAATTGTAACCACAAACTGGAAATCCATTCCAACCAACAATAGAGGAAATAACATGTGGTTTCAATAAAACATATAAAATACGAACAATAACCATAGTTGAACACTTACCGTTTAACCATCTAGGGCAAAGGTCTATTCTTAACTTCCCGCTACAGGCAAGAGTAAGTTTTATGCTCTTTACCATTGATATATGATATTCACGTCATAGTATCAGAATATTTTTTTTCTTTTAGAAATCGCCAGAAAATGAAACGATTTGACCACAAGAAACGCGTCAAGGAGCGTACAGGTGTCGATACTTTGGCCATCCCCACTCCGATTATTGTCGAAGCAGACCCGGCCATCTTGACCAAGTTCATGTCAGACGAACCCTACACCACTGAAGACATCACCAAATGCGCCAAGAACTTGTTCCGGACTTACAACTACAATTTCCAAACGCAATTCGTCTTGGTCGACCACACCCAGCAGTTCAGCAAGGTTTTTGTCGATCACCAAACGACCACCACGCCAATCTTCGTATTTTTCGAAGACAAACGCAACTTTTGGTCGACTTGTTGTTTGGTAGTCAACAAGAATAACGTTACGGTTGTTTATAAGGATTCTACAGGAGAGAATATATCGTCACTATTAAAGGAGCAAATTTTAGAAAAGTTTCCTCAATCCAACTTCTTGGTCCACGATAGTGAAGACCAAGAAACGTACTACAAGAACGCCCCGATTTGCTTGAGGAACCTGCGAATTATGTTGGACCAAACCAAAACGGATTTGGCAAAATTTTTGATGAACTTTAAGAAAATTAAATTTTGCACCCAACAAGACATTGTCAGCTATCGAGTGGACACTTTGACCAAAAACACCTACGAAATCGCCAAAAACAACAAATTCAAAACAAAATTGAAGAAATTCATCCAGAATCTTCCACATCAATTGGCGAGAGAAGCCGAAAATTACCGAAAAGTTTTGGCCGCCGAACTGAGCAAAGAAGAAAACGAAATTGACACCGAAAAAATTAAGGAGGCACGCCGAAGTTTCCTCGACGAGAAAAAAATGGAAGAATTCCAAAACAACTACAAAACAACCAACGAAGCCGGCGCCATAAAATCAGAAATAGAAAACGAGTTTCCCGACGAAATCGAAAAGTTGCTGGAAATTTTCCTGATGCTCGACAACATAACTGTCGACGACCAACTGGAGGTTGCCCTAAGAGACATCAGTAGAATCCTCGAGATCAATTACGAAGACATCAAGCAGTTTTACCGGAACAAAGAGGAGGTTGTTGATTTGAAAAAGAACGAACTGAAACCGGGCGATTTCGCAGAAATCGACAAGGAGTTGAGGAATCAACCACCAAAACCGTTCCGACCTCCAACAGATGTTAGTTCTCTTGAGCAACTGCTGGCGGAAGCAACTTTAGGCATCGACCAAAATGACACCCCCGGTTTTCAGAAGACGACGTCAAAACTCTCACGGGAAGAATTGAGGAGTCGCTACGAGCATAACCAAGAAATTTCTGAACTTGAAGCAAAGCATCGAAGGGTTAAGGAACTGTACAGTGACAATTGGGAAAGGGCCGATGCCAAAATGTTGAACCAATGGGCGAAAAACAAACGCGCAACTTCCCTGGGCGACGACGACGACGATATTTGCGAAGCTATAGCGATTTTGGATCGGGCCTTCTACTTGGTGAAGGGACAGTTCCGTTTCAGGGACAGCCAAATTTTGGCCGCCCTGTAGTGGGATCCTGGAAAAAGCGATTGCGACCGAGTTGCTTCTAAGCAACCGAAAACGGTTGCTTTGGATAGATATCAGCCGAGTCGCAATGGGTTTCCATCGGTTAAACAGAGAGTTCCAAGAGGCTATCGCTTTTTTTGGTGTTCCGAAGGTGCATCCCTATGAATGGCATTGGTAGATGACGGCTTAGGGGCTGGATTTTTAGATATTTTCAGGTACAAGTGGAAGGGTTATAGCCTCCGGCACCCAAGTTTACCTGTTTTTAGTAGAAACCGTTTCTACAACTCCAAAGGTGCTGCTTTAAAAGCGATTCTTCGGATATTGCATATTTATCGTTATTTGGAGATTAACAAGGGGTTTTTAAATAATCTTTATCTTGTTGTTCATAATATGTACCAATATTATTACTTTTGTAGGTAAAAAATAACAATTTTCATTTCCGAAACCATTTTTAAATGATCTCTAGATTATTTGAATTTCTTCTTCAAAACGTGCTTGCAAATTTTACAAAATCTTAATCTCGACTAACATTTTAATTATTTCCTTGAATAAACGTTATATCCCAGTCAACTTGGACATTTGTAATTACATTCAGAAAAAATATCTGTAAACAAAAGTCCTAGGTACAATCGTACCATAAAGTATGTTTCTATACAAAATAATATCCTCCACAAATTTTGTTACATTTATAATAATTTGTTGGATTCATAACATACAGTAGCTTATATTCTAACTCTGTCAGATTGAAACGCAAGTTTGAATCCATACGCATATCTCAATTTTTGTATACAGAGTGTCCCGGAATAACTGTTACAAACTTGAGAGGCGCATATAAAATCAAAAAATTAAACGGCTTTTCTTAACAAACATGTTCTCGAACACGGTTGATAACGGAGGAAGAGTTCTTGAAAATTGTCGTAACTCTTGACTCTTATGATCAATTTTTCCGAATGTTTGCACATGTACTACTGAATTAAGTTATCATGTATCGTTAGTATCCATTTTGATGAAAATCGCACGACACCGAAAAGTAGCCAATAGAAAAATAGAATTCGATGTCGTTTCTATGACAATGTAAAAATTTCCTGAAATTTTTTTTCCGGAAATTTTATTCTTATGCATGTTCCACTCGGGCTAATTAATACGTTTTAGAAATGCATTCGAAAAAATTTCCGGAAATAATCAATGCACTAGGAATATTATAAGTGACAATTGTTTAGTGTATTAAAGTCCACGAGGTTTACGTTCACGATACCTACTTAGGTTAGGTAGTTTGAAAACTTTTCACCTTAACAAATTGGTGAAAAATGATTGGTTTCGCATTTTTGAAAAGATCCTCCCCTAAACCCCTTCCCTCCAAAGCGACCGAAATCGTAAAGATAGCGACTCGATCGCAATCGCTTTTTCCAGGATCCCACTACTGATCTTCTTGTTGGGGAAACGCGACCAAGGCAAACTCTGTCAAATTCAAACCGGGGAAGGTAAAACTTTGATCGTGTGGATGGTGGCGGTGGTTAAAGTTCTGCAAGGTTACACCGTCGACGTCATCACCAGCAACCCGGTTTTGGCCCAGGAGGGCGTCGACGAAAACCGAACCCTTTACGACCTCTTCGGATTGACGGTGGCCACCAACAACGCCGACGATACCAAAGGGGAGAGCAAAATCGGGTATACCGCTGATGTTCTTTACGGGACCATCAGCAATTTCCAGTTCGACTTTCTGCGGGACTCGTTCGAAGGTTACAACTTGAGGAGCAACAGGAAATTTGGCGTGGTCATCCTGGACGAAGTTGACAGTATGTTGATCGATAACGGGGGGCATATCGCGAAATTATCGTCGCCGTTTCCTGGAATGGAGTGTCTCAGGTACGTTTACATCAAGATTTGGCAAGAACTCCACAAGGCTGAAGGTTGAAGGTCAGGCCTTCGGCCGGACCTCGCGGCAAGGCAACAAAGGTAGCGCCCAATTGGTGGTGCGAAGGAGCGAAATTCTCGAATTGGGAATCGATTCCGTCGCCATTTTTGATGTTATTAAAGAGCGACGCAATTTGAACGAAAAACAGAGATTGGACGAAATCAAGACCGTTCTGGTGAAAGAATTGAATTTCAAAGATGAACTGTTCGGCCATTTTTCCAAACTTCATTGCGACCTCAAGAAAAGGGCGGCGACCCGCAAAAATTACATCGTAATGAAGGACTTGAAGGAGTCCTGGGCGTTTTGGTTGGAAAAGAAAAATTTCAAGACCGAAAATTTGGGCAATCGAACACCACTAGAGGAATTCAAGAAGTTCAAAAAAGACGCCGCCGCCATCATTAGGGGAAGCGTGAAGTTCAACCCTTTCTACAACGTGGCTTTAGGGGAGTTCTTCCTGGAAGACGACAGGAAGAAGGCGCGATACTACTTCACCAAAGCCGTGGAGATGAGCAAGGGAAACTCCTCGTTGTTGTACGGAAGTTACTTGAAACTCTTCGAGGTGGCCGTGGAGGACGGTAACCAATTCGTGGAGAGGTTCAAGAAAGCGATAGCAAGTGTATTTTTTATTCCCGTCGAAAAAAACGATAATTATAAGATAGAGGCGTTGAGGAATTTGGAGATGGCCAAGGAGGGAATTTCGACCGAAATTGACTATATCGAAAAATTTTTGGTGGTCAAAGAGGAGAACGAAGACTTACGTTTGATTTTGAACCAAGAATTGATTGGTGGCCACAACTTGTTCCTCAAACATCTCTATTCGAGGCTGACGGGTTTGAAGATCTTCCAGGGCAACATCGAGGAGTTGCTGAGGTCCGTTAGATCGATGTCAGATGGCGTGGCGATCGAAGCAAAATCGCCCGATTTCCTGGATAACCTCAACAACGACCAAGCGACCCCCCACGAAATTCAGAAACTTGAAAGTATAGGTTTGGGGGTTTTGTACGCGGTTCGACAGGTCCACGACGCCTCCCATGTAGTTATTAGGGGGGCCCAAATCCAGATTGGGGCCGGAATCGCGGCTTTAGCCGCCGGAATAATTTTCCCGCCCGTCTTCCCTTTCATGTCCGCGATAGCGGGTCCTTTGATCTCCGAAGGGATAATCGACATAGCCATGGAGTTGCTCAGTCGAGGAACTTCCGGTTTCAACCGAGCCGACTACATCAAAGGCAAATTCATGTCGTACGGGATAAGTCTGTTAACTCTCGGCGTTTCCGCGGTGAAGCAATGCACGAAAGTTTTTACCAAAGCCATAAGTTTCGTCAAAGCTCTATCGACGGCCTTGAAGAACAGCAAATACTTGACGAAACTTTGCCAGAAACTGGCCGTTCACGTCGACAAAATCGAAACGTTGCTGACCAATTTGCTGGCCAAAGCCCAATTCGGCAAGTTGAGCAAACTGGAGCAATTCGAAGAGATGAAGAGGCTCCAGGACATCGGGGACACCGCCAAATTTGAAACTCTCGGCGGCACCAAATCGTTCAACAAGTTACAGAAGTTGAAAGCTTCGGGGAAATTGAGGGAGTTGAACCGAAAAGAATTGCTGGTGGAAGGGTTGAAGAAAATCGGAAAAGACGTGGCGATGACAACGGTGAAAAAAATCGGAAAAGACGGGAAAGACATTCTCGAAAGTTTCAAAAATTCGAAAACTTTACCCAACATTGGAGACGCCACCATTACACTCTTACAAGACCGTTTTGGGAAAGAAATCAAAGAATCTGCCAATCACCAACCAAATTTAGTTGCAAAATTAAAATTGGCAGACCCGAACAAAATCGAAGAAGAAGTCGAGGATTTTTTGAAAACTCCCCAGGTCGCGGTGGTAGCGGAAAAAATTTCGATCGCCATCGTCGATGAAGAGACGAGTTTGGAAATTTTGG
This sequence comes from Schizotus pectinicornis, assembly GCA_951805265.1. Lineage (NCBI taxonomy): Eukaryota > Metazoa > Arthropoda > Insecta > Coleoptera > Pyrochroidae > Schizotus > Schizotus pectinicornis. The sequence goes on along the minus strand of OX638210.1, from coordinate 10,882,086 downwards.
CTCTCGACCCCGAAACTGTCCTCTCATCTCCGGAAATTGCGGATTTTGGAAAGAAGTTGGCGCAGCATTTGGAGAAGAAATTGAGCGGAAACGGCTGTAATAATAACGTGGGGGAAATTCTCGAGAAGATTATCAAAAATGTTGGGGATAAGCTCTACGATTTTGTGGTGAATTTCGTTCAAGAACGAGTACGGAAGAAGCAGAATTTGTTTGAGGAAGAGGCTCCAATTACGGATAACTATTTGGTTCTGAGAGTCAAAACCGATGCTACTAAGGAAGAAGTCAAGAGGGCTTACAGGAAGTTGGCGTTGCAGTACCATCCCGATAACAATGTCAGCAATCCTCGAGCCAAGGAAAATTTTGAGAAGATTAAGAAAGCGCACGATGTCATCATCGGGACTTTTGAGGGACCAGAATAGAGTTTTTCGCACTTGGCCAAATAACGAATTTATGCTTCAAACTTTCAAAGAAATTAAAATAAAGACACACTTGAATCAATAATTTTTTTTTTATTTACGAAGGTCTTCTTTCTCAAAGAGCTTCTTTCTGAAGCGGTTCAAAATCTATCAAGACATTCAAATGGTCATATCTTCAAAAGTACGACTTGCACATAAAAACTAACGCCAGATTCGTGTTAAGCGGTCTGAAATCTACCAGAATAAGTCGTAAAATCGATGTAAAAAATTTCAATATTTTCGACTTTTTTTTTCTACCACAATCGATAGAAATTCGAAAATTTTCTAAAATCGACATCGTTGCTGCAAAGACCTGGAAATTGACGTTTTATTGTGTAATTGACATCCCAGAAATCAAATTTGAACTCAATTTGACTCTAAAATCGGCAGATTTTTTGTAAAATTTCAAAAACCTCCAAATGTCAATTTTTCTCCATTTTCAAACTCTTGTAACTTTTGAACCGGGACACTTATATCGAGTCCAGATACATCAAATTTATCCACGTTTTAAAGGCTATCCAATGCTGCAAAAATGAAAAATCTACGCCTTATAATAAGACAGTTAAAATTTTCGATTTTGGTGGATTTTGACGAAACTTTTGAATCAAAACATTCAAATGGTCATATCTTCAAAAGTACGACTTGCACATAAAAACTACCGCCAGATTCGTATTAAGCGGTCCGAAATCTACCAGAATAAGTTATAAAGTCGATGTAAAAAATTTCAATATTTTTGACTTTTTTTTCTACCCCAATCGATAGAAATTCGAAAAATTTTTAAAATTGACATCGTTACTGCAAGAACCTGGAAATTGACGTTCTATTGTGTAATCGACCCCCCTGAAATCAAATCTGAACTCAATTTAGCTCTAGATTCGACAAATTTTTTCTAAAGTTTTCAAAAACCACAAAATGTCAATTTTTCTTAATATTCAAATTCTTGTAACTTTTGAACCAAGACACTTATATCGCACCTAAATATGTATATCAAATTTATCCACGTTTCAGAGACTATCCAATGCTGCAAAAATGAAAAATCTACGCCTTATAATAAGAAAGTTAAAATTATCGATTTTGGTCGATTTTGACGAAACTTTTGAATTAAAACCTTCAAATGGTCATATCTTCAAAAGTACCACTTGCACATAAAAACTACCGCCAGATTTGTTTTAAGCGGCCCGAAATCTACCAGAATAAGTGATAAAATCGATGTAAAAAATTTTAATATTTTCAACTTTTTTTTCCTACTAATTTTCGATTTTGGTGGATTTTGACGAAACTTTTGAATCAAAACATTCAAATGGTCAAATCTTCAAAAGTACGGCTTGCATATAAAAACTACCGCCAGATTTGTGTTAAGCGGTCCGAAATCTACCAAAACAAGTCATAAAATCGATGTAAAAAATTTCAATATTTTCGACTTTTTTTTTCTACCCCAATCGATAGAAATTCGAAAATTTTCTAAAATCGACATCGTTGCTGCAAGGACCTGGAAATTGACGCTTTATTGTGTAATTGACTTCCCTGAAATCATATCTGAGCTCATCTTAGCTCTATAATCGATAGATTTTTTGTAAATTTTCAAAAACCACAAAATGTCATTTTTTCTCAATTTTCAAACTCTTGTTACTTTTGAACCGAGACACTTATATCGAGTCCAGATACATCAAATTTATCCACGTTTCAGGGGCTATCCAACGCTGCAAAAATGAAAAATCTACGCCTTATAATAAGAAAGTTGAAATTTTCGATTTTGGTCAATTTTGACAAAGATTTTGAATTAAAACCTTCAAATCGTCACGTCTTAAAAACTACGACTTGCACGTGGAAACTACCGCCAGACTCCCAATAATGTATTCTCCTCCACCAAGATCCGTAAACAAAATATAAAAATAAATATTAGCGACACCCGTGTTGACAAAACCATTTCTTCGGTACAATGTTGAAGTGGTCGAAAATTTTTGGCCCACCGTCGAGATGCCAAAATTTCGGAAAATTTGCTATGCTCTCTCTGGGATCTTGACCGAGCTTGACGCTTCTGGGTCAGCCTCGTCCTTGAGTCCATCAGAAACGTGCCCAATGTTGGTGAAATAACAGGTTTTCGAAGACACTCCCATTGCATTATCAACGAACTGATCGCCAAAATCCCCGATTGTGACACTCGAAACGTTCAACCGGAGACGCTTCCGCAAAAACAACAATCATCATCACCTCCCCCGATTTGGCGGCGACGAAACTGAATTATTTAGAAGTTGAGGTGTGCGCCAAGAAGTGAAGATCAACATCGTCGTTGCCACAAGTTAAGTCTGTGATTGCATCTTCATTATCCACTAATCGTTTTGTGTTGTGAGTCTATGTCGATAGCGATTTCGTCGTCAAACATTATTGATAGTTGTTTGTGTTTTTAGGTAGAAGGACGTTATCTGTTTTGTCTGTGATAATAGTTAGTTACGCTTTACCGATGGTACGTATTCAACTAATTAGATAAAATTCTCTTTTTCCATTTATAAAAGCGAAGCGAAACGAAACGAAGAAACAACACAAAAGTGTTTTTTTCCCGAAACACCTTGATATTTACAATTAACCAGTTTGCCAATAGCTTTATCGCACCATGGATGTTTCACGGTCCCCCATTCGTCCACAATTTTTTTTCTCTTACCCACAAGTTGCAACTCGACTCACGATAATAACAATAACTGGTCACTTCCTCCTCACAAGTAAAATTCCAGTTTCATGACGAAACTAAATTGCGGGGAAAACGCAATAAATTAACGTTTATTTTCGAAAATTCCGTCATTAACTTAAAATTTCTGTAATTAGAAAAAATTCTTGACCTTTGACGGCGAAGATCGTTCTTTTGTCCTTCCGCGACCCCGACACTGGTGTTTGTGCGTAGGATGAGCTAAGAAGTGCGACGGGAAAACCCGCCTCCTGGTCGCTTAGTAATTTGGTTTTCTTGTCATCAATGTTTTTGTTTTAGATAGGAACAGAAATGCGGTTTGTACTGTTGTACGTCCTGTCGACAATGATGATGTTATTATTGGTTGATTCACAACAATTGATATCGCCATGTCCGCGACTTTTTAAATACGAACCGAAAGGAGCCGAGAACGATAGATGGTACGCTAGTCTCACGCTTTTGAGCGAGGCCGAACTGACCGGCGTGTGGTTGAGGCTAATTTTCGACAAACCCTCATCGCAATTAGGGGTAAGAAGCACAACGTCAAAATTACCACTAATTTGAGTGACCTAAAGTAAAGTTAAGACAAAATTCTCTACAATTTAAGTCTTAATCACAACAATTAAAAAAAATTAAGCTTAATTATCATTAATTTGGACGAGTTAAAGAGAAGATAAAAGTCATCTTGCATTAATTACACCTTAATTACAACAATCTACTGCTAATTACGCTTAATTATTGTTGATTAGGGTACGCAAAAGCTTAAGTTAAAACTTAAATTGTTTGTATTAAACCTTAATTACCACAATAAATGTTAATTGGGGTTAATTATTTATAATTGTGGAGAGTTGAAGTAAAATTGTGCTATATTTTGCTTCAACTTTATCTTAATTACAATAATTACTGTTAAGTTTCCTTCATTAAGATTAACTTGAGTAAAGAAAGTTTAAATTGGAGCTTGAATTACAATAATTAACCTTAATTAGGTCCAATTATTTCTTGATTTGCGTAAGTTAGGGAATATTAAGCCTTAATTTATTTGAATTTTGTCTTAATTATAGCTTATTTTGCTTAAATCTGATCTTAACTACTACAAATTTTGTTAATTACACTTAATTATTGTCAGTTTTGAGAAATTAAGACAGCTTTAAAACCAACTTTGGTTAAATTAGATCTTAATTATTGTTAAAATGGGTAAGTAGAAGCATAATTGAGGCCCACTTTGCCTATATTTGATCTGAATTACAAGAATTTGTGTTAATTAAACTTAATTATCATTAATTTGGGCGAGTTAAGGCCAAGATAAAAGTCATTTAGCATAAATTACACCTTAATTACAACAATCTATTGTTAATTACGCTTAATTATTGCTGATTAGGGTACGCAAAAGCTTAAGTTAAAACTTAAATTGTTTGTACTAGACCTTAATTACCACAATTAATGTTAATTAGGCTTAATTATTTATAATTGTGGAGAATTGAAGTAAAGTTGTGCTATATTTTGCTTCAACTTTATCTTAATTACAATAATTACCGTTAAGTTTCCTTCATTAAGATTAACTTGAGTAAAAAAAAGTTTAAATTGGAGCTTGAATTACAACAATTAACCTTAATTAGGTCCAATTATTTCTTAATTTGCGTAAGTTAGGGAATATTGAGCCTTAATTTATTTGAATTTTGTCTTAATTATAGCTAATTTTGCTTAAATCTGATCTTAACTTATACAAATTTTGTTAATTACACTTAATTATTGTCAGTTTTGAGAAATTAAGACAGCTTTGAAACTAATTTTGGTTAAATTAGGTTTTAATTATTCTTAAAATGGGTAAGTAGAAGCATAACTGAGGTCCACTATGCCTATATTTGATCTGAATTACAAGAATTTGTGTTAATTACGCTTAAGTATCATTAACTTAATGAAGTCAAAGCTACGATAAAAATTAATTTGTATCTTATATAACTTAACTACAAAGAACTAATATTAATTAAGTCTAATAATTAATAATTAAAATTAATAACATTAATTCTTTGTAGTAAAGGATACAAATTAATTTTTATCGTAGCTTTGACTTAATAAAATTAATGATACTTAAGAGTAATTAACACAAATTCTTGTAATTAAGTCTAATTATTAATAATTAATTAAAATTAATTACAATTTTGCAGAACTGGTTTGGTGAGGTCGTGACGCAAGACAACAAGGAGTACTTGATAAAAAATCCCAAATACAAATTGCGGCCTAATTCACCCTATCAATTGAGGTTCTACATCAAGTACAACCCTGCCGAACCTCCCCCGATGTTGACCAGCTTCAGATTAAACGCCAAAACCGTATGTCCAGAGGACGGCAGCGTGACGGACGCCCCTGCCATAACGGGTCAACTGATAACCAGCAGCGAACTGTCAACCACCGCCAGTCCAGTCAGCAGCGGCGTCGTGTAAGTTCGATCAAATTCTGTCAGTTGTCAAAAATTAACAAAAAAAAAAAAATTGACAGTCCCGGAGTTGGAGGCGGTTTCAATCCAGACGCCTACCGACCCCCGATCGACGACGACGATTTCTTCCAAGGCGACTTCGCCGCCTTCGTCCGGCCCCAGAAACCCCTCAACACCATCGAGGCAGCTTGCGGAACAGTAGTGGTGAGTCGTGACGTCACAAATGGGAAGAGTGCGCACAACTTCGTTTTTGACGTTCGCGCATCTAGATGTCGACGATTTCACGAATTGTTTGTAGATGTCGCCACGCCCCTTGATCACTCACGGCCAATCAACTCACGAGGGAGAGTTTCCGTGGCACGCCGCGCTGTACCACGCGAAAGGGATCGATTTGACGTACATTTGTGGGGCCTCCCTCATCACCAAATACCACTTGATCACGGTGGCCCATTGCGTCACGACCCGCAAGTCCCAAATGCCCCTCAACACCGACAGTTTAGTCGTCTATTTAGGTAAGAAAAATTTCATCCCCAATTTAAAAAAAAATTATTTTTGGGGCGCAGGTAAATATTATTTGAAGCGCTGGTCCAACCCCGGAATTCAAGATAAACACATCGAGAAAATCATACCGCACCCCAAGTACAACGCGCAGAGTTTCAGCAATGACATTGCCATCATCAAGTTGGCGTCGCCTGTACAAATCACCAATTACGTGAGGCCCGTTTGCTTGTGGGACGAGGGGGTGCAACTGCAAGCTGTCATTAACAAAGCTGGTGAGAATTATTATTCAAAGAAATAAATAGAAATCGCGACCTGAGTCGCCACAGTGTTCCCTTTTTAAGCAAGTAGAGAGAACCTTCTTCGATTTCCAAACATAATTGGAAGCGTTTCACTTTTCGTTACGCATCCTTTTTTGGGATCAAAGATTCGCCATAGTGTTTTCTCGATCTGAATTTGGCAAGTCTTTGATCCCCAAACATAATTAAAAGCGTTTCACTTTTCGTTAAGCATACTTTTTACATTGGTTTCAGTTAAAAAATCGCCGGTAAATTATCCAAATTTTTTTTCTACGTTAACGTAAAATTGCAGGTACCGTGGTGGGTTGGGGCTTTGACGAAAATGGTCGGGTGACCGAGCAACTGACCAAAGCCCAGATGCCCATCGTTTCCCAAGAAACCTGCATCTACTCGTTTCCCGATTTCTACTCGCGATTCACATCGAGCAAAACGTATTGCGCCGGTTTCAAAAACGGTAACTACCCCCTTCCTCGCACCCCCAACCCCTATTATTTGATACGCTCCCAATCAATTGAAGGTACATCAGTTTGTAACGGCGATTCCGGGGGCGGCATGGTCTTCCCGAAAATGAATTCCAACCCCAACAGCCCTGTCTACCAATTGAGAGGGTTGGTTTCGATCAGCGTCGCCTTGCAGAACCAACAGAAGTGCGACGCCGCCCACTACGTCGTCTTCACCGACGTCGCCAAATACCTCGACTGGATCAAGGCGTCGCTGACGTAACAGAAATTAACAAAAGAAAAAAAACAATAGGCAACAGTTATGTAACATACAGTACCTACTATAAATAATATAAGTTTTTTTTATTATTATTACGAAAAAGTTGTTAATTTTTATTAGCGCTGTCGGGTTCGTTTCGGCAAATTACCGAAATTCGGCGACTTTTTACCACTTTTGCACCCTTAAAAATACTGTCGTCGTTCTTCAAAATTTCGTGAGTGTAATCGAACCTGGCACAACCCCTCATTATGTACAGTGATCGTCTTTTCAACAGGACGTCGGCGGACAAAACTTTGTTCTTCTTGTGCACCAATCGCATGACGCTATTCGTCAACAAACTGAGGCCGGCGATGGTGTCGCCGCAAAACTGCAACCAAACCAACGAGTCAGACAAAGAAAAAATAATGGTGTTAAGGAGAGAAAGGGCAACCAAATCAATAAGTTAGAAAAAAAAAAGTGTTAAGGGGGGGGGGGGGGAGAGAAAGGTCCCTATCTTTTGCGGGTCACTATACACGGTTTAACCAAACCAACGAATTAGACAAAAACAATTGTGTTAGGGAGAGAAAGAAGAGAGGTGAGAAGTCCCTATCTTTTACGCCTCACTGTACACGGTTTAATGACTTACCCTGACGGCGTCTATGTGCGGTTTGATGTACCCCTTTTCGTCCAAATCGAGGATGTGGACGTGTCTGAGTTGCGCCACCCCTTCGGGAAACGCCACCTTCCTCACCCTGTCCAGAATCCTCGAATTCTCCTCGTTCCAGTTCAAACGTTCGGTTTCTCGAAACCCGTGAATCGCCTGTCAACCGTTCGAATCGTTAAAATAACCGCAAAACTACCAACTAACTAACGTCGTCCCAATGGTCGAATTCGTACTTTAACCGGTTCATGTAGGGTTCGATTTCGGCCATGATCGCGGCCTCCTCCCTCTCCGAAAGGAAATCGTCCACAACCGTCATGTTGGCGACCAAATCGCGGCCGAAATTCGATTTTTCCGACGCCAAAACGGCGCTCAGTTCCATGTACGAAGGGCAGTTCGGGCAAGCGGCTGTGAAGTCAAAAATTAGATTTTTTCGAAAGTGACATAACCTCAATTTCAAAAATTTTTCGAACTTACCTTGCGGAGGTGAGATAATTCCGGAAAATCGTCGCACCATCGTCGAGAGGGGTCCGCTGGACCGGCACAGGAACATTTCGGCACTATTTTCGTTAAAAATCTGACGTAACGAAGTTAGGTTAGGATTGACGTGACGTTTAATTTGGCGCAACACTCCGACCTGAATCCAAATCTAGTGGCTATGGCGCCAAACAAAACACGATCATTTTTGTCATGGCTTCGCTTTTTGGATGTTGACCGAGTTTAGGTGAATTCTAGAAAATCGGCGACCGCAATCGCGTTAAAAACACTCACCTTAGGCATTTGAAGGACTAAATTCGCGAATTCACTTAAATTCACGAGCAAATTGCGGAATTTCCCAGCAATTTTGAATATTATCGCGGAGCAGTAGAATCATGCGCACAAAACTAGGAGACGTCATTGCCAACTGCAAAAACTAAAATTTCCCTGACGTTACAATTAACGTTAGGCAAATTTTGCAAAGTACATCTAAATATTTTTATTTTTGCAAAAAGTCGTTGAAATAACGCAATTGGAGCGTTGCATTGTTGTTAAGCGTGACGTTAGAACGTAAATAAATAGCGTTATTAACTTTGCAGTAATTTTGAGTTTCTTGTGTTGGTGGTAATTTTTTTTAAATATTTATTATTCTACCCTAAATTAGAAGGAATTGGGCGATGAAAATTAAACAATTACGTGTTTATTTTTTTTGTGCTTCCTCGGCGGTTATCGGGGAGCTTACAGTTGGTTCTTGCCCCAACTTTAAAATTTCTAGTGACAAACTGATACCACCAGTCGCCACCATAACAAAACAAGTGAGTGACAGTGACAGTCAGTGACGCCATTTTCCTCAATTTGTCATACGCCATAAATCGAGCAAGTGACCAAACGACTCGAAAACTCGTTTGAACGTTATCAAAAAAAAAATTCCAGTACAAAAAAACCGTAAGTAAACAAAACCAAGTGCGACTCGACCCGTCACCAAACCTCCCCTATGCCACTTAACCCAATTACGTCCCTATCGCGATCAGCTGACGTCCCCTTTGTATCGTAATCACCACAAATGAGTCATTGCAGTGTCTGATTGTGGCCGTGCGAAGACAACAACGGTGAGACAGCCGCCCCTGACCTGAAAATCGTCGTAATTCTTTTGTTTTTGTTTCTTCTCGCAACAATGACGTCATGTGTTGCGCGTTTGTTTTTTTTTTTCGCCACCTTTGATTTGTCCATCTCCTGTAGACTTTGAACGATGGTTATGGTTCAGTTGTTTTTCTGTTTTCAGATGGCCAGCCGTAAAAAGGTCCTGTTGAAAGTGATCATCCTGGGGGACTCCAGCGTCGGCAAAACGTCCCTGATGAACCAGTACGTCAACCGGAAATTTTCCAACCAATACAAGGCCACCATCGGGGCGGATTTCCTCACGAAAGAAGTGACAGTCGACGATAGGACGGTGACGATGCAAATCTGGGACACCGCGGGACAGGAACGCTTCCAGTCCCTCGGGGTGGCCTTCTACAGGGGCGCCGACTGCTGCGTGCTAGGTACCCGACGGCAGCGTTGCCACATCCAAAAAGCCATATTTGCAACGTTGCCAGATCGACGTTTTGTCAATTGCCAACTTCCCCAATTGAAAATATGACGCGCAGGGTTGCCAGTTGTTCATTTGTTTTGGCGATTGTAGCGCCATCTTGCACAGTGTTAACTCTCTTAACTGAAGCTGGGGATTGCAGGGTTGCCGCGTCTCTTTAGAAGTTATTAAATTTCTTTTGCGACGTTGCCACCTCTCCTAAAATGGATTATATTTTCTATTGTTTCGGGAACATTGCGCCCCCCAAAATATAGTTTTTTTCTAAATGTCCGCTAATGACTTAAATCTTCCGGAAACATTGCCCCCCCCCCAAAATGTCGTTTTTTGCTTACTTTGTTTTCTCTTGGCGAAAGGTCGTCTGACGGTTTGTCGTTTTCAGTGTTTGACGTGACGGCCCCCAACACGTTCAAGTCGCTGGACAGTTGGCGTGACGAGTTCCTGATCCAGGCGTCCCCCCGCGAGCCCGAAAACTTCCCGTTCGTGTTGTTGGGCAACAAGGTGGACTTGGAGCCGCGGGCTATTTCGTCGAAGAGGGCGCAACAGTGGTGTCAGACCAAGAACAACATCCCGTTCTTTGAGACGTCGGCCAAGGAGGGTTTGAACGTTGAACAGGCGTTTTTGGCGATCGCCAAGAACGCGCTCGCCCAACAAAATTCGACCGTCGATCTCTACAATGAATTTCCCGACCAGATCAAGCTCACCAACACGAACAAGCCGAACAGCAACGGGGATTCATGCGCCTGTTAAGTTTGTTATTTGGTTGAATCTTTCAGAACTCCTTGATAGGTTTTTTTTTTCTCTCCTTTCTGCTCAATGTGATAAATATGGGGTTTTCGTTGCAACTACTCAAATCAAGTTATCCGAGAAATTATGATTTGCAATAATTATAACTTGTAAATAAAACTATCTACTAACTGGTTATAAGTAGTTTTACGTATTGTCTTTTTTTTCCATATTTGTTTTCTCTAACTGCGACTGGCGTCGCACTGTACCGACATTTTATTCAGACGCTTCTTGGTATAAATTATTATTATTGTATTTAAGTGTTCCATGTAGTAGGCTAATTATTATTTAAATAGCGTGTAATAGAGTTTATTTTTAACTTTACTTTTCTAAACCAATAGCGTGTTTCTGTAGCATAAACAAATTTGTATAATAGATAATATAATAAATAAATAAATAAATATGGCAAAAGTTTTCCATTGAAGATCACACACTATCATTCATTAGATCAATAGACCATATTTTTCCCCTTCCACCAGTAATTTGTAAGTTAAGCATTGCTTGGGACCATGCGCAAGCCAACGGGCATTTGCGCATGCGCTCTTTACTTACTCTAATCTATTTGGGTGGCGATTACATGGCGAAGTCGACACGGCGGTTGACGCACATTTATTGTATTTCCAAAAAGTACAACAAATAACAGGCATGTCATATAAATATTAAATATATCTTTGAGCTATACCACATCGATTGGGTAGGTAATTCGGTTCTCTACTCTACCTCTGCTATTCCACATATAAATTTACGTACGAAAATCTTTGAGCAATAACAAATGAATAAACGAACATTCGATTATAATAGGCGAATACAAAACTTCATTTTGGCAACATTCAATATAGATTTGGTGCTTATCAGGTGCAATCGGAAGATACTGAGGTCGTTTTTTTTTTTTTTTTTGGTTCGTCTAGGCCTTTGTATACAGGGCGCAAAAACTAACGAAATTGACCTAATTGTTGCTATCGTCAGTCTTAACGTGATAAACAAACTTGAGTGGTGATACCCTGCTTATACACCTACGTAATTATTGCCCTCTTATTTGGTTTCAGACTTGTCTACGGTCACGTATAAAGGTTTGTACAGCACGACAGGCTCTCTAAAAAAAACAAAAATTGTAAAAATTTCTAAAAAAAAAATAATTCAACAACTCACCTCGTATGGTGGTCGTTTCCGTCGTAAACTTGGCCCAGGAGAAATTCGGGCCCGATATATTGGCCCCCTTCGACGTGGGAACAGGCGTGCTCTACAACCAAATCGACGGCCAATCAGGAGAGACCATTTGGCTCTCAATTCAAACTTACCGTACTTAATAGTCGGCGTGGTGTTAGTGTTCGGTATTCGGAAGGGCACTGTCGCTACGGTGATCGGGAAACTGACCTGAACCACGTCAGAGTCCCTATCGTTGTCCAGGCTCACCTTAAACCGCAACTACCATCAATACCGGAGGAGGAACGTAACGAAACGACTCGCAATCAAGTAGAGGGACAATTAACAAGATTAAAGAGGAGTTTCGATTGGTTGCCGGTAGAGGGCGCAGAAAATGAGGCAATGGTCGAACGCCAACGCCACCTACAGTTATATTTAAAGTGACGCGTTTACGTATCTACAACTATCTATCTATCTACTACGTGAGTACGGTAAAGCTTAAAGCGTCGTTGTTAGGGTTCCGCGATTTTGGCGGAGAAACCTGTAATACCGGCCCGCCACTTACGGAAAGAACGTAGTAAATTTGTACTAATCTACAAATTCCGACAAGTGTCGTAGGCATCGGCGGTAGAACTAAGCTGTTGGAACTGTCCCATTTGCTGCGTGAATGCGGTTTGACGTGGCTGCCCCTGTAAAGCGATTGTTTTAATGTCGGTAAAATAGTTGGCGACATTACCGATATTCGAAAACGAGATGTTTGAGGTCCTTGCTCACGCCCAAAACGCCTCTGTCGATGAAAAACTCGCAACACTGTTCCAGACGCACTCTCAATTTGACCTCGTCCTCGCTCTGATTGTCGATGGTCGCCTTCAATTTGACGCTTTCCTTGCAAACGTACGCGGAGCGTTCGAGAACGCACCGTAAACTGACGGTGCCGCGTTTACAGCACCAACAACAGGTGCTTTGGCGGTCTTCGACCACCACGGGTTTCTACAAAAAAAAATCGTTGTTTAATAGGGGATGAAGGTGGAGTTTTTGAGGGGGCCGACCAAGTACTGTTCGTCCATGCAGTCGATGTGGGGACCGACGACGGTGAAGTACTTCATCCCTTGGGGTGGACTGGCGTAGGGAATGTCGATCGTTACTTTGAAGTAGTAGCGAATGCAACAGGGTTTGCTCTCGAAAGAACATGGAAGACTGGATTCGGGCAGGGAGAAACGAAAAGGGAATTTGTGCATGCCTCGAGGGAGAATGGGGATGGTCGTGTCCAGGTTTTTCTCCCCCCAAACCACGTGGCGCTCGTCGATGAAGTACTGGTCGTCCTTCACCTACAACAAAGAGTCAATCACTGGGGAGAAAAGTCTAAGTAGCGGTAGTACCGTTCTTCTGTCGCCTGACAGTAGCACCTTCCATTCGGCGTGCGCTTTGCCCCTCAATAACACTCTTATGGCTAGAAGAAAAGTTTGGTCGATGACAAAACAAAATTATTGTTTTTTGACTCACTTCGCAACTTGAAGTTTTCAACGGTGTCGAGGACGACGGTTCCATTGATGGTTTCACCGGGATAATAAAATTCTTTGTCTAGTTTTATGTCGAATTCTCGAATATAGTCCATAATTTTACGCCACTTATTTACAGCATTACGCCCGTTTTCGCTCCAATTACGTGTAAAACTGTACAATCAGCTGTTTGGTGTAAAAAATCAATACCGCAAGACATGCCCAGAGCGATTCTCTTCAACGTAACAGGGTACTTACGCAACAAAGGGACGAAACGTGCAACTGATTAATTAGGTCACTGATCATCAGAGTGGTTGGCACGATAATTAGTTTAAAAGCACGAAATCAGAAGTTGTAGGACCAAAAGTTCATATTGTTGGTAGCAATTTCTTTTATGCTTCATTCCAACTGCCTGACTCAATAGAGATAACGTAAGAAATTTGGGCGCTTTTGGGCCTTAATTTTTCCAAATTTCGGGCCTTAAAGTTTCAAATTCCCAAATCCATTTTTTTTACCCCACGATTCGCAGGAGTTAAGCCTTCCAATTAAGAAATTCTCAGAGATACAACTTTAAAAAACTATATGCGGGCGTTAAAAATTTCTTAAGACCAAAAAGTATCAAAAGTTCATATTAGTGGTAAAGAATTTCTTTACGCGTCATTCCAACAGTCCGACTTCATAGAGATATCGTAAGAAATTTGAGTGTTTTAAACCTCAAATTACTCCAGTTACCGATTTTTTAAAAAAACAAGTTCAGTTCAATGAAGGAAGTAAGGCGAGATGGAGGGTTCTGGAACAGGAAATTATTTGACAGCTAAATCGTCGCAACTTCCTATCGTTAATCAGCAGAATCTGCGCAATGGCGCGAGTCGGGGGTTTCTGGAACAGCAAATAATTTAGCAAAAAGACGATACGGCAGCCATTTTAAATCAGTGACTAATTTTACTCTATTTTCTCTATTATGAACAATAATTATTAAATTTTAGGAGACTTGCGGGAACACGTCGAGGGATTCTGGACAAGAAGCCAAACACGTAATTATTAGTTTAATAACTTCATATTCATAATAAAGTAGATTGCTTACGAGAATTGACCATTTGACCATCAACGCCGTTTCCCCCACCATCAATTGACGTAAATTTCTTGAGGAGAGGTGAGAAAAGCGCGGTTGAGGTCAAAAAAAAAAACTCTCGTGAACAATCGACATCCAAAACACTATAGTATTTTACATGTCAATTGTTTGCGAGTACAATTTGACAGGTTAAAAAATTACATAAAACAAAATTGTACACGAATAAAAAACGGATCAATATGGAAAAATACGATGAGGCTGGGGAAGCACAAACAACAATTCCTGATCATCTAAAAAAAATTCCTTACGCTCTCGGCCTTCGCGGGCCGTTTCTCCGTCGTCAGTACATCGAGTTAACAGCCAACAATCTGGAATGTTCCGTCGTGACACAACAATTTGACACGAGATTCATTAAAATTACAAAAATCACAGAATTAAAACAAACAACCGACTGCGCGCACACACTATCAAATGTTAGAGTTGTTAATCTTCTGTTGGATCATGTCCAACAGGATGTCGGAGTATTGCTGCATAACACCGACGGCGGTCGTCGGCACCCCTGTCGCCTTTTTCGACGCCAAATCGTTGAGCTTCTTCACGGCATTCGTCTGATTAACGTCGACGCTCCCGTTGCATTGTATCATTTTATTAAAAACGTAATCGTGCAAGGCCTTATGCGTCCGCAATATGGACAGTTCCAAGCTTTTGGCGGCGTCGACGTTTTCCGGACCGGAATCGCCGCGCAAATCCGTTTCGTTCAGTCGGCTATACAGAACTACGACGTTATCGGCGGCCTTGATCAGTTGTTGCGTGACGTCATCGTTCAATTGACTGGAAACTGCAAAAAAAAAAAAAATTAGAAAAAAAAACTAAAAATTGTTCGGCAAGAATTACTTTCGATGCTGGAGAGGTCGGCGCTGCTCAAGTTGTCGTTGTTGACCAACGTGTCGTCCAAGTCGGGCTGCACCCGCTCGAAATGGATGAGGTGACGCGTCCCTAAAACCAAAACGACCGGGTTCAGTCGACAGATGGCGCTCAACTCGCAAAATAAAGAAATCTACCCAAGCAAATGCTTTTTGTACCTTTCGATTTGTCCTTGAGGTGTCTGCGAGCCGGCACCGGAGCGCCCTCCTCGTACGTGGCCCGACTCCTTGGCGGCACGACTGGTTTCGTTGTCGGTTCGTTGTCTTCGTCCGACGACGAACAGTCGACACCGACCGTGTTCAAATTACTTGTCGAATACGAACGTTTCTTTCTGCTCTGCAAACTTTTGTTGATCTTGTTGTGCGAACTGATTGTGGGACGCATCAGACGCGACATCTTCTTGTCGGTCGTCTCGTTCTCCGAATCGGACTGGTTCAGCACGCCACTGGAACGACTCCGCGACATCATTGAGTTGTTCTTCGTGTACCTCGAACCCGACCGCGACACTTGCGGCTTTTTACCTGAAACTGAACGGATTGAGGACGACGGACGACAGATGGCGTTGATGATCGAAGTGACGCGGGGTCAGTGCGCATGCTTCGATCCGACCACCGCCATTTTGCGTCGAAGGGACGCAAAATGGAGGAACTCTGACCGATCATTCTCAGAAACGATTAAGAAGACTGGTAACAAACCTTTGACGGTGGACAAAAATCGCCTTCACATACGTTAAAAAAAAAATCGCACAACTTTTAAACTGGTGATCTCTCCAAAAACGTTTTTTCAACCAGTTTGAAAGTTGCTGCGTTAATAGAAGAAAAGTCGTAAGGTTTTAGGACTGGTAACCTCATCTGTCTTTTGGCGCTGGCAGATTACTAATTTTGAGAGTTGCCAAGTGTTAATGAGTCCGTTAAAATGCATCTAATGGTTATTGCGAATTCTTAGATTATTAAAAAATGCCACTCGAGCAACACTGAAGGTTGCTACTATATTTTCTTAAGTTTCTCGAAAAAAAATCGCAAGATTTTAGGGCCGGTAACCTATTAAGTATTCACAGATTGTTAAAAAAAATCTTTATTTTGAGCAATTTTGAGAGTTGCCAAGTGTTAATGAGTCCGTTAAAATGCATCTAATCGCTAAAAAAAATCGCAAAAGGTCAGGACTGGTGAATTAAATTTGTGAATGGTCCGCATCCCCGAAGGGCGTTCTGCGTACAGTTGGACATGCCAAAGAACGGCTTCGATTCGATCGAAAAAAGTCGCAAGGAGTTATGACTGGTGATTTATTGCGGATTCTTAAATTATTAAAAAATGCCACTCGAGCAACACTGAAGGTTGCTACAAAAATTATTAAGTTTCGCGGAAAAAAAACCGTAAGATTTTAAGACCGGTAACCTATTAAGTGTTCACAGATTGTTAAAAAAAATCTTTCTTTTGAGCAATTTTGAGAGTTGCCAAGTGTTAATGAGTCCGTTAAAATGCATCTAATCGGTAAAAAAAATCGCAAAAGGTCAGGACTGGTGAATTAAATTTGTGAATGGTCCGCATCCCCGAAGGGCGTTCTGTGTACAGTTGGACATGCCAAAGAACGGCTTTGATTCAACCGAAAAAAGTCGCAAGGAGTCATGACTGGTAATTTATTGCGAATTCTTAAATTATTAAAAAATGACACTCGAGCAACACTGAAGGTTGCTACAAAAATATTAAGTTTCTCGGGAAAAAAACCGTAAGATTTTAAGGCCGGTAACCTTTTAAGTGTTCATAGATTAAAAAAAAAATTCTTGGCAAATTTTGAGAGTTGCCAAGTGTTAAGAAAGCCCTTAAAATGCATCTAACTGCTAAAAAAAATCGCAAAGGATCAGGACTGGCGAATGAAACTTGTGAATGGTTCGCGTCCCCGAAGGGCGCTCTGTGTACAGTTAAGGTCGGCCGTGGACATGCCAAAGAACGGAAAAAAGTCGCAAGGAGTCGGGTCCGGCGATCACTCACCTTGTTCGATTTTGCTTTTGCCAACCACCGGCTTTTGCATGGCCAAATCGCTCAAACTGCAAGATCTACGCAAGCTGCTTGAGGTGCCGTTCTCGTCTCTATAAACTGAAAACGTGCAGAAAAAAAAAATCACCAAACACAATTTAAAGAAAAAAAACTTCATGCAACAAAGATAAAGAGAAAAAAAGTGGGGGAGAAAGGTGCGGTGATAACGGCCAGGCGACGACAAACATGCCCAAAAAAAAAAAATCACCTTTGGCCGCTTCCTCCACGTTAACATTTTTCACCTTCTGCTCGTAATTGAGCCGTCTCTCGACGAAACTGGGCAAACTCAAGTTGCGCCGTCGAAACTTGATCGGGGTGGCTTGCAACTTGGTCAAATCGTTGTAGTAACTTTGGGAACTCGTCATGCGTTCGTACATGGTCGACAACGTTCGCACTTTACCTTCGCACATGTTCTTCTTGAAAATGTCGACGAGAGTGTTAATTTTATGGATCTTCTTCTGGATCTGGTTCAAAATTTTAATATTTTCCAAAGCAAACTGGATACTTTCATTGGTGACCTTTTTGCGACCACAATCAAATTTCGAATAGTTACGCGACCAAATGTTGACCGATTCGTAATTAGTTTCGTCCTTCGGTTCGTTGTTCAAGTTCAACTCGAGAGAATCTTGGTCGATTTTCGTAACGAAAATCGTCTTATCCAAACTGTCGTAGAGTTCGTTCAAGATTCTCGGACCGCTGTTGCTAGTTTCGAGATCTCTTTCGAACCTTTTCTCCTTGTAACTCAACTCGATCGTGTTCTCGTCGGTGACCGCGAAATTGTTGAGGACGTCTTTTTTGCGGTTACTTTTGTTACTGTAGAAATCTTCCTTTTTGATGTATTCGTAAGAGGTTTTAGTTTTGCGCGTTTTCGAACTGTGCCGTCTCACCGCCTTCGGCGGCTTATGACACACCTTCTCGCTGCCCAACAAACTCTTCGTGAACAAGTGACGATCTAAACTCGACGTTTCCTGAACCTGCGTTTTATTCGTGTTCTTTTCGAATTTCAACGTGGAACTTTTGTAGGGACCTTTTTTACCGGCCCCGAAAACTTCAATGTTAAATTCGGGCTTGTTGTTCAAAACGTTACAGTATTTACTGTTGTACTGTTTATTTTTCGTCGCCATACTAGGAATCACCATTTGACAGTCCATTGAGGGTTTGGTTTTGTTCTTGAGATTGTTACTGTTAATTTTGGCATCGACGAAGAACGCGACGGGTTTCTTCGCTTCGTTCCTGACAATATTACTTTCAAACTTCAACAATTTTTTTTGAAACTCGACACTTGCCGTCGTTTTTTTCGCCACCAACTCCTGGGGAGTTGCGAAGTCGGTTTGAGTTTGTGACGTTTTCAGTTTGGCCGGAAGGGCGGCGCAATCGTCGATGTTCTTCGGCAACGACTGCGAATGACTGACGCGCGATTTTTGAGGGGCGAAAAGCGCCTCGAGAGGTGCCGACTTACAATCGGAATCGTTCGACAAAATACTTTCCATGCTGTTACAGTAACTTTTCGATTGGTCCCCACGACAATAATAATCGTCCAATTGATTGTCGTCGGACAAGATGCTGTCTTGCGAACGGTTCACGTTGGGATTCAAATAGAAACTTTCACTCTTCGGAATTTCTTCGACGTAAAACTCGTTCTGGTGGCGGCACAGTTCGTTGCTGGAAACGCAACGACGCGGCGCCGCCACGACCGAAGATTTTTTTTTCTTCATCCGCCCCCCCATCGATCTAAAACTGTAATCTTCGAGAGAATCGGAACTGAAATTTCCCTCCTCGTCGTCGGGGAGGTGGTGTTGTTTCCGGTCGAAATTCTGCTCGATTTCGTCATACTCACGGTTGAAATCGCGCGAGAACTTCTCGATGTCGCTGCAAATCTGCCGGAAACCCTCGTCGGTCGTCGCCCCGCTGTCCGCCCCAAAATCGACGAAATAACTGAAAGATTTCCGACTACTTTCGACCGTTGTTTCGTCGCGTTGTCGGACAAAATCCGAAAAACTCCTCTCCTCGCTCACCGGCGACACCGGCAAACTTTTGTGCAACTTGTACTTCGTCAGTGTTTTGTCCAGTTGCAATTTTCTCGGACGGATAGCGGCGTCGCTCGTTAATTCTACGTTTGTGAACAAATGCGAAAGCTGTGACGTATTTCTAGCTATGTCTTGCATGTAACAGCCGCACAACTGCAAGTCGATCGGCACCGAACAGCTCGACGTCATCGTCGAGTCGACGGCGTTATTGTTGTTAGTCGTGTTAGTGGGGGTGATGAAACAACTCGGGGGGGTGATTATGGTGTCGTCGTTACCTTGTTTTTTCGAGGTGCACCGGTCACGTTCGGGGATGTGGGACAGGTCGTGGATCGACTGGCTGTACCTCAACGGACTAGAATGGCCAACCTGGAAAAAAAAACATCTGAAGGCGACTTGACACAACTCTACTCAGTGGCTTGGATGATATTAAAAAAAAAAAACATAAACAACAGCAACAACAACAACATGAACAACAACAACAACAACATGAACAACAACAACGCAACTACAAAACTTTATTCTCTATGGCAAATTGTTAAAATGGTTTGAATGATTATGGTCAGCTACCCGGAGAAGGTTGAGAAAATTAAAAAAAATATATATATAAAAGTGGTTTGAATGAGAAAAAAAACTTGACCAGTTGTCTCAACTCACACTCTCCAACTTCTTTTTGGTTTCCGCGATCCTCTTGTTGAGCAACAACCTCTTCTTCATCGCTTCCGGATCGTTTTGCGTCTGTTTCACGGCGTTAATCGCCGCCATATTGACGTCGACGGTTCTCGTCAAAAACTTGGACGATATCGACGCTTTGCCCGACACGAATTTCGTTTCCGCTCCGCTCATACTTTCGAACGTCGACTGCAAACATTTCTCACGACTGACTAGTTGATCGAGCGACTCCGAACTGACGGAGAACAACGACGTCGGATTGCGATCGGTGTTGTCGCCGCTGGGCGTCGACGCTTCGTCGTCGTCGTCGTCCGAATCCAAACTGCCGAAAGCGTTCGGCGACGCCACCGACGTCGGGGGTTGTTGAATGAGGATGGCGGAGGGCAGCGGAGCCGCCCCCTTTTTGCGTCGTTGCGACTTGCGCAACTCGTCCTCGTCGATGATGGTCACGTTGAATTCGCTACCGCTAAAACAAAAGAAAAATTAACAAAAATTAGGTGAAGTGACGTCACTACCTGGCCGAATCCGTGTGGGTGGGGTAATAGACAGGTCTCTGTCGGTAGTCGTTGTCCGAATCGATGTCGCCGTCGTGAGCCGCCGATTCGAACCCCGTATCGGTGGCGTTGTCCGGAATCACTTTACGACTCATTGTAACGTTCATCATACTCTTAAAAAAAAAAAAAATTACAACCAAACTTCCCCTAAAAATTTTTGTTTAATTATTAAACCTGTTTCGTTATCGTGACGACGGAAGATTCTTTTTTGACCTCCTCGTAGGAGCTGTCTTTCGAACCGTCCGAATCGAAACCTTTGCCGTTGGACGGGACCGGAAACGGTGTGCCCGAATAAAAATTGGTGACGCCTTCGGCGCGTTGCGCCCATCGACCTTTCGGTGCGGCCACACTCTTCGTCAGTGCGGACGGCGCATTGGTGTCTTCGGTCAGTTGTTTCCTCGCCCACTGGGGCAATTGTCCGATGCTGAAACGGTAATTGGCGTCCGCCAAAGGATCGGCGGTGACGTCCGAAACGTTGTTGTCGTAAATTTCGGCATCCAACGTTTTACCTTGACGGATGGCCTGCTGGCTGAGGCGGGCGTGCATCGTCACGACCATGTCGTGCGGCACCTGCCACACGAAGATACACCTGGAAATTAAAAATAATGATTACAACCAAACCACAATTTCAATTTTCAACATTCAAACCACACGACATTCAAACCACACGACATTCAAACCACACGTCCAATTTTCACCACAAACGCTCAGGGTCGACCTACCCATCGCCACTGGCCGAAATGAGCCTCTTGCAGTCGTTGGTGAACCTCAGTCCGGTCGCCAGTTCCGAATGGCCGCACATCGTGGCCATGCACTCCCCCGAATAGTAGTCGTACACCGACAGCGACTTGTCGGTGCACGACGTCGCCAAATACACCCCCGATCGATCCAGAACCACCTTGATCAGCGTCCCGTCATCCCCCGTGCTCCCCTTGAAACTTCTCGTGTGTTTGCCGGTGTTGACGCTGTAAATTCGAACGTTGCGGTCCTGACACGCCGTTATCACGTGTTTCTGCCCCGCATCAATTTCCATATCGTACAACGTCGTTTTACCGGTAGCATTGCGTCCGCGAGTAAATTGCGCTTTCCCCCCCGCCTTCCCCAACGATCTAAAAATTAAACTTTTGTCCGCCCCACACGACGCCATTTGGACGCCGTCTTGATTGTTGAGAAACCGAACGGCCGTTATCGACGACGAATGATCGTCGAGAGTCTGAAGAAATTTGTAGCCCGGTTCCACGTCGAAGACGTGAAGGAGTCGATCTCGACTGGCGCTCGCCATTAATTTCGCGTTGTTTTCGTTGCCGAAATATTCCAAACATAAAACTTCCGAATCGTGCGCTTCGATTTTGCAACATTCTCGCATCGTGTCGGTTTCGTGGATGCGAATGTTGCCGGAACGATCGCCGGAAGCTAAATGTCGACCGTCGGGACTGATCCGGATGCAACGGACGCCGTTGCGACCGTCGTACGACGTCGTTTCTTGTTGTTTGTCGGTGTTGGCCGACAAATCTAAATCTTTGATGTACGACAAAGTTTTGTCGACGTAAACGATTTTGAGGAGATCGTTGCTGTAGACGTTACGACGGTAGATTCCTTTCGTGTTGCGTTCGGTCGGTTTGTCCAACGTCCAGACGCGGATCGTGTCGTCGGAACTGCACGTCAAGAAGCTGCCGGGCGGGAGAGGACTGTTAGGTGGCGCCATCTCCACGCCCCAAATACAAGCCGAATGGTAAAGAAACGAAAAAGATTTGCCGACACGCTTTATGTTGAAAACGTCCCAAACGTAGATGGAATGGTCGTTGTAGATGCTGGTCAACTTGTGGGTGATTTCGTTGTAAGTTATGGCGATGGTGTCCGGATATTTGGCGTCGGAAGGGGCCGTTCCCATATGGCTGCAAAAATTCTCAATTAATTAAATTAATTAATTAATCTGTCGGTGCTCACGTGATGCTGGTTCCTAGACTGACGTCGACGCCGACGTAGTGAGTCCGAGGAAGGGTCGTGACGAACTTGAGGGTGGCGGGGTCGAAACATCGGATGATCCCCTCGGCGCAACCGACGAAAACGTAATTTTCCCCCACCGTAATACAATTGGCGCTTGTCGTCTGCAATTACAGGTTTCTTTTTATTTTTTTAGAAACTTTTTCGGAACAACTCACCCTCAATTCCACCCATTTGTCTAAAAGTCTTCGATTGTTGAATTCGCACAACAAACCCGATCTGGTGATGGCGTAAGTGCTGTCGCGACATTCCGCCTTCCCGCAGGCCACATCACAGAAATAATTGTTACGTTGCTCGCCCAGAATCGCCGAACGTCCCATTAAGGGCACAGCCTCCTTGTACTGAAAAAGCAAACGGTAGCATCATTTCGGGTTAAAAAAAAGATGCACAAAACGGTCGACAACTAACGCCCTCTACCGGACAATAGCTTCAACTGTACGCTAACGCCCTCTACCGGAGAGTAGCACATCATTTCGGGTTAGAAAGATGCACAAAACGATCGACAACTAACGCCCTCTACCGGACAATAGCTTCAACTGCACGCTAACGCCCTCTACCGGACAATAGCTTCAACTGCACACTAACGCCCTCTACCGGACAGTAGCCATTCTCTTTTTCTATCTATCACTAGTTCGTTTCTCTCCTCCGTCAAATCTAGATAAGTACCTTTGTTTTGCCGCTTTCCAGGTACCAGAATTTGACGTGTCTATTGCCGACCGTAACGAAATAGCTGCCGTTCTCTGCGAACGCCACCGCCTTAACCTTGGTGCTGACTTTATTGCTGGCCACTTTGATGTTTTTCTTCCAATCCCAAACGTTCACGATCATGTCGTGTTGAGTACCGACGCTAACCACGTACTTTCCCGACGGCGAAAAAGCGACGCAATTAACGCCGTACTTGTGTCCGACAAATTCGGACACTTGTTGTGGTTGAGGAGCCATGCCGGGATGACTGGGCACCAGGTCGGAGAAGAGGTCCCATACTCGCACCGCCGGCTGATGACCCCACTCCCCTGAAACAACCCAAAAAAAAAAAGTCAAGAGTCGTAAATCACGCGCGATTTTCGGCGATCACCCACCCGTCACCAGGTAGCGTCCGCACGAGGAGAAAGCCAACGACGTGACGGTCTTGCGACTGGTGTTGATGATGTGCCTCTGTTGCTCCCCGTTCTCGTTGTTGCCGGTGGTGTTGGTGTTGAACAGGACCACCGTGCAACTGGAACAATTGAAGTGATAAATATTTATGCAAAAAAAAACAATTATCAAGCGAAAAAAAAACAAAACGAAAACTCGAAACCACCTGTTGATGCTGTAATCAAACAACGTTGTTGTTTTGTTCGGTTGCCGTTAGTAACGACAACTAATAAACGCTCATTACGTAACAAACGTGTTGGCATTGTTATTAACGTTTTCAATTTTTTTTCCCTCCTCTTCGACCTGCATTCTATATAGAAACCGTGCGAGATCTCCAATTCGAACGATTTGCATGTGCCAGTGTTGCGTGCCGTCTTACGTTCCGCTCTGACAAACTTCGGGGATACCTATCCTACCATTTTTTGTAATTATTGGGTTGTGCCCGATATCAAAAAGGGGAGAAAAACGGGCGAAATTGCGTTTTAAGAAAATTTCGACGACAACGTCGTCGCCGATGTCGCGCTGCCGTCGCCTTGGGCAAGGTTATGGAGATCAAACGCTAGTCGAGTACGAAAGGAAATCAATGTTTTACGTCCTACCTACATAGCTGCAAGCTTTTAACGTGGCTATGGTGATGGATTTTTTGCTGCCACTTTTGGCCAAATTGGAAAACGGGAAAGCAAGCCGCGACTCGCTCCGCGAGGGCTCGTTAGAATTATTTATGGTTCGTGAGCAATTACAGTGAAGAGTGCAATTGAAAAATTAATAAATTTCAGTCGGCAACTCCGCTAGAAAATATTAAATACTCATTTAAAAAGTAGCGGCGGTGGCCGAGGAACGACAATCACACGGTCATTTGAATGACACTTAGTTAAAGTTGCCGGCACGTTCTTCATCCGTAAAGTTCATAACAGTGATATAATTTTTTCGACCTTCTAGTTCCATGAACGACGGTCGTAGTTGGCTTCGTGAGAAATTTCAATTCAATAACTTCAAAAACAAATCGGTTACTTCAAGAAAACGAACGTGGAGATGTTGACTTGTTAAAATTCCGTTGTAATGGCTAAAAAAATGAAATAATGTAATTGCGACACAACATTCAAATATTCCAGCAAAAAAAAAACAATTAAAACGTTACGCTTCGCCTACTGACTTGCCGTAAAAAAAAAAAGTTCAAAACAGTGGCATAACTTTATTGACTTTGTAGCGCTATAGATAATAGCCTAAGCAGCAGTTGTTAAAAATTTCAATACTAAAAGTTCAAAAATGGATCAAACAATTGAAAAATAGAATTTTTAAACTTTTGAGAAATTAACTGACAGTTGTAGAAACGGTAGAAAAATTCAACAGTAAAATTACTAGACAAAATTCAAATATTTTGGTCAACAGCAATCAAAACGCTACTATTTACTAATTCGACGTAAAAAGTTCAAACTTCAAACTTTTTTGGCTCTGTAGCGGCGTTGTCAATAGCCCGAGTAGATAATTGTAAGAAATTTCAATGTCGCCGCCTCAAAAATGGGTAAGTTATTTAGGAAATAATTTTTTTCAGTACGGTTTAGAGAAGGGAATTTTCTTACCCGGCCGGATAGGCGATGGTGCCATCGGAGTCGGAGGCCAAAGCCGCATTGCTTGCAACAGTCACTCCCAGCACCTTCTCCAACTTAATCTGCAACCGAAAACCAAAACGTTTAACACAGTTAACAAGGCGCAAAGAAAAAAAAAATTAAAACGATGTGAAAACCGAGATTAAAAGACCCAACACCAAGCGTGTCCGTCAGCAATCAGCATCCGACTTTCATAAATCCTCTTTAGCGCGGCAAAGAATCTCCATGAAACTTCAATGGCGTTTTGCATAAATTTTCCACGCCACGGCCGTCGGTATAATATGATAACATTTGATTGACCGTGACTGTACCGACAAGACTTATTGTTGTAAAAGATGCCTATCGAAATTAAAATGAGGAACAAGAAAAAAGGAACGAAAAAAAGAAGAGAGAAAGTAAAACGCTTAATTATTCAAAAATTTTTCTCGTGCACACCAATTAAGGTTCAGAAATACGGTTGTTGCACGTCAAATTGCTTGACGGATAATTAAATGTTGATTGGCAAGGTCGCGCGCATGCGCGCTCCTTTTCGGGCACGTCCTTCAGGAAGTCTTGGCTCTACCGTGACGATGGTACCGGGAAAAATCGCGAATATTGTTTATTAACGCGAAATCGACGACATTACCGGATTGACCGTTTCGAGAAAACCGGTCAATGCCACCGTTACCTAAAGACGATGCTAATCGATTGTCGAGTTGAGCAAATTTGGAAAACTCCAGGAACTAGGCGCGAACAAACTTTAGGAAAATATCGGCCAGGATTTCTTTCCCCTATTGTCCCTCTTTTTACTCTTATACTACCAGTTGTTTTAGGGTCGTATTTAACAGTCTACCAAATTTACCCAATATTTTCATACAAAAAAATACTAAATGCTCATCAAAATTAAGAAAATCACATAATCTTAAAGCGACAACCAAATATTGATATAATGCTGGCCACTTATATATTTTGTTCGCCAAAATAACTTTTGTTGACCATAAATACTAAATGTTCACCAAATTTTATTCCGCATTTAATTCTAACATAATACCCAGATATTTAATTTTCGACAGTGTCTTATATTATTTAGCAGTTAAAAATACTATTTGTTGATCAAAAATACACAAGCAATAAAATGTTGTGCAAATGGTAAAAATTTTATGCAAAATTATAGATGTAGGTAGATGTGCTAGGGCAAGGAAAATAAGAGTAAAAATAGAAGTGGTTTGCGCAAAAAAAGATATTGATTTCCGTAATATATAAATGCTTTGCTGTAATTGGTTTGCATTATGTAAAACGTAAAACTTCTTTTAGTGGTAATTTTTAATGGTGCTTTAAAAAAAAATTACAGGGCCGTCAACTGACCTAGTACAAAACTTTTTTCGCGTGCCTCTTGTCTGGAAGCGCAAGCGGCAAGGAGAGATGCGCGAGCATATTTCATTTTTGGAGTAATAGAATAATTATTTGACGCACAAATAGTTTTTTGAGAAACACTAAATATAAATGGGTAGCGCAAATATTTATTATGTACAGCACGGACGCGTAACTTGAGCGTTCTAAATTTGGTGAACATTTAGTAAAATTGATAGACATATAGAATTTAAAATGTAAGCAATGGTAAAACAATACGCAGCATAGTGATTTTAGTGGTGATGTTCTCATTTTCTGATGTATAATAATTTGGGTTTTATGTAGATTTTTTGATGCTCATTAAATTTTCTGGTGGACAGTGCAAAGGATGTATAGTTTAATTTGGTGTACATTATATTTGTTCCCATTGTAGCGCGGACCGCAGACGAAACTGTCCGCGGTCTAAATTATCCAATACCAAGGATCGTTGCTGATACCAAATGGCATCCTCCAAAATCTCCTGAACGAAAGGAAGCGGGAGGGTTGAGAAAACGAAGTAACTTTTCCCCCCGCAGCATCCTATCGCAACGTTTTGTGCAATGGAGTTCAGAGGATGCCATTTGGCATCACAAACGATCCTTGGTAATTAATTAGTGGTAACACAACTGGGAATAAATCGGCAACAATTCGCAATAATTAATTAATTAAAAGAGAAACAAGACGCGCATCATCTCCACGACCTTGAGTTGTGATAAGTACGCAATTAAAAACGAAACTAAAACAAACGCAAACTCACTACAGAACAAACAGGAGAAAAACAAACAATAGTGCAAAAAAAAAGAGAAACTGGGCGGTGTTTTTGTCGATGATAACGCGGAACGATCCCACGATCCATTGACACGTCGCCGGGGAAAGAGCGAATCCGAAATGCATCTCCAGGTCACTGGGTCGACTAGGTCGCGGTGCTTATGCCATTTTTTGATATTAAAAATTATCAATGGGAGAATAGGAAAAAATTTCCCCTACCACCGGGTCTCGACGACGAACTTTAACGTTTCCAAACCGCTATTATAAATAATAATTTCATTTGTAACGTAGGTAGAGAAATTAGATCGAACCTAATTCCGTTCCCACCATCACTTCTCGAACAGTTACTTAAACAAAAGGTTGTTGGTTTTTTTTTTCGTTCGTTTGTTAGCCGGCAGCCGTCTTCTGTTTGCCCAAACTCGGCCGACATCGTGCTAAGAATTTTTCGACAATTTCCACACCTGTTGACTATGTAAATCAAACCGAACAAGGCTGTCTTGTTCAAAGTCTTCACTGTGTATTGTACAAATATATCTCGACGTGAAGCAACGATAACGATGCAACGAGTACGTGAGCATCACAACACGCGAGACACGTGGCGGCGATAGAAAATGGAAAAAATGACACTCGCGGTTTTCCGAAGAACTTCAAAAACGATACTTAACCTAGAAACGTCGTGTTGTAACCAAAAATAATTGTTGTGCCGCCATATTTGGCAAATGAACATTTAGGGTGGTACAAGGTTCTAGTTCCGATTTCCTCACATTTGAAACTTTTTTCTTCGATTCGCGAACTTAACTTACGTCACTGTCACCAGAAACAATAAGTAAGAAAAAAAAGTTCTCCCGCCAAAATATTCAAAAGTGTAAAAATGACACTTGGCGTTTTCCGACAAACTTCAAAAACGATACTTGACCTAAGAACGTCGTGTCGTAACCGAAAATAATTGTTACAACTCCATAATTGGTAAAAGAACATTTAGGGTTGTAGAACGTTTTGGTTCAAATTTCCGAATTTTGCAAAAAAATTTTCGAACTTTTTTAGATCCCTGCCACCAGAAACGTGGCAATATCGACACTGTTACGTAATTAAAAAATTTGCGACCGTCAGATGGCGAGAAGAAGAAAAGTGTCAAATCGCCCTCTTTTTCTGTCATTTCTATTACAAAATTCTCGCCTCATAACGCAAAATTTGCATTGTAAATAAACTTCTTTTACCCAATAATTATCTAACGCTGTATAAATAGTTGTGATGTTGTCGTAAAAATTAGCGAGTTTCACGATGCGGCCGTCAGAGGGTGAAGGCGATCTTCTTTTCGGAAAAGTATCGCCGTGTGTCAGTCGACACGCTAGATTGCCACAACTGAAATTACAAACAACATGTCGCGTTTCAAGTGTTGCAGATCGCCGGTCACTCGGATCGGAATCCAGGACGAGTAGGTAGATAGATACACAGTGGCCACCAAACAATCAACGAGACAACCCACTCGAATTGCATCCTGCTAATTCCCCGAACGGATCGTCTCAACATCGACAAAAGGCGGTGGCGATTAAGTGGGAATCGCTATTCTTTTGTTTAAATCTCCGAACAATCATCACACTTTTTTTAGATTTTTTTTTTTTTTTAAAGTCCCGTCATCACAGAAGGAATGGCAACGAAGCGATTCGTATTGACTTTGGTGGGACCTTCGAGAATGTATAATGTAAATCGTTGTGAAATTGCCATAAACTAACAGGTAAATAGTTGCAGCAGCTGTAAAAGAAACGAAAGGAATTGACCGCGCTAAAAATGCCACTTTCATTTTCTACAATTTAAATTGGCAACAGTGACGTAGAACAAAATTTTGCTCGATTCGAAGATGGAATAAAAAAAAAAAAATTTGCGACCAAAGAAATAAAAATGGATGTTGCACTTTTCATTGTGAAGCGATCTCGACAAAACTCACCATAATCGAGGGCGGCTTCAGAAACAAAATCGGATGTTGTAACTTGATTTATCTAGAGAACTGTCGAGAATTCGATTCGATACGTCAAACGTCATAAAAGTGAGGTTATAATGTCATCTCGAGAACTGTCGAGAATTCGATTTGATACGTCAAATGTCACAAAAGTGAGGTTATAATGTCATCTCGAGAACTGTCGACAATTTGATTTGATACGTCAAACGTCACAAAAGTGAGGTTATAATGTCATCTCGAGAACTGTCGACAATTCGATTTGATACGTTAAACGTCACAAAAGTGAGGTTATAATGTTGACGTTTCAAAATTTTACCGCCGCCCTTGACGCCGCTGTATAAGGCGACACGGCGCCCTATCGCCTCCTCGATCTTTGTTGCCCAAGCGAAATTATGCAAAATTAAAATTTTAAAAATTAATTAAAATAATCAAACACCCACCGGACCACGATCACCATTAACAAAATTTATTATTGTCAATTATTACCATCGACAAGGTTAATTGCAGTTAATTTCGTTAATTGATTAGGGTGTTACGATAATAACAAAAGAAAAAAAAATTACCTTATAGGTACAAACGATCTGCTTTTCGATAATCGGCGACGAATTCCTCGGCATCATTTTGACACACTACTGAGTTCCAAAAATTCGCGCAACAAATTTTTTTTTTTTAATTTATTTTCTCGTAAAATCCACCTACAACAAAAATTCCACCGTCAAAAATCGAGTAAACAACAACGACTCGCAACCGACCGAACCAGGTACGCCACTGATTTATCAATTTTTTTTTCTCCCGACTTTCTCCGCGATTTTAATGATAACGAAACTAAGAAGCGGTCGCCGCCGCCGCCTCCTTATTTGAAGGTGAAGTTCGATTAATAGATGGGAAAGCGGGACGCTCCGGGCGCTCCGTATAGATAGAACAACATCACAGACACGAAAACACGAGAAGAGAGCCTTGAAACGACCCTTGCGGCACCCCCTCGTCTTCGTTATTGGGAAATTATGCGCGCGGTCACTAAGGGTGGGCGTACACGGGCATACCGATAGAATATCGCAATTTCGCGTTACGTAACTGCGACACATGTTCGTGACAGTGGCGAAAAAGAGAAATTTTTTTTTTTTTGTTTTCGTCTCCAATCTCACCTGTTGCGTTATCATCGCGACACCCTCAAAACAATCTCGTCACGACACTCTTATCCCTCATCATCATCATCATCGTGATCACCACAACAAAACGCGCGATCAAGACCCATCGAGGTGGTACGTGCGACTAACTAGTCAGGTAGGTGGATGTGTGGAATCGGCGGGGGCCCCCTCTTTGATTGTTTCGTCGTGCCGGGTTCTGACGTTTCCTACGACATCCTGGCGAAGACGTGAGTCGACGACGAAAATGGTCAAGGAAAATTTTCATTTTTTTTCAAATTTTCTTATTTATTTTTTATTTGTTCGGTAGAGTTTTCCGGGGAAAAAATCGTTTGGGAAAGTTCGCGGCATCGAGTGAACGGTGGAACAAGGTGCAGCTCGAGTAAGTGGGCCTCT
This sequence comes from Schizotus pectinicornis, assembly GCA_951805265.1. Taxonomy (NCBI): domain Eukaryota; kingdom Metazoa; phylum Arthropoda; class Insecta; order Coleoptera; family Pyrochroidae; genus Schizotus; species Schizotus pectinicornis. The sequence continues at coordinate 10,851,212 of OX638210.1, read as the reverse complement.
AGGCTACAAGGTTTACGGTCGGTCCGGACTGGCATTAGAGTGGCTAAACGCAGGATGCACTTTCGTTAGTTGGTTCGATGAAGAAGAACAAGTTTGGTCTAGTTAATTTTCGTTATCAGTTCGCCGATTGGAATTTTCGCGATATTAACCAGAAGTGCGGTCGTTGATCTTATCTCCGGATTGATAAATTAGCTTTTCGGAGTTTTTGCGCTATTGATCGAGGCCCCACGCCGTCCGATACAACGTGGAAGAACTTTAGCCCGAAGCAATATAACTCGAATAACATAGACAAATTTCATCTAGATGCCTCGAACGACTTTCCGACCTTGATTTTTCAAACAGCGTTTTTGCGCAATTTTCTTTACTCAATCGAAATTACTTACAACAACTTGCAACAGTAAGGAAACTTTTGGAAAAGGACCGAAAATTAAACCAAAATTTCGACACTCAATCGATTAAATCGTTCTTAAAAATGTTACGGCGGAGTTATAAAGTTCAAACTAGTTTTATCGTAGAGCTCATCAAAAGGGCTTTAAAACGAGGTGTAACACGATAGGTTTTAAAGTTAAAACATCCAATGCTTTTTTGACCTTGAACTTTTCTTCTTTTGGCCTTGATTTTTCAAATTGCGATTTATTGCTCCACTTCCTCTTAATTCCAAATCACTACTACCAACACACAATTTTATTATAAATTTAGAAAAAAAAAATAAAAATTAGATCAACCACATCAAAAAATATCGTCAAATTGAGATAATAGGTGCGGTAATTGACTTAGAAAATTAAAAATAGCGTCATGGAAAAGTCTATAAAAGCACCTTTCAAACGAGGTGTCACATGATGACACTCCAGTTTGATCATCCGTAATGCCCTTTTGACCTTGATTTTTCAAACAGCGTTTTTGCGCAATTTTCTTTACTCAATCGAAATTACTTACAACAACCTGCAACAGTAAGGAAACTTTTGGAAAAGGCCCGAAAATTAAACCAAAATTTCGACACTCAATCGATTAAATCGTTCTTAAAAATGTTACGGCGGAGTTATAAAGTTCAAACTAGTTTTATCGTAGAGCTCATCAAAAGGGCTTTAAAACGAGGTGTAACACGATAGGTTTTAAAGTTAAAACATCCAATGCTTTTTTGACCTTGAACTTTTCTTCTTTTGGCCTTGATTTTTCAAATTGCGATTTATTGCTCCACTTCCTCTTAATTCCAAATCACTACTACCAACACACAATTTTATTATAAATTTAGAAAATAAAAAATAAAAATTAGATCAACCACATCGAAAAATATCGTCAAATTGAGATAATAGGTGCGGTAATTGACTTAGAAAATTAAAAATAGCGTCATGGGAAAGTCTATAAAAGCACCTTTCAAACGAGGTGTCACATGATGACACTCCAGTTTGATCATCCGTAATGCCCTTTTGACCTTGATTTTTCAAATAGCGATTGTTCCATATTTTTTCCGCTTATGTTACCTTAGAACCCCCACTAAACAATTGTAAGAAATTTTCCAAAAAAAAACATGATTTAAAAAAAATTAGACCAAAAATAAAGGCGAGACGACTAAGAAAAAAATATTCTTTAGTGGACCTCTGGCATTACCAAGCCGTCACGATCGAAAGTTCCGACCTTTCCCACAGAACTAACAAAATCGAGAGCAACCGACACGATTTTTCGGCGCGCCGGCCAGAGGCGGCGAAACCGTCCGGGAAAGGGGGTCAAAATTAATGACACACACAACAACGAAAACTTACCCTATCGGTGATCCTTTCCTTGTTCTTGCCCCTCTTCAACCCCGGCGCCCTCACAACCTTCCCCCCGTATTCCTCCATTTTTTTTGTTTCAAACACCACGTCAACTCAAAAAATCACCCATCACAATTTCACAACAACACATCCTCTATAATCCACACCCGTGACGTCACCGCTGTCTTTATCGATAATCCCTCTTATCATCGGACGACCGGCAGCCACCTGAAATCAACAACAAACGCGATAATCAAGCAAGCGAATTCGAAAGTGACAGTGGCGGACAAGAAAAAAAAATGAGGGTCGTCGACTCGATTTCGACAGTTACTTGATGGTTGTTCAGTTGTTTCGGTCAAACTGGAGCTCGACTCGCCATGAGAAAACGCAAAACGAAACAATGTCGGATTGTGTACACGTACGTACGGTACGCGCCTCTTGCTATTATCGTCATTACTGTTGAGAATTGTCCCGAAACAAAGGAACAAGGCGACGATTATCCCCGACAAGAACAAACAAAAATTTCGATAGTGACGTCCCGGATCAAAGTCGTCGTCGTCCGCGATTATAGTTAATATAATTAATTTAATTTTTAAACAGTTGGCCGTCCTGTCCCTGTCGAAGGACCAAATCGAAACAAATGACGAAAGCGCACCGCCTTCTACGGCAATAATATGACCAGGAATCACCTCGAATCGCAACAACGGCGACGAGGAAGAGGAAACGAACAAAAGAAGGCAACGAAACGGTTGTTGTTATCGTTGTTCACTTGTTTTCCTGTTATCAAAGGCAAGCTTCGAGTAGGGGGTCACTTGATTGTCAATCGACTACCTTTTTTGGAACGGGGTCAACTGCAACAAAAAAAAAAAAAAAACTAACTAGACGCTAAAATAATTTCTTCCAACAGGTGAGTCACTTTGACATTGTGGGTTTCGGCCGCCCACCAAAAAAAAAAAACAAACAATCGATTGAAGACGAATAATAATAACAAGAAGTGATACCAATGGAAGAAAAAAAATTAATTGACATTTGATTGGCGGTCGTTACGTCACTGAATCGAGATGGGCCGTTGAACTTCTGCTCGCGAATTTCTAATATCGTCGAAAGGTCGTTCGGTTTTGGAACGCGACGGCGAGGTGATAGAAGCTGCCGCAAATAAACATCTGCATTGTTTTACGCTCGATTAAGTGGAAAATTACGGTGTTTGTTGATACGACTTTACAATGTTAGGGCGGATCGCCCGCTCCGATGCGGGTCAGAGACAATTGAAGAACGACGACAATTATCCACCAATTTGGAGCAATAGAGTCATAAATCACGTGCGGCCCACTCGACAATTAGACATGTGGTGATTGCGAGAAGGCAACAGGGTCATTTTTTAATTTCGCCAATTTTATCCCACTTCTGACGTTATTATGGCGTCCCACTTCTGATGCTCTCCTCCAAAAAATATTCAACTTTCTTCCCCGTCTCGTCCAAAAATCCAAACAGTCACTAAAATTTGAAAGAAAAATTAAAATGATCTACATTATTGTCCCACTTCTGACGGGAATAAAAAAACCGAGGTCTAATCCAAACATCGTCACTAAAATTAGAAAAAAAAAGATCTAAATCATGGTCCCACTTCTGACGGGAATGAAGAATCCGAGGTCTAAGTCGTAATACGCCACTGCTTGTATTGGTCCCACTTCTGATGCAAACAAGGAATGCGAGGCTTCAGTAGTATTACGGAACTTTTTAATTGTCCCACTTCAGATGTTAGTCCTCCTTCGGCAATAAAAACCGGCAATTTCGAGAAAATTGAAGTCCTTTCGCTCTATCAAATTGCAGCACAACCATCCCGCTTCTGATGTTTAAAGAAACTGAGTTCCTTTCGCGTTATGAAATTTCAGCACAACCATTCCACTTCTGATGTTCGAAGAAATTGAGATCCTTTCGCGTTATCAAATTTCAGCCCAACCAGCCCACTTCTGATGTTCGAAGAAATTGAGATCCTTTCGCGTTATCAAATTTCAGCACAACCATCCCGCTTCTGATGTTCGAAGAAATTGAGATCCTTTCGCGTTATCAAACTTCAGCATAACCATCCCACTTCTGATGTTAGTTTTTTTTTTCTGGCTCATTAGCGGCACCTTTTTTATTCGTTTTTTGGGGGCACCTCCGACCAGGCGCTATCAATAGAAACCGCAACGAACCATTCCCATGAAGACCGTCAAACCTATCGACGGCGGGCATCGTTTCAGAGTTGACTGGGCACGTTCAATGTCTCGAGATAAAGCAACAAAAATAAAACGGTTATTGCACAATCGCCGGTCAACGGTGAGGTCGGTGGTAACAGTTAGATCTCAAGAAACTGGACCGTAAGGAAGAGGCCCCCCGAACCCGGAATCTAGATCTAGTCACCTGGAGGTCCGGCGACGTTATTCAATTGTTTCGCGGGAGGAATGTTTGCCTAACTAAATAGCGGCGGCGCTGGATACGGCATTAATCAAATTAAGGTGAAGGGACATGCGATTTCGAGGCAGGGTTAATCGATAGGGGGGCTTCGCCCCCTAATTAGCCACCGACTGACAAATCGATAGTTAAGTCTCGAAATTTCGTTGTCATTGATTGCTTGATTAGTTAAACGTCACTGTCGTTGCGGAGGGTAAAAATTCAAGAGGGCCATGACCAATCTAAGTCTACACTCACTAGATTTGGGCAAAAAAAATGCGAAATTTTCGCTATTTCAACAGAACGACGAGTGGAATTTGACGACGACGACAAGAACTGACGACAATTACCCGTTCTATACGCAAAACACGGCAATTATCGGCGAGTTTATGTAATTTGCGACGATTTAACCGAAATGACAGTTGAACGAAAAACTTAACCTAACAACTGGGAATTTTTGTTAATTGATCCGCCACCGTCGCGGAAAGATCGTTAATTACCTAATTAAAGCGTTGTCTGGACAGTTTCAATGCAACAATCTCGAGAAACAACACGAATTAACACAACACTGTCACCAACAAACTAGAGATAGCGCCATATTGGATTGGGAAAACGTCAGTCAAGGCTACCCCATTCGTCGGAATTGATACGGGATCTAGCTACTATCGCTCTAACTTAAAAAAATAAAAAAAGTGTGGAAATGAGAAAAAACCATTTTTGAAGTTCGTAACGACCAAACTGGACGTTATAAATCAAAGGAGTAGTAAATAAAATTATTCTATTAGTATTGTCGATAGACTGGTAGATCCCGTAACAAGTGATTTTGGACGAATTTTGACGCATTATAAAGTGCGGGAGCAACAAGGACAGAGACTAATTTTTTTGACGTCAGTGGCGGCGGAATCTTAATTTGACGCAGGGTTTTATTTCCGCGGATTAAAGATAAAATAGTTAATAAGCTAATAAGCAGTTTACAACGAACGTGGCGGACATACAGAAGCACAATTGGAGGATTAAAATTCAATAGTAATTAACGAGCGATAGTGATGGATATTGCTGGCGGCCCGACTGGACAAGATAATAAACCATTTCCAAAAACGTCATTATGACGTCACAAGCTCCGCCTTAACCAGCTAGATCTCATCATGACGTCACAGGCTCCGCTTTAATTAGCTGATCAGGCACCTCTGCAGCCAACCCTGTTTTCTTTTTCAATTTACAAAAGGTTGAGACTCGGCCGCGATAAAGGAAGAGTTTGGTGCGTATGTGGGAAACTAAAAACAATTTTATGTTTTAGCAATAAATTTAATGGTTTAATTTTTAAATTCTGTGCATTTGTTTTCTGGAAAAAAGTGCTGTTAAATTGGAAAACGTAATAAATTTCGAAAATTTACCGCAACTGTAACATTGTTGAAAAATGTTTCCAATAGCTCGAACCGGTTCTGGTGAGGAAGTAGTTGGAAATTTTCTCCTCGTCTAGGTGGGGCACGTAAAAAAAGATGTGAGCAATCTTCAACTTCACCGCTTCTTCGTTCGACGGTATTTTCACTTGGTCCAGATTTTCTACAAATCCAAAAATTATTGTCAATAATCCCAACAACTCCAGCCTCATTATGTAATCGAAAAAAAAATGTACACCAAATTAAACCATACATCCCTTGCACTGTCCACCAGAAAATTTAATGAACATCAAAAAATCTAAATAAAACTCAAATTATTATACATCAGAAAATGAGAACATCACCACTAAAATAACTATGCTGCGTATTGTTTTACCATTGCTTACATTTTAAATTCTATTTGTCTATCAATTTTACTAAATGTTCACCAAATTTAGGACGCTCAAGTTACGCGTCCGTGCTGTACATAATAAATATTAGCGCTATCCATTTATATTTAGTGTTTCTCAAAAAAACTATTTGTGCGTCAAATAATTATTCTATTACTCCAAAAATGAAATATGCTCGCGCATCTCTCCTTGCCGCTTGCGCTTCCAGACAAGAGGCACGCGAAAAAAGTTTTGTGCAAGGTCAGTTCAGGGCCCTGTAATTTTTTTTTAAAGCACCATTAAAAATTACCACTAAAAGAAGTTTTACGTTTTACATAATGCAAACCAATTACAGCAAAGCATTTATATATTACGGAAATCAATATCTTTTTTTGTGCAAACCACTTTTATTTTTACTCTTATTTTCCTTGCCCTAGCACATCTACATCTATAATTTTGCATAAAATTATTTACCATTTGCACAACATTTTATTGCTTGTGTATTTTTGATCAACAAATAGTATTTTTAACTGCTAAATAATATAAGACACTGTCGAAAATTAAATATCTGGGTATTATGTTAGAATTAAATGCGGAATAAAATTTGGTGAACATTTAGTATTTATGGTCAACAAAAGTTATTTTGGCGAACAAAATATATAAGAGGCCAGCATTATGTCAATATTTGGTTGTCGCTTTAAGATTATGTATTTTCTTAATTTTGGTGAGCATTTAATATTTTGGGGAAATAAAAGTATTTTTTTTGTATGAAAATATTGGGTAAATTTGGTAGACTGTTAAATACGACCCGAAAAAAAATATGAACCTAAAATTGCGCCCAATTTGGTCCTTAACCGGTTCTGGATCACTTCGCAATTTTGCTTGGATAACGTCAAAATTACGTCGACGACCTCTTCGTTAACTTCTTCTTCACACAACAAATCCGGAAGGTTTCCCAGCCATTCCTGGTACTTGGGCGACCTATTTTCAAAATTTAGTTACAATTTAAAAAAATTAAAAAACTCACTTGTCGAAAAGTTGGCAATTCGACAAAATGTCGAGAACCTTGGCCCTGTGCCCTTTCGGGGTGTTTTGGTAGAAATCCAAACTTTTTTCCATAACCTTCTGGGTGTTGATCCCGAATTTCTGCCAAATTTTCGGACGTTTCAACAAAATTTCCTCGAGAATCAGCAACAAGTACTTGACGTTGTCCCCGCCCAAACGCCTCGAATTCACTAAACAACCTACGAATTTTCAAAATTATTTCCGAGAAGTAACGTTTTCAGCAACTTGGCGCGACCTTCCTCAGAAACTCTCAACAACAACTACACGTGAAGGTCGCGTCAAAGCAGAAAAAATTTAGGGAATTAAAAGTTCGATTACAGAAACCTGTAATTTTCAAGAAGTTAAAACTAACTGTTGACGTAGGTGGTGACGGAATCGAGTCTGTCGCGGCAATCTTTGCTAAAATTCATTGATCTTAGAGCCAGAAACAAGTAGGCTATCAACAAATTTTCGTCGACACATCGAGGGTCGTCTTTGAGGGTGAAAACTATCGAAACGTCCTTCAGAAGAGGTTCTTGTTTTTGCCGCTTGTGTTGGCCGTAAGGAAAGTGCGTTATTAGATGATCCAGAAACTTGTCGGTGTCTTTACTGGTGAAAATCCGAACCTGTAGCAAAAATAACGTAAAAAATGAGGTTAGATCGGTCTGGCAACAACTCACTCTATTTATTTCGGCGTATTTGTTGAGTAAATACAAAATGTTGACGATACAACTCAAAATGGCCGCCGATTCCTCGGACAAATTCGTGGCGTCTACAAAAATTAACAACAATCATCAACAATAATTTGACAGTTTAAACAAGTACCTGTCGTTTTTGTTAGAGTTTTCTCGGGAACTACTTCCAACCAAGTTTCGTACAGTAACGGAACCAAAGTAACGACGTGCAAGTTTAAAACGTTACTATTATCGACCCCACTATTGTTGTTGTTGTTAAAAAAATCGATAGTGCAATTTTCGAAAACAGTCGAATCGCCGTAAAGAGGCACGTAACTGGAATCGCTAGCTCTCCTGGTAACGACGCCGCCTTCCCGCCTAAAAAATCAACAAAACTTAGTCGTTTGATGACGTCGAAAAAACAGTAGTTGACCTTGAACCGTCGCCATTTTGCCGATTCAACATGGCGTCGAGGAGGCCGTACAGCCGACTCAAAACTTTGATCCTCCACCGCACGCTGGTAATTTTACTTCCCAAATTCAACGTCAACGTCCTGTCGAAACCGGAATCGTTGCGAATTTTCGATATTAAAGCGAGAAAATCGGGAAAAATCTTTTCGGAATTTTTCGCCACCAAAGTTGGCGCATGCGCCAAAAGAGAATCGAGCAACAAAAGCGAATCGTCTTGGATGTTGCGATTGATGTTGGTCATGGCGCATCGCAGATGCGTCGAGATGTGACCGAAGAAAGGATCGAGTTTCGCGGGGGAAGTCTGCAAATTTTTCAAATTAGAAACGGATACAAAATGGCCGAGGCAATGTTACGTTGGCGAGGATGGCGTTGAAAAGTTTGACGCATGCGCGACGCGCTTTGCGATCTCTGTCTTGGACCAGGAGACTGGCGGCTTGAACGATGGACGAGAGGTGGTTGGAAATCACCTCGGCGGCGTGATGCTTGATCATCTCGCAGAGGGCGCCACAAGCGTCCGTCCGCACGGACTCATTGTAATGCCTGAGTTTGGTCAAAAGTTCCTACAACAGAAATTAGTCAAAACAAAACACACAAGGGGTGCCAACCGAACCAACTTAAGCAAACTTTTGAATAAATGGTGGAAAATTGACTTTAAAAAAATTATTAACGTCAGAACCATATACACAAACGGCCATTTTGCGACCAGAAATAAAAGAAATACAGTCATTTTGTATCTGGATTGGCTAAAACAACTAATGGGGATAAATTTCGCTACAGCAGCCGCCATTTTGGATCAACTGTGACGTAACTAATAGGTGACAATCTCGCTATTAACTGATTCGTCAATAAAAGTTACAATATAATAAAGAAAGAGATATTTTTGATAAAGAAACAATTGAAATGACTATCGCGGCTATTTTAAATCCGACGCCAAATGAAAAAAGGATATTTTTGATAAAAAAAACAATTGAACTAAGTATAGCAGCCATTTTGAATCCGACGCCAACTCGATGCCACATGGGGGTTCCTCGCGGGTCTCTACCTGAATGTTCTCCTTCCTCCTGCTCAACAGTTGGCTTTGGTCCTTCTCCTTCAGCTGTTCCTGGATGAGGATGGCCTTAACTTTGAACGTTGTGTTTGTGACGTTGAGACCTTTCGGTAGAAATTTAGTTTTGGAGGTTATGTGGACCTTCGCCTTCTCCGACTTCAATTTCTTTTTGTGTTGGTGATTCTTCCCCATTTCGCCACAGCACGTGCACCTAAATTTTCAGGTTAGAATCCTAAAAATCACTCAACAAAGACGTAATTACCTTGAAACGAGCAGAAATCGAAGCGAAATTGGGCAAACGGTACAATCCCGATTATTCAATTAAATTCCTGAAAATGTGGAAATACGCAAAACTTCTGGACTGACACAAAATAAAACTGAGACGGCCCTGTAAATAATTTAGTAACTTTCGCGTTTCCCCCAACCAAATCGACCTGTCAATTGACAGCTGTCACTGTCATCCGAACAACACGTCATTAGGGTTTTGAACAGGTTTTTGTGTTTTCTCGCCGAAAATGAATTTTTTGCAGTCAATTCCGACTCATATGGTCCGTAATTGTTGCGTCGTTGCGTGTTTTTTTATCGTGTCGTTTTGCAGGACTTCGAGGGTCAGGCTCGAGCCGAAAAGTTGTCTCGCACCATCATCACCTTGTTCGGGGTCGTCGGTCTGGTTTGGGGCTTTATTATCCAGCAATTCTCGCAGACCGTGTACATTTTGGGCGCCGGTTTCATCTTGGCGGCTTTGGTGAGTATTCCCGTTTAATTTCCAGCTTACAGAGTGTCTTTGTAGTTGACAATTCCACCTTGGCCGATGTACCGCAAGAAGCCGCTGAATTGGCAACCGGCGAGAGACAGCGACGGCAACGTCATCAAGGATACGAGTAAAAAGGGAAAGAAGAAATGAGTTAATTGTTAGAACTGTATTAAGGTAAAAAAAAAATATAAGAAATTTATCTCTGGTGATCGTGATTGAAAATTATCTGGAAACAGGTGAAAAATTACGCGAAAAGCGACCCGGTCAAGTTACCTTAACTTCGACGTTAAGTCCGGTTTTGAGTAGTTTATCCGTTTTAAGGGTGTGTTTGGTGATCTTCTTAACTTTGATGTCGAGACGACTCTTGCAGTTTCTATCTTTACACCTGTAAACCTTTCTGTAGACCATTCGTTGTGCCGTCGCTAAACTCGACTTGACCCGCCACTTGGAGTTGGTTTGCACCGACAACTTCTCCACCCATTTACTGCAGGTCGTCGCCCAATTCTCCTCGCATTCAAGTTTCGTCCTGACCACAACCTCAAAGTTGCTATCGGAAACGAAGCTTTTCACGACCAATTTGCAGTTGGGGTCGATTTCGTCGAAAATCGCGTCGAGAAAAGCCGCCATAATCAGGTCAACTCGCCCCCATTTTCCGAAAACCTCCCCAATTATTGGTGAGGTTATGTCGTTAATCAGCGCCACTTGCGGCCGATTTTGGCACTATTTGACGCGGCAATTTCGAAATTTTTCCGGATTTTTGCAATTTCTCGCGCGATTTTAGGAAAATTGCTTCAATTTCCCGCGAACTGCTCCCAACTGTCGATTATCGGCCCCATTTGGCCGTTTCGGGGGCGTTTAGCGCGAATCGCCGTGACGACTGCGTCCGTCAATCACCGACGGACGTCACGTTGGCGCGTCACTCGCGCTTGTCGCGTCGGCGAAATTCAACCGTTGACGGTCCGTCATGTTGCCTCGATTGCTCGATCATTTTTAGTAGTGCTTTCGCAGGCGGTAGGTGTGGACGTGTCGTGTCGTAATTTTGCACAAAAACTTACGAAGATTTCCCCGAAACGCAAGTGAACCCTCCGAAAATGTCGCAGGGCCACTCTGCGAACAAGCGACAATCGTCCAGACAGCTGGTAAGTCGATCTGAGATGGTTAGACGGCGTCCATCTAGTCGCCATAGTGTGAATTATAAAACTCACGTAACTAAAATTGCGGCACTCGGGTCGCCATGCCGAACGTCGCGCCGCGCTCGGAGGGGGCAATTTTCACACTGAAAGAAAATCGAGAAAAGTCCAGGAAAAGTTTTCGGGGGCTTTTCACCAGAGCGACGTTTTAGGTTAGGAAGCGCGATCGGCAATTTGTTTACGTTTCGGTGTCGTGTTTTGTTTATGCGATCGCGGGTCGCGGGCGGCGATGAGAGGGGGATCGGTGTCAAACTTTCATCCAGGTGGCCGTGGAATTCGGAAATTTTTCTCTTCTTAATCACCCCATCAAACAATTGCCATCGTTAATAACTAATTAAGGCACCACGCAGGCGGGGGCGAAGAGGGAACAATCATCTACAGGGCGAAAGACGAGGGGGGTGGTCCAGATCACGATCACGTGATCTTCATTTGTTACCGGACAGGCGGTGACGTTTCTTTACTGAGCTGTCAAGAAGTTTTGTTTTTGAAACAACATATACGGGGTGGACCGTTACCAGAATCTTCTACACCGGCCAAAAAAAACGCAACTTACAGGGTGTTCCAGCCATAATCTCGGGGCAATTTCTTGCGCTGTATACAGGGTGTCGCAAAAATTTGTAGCAATTTTATAACGAATTCATTTTAAAAGTGTGACACCGCCATTTCAAGGCCACGTTGATAATTTTGTTAACGTTATCTTATCTTACTCAAATATGGCCGCAAACTTTTTTCTTTACACCCTTCAGTTTCGAAACTAATAAGTGCGCTATGCCTTTTAATAACTTAACCTCTTATAAATGTTCCCCAAGAGAATGGAAGTAATCGGAGACACTTTTGCCCGGTCCGAAACTGCCACTTTCCGTCCTCGTTACGTCACTCACAGTTGCGTTGCGCCAAATCGAGACGTCGTTGCTAATTGTTTCCTCCCCTCAATGATGGATAGAAATAATTGAACTTTCGTGCCCGGTCCGAAACTGTCACTTTACGCCCCCCGTTACGTCATTGACTTTCAAAACTAATTGCGCTACGTCGTTTAGTAACTCACCTCTTTTAGGAGTTTTCCAAAGAAACAATGAAACTTTCTTGCCCGGTCCGAAACCGTCACTTTCCGCCCTCGTTACGTCACTGACTGTTGCGGTGAACCGCACGTTGCGCCAATTGTTTCGTGACGTCTTGATTTGTGTCGATGGTGCGGTCTGGGGGGGGGTCAAGGTCGCGTCGGTTGGTTAAAATTGGCGTTTTGCCGCCGCCACCGCTGCCGCCCCTTTAAGGGTTGCATTTAGGCAACGTCAATCCGACTTTTTGTTGTTGTGCATTTTTTTTGTTTTGCGTGATCTACTGGGCGTGCGCCGCCGCCGCCGCCGGTCGTTTACGTCGTTGTCACCACCGCCGCCGCTGGACGGTCAGTGTTACCCAAGATGGCGCACGGGGGTGAAAAGCTTCATCGCGATCCCGACCGTCGCAGTTACATATCTCGTATGGTACGTTTCGCATTGTTTGTCGTCAATTTTTTTATTTTTTTTTTGGAAGGTTCGACGTCTATTAAGGTTTGGCGGCGAGGTGGTGGCGGCGACGTGGATTGGGGACGCGTTATCTATTGATTTCCACCTGGTTACATGCAGTTCTATCGATTTGGGGAGATTTGTCGGGAATTTTGAGAGTTTTTGGAATTAATTGAGGGGAGCGAAAATTGGGGGGGAGGAGGGGAGTTGCGGTTGGAACGAGAAAAGAAGGGGTGGGGGTAGCCACAGGGCCACAGGTGGTGAGCGGCAACCGGACGCTTCTTTTGTTATTTTCTACGTTCGTGTCAATTGTCATCGCACTTGTTTGTTAGAACTGTCATTATTATTTTTTTGTTTTTCTTACTGCGACAGTTGTTTTTTTTTTCAAATGTTGCTTTTCGAAAAATAATTCTCAAAATTGTTTCCCGTATTTTTTGAGTGCTTGGCGCTTTTTCCTCAAATTTTAAACAAATTCTAGAATTATAACCTCACATTTAAACATACGTCAAAACTTCTGTCACTCGATTTGAGGCAATGACGTTTGACCAAATCGCTGTCGTGACGTCATGATTTTAGTTCCACCTTACCTTTCATTAGAAAGAGGGAGACAGGAAGCTCAAAAAATAGTTTTCTTCTCGTGACGTCATGATTTTAGTTCCACCTTACCTTTCATTACAAAGAGAGAGACAAGAAACTCAAAAAATAATTTTCTTCTCGTGACGTCATGATTTTAGCTTTAATTAGAAAAAGACAGGAGGCTCAAAAATAGTTTTCTTCTCTCTCCAAGTCTTTTGAGGCGAAATGTCAAAATTTTATGTGTGACCCCAGCCTTAAGTTTTTTTTGGGACTTTTCTGAACCTTCCCCCACCCACCTCCGGTCTCGATTTACCTAATTGGATGCTTCTAACAGCGGGAGCGCAAACAGAAGAAGCTTTATTCCGAGGATTGGGCGTTGGGCGATGAAGACATCGAAGGTCGTCGTTCTTTCAATCTCCAAGAGAAGCTGGAGAATCCCCTCTTCGCCACCCACAACATAGTCAAAGAGATGCACGGCAGCGAACTGAACGTTGCCTATCTCCAGAAGTACGGTTTCAACACTCCCCTCTTGTTCAAGGAGAAATCGGGATTGGGTCTTCGCGTGCCCACATCTAATTTCAGCATCAACGACGTCCGGATGTGCGTCGGTTCCCGACGCGTCCTCGACGTCATGGACGTCAACACCCAGAAGAACAGCGAAATGTCGATGAAGGAATGGCAGAAGTACTACGAGGATCCGGACAAGGACAAATTGTTGAACGTCATTTCTTTGGAGTTTTCACATACGAAACTGGAGAATTACGTGCAGAGTCCAACGGTCGTCAGGTGGGTGTCGCTAGATGTCGCCACAACTTCACTCGTTGTGGCGCCATCTCGTCGAAACTAATTACAGTTTTCTGTAAATTTTTTTAATTTCGTCGATTCTCGACAGGCAAGTGGATTGGGTGGATTGCGTTTGGCCGCGCCACCTCAAGGAGAGTCAAACGGAAGCCACCAACCTGCTCGAAGACATGAAATACCCCAAAGTCCAGAAGTACTGTCTGATGTCTGTCAAGGGTTGTTACACGGATTTCCACGTGGACTTCGGTGGTACTTCCGTTTGGTACCACATCCTGCGCGGTTGTAAAGTTTTCTGGTTGATCCCGCCTACCGAGAACAATTTGGCGTTGTACGAACGTTGGGTGTTGTCCGGTAAACAGTCCGACATTTTTTTCGGCGACACCGTCGACAAATGTGCCAGGATCATGTTGACGGAAGGCAATACGTTCTTCATACCGACCGGTTGGATACATGCCGTTTACACGCCGGTCGATTCGTTGGTGTTCGGCGGTAATTTCTTGCACTCGTACGGTATCGATAAACAATTGAAGATCGCCCACGTGGAGGACACGACGAAAGTGCCGCAAAAATTTCGATATCCCTTCTTTACGGAGATGTTGTGGTACGTGCTGGAACGGTACGTTTTCTGTCTTTTGGGACATTCGCATCTGACGACCGGGCACGATGTCGCCGTGCCCCCCGACCGGCCCCACATCCACCTCACCCAGGCCGAACTGCACGGGCTGAAGGTAAGGCTCCGCCAGCCTTTTCTAGTAACTTTTATGTTGGCACGATTGGCTTTTAAGTAGTTAATGGTGCCAACATGAAAGTTACTAGCGAAACTCACTAGACAAATTTCTAATAGTGTCAATATAAAAGTTACTAGAAGATGTCACTAAGGTTCAGTCAATAGTATCAACATAAAAATTACTAGAGAAAGTAGCTAGACATTTACTAGAAGAAGTCCTTATGGTTTAGGCAGTACTCCCAACATAAAAGTTACTAGAGAAAGTTATTAGAAGGAGTCACTAAGGTTCAGTCAATAGTACCAACATAAAAATTACTAGAGAAAGTTGCTAGACATTTACTAGAAGAAGTCCTTATGGTGTAGGCAGTACTACCAACAAGAAAGTTACTAGAGAAAGTTATTAGAAGAAGTCACTAAGATTCAGTCAATAGTACCAACATAAAAATTACTAGAGAAAGTTGCTAGACATTTACTAGAAGAAGTCCTTATGGTTTAGGCAGTACTCCCAACATAAAAGTTACTAGAGAAAGTTATTAGAAGAAGTCACTAAGGTTCAGTCAATAGTACCAACATAAAAATTACTAGAGAAAGTTGCTAGACATTTACTAGAAGAAGTCCTTATGGTTTAGGCAGTACTCCCAACATAAAAGTTACTAGAGAAAGTTATTAGAAGAAGTCACTAAGGTTCAGTCAATAGTACCAACATAAAAATTACTAGAGAAAGTTGCTAGACATTTACTAGAAGAAGTCCTTATGGTGTAGGCAGTACTACCAACAAGAAAGTTACTAGAGAAAGTTATTAGAAGAAGTCACTAAGGTTCAGTCAATAGTACCAACATAAAAATTACTAGAGAAAGTTGCTAGACATTTACTAGAAGAAGTCCTTATGGTTTAGGCAGTACTCCCAACATAAAAGTTACTAGAGAAAGTTATTAGAAGAAGTCACTAAGGTTCAGTCAATAGTACCAACATAAAAATTACTAGAGAAAGTTGCTAGACATTTACTAGAAGAAGTCCTTATGGTTTAGGCAGTACTCCCAACATAAAAGTTACTAGAGAAAGTTATTAGAAGAAGTCACTAAGGTTCAGTCAATAGTACCAACATAAAAATTACTAGAGAAAGTTGCTAGACATTTACTAGAAGAAGTCCTTATGATTTAGGCAGTACTCCCAACATAAAAGTTACTAGAGAAAGTTATTAGAAGAAGTCACTAAGGTTCAGTCAATAGTACCAACATAAAAATTACTAGAGAAAGTTGCTAGACATTTACTAGAAGAAGTCCTTATGATTTAGGCAGTACTCCCAACATAAAAGTTACTAGAAAAAGTTGCTAGACATTTACTAGAAGAAGTCCTTATGGTTTAGGCAGTACTCCCAACATAAAAGTTACTAGACAAAGTTATTAGAAGAAGTCACTAAGGTTCAGTTAATAGTACCAACATAAAAATTACTAGAGAAAGTTGCTAGACATTTACTAGAAGAAGTCCTTATGGTATAGGCAGTACTCCCAACAAGAAAGTTACTAGAGAAAGTTATTAGAAGAAGTCACTAAGGTTCAGTCAATAGTACCAACATAAAAATTACAAGAGAAAGTTGCTAGACATTTACTAGAAGAAGTCCTTATGGTTTAGGCAGTACTCCCAACATAAAAGTTACTAGACAAAGTTATTAGAAGAAGTCACTAAGGTTCAGTTAATAGTACCAACATAAAAATTACTAGAGAAAATTGCTAGACATTTACTAGAAGAAGTCCTTATGGTATAGGCAGTACTCCCAACAAGAAAGTTACTAGAGAAAGTTATTAGAAGAAGTCACTAAGGTTCAGTCAATAGTACCAACATCAAAATTACTAGAGAAAGTTGCTAGACATTTACTAGAAGAAGTCTTTATGATTTAGGCAGTACTCCCAACATAAAAGTTACTAGAGAAAGTTATTAGAAGAAGTCACTAAGGTTCAGTCAATAGTACCAACATAAAAATTACTAGAGAAAGTCAACAGACATTTACTAGAAGAAGTGCTTATGGTTTAGGCAGTACTCCCAACATAAAAGTTACTAGAGAAAGTTAATAGAAGAAGTCACTTGTTTAGTCAATACTACCAATATAAAAGTTACAAGAGAAAGTTACCAGACGTTTATTAGACTAGAATTAGTGTCAATGTAAAAGTCACTGCTGCTTCGCCAATAGTACCAACATAAAAGTTGTTAGAAAAGTCACTAGAGATGTCGCGTTCGTACGATTGACGACGGATTGATTTCAGGAAATAGTCATGTACCTCCACATGCTGCCGGCCAACAAGAAGAATGTCCCGGACCTGATCCGGGATCCGATCTCCCTCATTCAGGACGTGCGAACGTTAATCGGCCTCCACAGGCAAGACAGTCGCGAATTGGCTATCACCGGCCGTCCCATCCTCAACGTTCCCGAAGACCACGAACACCGCACCAAACTGATGTACTCTCGTGGACCCTACGTGAAGAACAACGGCATTCGAGCACCAAAAGGTTCCGGTTACAAAGGCCCCAAATCCGGTCCCGGCGATAAAGGCGGAGGTCCCCGACGGCGCCGCACTAGGTGAATTTCCCCCACCACCTTTTGAAATTTTCTACAATTCGGTTGTTGCAGATGTAAAAAGTGCGAGGCTTGTCAGCGAAGCGATTGCGGCGAGTGCAGCTTTTGTTTGGACATGGTCAAATTCGGGGGGCCCGGCAGGGCCAAGCAGACCTGCAATATGCGTCAATGCCTTCAACCGATGCTGCCTGTCACCGCTGCTTGCATCCATTGCGGCCTCGACGGATGGAACCAGACGCCGGTGACGCCCCTGCAAAAGGGACCGCAACGGTGCGAGAGCGCCAGCAACCTGATGGAGTGCTCAGTGAGTCCCCCAGTTAGAGTAAAACTATTGGTAGAAACTATAGTGCGACAGTGGCGCCCTCGTATTTTTTTGAAACGTAGAACTATTTTTACGTTATTGTCGCATTTCTAACAAGTAACAAAAGATAAATTGTGATCTATTTCTCAATTTATTTTTTGTTAGTTGTAAGTTTGGAAATGCGACAGTGCCGTCCTCTTGGCTTCCTTGTCGAAGTTTAAGAAGGGAAACTGTAATTGTCGCTGGTTTGGTGGCGCCCTCTGAAGTTTCTTTGTTGCAGGTGTGCTATGAGATCGCCCATCCCGTCTGCATCCAGCGTCTCTGTCCGGACTTTAGCGGCTACATGAACGAGGACATGCCCAACTCCTGGGAGTGTCCGATGTGTTGTAAATTGGGCAAGAACACCGATTACCGGCCGCGTCATTTCAGGGCGCGTCAAAAATCGTCGGACATGCGCCGCATGTCGATAAGTTCGGACGCTTCCAGCGCTTTCGACAACAAAGTCCATCAGGAGCACTATTCGGATTCGGGCAGCGACAACGACAATAAAGACAAAGATTTGTTGCCGATCAAAAAGCGGCGCAGCAGCGACGGCGGTGGCGGCGAGGCCGAAACCAAAACGCAATCGACGGACCAGCCGAGGAAGACGGCGTTCCGCATGCAATTAGCCCAACAGATCGCCAGCAATTCGACGAAGATGTTGAAGAAGCCTATGGTGGTCGTCCGGCCGGCTCCGCTGTTGATGATGAATCCTGTTTTATCGACCAATAATTTAGCGTTGGACAAACGTTGCGCTTTGAACATTTTCAAATTTTTAACGCCCAAAGACTTGTTGACTTGCGCGTTAGTTTGTAAAACTTGGGCGACCTACACGATCGATCCGGCGTTGTGGCGCTTAATGCAATTCACCCGCAAGCACATCTCTAGCGACATTCTCAAAGGAATCGTGCGACGTCAGCCGGAAATTTTACGTCTCGACTGGTGCCACATCAACAAATTCCAACTGCCTTGGCTCATCCAGCGACTCAGCAACTTGAAAGAGTTGAGTTTGGTCAGTGTCAACGTCAAAACGGCGATATCGTTACGTTCCAACTACTCGGCCGTCCTCCAACATCTCGATTTGAGTTTCATATCGGACTTCAACGACGCGGCGTTACGGGAAATTTTGGGGCCTAACAACGATTCGCGACGGGGTCTCGCCGACGAAAAGATGCGTTTTCGTAATTTGCGAACGTTGAAGTTGGCAGGTAACGACATTACCGACATCGCGATGCGTTACGTTACTCAATACCTGCCGCATTTGCAACATTTAAGTTTGAGTTTGTGTCCGAGGATCTCGGACGCGGGCATAGCACAACTTACGACGAAACCGGCCACCACTCTGACCACTTTGGTCAGTTTGGATTTGAGCCATTCGAAACTGGTCACCGAAAATAGTTTGGAACATTTGTCGAAATGCTCGGGGTTGATCCGGTTGGACTGTAGACACTCGTTGCAGATATCGACGCAAGCTCTCATCAAATTCGCGGCCAAAAGTGATAAAGATTTGCAAGTTAGGGATATTAAACTGGTCGATAAGAGACTGAAAGTGCAATGAAGGTGATTTTGTTTATTGTGATGTAATACGTAAGATTATTTTTTCGTTTCGGTTTATTTATTCGTTTTTGAGTTAGATTGCGTGTATATTTACGTATTCCTCTTTTATGTAAATTCTGTCCGGCGACGAGTGCTCGCGAGGTTTTCATTAAATCATACATTTTCTGTGCGGTTAGGTGCACAATTCATGTAAATAGTATTATTCCCAAAACGGTATTTCGATGCATATATTGTTTGTAACTAGAGCGAAATACAATTTTTATATTACACTTTTTTGATTTCGCATTCAAACCACTCGGTCCTATCTCTAAAATAGTCAGAATCTGGGAACATTCCTCGCGACAAGTTGGCACACCTGCGAACGCTAACATCGCTCTCATGCGATCCCCATACAAAGCGTCCAAGATTTTTCCTCCTGTCACCAGGATCTTGCGAGATAGAGGAGGTTGTTGGCCAGCATTTGCCTCATTGTAATTTTTACTCCTGTTACCCGGTTTACAGAAAATCGAGAAGGTTATTCAATCCACTTTTGCGGAGTTCTGTCGCAATCCTTCGCGCTACCAGGATTGCAGGAGGGCGTTCCCCCAACGAGTGCAGAGTTCCCTCGCAACTCCTCTCGCTACCAGGATTGCAGGAGGTCGTTGCACCAACGATTACAGATTTCTGTAATTTCAAGATGCGGTTTTCGTGGCAATAAAACGCGCGGCAAGCTATTATTTTATAATGAATTGTTAAACTTATATATTACAAATATATTACAACTTTACAGTGACATATTAGAGTAGTATAGAAATGTTAAAATTTGACAGCGCCCCAACGCGGCAGTCAGGCGCGGTTCGGAGCGCGGCATCCACCATTCTCGCCACACACACACATTTAGGCTTTTCTTTTTGTCGTAATCATGCACGTAAACGTCAATTGACAACAACGAAAGAAAGAATCGAAATCGATGTGAAAACGCGGCCGGTTTTATTGTCAATTGATGAAACCAAAAAACGGAAAGAAACTCTAATATCGGTACCGACATATTGGAATGTATAAAAATTGTTACGTAATAATTAATGATAATAAATATAAAATAGCTACACATATATTGAGAAGAGACGAAAACAATCAGTCAATTTCGTTTGTTTTCGCGTACAACGTCATACAAAACAAAAAAAAAATAGTAAAAAGTAGTAAATAGTTATTAGGCGATTCTCCTTAAATACTTTGAGCAGTATAAAAAAATTAAGTACATTTACAATATAAATATCTCTATTGTACATCTCGTAAATTAACGCAGCGAAAACACTTAATTATTGCTATCCCTCTTCAATGATAAATGCGCATTTAGAATTATCATGAGACAACAGTCTTTAATACAGAGTTATTCTACGGACATTGTTTTTTTTTCTTTACATTTAACCCTATCGAACGAAACGAACACAATTGTTACGGAAAGGAATCTTGTGATATGTAGAAAATATAATTTTTTCTTTTGATTGTTGCCTACAAAACAAACGATTGGTGTTGTCCCTTTCTTAAACTAACTTCTTTACAATCAAATCGACACCACAATAATGACGTTATCAGGTTTTAATTTGCACAAAACTCAATCACGAAATAAAAAAAACGACGTTTTTCTCTTTTAGTTAACGAAAAAAAAAATTAACAAAACGTAGAAGCTGCCACGGTTGGTTATTATCAACATTTATAAAGGGGAGAGGGGGGAGGAAAAAAAAAGTTTCTTCTTCTCTGCCGTCCCACACACTTATTAAACCAGAAAACTTTCGGTACCGTTCACCCGAATTTGAGCACGGATATTTTGGACACTGTTCATTATTTTTTTCTGATGACCCACCAAAGTGATGCCGAGTTCGGTCAGGTCTTTGACCGTTAACGTGACGACGGCGTCCATCGTGTTGATGCCGCCGGCGTGGAAGTTCTCGAGGTAACGCGTCATCTTGATCGAATTGAGCCACTCCTCCACCGACGTGAAATTGGTCAGGTCGGGAGCGTCGGCAGAGAGCGGATTGGTGGACCTAAAACACACGTCAATCGTCAAACAAAAAAATTCTCCATCGTTTCACCGAAAATTGACCCAAAGATACAATATGGCGGCAAAAAAATTGACCAATTTGATCAAAACTGTTTTGTACGCAAAAAACGGAAATATTGATACAAAATGGCTGCTGTATTATCGCTTCTGACGGCACCTAGAGACAACGTTACCAATGTAAATGATACAATATGGAGATACCCTGGGAGTTTGTTGAACACAATATCGCAAAAGGTTTAAAGGTTTTGATTCAAAATGGCGGACATTTCAGTGACTCTAATGGGCCGGCAGACCTTGTAAGAATTGAAAATAAGTAAGGTTGCAAAAAATTTGAAATTAATTTCTAGCATCTTGATACAATATGGCGGCTACTCTAGCGTTCGAAATTTAATTGATAAATTCTATCAGTTGTCTAGTCCGCCATATTGCATCCAGAAGCGCAGTTTCAGCCAATATTCCATAATCGTTGACATTTTACAAAACTAAACCCAATCCAGTTTTCGACTTAAATGACTTCTTCCAGTTAAAAAAATTATTTATAAAAATTATGATACAAAATGGCGGATTCAAGACGGTTTTCCATTGTTGTCAAATTTTTATTATGAATTTTGGAAACGCTTCAACCATTTGAATCCAATATATAATATCTTCTTAACCAGTGACGTTATATACAGTATACATATCAAAAATTCAGGCCCAAAAACAAGAGTCAAAATTCAAGCAGCGCAATGGAGTCATAGGAGGAAGTCAATTTGACTTCGAGGTTAATTTGATGCATCCCACTTCACACTGTTATTTCTTCACGGTGGAAAAAAATAAAAAAAGCAAGGAAAAAAATCCGGTAAAAAAACAAACTAACGTCATGCAATACGAGAAACTTTCATTTGACAACAAAAAAATTCAAAAAAACAAACAAATGAACGTTCCTCGCCTGTAAGCAAACTAAAATAATAATAAAAAAAAAAAACAAGCAAACAAAATACCTTTGCCAACAAAAAAAGAGAAAGCATATTTACACGTTGTTAAAAGTGACCCAAGCGCCCTCTTTAGTGTGCAAATGTGACGGTGTCGTGTCCGTGCCTCGATACGTGAACGCTCCTCCCCGATCAGAACACGACGGCGGCGACGTCGCCGCAACCCCCCCTCCCCAAAAATAATCGTCGCGGTGTCGCGACAAAGTGTCCATTTCGAAGTAGCGAAAGCCGTCGTCGAAAAAACTGTCGAAACGGCCGTCGTCAAACTGTTCGTAATTTTGCAACATTATGACGTCGGGCAGATCGGAACTGCTGCCGTACGACTGTCGATTGTTCGCGTAAAAAAATTGTTGTTGAGGCACCGGTTCTGATTGGGGATGGTAACGTGACGGTGGTTGATTGTGCCGAATGTAGGGGTTAAATGGTGGTGGCGGCGACGGCGGGCTAGAATTTTATTAAAACAAATAAATTAAAAAAATTACGACAAAACAAGCAGTGAAGAGAGAAAAAAAAGAGAGAGTCACGAGGGGGTGGGTGAGGGGTTAAACGTGCAAGGGTGGAGAGGCCGAGAGGCCTTACCGGTTTTGGGCGATTTTTCGAAGCGTGTCGGGTACGCGAATTAATTTGTCTAAAGTTTTGACGATCGACTGGAACGTCGGTCGATGAGTGCGCTCTTTTTGCCAACAGTCCAGCATCAATTGGTAGATGGCTTCAGGGCAGTCCATGGGGGCGGGTAACCTGTAAAAACACCCACAATTAATTTTCAAATTTCAAAAAAAAATTCAATACCGACCTGTATCCTTTTTCTATACTTTTAATGACGTCCTGATTGGACCAATTCCAATACGGCCGTTCCCCGTACGACATCACTTCCCAACAAACGATCCCCATCGACCACACGTCACTGGCTGACGTGAATTTCCTGAACGCTATGGCTTCCGGCGCCGTCCACCTCACCGGAATTTTTCCCCCCTAGATTTTTTTTTTATTATTATTTTTTCCGTTTCGTATTTTCTCGACGTCAAAACTCACCCTGGTCGTGTACGCCCCTTCGGTGGCGCTTTCGATTTCCCTGCTCAATCCGAAATCGGCAATCTTACAAACTAATTGCGAATTAACTAGGACGTTTCTGGCGGCGAGATCTCGATGGACGTAGTTCATTTCGCTTAAGTACTGCATGCCGGACGCGATCCCTCGCAACATTCCCACCAACTGGATGACTTGAAATTTGCCGTCGTTGGCCCTCAAGAACGTGTCCAACGAACCGTTCTCCATGTATTCAGTGATGATCATGACAGGATTCGATTTGGTGACGACACCCTGCAAGAAGATGACGTTCGGATGTTCGAACTGACCCATGATGGAGGCCTCGGTCAAAAAATCGTTGCGGGCCTTATCCAGAGAGCCGGCCTTCAACGTCTTGATGGCCACGTCGATGTCGACGCCGTTCATCTTCAACTTGCCCTTGCAGACGTCGCCGAACTCGCCGCCACCTACAAACAGGACGCCATCAATTCAACCGTTTTAATCGCAAAAATTAAATTTAACGACACAAGCGAGAAAAAAAATTTAATTAACGGTTCAATTAGTTGATTTTTTTTTTGGTTGGTACTATCCAAAGCACCAACACAAAAGTTACTAGAAAAAATCACTGAAAATGTCACTAAATTTTGGGGCCAAAACCACCAACATAAAAGTTACTAAAAAAAGTCACCAAAAGTATCATCAATTAAGTATAAAAAGTCAAAAGAGTTCTTACAGTTCTATTGTCTAGCTCTAACGACACGTGACGTCACTATAGGCACTATTTAAGAGTTTTTTTCGGGGGGAAAGTTGCGGTGCATCTATTAGCTAAATCTAACGTCACTAGTGACGTCACGCTAAGGAAATTATTGAGGGGAAAAAAAAAATTGACGCTTTGAACATTTTTTTTTCGTGACGTCATCCCCTCGTCACCTACCAATGATCGCTTCGATCGTTATGTAGCTGGCGTCGATTTCTCTGGCGAACTCCCGGACGGCCTGATTGGGATCCTCGTAGGTGTGGGGATCGATGTAGGTTCTCGACGAGCCACTGATGCCGGTGAAAAGGGGCGTGGTCACTAAAGTGCCGGAGAGGAAAAAAAAGTTAGAATTTTGCCGGAAAAATTTCGTAAAAAATCGAAATCAATAACAAAAAAAAAAAAAAAATACCTTTAGTATGAGTGGTAACGATTGGGGAATTATCCAAGCTATGACGAACTAAAAATAAAAAAATAAAAATAAAAAAACTGTAAAAATTGTAAAAACAAAAAAAAAGTAACGCTAACGTGCAGATCGAGTGTTTCGAAAGGACTTACTGTAGGTCACTACCAATCCTGGGAAAGTGGCGTGAAAGTGTATATCGACATTTAATAACGGGTAAAGTGCAAGCTAACATCTAAAAAGTTGCAATTACGGGTTAGTGTCTGGCGGGAAAATTGCAAGTTTTCAGTGTCACTAATAAAGAGGGTCTCTAACCTAAAAGTTTCCGGACAACATAACCTTAAATTAACCGATACGTTAATTTTCAGCGTTTCTGACCAAAAAGTTGTCAGACGACGGAACTTAAAATTTAATTTACGGCCACATTTTCAACTTCTCCGTCACCAAACAACTAGGGACTATTGTTGTTGAGGAGGTGAAACGGAAACTGGTTCGATGTCGCCGAATTTCCTCGTTTGAACTTTTCGACATAACCTCACAAATTGTGTTTTTCGCGTCAAAATCGACCTACCTTCGCCGTTTCTGTACTCTAAAGTGTCGCAGTCGCTCGGTTGTTTCTTGTTGCATTCGTCGTTGGATCTCGAACGTAAGAAGACGACAGTGAAGACTATAACAACGACTAAAATGACGACGACAGCGACGATACCGCCGGCGACCAATTGCAGTCTCAATCCTTCATCGTCACCAACGTAGGCTAGAAAAAAAAAAACAATAGAACCAAAAATTTTTTTACCCCAAAATCGACCGGACCTGTATTGAGAACTTGTCCGGTAGTTTTGAAAATAACCGGCGAATACACCCCCCAACCCCTTTGGGTTTTCGCCCGAACTTGGACGCCGTACTCGGTACGTTGTTGGAGTCCCGTAACGGTCGCCCACAATTCCTTCGTCAGCATACTGGTGGAATTGTTGTAGTCCATGTCGGACCTGGGGAACCACCGTACTTCGTACGTTTCGACCGAATCGCCTTCGGTCGTCTCCTCGTTGGTCGACGACGGGGCGTCCCACGTCAGACTGATTTCCGAACTCAACACCGACGTCACCCGAACGTTAGTTATGCTACTGGCCACCGACGCCTCCGTCGTCACGGTGATGTCGGCGTATTCCGACGACTGTTTCGTCGTCATCTGCGAAACGCCGTTCTCGGCGAAAATCTGGAAGCGGTAAGTGGTGACGGCGTTCAAACCGGATATCGTCACCCGAGTATCGTTGAAGGTTTCCTGGGGAAAAAAAAAATCCACAATCAAAAGAGACAAACCGTCATTATAGGTTGTTACGTCATCTCAGTTTTTGTGACAGCTGTCAACAATGAAAATCGTATTGACAGCTGTCACTTTTTCGAATTTTGACAACTGTCAAATTGAACCGTACCGTATTGGGGCTGTATTGCACGAGGCCCAGGCTGCAAACGTCGCATTTTATCCTGTAGACGGTGTCGAATCGACCCCCCGAACTTTCCGGCGGACTCCAGCTCAACACCACCGTCGATTGGTCGACGAAACTGACTGTCAAATTTTGGGGGGCGGACGGCGGTTCTGAAACGGTCGGTTAGATTAAAAAAAAGAAAAATTAAAAAATATGAAAAGAGAAAAAAAAATAGAAAAAAAAGAATAAAATAAGAAAAAAAATTAAAGAAAATAAAGAGAAAAAACGTTGTAAAAGATGATGACTTACGGGTACAGGACGTGTTTTTGGTATCTAAGGGGGCTCGGTAGAAGCCGCTGTTGCATCGGCATTCCGAAAGGCCGTAATCTTGACCCATCGAGTGTTCGGGGCACGGAAGACAAGGGCCATCGCCAACTTCGGCCTTGTAAGTACCAGGGGCGCAAACTGAAAGAAAAAAAAATAAAAAAAGATAAAACGACTGAAATTTTGATTTTTAAAAGACAAACGTCAAATTTAAGGCTGGCAACGAAATTTTTTCATTGTCGAAACAAAATCGGGTCAAATCTAAACACAGCCAACTGTCTTTCGGTTGAAAGAACTTTAACTTGACCAAATTTCCAGTGGCGTGTGTAAACCTGGCCCGTCTTGATACAATATTTTAGGTTAATCCAGTGGCGTACAACAATTTTTGACACCTTCTATTATTACCAAAAAAGTTTCAATGTGAACGGGACTTTTAAGGCGTGCTTTACTGTAAACCGAATTTCTTAAGTTAATCCAGTGGCGTCGTCGCCAATTTTTGTTCCGGACGTAACTTAAAAATTAAATAGAAATTTCGTCTTGATCCAATCTTTTAGGTTAATCCAGTGGCGTCGCCACAAATTTTTGTTCCAGACGCAACTTAAAAATTAAATAAGAATTTCGTCTTGATCCAAACTTTTAGGTTAATCCAGTGGCGTAGCCGCAAATTTTTCTTCCGGGCACAACTTAATATTTAAATAGAATTTTCTTTTACCGCTGCAAGTTTGTTTGTCGACGTCGGCCTGGAAGCCGACTTTACATTTGCAACCTCCCGTCGCCAACGTCCATTTGCCGTCGCCCTTGCACAGATACGTCGGTTTGCCTCCGACTACTTCGGCGTTGGCCACGCACGTTCCCGTCGCCTGTTCGATGATTGTTATCTCTTTGCCCGTTGGTGTTGCTGGGAATCGGGCGAAATTGATTGTCACTTCCGGACACGTTATGTAATAAACTTTGATTGCCAATATCGAAATGCAAGCGCCCTGGTCGCGGAAGGCGAAGTAGACGCCGCGCTTCGTCACCGGAATGCTCTTCACTTCGGTGTTGATGTCCACGTCGCTGTTGGCGTTGAAGCGGCCCTCGCCAGCGGCTATGCGACCTAAAAAAATAAAAAAAATTAAATAAAGCGACAAATAAAAAATAATAAATTTGTTAAGAAAGTGAAGGCAAAAGGAGATGAAGTAAAAGAATAGATATAAGAAAAAGATGTTTGATTAAAAAAATTGTGAAAAAAGAGAATTTTGGGTAAAACAACAGAAAGAAAAAATTGAATAAAAAAATAGTTACAAACGCATTTTTTTTTTTTAGTTGTGACTCACCTACGAGTTTGTACCTTTCGACGTCCCATGGCGGCGGTTCTCTGGTGTTGACGTCGAATTCGTAATACAACAAACTGAAAGTTTCCTTGCACGAGAGGGCGTTACCTGCAAACAACGACAAATAAGTTTAGCTAGTCAATTACTCGATCGCCGCCATTTTTTTTTCTTACCCGGAAACAAGCTGCAGTCTCTTATGGTAAACTTGATTTCTATGTAGACTCTATTGGCGACGCCCCTGTCGACGAACGGCGTCCACAGCCAATTGTTGACGTTGTTGTAGGCCACATCGCACACGACGTACGATCTCCAATTAATACCTTTCTGAAAGTTAGTAAACGACTCCTCCACCCACTGCAACAAAAGAAAAAAAATTAAAAGAAAGAAAAAAAATGAAGAGAAACCAAAAAAAAATATATTAAACAGGAGAAGGTTCGAGAGAATTTTGGTTTTCAAATCACGTAGCGTTCAGGGGAGGAAAAGTGACTCGGTGATCAAGAATGATTAGTAACCATGCCAACTGTTTCCCTTCATCCCGCGTTCAATTCGGCATCTCGCAAGAGTAAGAAAAAAAAAAGCGTCGGCGTCGCGACGCCCGAGACGCCGTCCTAATCCAAATCGCACCTCGACATTAGAAGAAACATCTTTGCCAGCGAGCGAAAGAAAGACAGGAAAGGGGGTGAGTGAGTGTGGGGGGGGGATAGTCGTAAGAGTGGTTGGTTGAATTCAAATCAGGTCCGTAATACGAGGGTTGGATAATTAAGTTAGGGGAGCCCCTCTCTGCCGTTCCCGGTCTCCTAAATGTCGAATCCATTTTCATACGACGTCTCGGGACGTCGCGACGCCCCCTCAAGTTGTGCAAATAGTGACGAGAGATGTTAACTAAACCAAGATTTAGATTTTTTCTCTTCGTTCTCATTCATCATCACCAAATTCAAAATTTGGAAAATCAATAGGAATTTTGTATAAATGACAAGTGACGTCATCAGACACATGTCACTACGCGAGCGACATCTCTCGTCATTTTCTTAATTACCAGACTCGAGCGACACCTGCCGTCATTTTCTCAATTACGCTTCCGGGTTGAAACCGAGACTAGAAAAGTCGTCAAGCGATTTTCAACTATTTGTGGACTTTTCAGGGATGAGGGTGACAATTCGGGACGAGTCACCACTAGTTGCGTAACACAATTGAGAAATTCAAGGACACGACATACGTTTATTACCGAACAATTGTCGTAGAGGGTGGGGGTGGGATTACGACACCATCAGCCTATCTCGTTACGTAACGAGATGATCCCTATGTAAAAGAGGCTTTCTCGCAGGTACATGAAAGCGGCGTCAGATGGCGGTATTACGTTAAGTCCCCATTTGCATTAACACTACGGCACACATACACCATTATTCCCTTTGAGTTTCGCCTTAATTAAGAACGATTAACCCCCATATCCCCACCCTTGTCATCATCATCATCCACCCCTTTCGCAAAAAAAACAACAACACGCCGACTAATAAGCTCTTCAAAACAGAGGGTGAAATATGGAAGAAGAGGAGGACTTCTTTATTACAAAAAAAATAAAAATAAGTGCAGTAGGAGCACTGGCAGAGGGTGGCGCAGAATTTTTCCAATTTCGCCCGATTCTCCCGACCACCCCAAATTAGTGTCCAGCGGCGCAGTGGCGGAAACGTGCGTCATTTACTCAATTAAATAAATCCCGGTGATCACGACGCCGAGACGGGGGATGGCGGGGGCAAATAACAAACGAATATCTGTCAATTTTAGTTGGTCGGGACGCGATGTTCAAATATTATTTCGTCTTGTACATGTCGGACACGTACGAACACAGTTAATTTCGGCAGGGGGTTGTCGGAGGTATAAGGGGGTGAGAGGGGTTGATGGCGACTCAACAAATTCGCCGTTTCCCGTCCGTAGTAGGTCGGAAGGGTCGGAATGGCGGCGCGCGTACACAGAGAAAAACCGAAACGACGACCCCTCGACGTTAGTTGGAGGGGTTGAAATATTAAGCGAATTGTCACCCCGAGCACGCGTCCGCTTTATTGTAGGAGGAAGATAAAGGTAATGGCGGTATTTCAACTTTGAGTTTATCGATGATTAATTTGGCGAATTATTTTTCCGGGACGACGGGACGGGAAGAGAAAACGCCCTTTGTAGCTTTGCGGACTGTCAAAAGTAGAGGGGTGCCCTTTCACAGATAACTGCGACTGGAGCGGAATCGGAGAGAGGAAAACTATTTTACAACCCTAACGTTTCATCCCTTTTTCACCACCATTCCACAATGAGAACGAAAGAAACAAACAACGAAAAAATATTGACCAAAATATAATATAGGTACATATAACAGAGTACCTAAATATAAAATTTAAAAAAAATAAGAAATTTTTTTTCTCTCTTTTATTTCTTTTCTAGTCTTCTCTCTAATCCTTTCTCCCTCTCGTTTTCTTTTCTGTCCAACTTACCCCCGGAGTGCTGGCCTGGGGACCGTACGGAAACGTCGTCCAACGAAGCGTTTGTTCGACCGTCGTGTCGAGAAGAACAACTGTAACAAGACAACAAAAACATTACTATTATTATCAGCAGGAGTGTTGGACAACGCAAAAAAAATTAATATTATTATTATGTATCACAACAATAATCGCGTGTACCTATGTACCGTAAGTACGCCGTCGATAACGGACGTTGCGTCAAGAATTAGATCACGTTCGGTAACGGTAACGTCGTTTTTGATCGCCTCATCAAGACTTCGGTGGAAATAGGCGAAAATATTATCGCGGAAGGCCGCGCCCGCAGATGCAGTTCGCTCGACGACTCGATTCGCTTTGCCACCCAACAAAATATTTTTTTTCTCGGAATTTTGCCGGAATTTCAAAACGATTTTCGATTATGTCGTCGACAACAACGAGAACCGGAAGATGGCGAAGAAATTTCGGTCCTCAAATGATTTTGAACTTTGACCTTGACGTGACGTGGCACGCGTTCTTTTCGAAAATCGACGACTTTTTCGTTGCGAACCGAACTTCGGCGCTAATTACAACGAGAAAGACGATGCGTAAAAACACGATTGTTGCATTAACTTGATGGGAAATAAATTATTGTCGGCACGTTTGAAATGACGACCGATAATTATCGTTTTACGGACGTCGATGATTGCTAAATGTTTTTAATGGTCGCGCTCCGATTACAAGAAAACAGATGAAACCGGGCAAAACGAGACGTCTTCGTTTCCTGGATGTTCGTTAAGTGTTTGGAGAGTCATCACGATCCGTCGGTAATTTAATAAACAATAGCAATCACTCCCACTTGTCGGTTCTGATGATAATGTGATGAAGCCGTTTTCGTTATATTGGGGGGTTATTAAAATTTAAACAAAAAAAAAAAACAACAACGACGAAACGTATTATTTTCAAATTATTAAAATCATATTAAAAATCCATCAAGGGGCGCGAGATTACGTTTTTGTTTTTACGAATCGGGACAGAGGAATCTGATTTAATAACGTAATTATAGCTGCAGTATCAAACGATTTGTTACGGAACCAACTGGAGAGAGAAAAAAAATTCATTGCTATACCTATGTATAAATAAATAATAGGCACGGCATCAACAAAGTGACGGGACGGGGTCAAGTAGAAGGACCCCTCGTTGATAATTCCGAAAATAAAATCTCTCTAAAAACTGACTCGCCTGCTGTTCCAAGAACGTCCCGCCAACAAATTGATTATTACCATCACAAACTTTTCTCTTTTCTCTCCCATTGACAGAAGCGAAAACAAAAAATAACATTGTGCGAGTCCGCAAAATAGAAAGTGTCGAGATCGCTGGCCATTTTTTTTTTCTACTCAAGACACCGGACGTATTAAGAACGGCGGATCGTTTATCATGGCAAAACTACTTGTCATCCAGGTGGCGGTGGGAATTTCGGCACCGAAGGAAAACAAGGCGCTATATAACGAAATTCGATAATAAAACGACGCTTCAAATTGTTTCTCGGGCGCGAGTTATTTCTTACACTTGAACAAACTCGGACGATACGGCAAATAATTTTTTTTTGGCGGAATCGATCGATTTCGAGGTTTTTAGCGAAAAAGTTCAAAATAACTTTAGCGCCAAAATTTCTTGGCCACCCCTTAGTTTTCATCGTCACCAACAACATATTCAAAAATTGTCCCAAAATTATTGCAAAATTTCGAAAAATTGCCGTTGAAAAAAAATCGGTGCCGCTACTGTCTTTATTGAATTATTCTAAAAACAAAATAATTTTCAACGACACCATTAGTTGTTGTCAGAAGTGAGGTAAAAAAGAAAAAGTTAAAAAACCATAGAATTTCGAGATATAGAGGTTTTTAGCGAAAAAGTTCAAAATAACTTTAGCGCCAAAATTTCTTGGCCACCCCTTAGTTTTCATCGTCACCAACAACATATTCGAAAGTTGTTCCAAAATTATTGCAAAATTTCGAAAAATTGCCGTTGAAAAAAAAATCGGTGCCGCTACAGTCTTTATAGAATTATTCTAAAAACAAAATAATTTTCAACGACACCATTAGTAGTTGCCAGAAGTGAGGTAAAAAAGAAAAAGTTAAAAAACCATAGAATTTCGAGATATAGAGGTTTTTAGCGAAAAAGTTCAAAATATCTTTAGAACAAAAATTTCTTCGCCACACCCTAGTTTCCATCATTACCAACAACATATTCGGAAATCATCATCGTGCAGTCGAAACTTGTTTCTGTAGAAAAATTGTCGACAAACCGTTTTACGTCCAATGAGCCATCTTCGATGGAATCATCACATTTCAGGTGCGAAATATTTCACGTGTTACCGTCGCAATTTCCGTTTCGACGTCACAAGGCAGGAGAAGAAAAGGGACGCCTGAATGCGTCGCGACGCGCCGCCTCTTTGCATCGAGTACCACGCCGGTCGTTGTAATCTAATAAGGGGAATTTGATGCAGACGAATTGAGACAAGTGCACATCGCCAACGAACCCTTTAACCCCCCCACCTACTCGCCCAACATCACGTCCGACCCATATACAGGGTGTTCGACTAAACAAATAGTTTCTGCACCGTCTGCTCTTCTTAAATTCTGTGAAGACAATTCGGTCGGTATTTCCAGTTTTAGTGTTCCGGAATCCCTCGTCTCGCTCTACTTACGTCGTTATCAATTTTCACGATTCCATTGAGAACGTGACGGTTCGAAAAGCGGTTTTTGGTTTTTTTTATTATTGGCACTAATCCGGGATTAAAATGACACATTGATGGCTACTTAAGTCGCACAGAGAAAAAAAACAACCTCCGTCTCCTCTCGATTTTACGTTGTGACTTGTTTTAAAGCTTGTGGCGCGACGACTTAATTAATTTCGGTCGATTTCATTAAGTCGCTTTTATCGCACGATCGCCCCATCAACCATCATCCATTAGGATTATTTCGTTTAAATTATGCAAATTGCCGTTTAAAATTCGTGAAAAAACAATTATTAAACTTTTATCTTCCCCTTGGGCCCTTGCGACTTTTTTTATTTATTTTATTCCTTCTCTTTGCCTCAAACGACGTTGTGCCGCGCAAAATCAATTATCCATCAGCAGCAACATCATCACGAGAAAACTTCTCGCCGGCCAATTAGTCACGTTTTTGGGGAGTCGCAAAGTGACCCCCCCCCCCCCCCAGCGTCTGGCTTGACGAGCCACGAAACTCCTCCAGCAGCAGCAACAGCCACGGCGATTCGAACCGTCGTAATTTCTTAATTAGGGGCGCGACCCGATAAGAAGGACCCGCTAATGAGACGCAGGTAATCCCGAACTTGTAGGTCGGTGCCGGCAAAAAAAAATTATTTCAAAATTTTAAAAAAAATGAACTTACAGGGCAGTACCGGCGCGTCCGCCACCTTTGAAAGTTTTGTAAATTTTTTTTTTTTGTGAATGTGGTGGAACTTTGGTGGCGCATTGTGCCGAAGCAATTAGCGACGAGATCCGTCACGAGTGGTTTGAATGTTGCGAGGGGCCCCGCTACTTGTTGTGGCTGGCCGCAGTGACATTTACTTTTCCCATTCGACAGCTCATTAGCCCGTTTGTAGTTGCACAAGATGGCGACGGGCGATACGCGGCCGGTGTTTGTTTCTCTATAGCGCGCGGTTAATTATTAGAAAGTAAATTAAAAAACAAGAAAAGACAAAACGTCAAATGATTCGGCAAAAATCACGAGATTTTTTTCCCATTCCATCATCCAGCCAGGCCGCCTCGACACCGTTCGCATATAGGTGACTCGTAATTAATTTTTGAGAATAAATAAAACGCTTTCACCCGACTGCTGACGGTGCCGTTTCACCGCGACGAGTGAACGCAACTTTATCGTAGTAAAGGACCGAAGAAACAAGAAAATAGTCCAACGACCAGCATTTTATGTGGATCATCATCGTCGAGGCCCTGTCACGTATTAAGCGACTGTCGTTGCCCGTCTCAATCTGTCGGTGAATGAATTCCACAGCATCTCTCGGTAGCAAAGAGTCACGGTGAAGCATTCCGACGCACACAAAAAAAAATAAATAAAGAAAAAAAAACACGACGATCGGGCCACCTACGGTCGGAACAAAGGAAACCGATTTTATTAGGTCGTCGTAGTTGCGCGATTGTTTGACGAAACACCAGAGAACCTCTTCTTGACGGATTCGATAAGAACGAAGTCGATCGCGGGTGCAACAAAATAATGACGGTCCTGTCATCGAATCGTGGTCAGACCGACACGTCCCACTTCTGACATTAACGTAATCAACTTCGAGACGCCAATTGGACGCTTTTTTAATGTTTCGTCCCACTTCTGAAACTGTCTAAGAGACTTGGTTTTCAAGTAGTTATATTGAGAAAGTTTTTGCTGCAAAAACTGCCATCAAACGTTTGTCCCGTAAGTTTTCAAAAAATATTTGTCCCACTTCTGATAGGGCAAAGTTTTTTTTCTAACAGCTCCATCATGTGTTTTGGAATACTTTGAGGCTTCTAATGAAATCGAAAAACGCTATTCAAACAGTGTTTCACTTCAGAAGAACGTAAATCCCACTTCTGAAATTTCCAAAAAAATGCAATTTCGGTGTAAAAACATGTCACATTTCAAGCAATAATAGCTTTTCATTATTGAGACAACTTATTGTTTCGAAAATAGCTTCAAAACGTTTGTCCCACTTCTGATGCATCAAAATTATAAAAAAAGAAAAAATTCTCGCGACGTAACGCCGGACCTGTTACCGCATCGATAGTGGCCCGTCGAAATTATTATGCAACATCCAGTAATTACACGTTTCATTGTTCCACACACGTTAAACTTGTCTATCGCGATGCAATAAACAAAAGACGACAAATTATCGCACTCTCCACAAGGCGACGATTGTTTGAAATTCGCCGAATTGTGCAACCCGCCGCCACCACCGAAGTTTCTTCGCCCTCTCCGGATCGAGACGCGTTATTATTTATTTATTTCGAAATCACTTCTCTTTCTAACTTCACGCGAGTAACTGTGATTCACAACAATTAATTGTGTGATTGAATTCGAACGCGATAGAATCGAAACCGTTCTAACACTTTGTTCTAATCGATGATGATGATGATAATGACGATGATGACAGCTCGGCGCAGCAACGTCGCTTTTGTAACGTCCCAACAATTACGTGCAACTTTCGCACTAATCGAAATTAAAGGTTAATGTGTCTCCATTGAAAAAGAAACGGTTCTGCGGTCGATGTTTGTCGTTGGAATCGAAATTTCGATATTCAAAAAATTTTTAGATCTTTCGACGCCCACATCTCCGAATTTAGCCGGGATTTTTGACTGATTTTCGATACTGTTGTCGACGACAACCTGAACCAAGAGATGCCGTCGAGATTTCGGCGCTGACGCCATTTTGAACTTTTCGCCAAAATTTTGACAACCGCCAAATTTTGCGACTACACGTAATTTTTTTCAATTAAAACTTCATATTTCTGTTATAAAAGTGACTTAGAGAAATGGAGGGTGTGGGGGGATGAATTTTGGTCAAAATTCGCGAGCCCGGTCCTGTCGGCCGCCCGTAAGGAAAATCGGTCGCGCAAACAAGGCAGGAGGCATCTCATGCATATTTCTGGCCGACTCCGCGAGTCGATCCTGTTGGATGTTAAGTGGAGGCGGCAGGTAGTTGAAACGAGAAGAGAGGCGGAGGCGGCGCGGGATCTAAGTGGCAAACTCTGGAGGTATTTCAACTTCAAAGGGTGCCCGAAACTGAGTTTGGGAAGAGAGAACGCGGTCCCGTACGAGTCCCGGGGGTATTAAGGAAATCGATACGAGACAGGTCCGCCAACATCCCTCTCTTCCGGCTTTACTGCACGCCGCCACCATCAATTCCCACCGACATCCCCCCCAACCCCCCAACCACCTCTCTTTCTTTTCCCGAAATTTGCCACGCACGCTACTGATAGCTCCACAACTCTTTCTCTTTTCCCGAAATTTGCCACGCACGCCACTGATTCGCGAAACGTCCAATTTCGTCGGCCGGCCGGCACCGACCTAACTTTCCCGCCAACTCTCCGCATAAATTCATGGGGGAGGGGGCGCACGCAGTTTCGTCTCTTCACCGGAAAATCGAGGCGGCGGCCGGTGTCGTGCGAAGGTTTATTACTATTTACCGGACGCGCCGCCGCCTCCTCGATCACCAAGTCAAAGTTGGCCGCCGCCCGCGATTTAATTTCACCCCGCCGCCGACCTTAATTTTTGTTCTTTACGACGCCTCCCGTAATTTTTTCCTAATCATTTCGACGACGACGACGACAACAACGACGTCTCCGTCCCTTTCTCTCTTTCTAATTGATGAGAGGCCGGAAATAGCGCGGCAGTTAATTTGGAAACGTCGTGTGGCATCCGTCGAGAGAACATGTTTCAATTAATTTCGTAATTTGTAACCGAAAATAAAACGAGGGTTATATAGGAGGTTTATTTTTGGGTTTTTCGTCGTTTTTTTTTTGGTTTCTTTAGAAAAAAAAATAATAAGAAACGAAGTAATTACCTTGTTCGGCGGCGGTTTGGTGGTGCGTCGAGAGGACGGCGAGGAGGGGCAGAAGACGCGTCGCTAATTCCATGGCGCCGACGGCGGCGATCGTCCTGCCTCCAAAGGCGGACTTCACCGGCTCCTGCTATTCCATTCTGAAACAAGCCAAAAAAAAAAAATATCAAATTTATTTAACCACGAACGCCACTAGAAATGTGAAAATTCAACGAAATTTCGCCCAAAATCCGGATCACACTAAAAATGAAACTGAAGTTGCTGGGCGCGCTTGCTAATTTCTTCACGTTGACAAATTTTTTTTTAGCCAAAAACACCCGAAATTAATTTTACTCGTTACTCCTCCACCAACTATACACAAGGTAAGTATGTAGAAAATTTTTACTGTCAGACTTTGAGTCAAATTTGTGATTAAACGAATTTAAAGCGTGGCGTGACTACTAAAGAAAAAAAAATTAACACAAATCCCACGTTTGAAATTTGGAGAAATCTCGCTAACAATCAAAGCACTCACGTCGGTGTTAACGCACTTAACCCCCCGATAATTGAATCAACTTGAAGAGCGATGGTGAAAACCTCGACGGAACAACACACCCAATTGTCGTCGTTTTAAACGACGCTAATTAAGCCTAATTAAATTTAACTGCACAGATTCATTTCTGGAAGGTCCCACAGCCAGCCTGGCAGTCGAACGCACCGGGGCGACATGAGTGGGGGGGGGGGTGAGAAGAGGGGAACAAAAAGGGGACCGGACAGCCTCACTAAATCACGTCGGTCGACGAGAAACGTCGGGGCCATCAGTAGGGCCGTTTCCTGTCTTTTTGTTCGGTCACCGCCGAAAACGCCCCTCGGACAATTTCAAGGTTGCTTCGCTCCACGACCCTCCCCCATCCCCTCTAGAAAGCGAAAACAATTTGACAACAATATGGTAGTTAGCTGTGGAATTTGTCTCTTCAAAAACGGGACGCGACAACGAGAAGGGGTTATCGCGTTTCAAAATAAACACCGTAATGGGGTAATATGTTTTTAACGACGACGCGGCAAACGTTATTATAAGGGTATCTAACGAAAAAAAGTGTTATCGTTTCACGCTCTATTTAGTTTAGTTGTTTTGATGGTTGACAGTTGACATAAACAAGTGAAGATCGCGTCGCTTTATCTATCGACTTCTTGATCCTGCGGTCCTACAACAAAAACGATTCTGTTGAGCAGGTCTCGTTATGAAAGTCAACAAGTCGCCATGGAAACTCATCGCCATCATCTATCTCTTTTGCAACTCCTACCTCAGTTTTCATCCCTCTCCTTCCTAGTCTCTACATCTCTCTTCTTCTCTAGTTTTCCCCTACTTTTCCCTTTCTTCTATCTTTCTTCAAGCTTCTATCTCATTCACAGTCTTCATCTTTCCCTTTTCCAGTCTCTATATCTCTTTTTTCCAGTCGCACTTTTTATCTCTTTTCTAGTCATTTCAGCTTTTCCCTGCCTCTTCAAGGTATCTCTCTTTCAGTCTCTATATCTCGTTTTCAGTCTTCATCTGACTCTTTTCCCCAACCTACTTCTCTTTTTTATAATTTTTTTCTATTTCTTTTCCAGTTTACCCCATCTTTTCCAATGCTTTCTATCTCTCTTTGAGTTTCCATATATCTTTCTCAGCTTCAAAATCTCCCTTTTCCAGTCTTCACATCTGGTTCTCAGTCTTCCTCTCTCCCTTTTCCCAGCCTACATCTATCTCTCTTGTCTCGGTCTCTACGCCTGTTTTCTAGTCTTCTCTTTATCTATCTTTATTCTAGTCTATATCTCTTTCTCAGTCTTTCTCTCTATTTCTCAACCTCTTTTCAGTCCTTCTATTTTTTTATAATTTATTCTGGTTCTTTTACAGTAAACTACATCATGTTCTCAATTTTCATCTCTTTCTCTTTTCAAAGTCTCTATGTCTCACTTTTCCAGTTTTCTCTTATTTTCCACCTTCTTCTATCTCTCTTCGAGCTTCCATCTCATTCACATTATTCACCTTTCTCTTTCCCAGCCTGTCTCTCTTTTCCAGTCCCACTTTTTATCTCTTTTCTAGTAATTTCAACTTTTCTCCATCTCTTCAAGGTTTCTCTCTTTCAGTCTCTATATCTCGTTTTCGGTCTTCATCTGCCTCTTTTTCAATCTCCATGCCTCTTTTCCCTAATCTACTTCTTTTTTTTTAATTTTTTTTTCTATTTCTTTTCCAGTTTACCCCCTCTTTTCCAATGCTTTCTATCTCTCTTTGAGTTTCCATAAATCTTTCTCAGCTTCTAAATCTTCCTTTTCCAGTCTTCACATCTGGTTCTCAGTCTTCCTCTCTCCCTTTTCCCAGCCTACATCTATCTCTCTTGTCTCGGGCTCTACGCCTCTGTTTTCTAGTCTCCTCTTTATCTATCTTTATTCTAGTCTATGTCTCTTTCTCAGTCTTTCTCTCTATTTCTCAACCTCTTTTCAGTTTCCTTCTATTTTTCTTATCATTTATCATCAAGTTCTCAATTTTCATCTCTTTCTCTTTTCAAAATCTCTACGTCTCACTTTTCCAGTTTCCTCATATTTTCCACCTTCTTCTATCTCTCTTGGAGCTTCCATCTCATTCTCAGTATTCACCTTTCTCTTTCCCAATCTCTATGTCTCTTTTTTCCCGTCTCTACAAGCTTTCATATCCCCCTTTCAGTCTCCAACTCTCTCTTTTCCCGGTCTTTATGCCTGTTTTCCAGTCTTCTTCTCCTTTTCCATCTTTCCTTCAGCCTCTAATCTCGCTCTCATTCTTCATCTTTCTCTTCCTCAGTCACTATGAGTCTCCTTCTTCATCATAGTTATCTCTTCTTTTCCAGTTCTTCCCTCTTTCTCAGTTTTTCCTATCTCTTTCTTAGTTTCTAAATCTTTTCTTCCTCCATCTCACTTTCACCTTTGTTAGCATCATTTTTATGGATCTCTAATAATTGAACTTTGGTTACCATCTGAAAGTCATCTTCCTCGAGGGACTTTGGTGTCGGCACAATTCTGACAATATTTAGAAGCCGGTCCTGTCCGAATCGTTGGATTATTCAGCGTCCGTAGGTGCAATTTGGCCGTTCGTGATTTACCGCAATTTAATCGTTCCGCGTAACGGAAACCTATTGTGAACCGACCTTAACAAATGGGAAAACGTTACAATTGAATGAGTTACGCGGTGCACCTCAACGCCTTCCAGGAGGTCCATTGTCGTCGAGATCGTTTAATCGCTTCCCAACTAGATGACGGCGATTCGGCCATCATCGTCATCAAATAAACAAACAAACACAAGAAAAAATTGCACACGCCATCAAATAAACAAAGTCAAAGAAAAATGGCACAATCGGGCAACAGGGGCGTTAAAAAAAAAAACCCTTTCCAGCGTTTTGTCGAAACCTTACGGGAGGTTGGAGAATTTTTTCCAAAAAAGGCGCCCGGGCTCAAATCTGGAATTTTTCCAAAATTAAAAGTTTCTTTGAGAAAAAAAATCGAGGAGTAATAAAAGTTTGTTGCCGCTAGAAAAAACAAAGTTTCGATAAATTCTCGCCACAATTCGGCCATCACTTGCATCGGATCAAAGTCGGCGACGTACACACATACACACACAACACACACGTAGGTATTAAATTCTTACTAAAACACATAAATAGCTGGGGGCGATAGGGCTATTAAAACTATTTCGTAAGCAATCGGCCGAAGGTTCAAAGGAACTTTAGTTGTTGTTTTGTTGGTATTACGATTTTCCCTGGCGGAGGATGCGAACGTAACTTTTGTTGCTTATAAAATCGCAAAAATAACTTCAAATCGAAACCAGAATCTTCAAGCAAGACCCGCCGACAGTTTGTTTCCCCCTTTGAATCGACGACCGGAACGAAAAAAGTCATTATCACGTGTAATGTCGTCATAAAATCACCTTGTTTCCGTGTCGTTCGCTTCCCTTATTTCATATGCAACAGTTTTATTAACTAATTATCCACATGATAAATACGTCAGTGCTTCCACACGTCTTCCTCCCGACCGTAGAGGGGAAGGAGCCACAACACATCCATCCATATGGTCGAAGAGACCGGAAAACAGCGAAACGTCGTTAAAGTTTCATCGTTCAAAAATTTTTTATTTACGACACTTTTTGCGTCATTGAGAACGCGACGAGGTGTCCGGCAGCGCTTCCTCGACATGTCAACGTGAAGAAATAAGCGAGCGCGCCCAGAAATTTTTAACAGCCCCCAGCCAAATTGGACGCTACCTGATTATGTGTATTGAGAATTTCGGTTTTATCCAGTGGCGTTCGTGATTTAATAATAAAATTTCGTTCGCTCCGTTCCTGGTTCTATGAACCCATTTGCTGCCATTAGGGCCGTTTTGTGGGTTAACCGGCAAAAAATCGTCCATTATCGCCCCCATAAACTCGTTCAATTTGCCGGATTTAACCCGTTTTATCGCTCATTTCGCGTATACTTTATTGCCACAATCACCGGTCCAGGTGGCGATTTGTTGGACATTCCGTCACGTAGCTACTTCCCTATTTAGACCTTTAGCGCGAAATTTCCGATCGTTTTGGTGCGAGAAAATATAGAGGGCGGCGCGTTTCCGCACCTTCGCCATATACAAAAGATGGCAAATTGGTTCGATTTACGGTCGACGTTTCGCGGTGATTAATTCCATTAAAATATCTACGACGGGACCGTCGATTCACGCAAGGTCCTCCTCTGCGATCCCGTCGTCTAATTAGACGATTTTTAATCGACGAGAATCGCCCAAAAATTTATTAAAATCGATCAATTAAACGCCGAATCGGAATTATAACGCGTCTTTCAACCTTTGTCTCGGTCGTTAATCTAATTGCCGGCAGTGTCTCTTTTTTTCCCTTCTCGTTCTTCTTATTTCGATCCGCACCGTAACAGGTGCGGTCCCGCGCGTTAATTAGTTCTTTAATCTGAACGTTGCCATTAAAATTTCCAAATCTTCATTCTACAGCTCGTTGTAGAAAAAAAAAACAATTGTCGGTCCGCGCCCACCTCCACGAACGTCACCGATAACCTCGATTCATCAATGAAATTCGTCGACCCGCACGCATCTCTACAACAAATAACCACAAATTAATTCGGCCCTACAATGAAAACGGGACCCGCGCGCATCTCTTCAAATGGCAGCAACGTTGAACGCGAGTTGGAAATTAATAGCAACCTTTTGAACAATTTCAAACCGACATAACCTCAAATTTACGTCAAGCAGAAGTGTGAAGTTAGCGAAATTGGCGCGTTTTGAACAACTTCGAACCGACATAACCTCAAATTTACGTCAAACGTCAAGCAGAAGTGTGAAGTTGGCCAAATTGACGGCAGCCGCTCGGAGGAATTCAATAGAAATGAGACACTTGAATAACTGGTTGTCTATCTTTATTTTGTAACCCAAGAAATTTGACAACACTGTAAAGTAGATAGTAAGGTCGTAGGCACGGAGTGACAGAGCTGACGGAGGCCGTTATTCAAAATTCTGAAACTGAAACGCACGTGGACGGGATTGTTTGGTTTGAAGGCTCTCTCGAACCAACGAAAATTACACAAGTCGTCGACACGTTTTTTGGATTTAAGTTCTAAATATCAAATTTCAATTTCTGTTACGTAACTAATAAAGGAAAAATTAGTGTGTTTAACGAAAGTTTGCTTTTAATTTATTATAAATTATTATTTAATTTGTATGACAATAATTGAACTAACATAATCATAACTATGTCAAAACTAATAAAATTTAGCAGTTTCGACCAATCAGAGAACAATTTAATGGAAATCTCAATGCACTTGGAAAACTACGGTCCCTTCGAGCTATTCCGGAAAAATCTTTTTTATATTACTTATTTATTACTTGCAATTTTTGTAGTTTCACCAGCACGTGGCTAAAGTCATCCTATTATTCATAACTGCCTTGTTTCCCGACAATTTTGAGCGTTTGGTGAAGCGGCTTTCATAGTGCCAGAAGAGCGGGCGGCGGGCGGTACGGTAAACCAGAAAAATTGTGAGCAAAGCGATAACTCTCCTGTTATTTGCAAAATCTAAATTCATGGGGTAAACTACACATTTCACCAGCTGGCAGCATCAGACAGAACCCTTCGCTGTCTATGCGACCCTCAATAAACTTTATGGTCCAGCTCATTAACAAATAGTTACTTGTGCTTTCAGAAAGGTATACCTGCGTATTCGGGTGAATGCACTTTGGGTAACTACTGTGCTGCATTTAAGAAATAAATTCTCAAGACTCGGGTTGTAAATAATTATTGTCTGTTAATTACCCTTTTCTTACAAATTTAAAATAGTAAATGGTAAACGTTCTGAACAAAAATGGTTCCTTTACTATGTCGAGTTCTCTATTCTGTATTATTTTATCAGTCATTCGCTTTTCATTATCGGCTTTAGCCATTGGAAGAATTTATATAGAATGAGAAATCATAAGCATTTCAAAAACCATATAGAAAACATGAAGAATTTAATAATAAGATGAAGTTTAACATCCAAAATAGGTGCAACACTCCGAAGAAACAGAAAAACGGTTCCTCATTTTAACAGGCTAAAATGACTCAGGATGTATAAAAAAAATTTTGTTTACTTAATAGTAATTTACAATAGTGCTTTTTGGCTTGTAAAATGACCACGAGCGCAACGCGCGCGCGAGTGGTCATTTAAAAATCCGACAAGCACGAATCTTTGAAAGCCGGAAATTTCTGGAATCTGCAAAGTCTCGAGCTAAATTTGACATGACAACTTAAACTAAAACTGCAATTTAAAAAAACTCACACAATTATGAATCTAGTTTTCTATGCACTCTATTTTTATTTCAAAATTTGTGTTTCAATTGCAAGGAATAAATAAGTAATATAAAAAAGATTTTTCCGGAATAGCCCGAAGAGACCGTAGTTTTCCAAGTGCATTGAGATTTCCATTAAATTGTTTTCTGATGGGTCGAAACTGCTAAATTTTATTAGTTTTGACATAGTTATGATTATGTTAGTTGAATTATTGTCACTTATAATATTCCTAGTGCATTGATTATTTCCGGAAATTTTTTCGAATGCATTTCCAAAACGTATTAATTAGCCCGAGTGCAACACGAGGGCTAATTACGTTTTGGAAATGCATGAGAATAAAATTTCCTGATATTAATCAATGCACGAGGGCATATTCGGTAAGAAAATCGCAACAACACAGACATTGGTCCATTATGCCATTATGATGTCATTATTAATAAATAAATAATTTTGATTGGCTGAAATAATTTTCACTTATTAATTTTATGCATGGTGCAAAAATTTCCAGGAAATTTTTACATTGTCATACAAATGACAGCAAATTCTATTTTTCTATTGGCTACTTTTCAGTGTCGTGCAATTTTCATACAAATTTAATAATAATTTATAATAAATTAAAAGCAAACTTTTGTTAAACACGCTAATTTTCCCTTTATTAGTTACGTAACAGAAATTGAAATTTGATATTTAGAACTTAAATCCAAAAAACGTGTCGACGACTTGTGTAATTTTCGTTGGTTCGAGGGAGCCTTCAAACCAAACAATCCCGTCCACGTGCGTTTCAGTTTCAGAATTTTGAATAACGGCCTC
Source organism: Schizotus pectinicornis (assembly GCA_951805265.1). Lineage (NCBI taxonomy): Eukaryota > Metazoa > Arthropoda > Insecta > Coleoptera > Pyrochroidae > Schizotus > Schizotus pectinicornis. The sequence goes on along the minus strand of OX638210.1, from coordinate 10,807,100 downwards.
CGTCAGCTCTGTCACTCCGTGCCTACGACCTTACTATCCACTTTACAGTGTTGACAAATTTCTTGGGTTACAAAATAAAGGTAGACAACCAGTTATTCAAGTGTCTCATTTATATTGAATCCGCCTGTACCGACGTCGCAACACGGCTCTCGTTCGTTATTTATCATCGTGGCGCTGTAGGTGAGACGGTCGTAACTCGTAAAGAACTTTCTACTGTCCGGCCCATTCAAGTTCTTTTTTTTTCTTCTCTCTTCGATGATATTATCACTTTTTACCGATTTTTTTCAAAAAAAATTAAAATGGCGTTTCAACTTCCCAACCAAACATTTAAACACGCCAGCTACGCAAAATACCGTTTTCCCCGTTTGGCGCGCGCTTAACTGCTGCCCCTCGGGGGAGGTGACGGTGGAGGTGACGGTGGCGGGCTCCCTCCTCATCGAAGAAGCCCATTTCGGCATTTATCTCTCCGCAATATCGCGTCGAGTCGGCGAGAAGTGTCGTAAAGGTAATTGGAATTTTTGAGCGCCACCCCCCCCCCCGGGGGGGGGGAGGTTCACCGCACGCTCCTTTCCACCCTTCCTCCGCCACTGCGTCGTCGATGAGGCCAATTAGGATCCCCCCATCCACCCTCCACCCTCCTCTCGATCGGAAAGGGCGAAATGAATATGTATTTCGACGTGCACGCGGTAAAGGGTTTTGATCCACAACAAAAAAAAAAGAAAAACTTCTTTTTTTCGCGGACGACGCCACACCGGTCGTCACTATACTACTATTCAAAGCGCGAGGCGGTGCATCGATTAAAGCTCGAGCTTTGAGTATCTGGGTGGTGGTGGCGAAAAAAAAAAAAAGGGGGGCACAGGGTGGAGAGCGAAGCGAGAGAAAAAAACTACAAAAAAGAACTAGTCGTACTAATGAGACATTACTCCCACTTAACAGGACGAGGCTCCCGGTCGACGTCTTTGTGTGTGCGCCAAATTCATATTCGGCCGCGTCGTCGTCGTCGTCGTCGCCGTGGCTCCGGTGGTTTTTCAGCTCAACGACCCTTTTGACTTTTTTGTTTGCTTGTTCGCTGACGACCGACTTTTTTTTTTAGTCGCTTTTCGGTTCACGTCTCCGTGTCCATCCAGGTCACCTCTGCACATCAAAAAAATCAACCCCTTCCCCGGCAAAATTCTAACGTCAGCAGCAAAACTCACACCGACCACCGATGGAGGATGCTCCAATTGTGATTCGCAACCAATTGCAACTTGATTTTCTAACCCCCTGTTTACTCCTGAAAATCGCAGCTGAATTTCAAAATTACGCTTCTGGTCGCCTGTTTTGCTCCTGATAGCTGTAAACTTGATTCTGGATTTTCATCTCCGTTTCGCTCCTGGTAGCTAATTTTTTTGCTACTCTCCTGTTACGCTCCCAGGTCCGAACTTAAAATTTGTCTTCCTGATCTCCCGTTCGGCTCTTGGTTGGTTGGCTGGCACCAATATTTTCCAGCGAGTTCCCTTTACGTCCACACCCACGCAGGGTTGTTTTCAACTTTCCAAGGATAACTAGACGTAAAGGCGAGGGGTGTCAGTAACGCGTTCACGTTTTCCTAACACAAAGCGAATAATGGGGCCGTTTCGCCCATTCCCGGGTGTATCGGTGTATATAATTCTCTCATAGAAAATCCACCCTGTGCAATTGGACCGTCGCGTTTTCTTTGTACGCAACACATCTGCCGGCCTTAATAACGACTCCACACACATCTAGTTAGTTACGTTTGCTCCGCATATAAGGGGTGGTCCGATTAACCTAACTCACTCTCCCATCTCTCATCTCATCACGAACTTCTACAAGGCGGCCTGGCGCGAACAATAGAAACAGTTGCGCCGCGGTGAAGGTATTTATTTAGGAATTTTACGACACCCATTTGGGTCATCGCCTCTATAAATTACCGGGATGGTGAGGGGTGCGGGCAGAGAGGGGGGGGGGGGATCTAATGCCCATGGAACTACGACAACAGTGGCGGTCGGTCGCAACAGACATCTCAGTAGGCCGAATGACTCAATAACACGACGTCATAAATCACGTCGTTCTATAGTAAATACGAAAAGTCACAGTCGTGTCCGACTAATGTGATTATTTAATTGTCAAGATGGCCGCGGCCTTGACGCCGAGAATTGGGGCGTACAATCGCTATCTAGATCTAGCGATCTACAAATTTGTTCTAGATTCGCACCCTTTCGGGTGACATGTGCAACTAAACTGACCAATTGACGCGTCGTAATTACCCGCCGGCCGGACGGAGAAAGTGCAGGTGATCGGGGGGCGACTTAGGTCGGTGCCGGCCGGTTAAGTGCCGAAGGCGACATTGATTAGGCAATCCGGATCAGCAACAACGTCCCTGGATTCTGGGAGAGAGAAGAAAAAAAAAAAGAAACCTCATGGCGGGCGAGTTTCGGGCTTTGCCTGCTTGATTGACTGACAGCGATTGAATTCATCCGTGACATTATTCCGAAAGGCATTACGCAAAACCGGCCGACTCGGATTTCACACGGAGGAACGCGCGCGCCAGAAAGATAAATTACGGTCGAGGAGGTGTCAATCTAAATAATGCATAAATAACAGGTTGCGACAATAAAACACGACGACAATACCGGCGCGCCACTGTCGGAATGGGGGCAATTAAGAGGCTAATTTTCGAAATCAAGTGGGCAACGATCCAGGTGGCGCGACCCGTTTTCAAAACACGAGATGAAAAGTTAAGCGTTATAGCGTAAACACAATGACGGACGCGAAACATCGATTCCAGTGGGCGAGACGGGTCGAGAGATTTTTTTCGAAACGGTTCCGGGAGCGTTTTGAACATTTCGAGGAAACCGGTCAAAATTTTTGGCGTCGAATTTTCTTCGTCCCCCAACCACGAGACGTCGCTCCGAAACAACACTTCGACCGACCAAACAAAACCAAGAAGATTTCAGCGAGTTGCTGGCCTGTCAAAATTTTCGGCGTCAAGTTTTTTTTTGTCCCCGAACATCGAGACGTCGCTCCGGCGCAAAACTTCGACCGACCAAACAAAACCAAGAAGATTTCGGCGAGTTGCTGGCCGGTCAAAATTTTCGGCGTCAAGTTTTTTTTTGTCCCCGAACATCGAGGCGTCGCTCCGGAGCAAAATTTCGACAGACCAAACAAAACCAAGAAGATTTTGGCGAGTTGCTGGCCGGTCAAAATTTTCGGCGTCAAGTTTTTTTTTTCGTCCCCGAACATCGAGACGTCGCTCCGGAGCAGAACTTCGGCCGACCAAGCAAAATTGAGAAGATTTCGGCGAGTTGTCGGCCGGTCAAAATTTTTGGCGTCGCTTTTTTCCGGTCGCCAAAACGTTTTTTGTCGTCCCCGTCGTATGCGTTGTCGAACCAAATGGAGACCACGAAATTTTATCGAGAAATTCTTTCGTTTCTCGAGACCTTGACGAACAAAGGTGGAACCTTGCCGCCACTAACGGCAATTAGAATTGCGATAATGCCGCTACTAATAAAGCAATTACACGAACACTTGTATATTGTATGGAGATTGTCGTTTCGAAACACAACCGGCTGGTAATTAATTTGTTTACGCTTTATTGGTAGCAATAGCAATGTTGCATACAAACAGATATTAAGCTTCTGATGGCGGTTTTGATCGACAGGCGTGATTTAGAAACATCTGTTTCCGTGTGTTGTCATATGGTAGTAAATAACGTTGCCTGCACGCTTTCATTTCGATCCTCTCACACAGCCACAAACTCGTGTGACTCGGACGACTTCTCAGTTTTCACCGACGATTAAGACCAATTATGGTCAGTAACGCAGCACAAAGGAAATGATTAGAGTTTTTTTTTTTCAACGACTACCTGCAAAAATTGCCATAATTATCGAAGTAGAAACGAGGATCCGACCGCCGACCCACGCAATCAATTGCCTAATAGGTTTCAGGTTAGAGGGTACATCGCCGGACTGACCGCCACTGATTGGACGAAGCGAAGAGCACCTGACCGGTTATCCGTTAAAATTTCCAGAAATTTCGGCAACACAACCAGACCGGTACAGCATCTGTCAAAAAATAAGGCACGACCGGGGAATAGCTCAAATTTTTAAAATCATCCGTTCGGAGGCCACGCCTACCCCAACGGTTGCCGACCACCGACCGCGCGGCCGCCAATCAACTGACTGTCCGACTTCATATGTCGTTGGAATTTCTAAAAAACTCACAAATTGATTGGTCCAACGCAACAACGTAAGGGGAGAGAAAGCTGAAGAAGCTTCCAACCCCAAACTGCCCAAGTTTAAATTTCTATTCCACCAACTGTCAACAATTGACGGGATTACGTGACGTTTCGGCAACGAAACAAAAACCTCTCAATAATTACGTCAATTAAATTTATTGGTGATCGCCACAAAAAACAAAAAAAAAAAAAATTAAGGAAAGTCCGAATCAAAAGCGACCATAATCTAAAATAACGGTCGCAGCAACTGTAACGACAATCAAGTAGCGCGGCGGCGGCAGCGTTGCTCGTTTGTTAGTTAGTTACAAAAGGTCGCCTACTCCGTTTCCCGACTTGATGGGTAACAAACAAAAACAATCGACGGACGAACGACGTTGCAGGTGCTACGATGACAATCCGACCGGATCGACGAGAGGGCGAAAAAGTCGTCGATTGTTCCGAAACTTTCGCCATCACCATCTATGATCGTGACGTCACGTAAATATAATTAAATTGTCTCCCGTTGGATTCTAATGTTTGTATGTGTGTGTGTGTGTGAAGCTGGTGTCACGGTCGATTGGTCGCAAGTTATTGAGGAAAACTGTGGCGGCAAAGAGGGAGGGAGGGGCGACAATTCACAATTTCACGGTCCGGTACTGTAATATTTTTTTTTGTGACGGTTACCAGGAATACCGGAGGGAGGAGAAGGGGGGTAATTTGGTGATGGCGGTGTGGTCCCCGGATTGAGTGATGCAAGAAGAAGGAATGTCGACGACGTCGGTGATGCGATACTGGATTAATTTACGACACGATGACGGAAAATTACAACAAATAGTCCTCCACCTCTATTCGACGAATAAGACGAGTTATTATTAGTCGAATAGAAAATAATTGATTTGCGGTTATCTAGTTTCATTGACGTTTCGATAGTCACATGGCGACCTTCCTCCGAAAATTGTCACACACTTTTTCGATACGTTATTGACGCGGCAATGTTTCAGAAAAAAAAAATCAATTTCCACCACTTTTAACATTATCGTATACAATTACTTATTAGGAGTTTAATCGCCGAATAAACTCCTAATAAGTAATTGTATACAATAATGTTGAAAGTGGTTGAAATATTTAATAGTTTGAAAATTGAAACGTCGTCAAATCTCTCTTCTAATAATTAAAGAACGATTTGTTGTCGTTAATGTTCAAATTCGATATTTATTAGTCAAATAGTTATTGGACGGATAGTTATTTGCCAAGTAGTTATTCGCCTGAAGCTCATCTTTAATCAAGTTTCTTCCGGCGCGATCAATGGCGATTGGTGGTTAATCTTCGGATAACGTATCGATTAATTATCGATTCTATTCTCAAAATAGCTATTCTTCGGTTAACTTCCTCTTAGTAGTTAATTTCCTTGTTTCTTCTTCTGGCTTGCGATGGTTCTTTTTAATCTTTCACCGCTTCAAATTTGTATGTAAATTCCGGCTAATTTTCGGATTCTTCACGGACGACCCGTTTCCTGGGTTAATTAACCGACGTCCCAGCCTGCTCGATTCGACTAACAAACGCAATTACACGAATATTTCAATAAATAAAACGCCGGGACGCAATTAAACAATTTACATAAGTAATCGTAAAATTCACACACACACACCAACACAAACACAGAAAGACATATCACAATGGGCGTAGTTTCGAAGTAAAACGGGCTTGTTATGGTAATGGACCTGTTTTTCCCGGAGAAATGACAATTAATATTTTAAACGTATGCCCCGTCCACTTTTGTATTCAATATCGGTAAGTATTTATCGAAAACTCTTTGTCCGCGGCGACGGGAGCCGCTCCCTAATAAACACCGTCAACGATCCACAAATAATCGTTCGGTAACGTCGAAAATCCCACTTCTGAGCTTACCGGCAAACACCGAGAAATTCATCCCGCTTCTGACGAAAAATAATGCCAAAAATTCTGAACACAGATGGAACGTCCCGACTCGACCTACGACGAGTTTTTCTCGATGGAACGTCCCGACTCGATCTACGACGAGTTTTTTTTCCAAAAATCCCACTTCTGATCGTAACAAAAAAATCCAAAAATGCGCAGAAAAATCGGCAGAATCGTACTTTTGATGGGCGATAACGTCGGAGGTCGCCAAAATCCCACTTCTGATGGCAGCGTGGAACCCCGCAATTTCACTTGAAGCCGTAATCCCACTTCTGGCGCTGTCTTTTCTCCTGTGTGAACATCCGCAAATCGCTTTTTAATAACTCCCTAATCGAGTCGAAATCGTGTAAGTACCCCGCACAGTACTTTGGTTGCTACAACAACGACAACGACGGTCCACCATTATGATTGTTGTTATTATTACGCTGCGAAATTCCTCCGAGTCTGAACACCGTGAAGGAACGAATTGACAAAGGAGTTATAAAAAACCAACATTTACCTGGTAAATAAACTGTTTGAAATAAGAGAGTCTGATGGTATATATAAAACCGGGTAAATATTTGTTATCGAATCGAAACAGTTGTTTGCATTATACGATCAAATATTTGGGGGGATTCCGCGACGTACGTCGCGACTCGATTCGACGACGATTTTATAGGTGCAGGTGACTAATTAAAAACGGTCCCGGGCCGGACATCGCTTGCGCCACATTTAAATACAATGGAACAATAAATAAGGAAATTAACAACACAACGACACAGAAGATCAAGGTGGCGAAAAACGATTGTCGATCCCAAACAATAGGTAGCTATGCGCGCTTGATCTAAACGGTAGTCGCGACACGATTTTTTCTTGTAGGGGTACGACTTCCTCAAAAGATAAGGCAGGCGGCAGCGTAGCTGCAGCGCGTCTCAATGGATCAAGCATCGGTGATCAATTTAAGAAAAAAAAATTAAAAACGACGCGGAACTTTATTCTTGAACGTGTCTTAACGAAAAAAACACGTTCAGACTTGCAGGAAGTGTCGAAAATTGTTGGAACTGTTTAATTTTTTTTTTTCTATTCCCGTCGCTCCACCTGGATCGGGGAAATCTCTTTCCCCCTTCGTATCGAAAGGCCAAACTTCCGGTAATCCTGAATTTACGGCTTTCATTATAACACGGGGAAGGGAGAATTTAAAAAAAAAAAGTGAATGGAGCCGGGCCGGGACGCATCCAGATACTTGTCCGTTGTTTATTGGACGATTAAAAACGGTTTAGAAGATAAATATTAGGAACGGGCGAGATTTAACGGGGGCCAGATGGCCCCCTTCGGCGTCTGTGACGTCTAATTTTAAATAAATACCGACCAACCACCCTTCCACCGCCATTTGAAGAAAAAAGAAGAGTCTACGAAAACGACATGATTTCGGAACGGCCGTCGAAAGTTAAGTAGGTATCCGTTTTACCGACCGGTATCGAACGATTTTCGTTTTAGAGACCTGGATAACTAACAACCCAACTGATGGTTTTTTAATTGCGGACTTATCTGTCTCACTTCACCCGTGGCAATTTCGCCTTCACCCTCTCTATCTCTCTCGCGCGCGCCTTATTTTTCTTATTTTTTTTTCTTTGTCGGTAATGTTTTCTTAATAACACCCCCTATAAACTTGTAATAGTAGGTATTAGGGGGAGCAGTTGCGAAATTCGACAAACATCAGGTCAACGTTGAAGAGAAACGTCAAAAACATAACCAGTCATGGGAGGCTGTGACATAACGCCGTCCGCGAGAAACGTCAAAAATATAATTCGTCATAGAAGGCTGCGAGAAACGTCAAAAATGCCAACACATAACCTCAATTTCGCAACAAAGTGTCACTTTACAAAAGTTCTGAGTCTAGATACGACACACGTCTTAAAGATTATATAAAATTTATTGATCACTGCGTACGCCAGACCTCGAGTGACACTTTGACAGTTCCACTAACACACAAACTTAGTTGCGACATCCGTTTTTTGTCAAGGATCTGTTGGCTATCAACATTTCGCAATTGTTTTTATTTTTTCAGGACCGCATCGAGGGCAACTTTCGCGACGTCCGAGTATTTCGGAAGACGTCCGAAACGTTTTTGTTTTTGTTTTTTTTTTTTTTAAATCGCCGCCGTTAATCAATAAAGACACTAACCAACTACGAAAAAAAATTTGTTTAATTTAATCGATTTCGAGGTGCCTCGAGGTCTTCTCTCGAACTGCCTGATGCCGCGCATCAACCAACCCGGCGAAATAAATTAAATTATTCCATTCGTTATTTATTGCCGTCTCTTTTAATTTATAAGGCCGGCGGCCGTAAAAATGGAAAGAGAGGGAGAGAGGATGATATCGGGTTGGCGCCGCCGCCGCGTGGAAAGTATGAATAATTGGAACAAAAAAAAAAAAGTTTCATTTTACGGAAAAATATCGAAAATCCGGTCCTGAAACGGAACAAAAGAAAAACGACTTTTACCTGTGTAAGTATATAATGTGTGATGCTATAATATCGATGGTGAATTTACCGACACGTCGTCTTTTGTTTGGACGGATGAAAATGAAAAATGGGTGTCTAGATCACAATGGCCGGGAGAAAAAGGACCCGAAACGGGATTATTTTCTTCGGGACAAAGGGCCAGGAATTTATTTCGAATTCACCCCCGGATGTTTGGTGTGATTTGGACAATTCGCATTCTTCACCGTATCTATTTAGCGATTGTCAAGGTTAGTTGTTTGTAATCGGAGGCGGCTTTGAAAGTGAAGAAACGTCAAAATCGCAACCGACATAACCTCACTTTGAACCCGCGACGCTTAGATCGTCTTTTTAGCGAATCAGAAACTTGTTTTAATAATTTTAGATCAAATCGCTATTGAATTCGACGCATTTTTTAATGGGTCGTATTTAACAGTCTACCAAATTTACCCAATACTTTCATTTCCCAAAAATACTAAATGCTCACCAAAATTAAGAAAATACATAATCTTAAAGCGACAACCAAATATTGACATAATGCTGGCCTCTTATATATTTTGTTCGTCAAAATAACTTTTGTTGATCATAAATACTAAATGTTCACCAAATTTTATTCCGCATTTAATTCTAACATAATACCCAGATATTTAATTTTCGACAGTGTCTTATATTATTTAGCAGTTAAAAATACTATTTGTTGATCAAAAATACACAAGCAATAAAATGTTGTGCAAATGGTAAATAATTTTATGCAAAATTAAAGATGTAGATGTGCTAGGGCAAGGAAAATAAGAGTAAAAATAGAAGTGGTTTGTACAAAAAAAGATATTGATTTCCGTAATATTATAATGCTTTGCTGTAATTGGCTTGCATTATGTAAAACGTAAAACTTCTTTTAGTGGTAATTTCTAATCGTGCTTTTAAAAAAAAATTACAGGGCCCTGAACTGACCTTGTACAAAACTTTTTTCGCGTGCCTCTTGTCTGGAAGCGCAAGCGGCAAGGAGAGATGCGCGAGCATATTTCATTTTTGGAGTAATAGAGTAATTATTTGACGCACAAATAGTTTTTTTGAGAAACACTAAATATAAATGGATAGCGCGAATATTTATTATGTACAGCACCGACGCGTAACTTGAGCGTTCTAAATTTGGTGAACATTTAGTAAAATTGATAGACATAAAGAATTTAAAATGTAAGCAATGGTAAAACAATACGCAGCATAGTTATTTTAGTGGTGATGTTCTCATTTTCTGATGTATAATAATTTGGGTTTCATTCAGATTTTTTGATGCTCATTAAATTTTCTGGTGGACAGTGCAAGGGATGTATGGTTTAATTTGGTGTACATTATATTTGTTTCCATTCTCAAATGGGATTGCTGTAAGTAGAAATAGAGTTATAAAGTAGTAAAACTGACGTCATGCTCATGCATAAACTCGCCACTTTACAGTGTTGTCATGGGTTACAAAATAAAGGTAGACAACCAGTTATTCAAGTGTCTCATTTCTATTGAATCCCACTGTACATTATATTTGTTCCCTTTTCCAATCAAGGCAGCCGTGACCGATTTAACCTCACTTCTCAAACAATCGCGCATCGAAGAAACGTCAAATTTTGACCACGTTGGCTAATTTCGAACTAAATTCGTCGATTTTAGCAGTAGCAACAACGCGACAACGCCGGAAATTGTTGCAACAACGCACCCAAAGGCTCAAAACGCGTCAGCTATGCACAATTCTTCTTTTTTCCTTTCATCATCGCAGGTATGCAACGTTGATAAGATAATGAGAAATAGGTTGCGTTGCTGTCAAATTGTCTTCTTTTGTTTTCAGTAAAAAACAGAAATTTTGACGTTTCCTAAAAAATGGCGTCAAACAGCAACAAACAATTATTGCTAATTTTACCACCCTCTTTACAACTCGGCAGAGTTGTTGAAATTGTGGTTTGAATGGGAAACAACGACGAGGGTGGCGAGGAGGTTTTATAACCTCAAATTATTGTTGAAATTGTTGTTATGGAGTGAAAGAAAAATTTGGCGGCGTTGCCAAATTTCGTCCGAAATTCCGACCGTTGACAAGAAAACTGGCCGAATTGACGTGGGGGCTGGCAGCCGCCTTGTTTGCGTACTCGACGCTATAATCGCCGTGTTGATTTATTAAATATTTACACGATAAACACCGGATAGGTGGGTTAATCGGAAAAAACGACGTTACGCCCATTTTACCATCAGAAACAAGGCGAACGCGACGATAACAACAAACAACGGAGGCAAAAACCGAGCGAAAACGCAACCGAACGCGGTTCTTTGTCGAGAAGAGAGGAACGCCACGACATTTCCACACACGACGACTAATAAAATGCTCTGGTATTCAAGCAGCACACCTTAAGTTTTTTATATGTAGGTATAAAATACCAGCGGGTCTGTCGGCCATTTTGAGGCTCTGCACGGCCGCCTCGACGAAATTTTAACGCCACCGCCGCCCCGGATCGGGGATGAACAACAACAATTTCGGTCGGGAGGCGACAGCCTCCTTTGTTGTTACACCGAAAACAACAACAATCTCGGACCGGTGGGGGGACGAGGGGCCAACAACGGAATTCCGTACCTGTTAACAGTCCCGTCGGGAATCCGTCACATTTTGCGTTATCCACCTGGCGACCCGTCCACAATCACTGCACAACACCGCGACCCGCCCGAATTCCCGAAATCCTCCCGGTTTTCTGTCAGGAATCCGACGATTTCGCCACTCACTAACCACTATGTTTTGACACTTGCAACTTCACTCCTGTTCCTCGTCGTTCGTTTGTTTTTTTCTTTTCGGTTGTTTCTCCGTTGCTCGATTCAATTTTTCGTTGCGTCGCGGCCCGCTCGATTAGCGGTGTTTCGGTTGTGACACGGGGGGGTTGTTTTTTCGTTGAACGAGGGGGGTTGGGTCGGAATTGCGGGGTTTTTCGTTCAGCAGGGAATGCCGACGATGCGACACGACGTTGACACGACCGGATTGGTACTCAACAGCATCTCGGAGGTGGTCGGCTCGCTCGGATCAGGAGCGCACTGAACCCGACTCCGGGCAGTAATCTTTAGAAAGCCCCGTTTACAATGGGAAAGGTGGAGAGGATCGATGCGCCGTGGCGGGGGGCGCCCAAATACGAAAATTCGACGGGAATCCGGGAATTTTTAGAGATTTCCCGAAATTTTCGCTACTATTGGTGGCACTGCTGGATGGCGGCCAGCTGCAACTTCAAGTTCGTGACAATTTGAATAAAGTTTGAAACATTTTTCATCCCCAACTGCAGGTAAGGGTGTTTGTCGGGAAACTAACGAAATTTACACGTTTTTGTTGGCAGAGGGAGCGATTTAGGGAAGAAAGTCGGAAGGCGCAAGAGGGCGCAACTGCGTCACAATGACGTCAAAAAGTGAGGTTAGATCGACACGAATTTTGTTACGGAAGACCCGGAAATGCCGCCGGAACTCCACAAAAGGGAGCAAAACGCAAGAATAACTTAAAAACTAACAAAATTGACACGTTTTAGTTGGTAGAGGTAGCGACTTTGGGATGAAATTTGGACGGTGTAAGTGCGTCACTGTGACGTCAAAAAGTGAGGTTAGATTGACACAAATTTTGTTACGCAAGACCCGAAAATGTCGCCAGAACACCATAAAAGGGGGCAAAACGCCAAAATTGACTTTAGAATGACAACTCTGACGTCACAAAAATAGTATCTTTAGTATCTTGACTGTCATTTATATTTTTTATTATGAGATTTGTTTCAGATTTTCCTAACTGAAGCTTGAATCTTGAACAATCACCGTCAATTCGTCCTCACGACAAATAGAGTGTTAACAACACATGGATAACATAGGTAGAAAATTTAGTAGGACATTTTAAATGTCCAAGACTGCACATTTGTAGGTGGTGTGTGCGGGTCTTTAGCTCAAAGCCGCTTTTCGGCCCATTCCAATTCAATATGTGCCCGCTAATTTCTATGCACCCTCTTATTTCGGTTTAATCTCTTTTAATCTTTATTTGAAAAGAGGGCTTAGGAAGAATTCCTCAATATCGCCGTTTCGTCAATTCTAGCGAAATTTGCTGTAAATAAAGAGACCATCTCGTTGCTGTTCTCACACAAACTTATATGCACAGGAGCTAAACTTAACGTGACATCATTAGTATTCAGACGATGTTGTTCGGTTTTACGACAAATCACGTACTTTAAAACAAAATTGCATTGTTACATGGCCAAACATTGCGAAGAAAGGAGAACGGGGCGATTTTCGTTGTTAAACAACCGTTTTGTCAGAAATAAACGCGGCGTCGACTTAAGAGTTTTTAAAGAAATAAAAACATCACGGTAATTTATGCTATATCTACTTATGTAAACGTAAACGCCCCTTAAGCGCTTAATTTATTCGAATTTGACCAATATTAATTGTTGCCATTAATCAGACTTAACCCGAATGTGTATACGGCCAAGAGAGGTTTTATTGGTGGTAATTATGACCGGGCCGAAATTTATTAGTTGTGATTTTTTTGAGAAATCAATAAAAATATTTTTATTGTCGCGACGGAATTAAAACGCGATTTGTCACGAACAGGTGAAGACGACTGGAACGACTCGAAACGGGGCAGTTGAGATTTCCGACGTTTCCAGCAAAATTATCGCAATTTTTTTTCCTCCAAAATTTTTACGAGTCGTAAATCATTTTTGGTCAACGTTATTAATTTAGAAACGTTTCCACGAATGTAAATGCAGCACCATACTGTGCGGTTTATTGTTGTTGTCGACGACCATGTTGTCGCTGTACCCACGTGTCGGTTTTTATTGTTTTCGCATAAATTCGACAATTAACCCCCTTCGACAAAATGGCTGGTTCGCACGTCCGCACCTCTTTCGTGTCCAACTAAACAAGACATTTTTTTTTTTCAGAAAAATCGCGACCAAGAAATTTTTTGAGACCAATCCGGAACTTGGGTGGCGAGCTTTAGGCCCTGACCCTTATCCAAGAATGTCCCTCGGAGTGTTTTGCCGATGAATCATGAGTGCTGTGATAACCTCACACTCGTCACTGGGGCGACATATTGCAAATTTAATTTCCTACCACTATCAATTGTTCGGGCGAGGGGGGGCGGGGGCCAAAAGTTATTTTCATTTAGCCAGTTAATTGTTTAAGGGTCATATTTAACAGTCTACCAAATTTACCCAATATTTTCATACAAAAAAATACTTTCATTTCCCAAAAATACTAAATGCTCACCAAAATTAAGAAAATACATAATCTTAAAGCGACAACCAAATTTTGACATAATGCTGGCCTCTTATATATTTTGTTCGCCGAAATAACCTTTGTTGACCATAAATACTAAATGTTCACTAAATTTTATTCCGTATTTAATTCTAACATAATACCCAGATATTTAATTTTCGACAGTGTCTTATATTATTTAGCAGTTAAAAATACTATTTGTTGATTAAAAATACACAAGCAATAAAATGTTGTGCAAATGGTAAATAATTTTATGCAAAATTATAGATGTAGATGTGCTAGGGCAAGGAAAATAAGAGTAAAAATAGAAGTGGTTTGCACAAAAAAAGATATTGATTTCCGTAATATATAAATGCTTTGCTGTAATTGGCTTGCATTATGTAAAACGTAAAACTTCTTTTAGTGGTAATTTCTAATTGTGCTTTAAAAAAAAATTACAGGGCCCTTAACTGACCTTGTACAAAACTTTTTTTGCGTGCCTCTTGTCTGGAAGCGCAAGCGGCAAGGAGAGATGCGCGAGCATATTTCATTTTTGGAGTAATAGAATAATTATTTGACGCACAAATAGTTTTTTTGAGAAACACTAAATATAAATGAATAGCGCGAATATTTATTATGTACAGCACGGACGCGTAACTTGAGCGTTCTAAATTTGGTGAACATTTAGTAAAATTGATAGACATATAGAATTTAAAATGTAAGCAATGGTAAAACAATACGCAGCATAGTTATTTTAGTGGTGATGTTCTCATTTTCTGATGTATAATAATTTGGGTTTCATTTAGAATTTTTGACGCTCATTAAATTTTCTGGTGGACAGTGCAAGGGATGCATAGTTTAATTTGGTGTACATTATATTTGTTCTCATTGTTTAATAATTTTGCGAGCATCTTTATGGAAAAGTTTGGAAGTTAAGTCAGAAATAAGGAAAGCTAAGTTACGACGTACGTTTCTAATGGTTGCCGATAGTTTTTGTTTTAGTTAATATTTCGGCGCCTTTCAAAGCGAGGATCTTCGATTCTTTGTAATCGTCGCCGATGGAGTTATCAATTTTTTTTCCCTAACTATTTTAATCCTTGATCCGCGCCGAATTTCACGCACCGTTTAAAATGTTAATTGCTAATTATAACGACGAATTTAATTTATAAGTATTTAAACGTGAAATTGGTTGATGCCCTAATCGGAAAATAATTAATTCTCTAATATACCATTTTCACACCTCGCGATCACTCAAACGCAGAACTTTAACAATTAACAATAGCAACAATCGACAATAATTGTCATTTTGTCTTATTGGTCGTCGTGAGGGAGGGGGCTGTAAGGTGACTTGAGGTTGTCGGCGATGAACCCGACATTCCAATTCGTTGGTAGCCGTTGCTGGAAAAACATAAACAAAGAGCAATTTGTTCAATCAACGGAACACGGTCGCGGCCGCGACGGAGACCGTGAAAAATCGCAAATTGGGTTTTTATAATGGCGACCGGCAACCGGGAAAAAGCGGTTGTCCCCGCAACCAAAAAAATTCCAAAACAACACCCCTAAAACCACAAAAAAATTGTTTTGGAGGTGTCGTTCGCGAATGATCCGATTCATCAAAATAAACGACGCCCAATTTTTAAACAAAAAAACTCAATCACAAGACGTTTTTAAAAAGTTGCTTTAGGGATGTCGTTCAGAAAAAATCTACTTTTGAACAAAGAAATTTTTTGGAAATTGTTTGTTGTTCAAAAAATTGCTTTAGTTTTTAGTTTTTACTTTTTCTAAATCTAGAAACATTTGCGTTTTTTTTATTAAAATTAGGTTAGAGCAACGCCACCTTGGCGCCGAATTTTTCCTTTATTATTAAATAATTAACTTTTTGTCGTCAGCACGCCACTGGACTAACCCGCAAAAATTGCAACTCAACTGGTGGCGTCACCTAGCAACGATTTTTTATCACGCAATTTCCTACAACTCCCTATAATCGACTCGACAAGGCTTCTGGCCGCTAGATGGCGCTGAAGGTCACCGGGCAATTTTCCCGTCATTGGTGGCAATTTTGGGAAAATCGTCGCTTTTCCGACTTTACGGAACGATTTCGTTGTCAAAATCGTTTCTTCGGCCCGATTTCCGTTTGCGCGCCTAAATTCGAAGTGACAGCGCGTCGTTGCGACGTTGGGCGTGTTTTGTACGAAGCCGACACGAAGGACGTTTCGGGTCGTCGTCGGCGCCATCGCCGTCGTCGAGAGCGAGACGGAAGTCGTGCGGGTTGGTCGTTGCTAGAGAATTAAAGGCGTAGCCATTTTGATTTTGACGAATATTGACATACGTCTGGCGAGTCTAGACAGAAAGTCATTT
The DNA here is from genome assembly GCA_951805265.1 of Schizotus pectinicornis. NCBI lineage: Eukaryota > Metazoa > Arthropoda > Insecta > Coleoptera > Pyrochroidae > Schizotus > Schizotus pectinicornis. The sequence goes on along the minus strand of OX638210.1, from coordinate 10,790,863 downwards.
GTTAGGGGCAAAGTGACATGTAAACACTTGATTTTCGCTGAAAAATACCGCGATAGTCACATGTTTGCGTGAAGGGACGAAACGGGCAGTTTTGGGGGTCGCGCGGGATTTTTCCCCCCGATTTTCGGCGTGACTGTGCGTGTGTGTGTGTGAGTGTGTTTTTTTTCCCCCGGACACCGTGTTAACCTTGTTGTGGGGAGCGCCGGGGGCCCGTCGACCATGGTGGTGATGTTCGTCGTGACGGGGGCGGCGGGTTCTTGATGGGGGCCGGATTTGAGGAGTTCGCAGTTTTTTGAGGAAAAATTATGTAAGTATCTTCGGGATCGAGGTGGCTGGGTTGTTGACGATCACGAGGTTGCTGGACCAAAGCCCACTCCGTGACTCGGTTAGCACTTGCCGGATAATCGGTGTAAATTGATAAATATGCCCTTTCGACGTCGTTCTCGTTAACACTTTAGGTTAGGTAACGTGTAAACATGTTTGATTTAACAATCAGGCGAGATCCGAGCCCGCGAGCCCCGAATTCCCCGATCTTCTAATCTGACGGGACAGGACCGGACTCGGCCGGCCCGACCGCTACTGTCACCACTGACTTAATGAAAAATGGCGTCAAATTAATTACGAAATTCTCACATCGATTTGACAGTGATCGGCCAATTACCATAATTAACTCGTTTTCGGCCTAATTACGATTAATTAATAACCGGGCGTCCCGCGGTCGTGACTTAATTAAGCTTAATTAAGCTGTCACTTTACACCGATCAGATTCAGTGACAGTTCCGCATTCTAACTTTTTATCTCGGCGTCTTGGCGATAGCGTTTGTTTCCAACGCTCTTGATTAAAAACGCGACTTTTAACGTCGTTTGATTGGCGCGACGTCATCTACTGGCCGCTGCGATTGGCTGATTGCCTGGCGCTTTTCTTTTGTTAAATTTGGAAAATTAATTTCTCGCTCCTGCTGACCTCCTGATTGATGGTTGGATCAGTTGGACCAACGTCGTCGAAACTGTTGCCAACTTCTCCTTGGTCCTTCCGTACATAAACAATGCCATAAATAAGTAAACAAATAAAATGGAAAAATCGAACGTTGTTTGTGTACGAGTTTCCTTTTATGCAGAATCCGTATTTGAGCATATTTCACCGTTTTCAAATAACATATATAAACAGCCATAAACATTTTAAGCATGCACGAACTTAAAAATATAAAGAAACAGAGTCGGCGTCGGAACGAGGGGGTCAGATGTGACGCGCATCAAGAGGATGGGTGAACAGTTCGAGGGGGGTGGCGAGAGGGGGTGGGAGCAGGCGAAGTCGTCTTTAGCGCCACGACGTCTTGTCGTCGACGTTATTTAAATTACGTGAAATCTATTATTTGTGGCAATAAATTAAAAACTCCAAGATGCCAACTGCAAAATGTCACTAAATTTAAAAATCTAAGTTGCCAACTGCAAAATGGTACTAATTAAAAAATCCAAGATGGCAGCTGCAAAATAGCACTAAATTACCAAATTTAAGGTACCAACTGCAAAATAGATAAAAAGAAAATCCCGATAGATAAATTAGAAGTTTTAAGATGGCAACTGAAAAATGGTCCGAAGGTAAGAAATTCAAGACGACAACTGCAAGATGCTCATAAATTAAAAATTCCAAGATGGCAACTGAAAAATGGCGATTAATTAAAAACTCCAAGATGGCAACTGAAAAATGCCTATAAATTAAAAATTCCAAGATGGCAACTGAAAAATGGTGATAAATTAAAAACTACAAGATGGCAACTGAAAAATGACACTAAATTGAAAATTCTAAGGTGGCAACTGAAAAATAGCGATAAATTAAAAACTTTAAGATGACAATTGAAAAATATCCATAAATTAAAAACTCCAAGGTGGCAACTGAAAAATGGCAATAAATTAAAAACTTCAAAATTGCAACTGAAAAATGACGATAAATTGAAAATTTCAAGGTGGCAACTGCAAAGTGACACTATTTTATAAAGGGTCGTATTTAACAGTCTACCAAATTTACTCAATATTTTCATACAAAAAAATACTTTCATTTCCCAAAAATACTAAATGCTCACGAAAATTAAGAAAATACATAATCTTAAAGCGCCAACCAAATATTGACAATGCTGGCCTCTTATATATTTTGTTCGCCAAAATAACTTTTGTTGGCCATAAATACTAAATGTTCACCAAATTTTATTCCGCATTTAATTCTAACATAATACCCAGATATTTAATTTTCGACAGTGTCTTATATTATTTAGCAGTTAAAAATACTATTTGTTGATCAAAAATACACAAGCAATAAAATGTTGTGCAAATGGTAAATAATTTTATGCAAAATTATAGATGTAGATGTGCTAGGCCAAGAAAAATAAGAGTGAAAATAGAAGTGGTTTGCACAAAAAAAGATATTGATTTCCGTAATATATAAATGCTTTGCTGTAATTGGCTTGCATTATGTAAAACGTAAAACTTCTTTTAGTGGTAATTTCTAATCGTGCTTTTAAAAAAAAAAATTACAGGGCTCTAAACTGACCTTGTACAAAACTTTTTTCGCGTGCCTTTTGTCTGGAAGCGCAAGCGGCAAGGAGAGATGCGCGAGCATATTTCATTTTTGTAGTAATAGAACAATTATTTGACGCACAAATAGTTTTTTTGAGAAACACTAAATATAAATGGATAGCGTGAATATTTATTATGTACAGCACGGACACGTAACTTGAGCGTTCTAAATTTGGTGAACATTTAGTAAAATTGATAGACATATAGAATTTAAAATGTAAGCAATGGTAAAACAATACGCAGCATAGTTATTTTAGTGGCGATGTTCTCATTTTCTGATGTATAATAATTTGGGTTTCATTTAGATTTTTTGATGCTCATTAAATTTTCTGGTGGACAGTGCAAGGGATGTATGGTTTAATTTGGTGTACATTATATTTGTTCCCATTAAAAACTCCAAGATGGCAACTGAAGAATGACACTAAATTGAAAGCTTCAAGGTGGCAACTAAAAAATGGCGATAAATTAAAAACTTTAAGATAACAACTGAAGAATGCCCATAAATTAGAAACTCCAAGATGGCAATTGAAAATTGTCCATAAATTAAAAACTCCAAGGTGGCAACTGAAAAATGTCCATAAATTAAAAATTCCAAGCTGGCAACTGCAAAGTGATACTATTTTATAATTTCCAAGATGGCAACTGCAAAAAAGACACAAAATACCTCCATGCACAAAATTGAAAACTATAAGCTGGCAACTGAAAAATTGCGATAAATTAAAAATTCCAAGATAACAACTAAAAAATGACCCTAAATTTAAAACTTCAAGCTGCCAACTGAAAAATGGGGATACATTAAAAACTTAACTTTTTTTAAAATAATTTTAATTTCTATTAATTACCATTAATTGTAATTTGGAAAAGCCGTAGATCAACCGATATTTTGTTATTAAAAGAAAAACTTGTAGGTCTCGAGGTTGGCGTGACGCGCCCTCATCCTCTTCCGGTTCTTAAATAAGAAAAGGCCCCCAGTAAAAAACAGCTGGTCCGGCAATATTTGGTTAAAATTAATAAAAGAACATCGGCTCAGGCCGTCGCCGCCACCGCCACCACAACCACCCGGTTGCGGTGGCTGTGGCGGCGGCGAAGAGGAGCGATTTGTGACCTTATATAAATGTTTCATACGTCACCGCGAGGCGAGAGCTTCTCGATGCCGACAGTATGTTTAATTCATTCCGGCTCCGGGCGGGAGGAACACAATTATTGTACTCCGGAATCTCTCCCCCGGTGACACTTGTACATAATGACCCCCCAATACGGTATCCCGTCCTTTTCCAACTCTTCCCCCCCCTGTGCGCCGCCCGCACCGCCTTCTGCTGCTTCTTTCCGTTCTCCTTCGCTCCTCGCTCGGTCCTGCCGGTGCATGCATATAGATACGTGAAGGCGTCGCGACGCTCTCTCTATCTACTACGGATTTTTTGCCGCCGGACGACTGCATAATATGGGAGCAATGCAGGGAACGACGCAACAATCGCTCGCTTTGATGGCGGTGATAAATCTCTCTTGGCGGACAGACGACGTCAACTTCTGACTGTCTGTCAACGGTAATTTAGGGGGTTGTGTTGTCGAGCCGAAAGTAACGAATTAACCCGACTCCAACTCAAAATATCGTCGTTGGTGGCAAGAAACCAAATTAACATACTTTAAACAAATTTAGGAGGTTGTTGTAAACGCTTAAACGTCAAGAAAGATGGACGTGAGTGGTTAGGGCTCTTTTAAACGTCACAGTAAATTTTTTTGGCACAAAAAAAATTTTAAGAGGTTGTGTTAAAAAATCGTCTCATTTTAGGAGGTTGTATCAAAAAGTTGTGACGGCGCAAGAACGTTGCTAAATCAGTTAACAAGTAAAATTACAAGTCTATTGACTGCAAGTTTATTTAGGAGATTGTATGGAATTGCCACTATTGGTTGTCGTAACTGATTTAGCTAGAAATTAATTTTAGGAGGTTGTATCAAATAATCTTAGCCACGAGTAAACGTTGCTAAATCAATTGGTGCACGTCAACAATCAAGATTACAACTTTATTGGCAGTAGTTTCATTTAGGAGGTTGTGTGGAATTTTAGGAGGTTGTTAGGAGGTTGCCTAATCCGAGGAAATCTTATCTTTTATTGACAGTTCCTTAGCTCGAGAAGATCCTTTGTTAATATTTGGACCTCCAAGAGGCTGCGAAGTACTTTTTAGGAGGTTGTTGGGACAATCAACAAAAAACTTTTTCACGAAATTTTTGTCGGTTTATCGCTCGATGAAGATCGAAGACAACACTCGTGATTGTTCACTTGACGTTGTTTTTTGGTTTTTTTTTTGTCCCTCTCAGGTCGAACAGTGGCGTCTCGGTCACGGTTTCCGTTGCGTCGTCGTTTTTGAATATCGATTTTCCCCGAAACGGAAAGACTGCTCGCCGGCAATCATAATATCATTAGGGAAAACAATCTAACGTACATTTCCCGCTCGGAATTAGTTAAATTAAATTTGGAGGAGCAAGTCCTCGACCGTTTCACCACTACCCCACCCCCGGCAATCACTAGTTTCTTTTATTGTCATCGGAAGAAAAGGGCGAGAAGGGGGGTTGATGGGGGACGGGAAAAAACCTCGTTGCTTCTAGTTACTGCAGTTTAATTCGATTCGAACTTGTTTCAAGGTGATGTCATGAAATGGAGTGTGGAGTGCAAAGTGCAATGATAAGCGTGCCACCTGGTGGAGACACCGTGTCCCAACCTCTGGCGACGGCCATCTTCCCACCGGCCGACTCCGACCAGGGCCAGTTCGAAGCCGACAAGAGGGCCGTCTACAAGTAATTTTTTTTCCTAAAATAAACTATTAATTAACTATTAACGGTATTAGCCTAGAACTAGAAAGTAGAAGTTCAACAATTATTGTTTTGAAAATTTAACGTTGAGAGGTTGGCAATTTTGACGTATTTGGGTTGGCACTCCTGACTGACGTTGATCGCGTTGTTTAGGCACCCTCTCTTCCCTCTGTTGGCGCTGTTGTTCGAACGGTGCGAATTGGCAACGCAATCTCCCGATCCCCAATCGAGCGACGCCTTCAACATGGACATCCAGGCGTTCGTCCAGCACCAGGAGCGCGACCGCAAACCCTTCTTGGCCAACGAACCGGAAATCGACGGTTTGGTAACTGTCAAAAAAAAAAAAAAATGGCGCCGCCATTTTGGTTGTGATCAAAAATTTCTTTTAGATGATCAAAGCCATCCAAGTTTTGAGGATACATCTTCTGGAATTGGAAAAAGTCCAGGAGTTATGCAAAGATTTCTGTAATCGTTACATCACGTGTCTCAAAGGCAAAATGCAATCGGAAAATTTGCTACGTTCCGACTATCCTCAAGGTGATTGGTCGCCATTTTACCCCCACCACCGAGTTAACCTCAAAAATTTAGATGTTGCAGGTGCCGGTCTGATGAGCAACCTCGAGAGCAACAACAACAGCATGTTGTCGCACGGGGGCAATTCCGAAAGCGGTTCGGCCTCCAACAGTCCCGTGCAGTACACGATTAGTCCTCCTCAACCGGTAACTCAATCTTTTAGAAAATCACTAGTTATTTTTGGTTTGTCAAGGTGGTAAACTCGTTTATTCTTTGGGGTGGAATAATCACTTTGGTTTTTTTCGGTTTGTCAAGGTGGTACCGTCGACGCCGAATCTGATGGATCGTCCGTCATTGGACAATTCCAGTTACGGGGTCGCCCATTACACGCCGCCTCTTCCCCAACCGCAGCCCCCCTGTGAGAATCTGGTGGTGCACGGGTCGACGCCTCTCTCCCAAATCGGCGCCAACATCTGTTCGGTGGCGGCGAGCGAAAGTTCGGGACCGTTATCGCCCGCTCCCACGACGCCGGGGGGTTCGGCCGACGATTGCGACAGCGATTTCACGACGAGAGGGGGACGCAAACAGAAAAGGGGGGTGCTGCCCAAACATGCCACCAGCGTCATGAGGTCGTGGCTCTTCCAACATTTAGTGGTAAGAAAAATGGCGGACGTCGAAACGTTCAACTGTTTCCTGATGAAGAGATATGCTTAGTTTAGAAATTTTACATAATTCTGTTTTACCGACCGCTCAATGTGTCAAATTCGACTGTTTTTGTTCTAATTTGAAGAATTTTACACTGTTGCGGGTTCTGAAACGACGGGAATTGCTTGTTGGGGTAAATTTTTTACGGCGATCGGCAGGTCAGGTGATAAAGGCTGTTTCTGCAAATCTCGTTAGGTAGAATTCTGTTTTACCGACCACTACAACGTTTCGAGTGGTTGTAGTGTCAAGCGGAGCCTCGTTTGGTAGAATTCTGCTTTACCGATCATTCATAATTTTACGTTTGATAGTAGAAATCTACTTTACCGACCGTTAACGGTTCGAACGGTTTTCTAGTCGAATGGTATAATTTCTCCCCATTTTCTTTGCAGCACCCATACCCGACCGAAGACGAGAAGCGCCACATCGCCGCCCAGACGAATTTGACCCTGTTGCAGGTCAACAATTGGTTCATAAATGCCCGTCGTCGGATTTTGCAACCGATGTTGGACGCGAGCGCCCCCACGGACAGTGCGGGCGTTGCGACGTCACCCACGCACAAAAAGAAAAAGAGCCAAAACAACAATCGCCGGTTCTGGCCGCAGGACTTTGCCAACATGCAACCACAAATCGACACCGGTCAGTGACGTAACGTCATTCGTTTGTTTTAATGATTTTTCGATTTTGGTTGGTAGACGTGATGGTTTGACTTGTAATTTTCGTTGGCAGGCATGTTGTCGAGTTCCGACGACGAAGGCGACTCCTACAGCAGCGACGGCGAAGAGGGAAGTTTAGTCATAGATTCGACGGCCGCCCAGAACGAAGTCAACCAGAACGGCCATCAAGTCAGCTATGCGAGCAGCCCGGATGGGGCCGCAGAACGACAGTGAAACAGTTCCTTCAACGCGGGGTAATTTGTTGGCGGCCATTTTCGATTTCGCCGCCATTTTGAATTTTCGGTTAATCTCGGATCTGTCAAATTTGACGTTTGTTTTGTTCCTAATTTCACTCTTAACTGGCGAAACTGCTTCTACATTCCGGAAAATTGACCGCCATTTTGAATAAAATTTTTCAAATTTGCCCCATTTAGTAATAACAATAAAGATATATTTGTAATTTTAAAAATGGGGAAAGTGGTCGCCATTTTGTGTCCAACAGTTGTGTTGAGGAGATTGAAGCTAACTTCGGTTTGGTTGCAGGTGACACGCCGCCGTTGGTTGCGGGCGCGCTCTTACTCGTCGACCGTCCGCATCAGCCTGATGTCATCTGATGTCGGTAAAGTAGGTCGCGGCGGCGTTCGTCGGCTGTTTATTTTAAGTGTAGGTGCCATAGCGGTCGGAGATCCGGAACCAACACGAGTTAATAGCATCCATAAGGCTGATTTTTAGGTCATAACGTTGATTTATCGAAACCTGTATACGTAATATATACCTCAATTCCAATGAACGACCTAGCCGTTGTTTACGTTTCAATGTATACGCATCTTCAAAGTTAAAAAAAAAAATGCTCATTCCAGTATTATGTATAAAAGAAATTTTAATTAACTTAATAATTAACGATACAATGTTTACGATTTACTTATAGTTGAAAAGAAATTTACCCCCACCCCCTTCTGTGAACAACAAAAACTTTGTTTTGTTAATAACTGCCCGTTGTAAAAATCGTTGTAAGTTTCAATTTCTCTCATCGTGCAACATTAGTGTTAAGGTGTTTTTTGAACAAAAAAAAAAACAATTGCGCCGCGACGTCCAGAAAAACGTTCCCCCTTTCCTCTCCACAACATTCCGTCAATCGGGAACTTTTCCGGACGTCGCGAAACTCTCTAAAAAGTATACTACTTGGAACTAATATACGTAATTATACAATAAGTAGTCTAAGATATCCGAAATTTCCATCCAATTCATATTTAACTAAAGAAAAGTTTTATTGTTAGTCTACATGTCTTTTCGATTTGTTGAGACTTGAAGCGCATTTCCCCCGGTTCACTTGGCCTCAATCCGCAATTCTCTCTATTTAATCGACGTTTTCGTATCATTTTTTCCAAATTACATGACAATAGGTGTAGTTTTGCAAGATTTTGACGCGTAAAACACTAAAAGTGAGGTTAAATCCGGACATTGGCGCTTCAGTCTCGTTACTCATGTATACGTGAACTACCTAATAATAATGCAGTGTATATACGTTTTTATAGTTGCTGTAGCGCGTCATGAGTTTCTTCCTCTCTCTCTCTCTCTCTCTCTACTTTTTTTTCTCTCTCTATCCCTTTGTTTTTAGTTGATTTGAACGTGTCTTTGGATGTTTTTTCTCCGAAGAACTATCGGTGTTACGTTTTAATTTGCTATGTCGGTCTGTGATAACTTAACGATTGCTCGAAAGTCATTACAAGAAGAAGCGTTTAGGAGTTTTGAAATTCCTGCGCCCTCGTTAAAATGAGTGGTAGCGGGTTCGCTTGTACCGTGAACTAGATAAGAGCTTCTTGTGACTATATGTATACGCTAAATACTCAGTTTAGATTTTAAGGTAACTCTAAAAAATAGGGAAAATAATGATTATAGATCGAGTTGAACATTTCTGTTTGTTGTTTTGTCCATAATTTGCAGCAATGAGGCGGGGTCGAGAGGGGGCGCACGAAGCGCCCTCTCTGTTTGATTTTATTACCGTTTTGTTATCGCGTTGTTGAAAGTGTTTGGTGAGACGCGCGCCCTCTCTCAGCAGCCCCCCGCGACACGATTATGAAATGCAAGTATTTTTTATTGCAATATTTGTTAGGAAGCTATGTGTAACTTTGATTGTATCATAAATAAAATGAACTGAACATTGATATCGACAGATGCACGAGAAATAACCCCCCTCCAACAGCGCCATCTATTATTTTTTGGAAACGTCAAATTTTGCCACCATTATTTCGTTCATTGTCGCCGAAATGAATCAGTTGAAGACGTTTTTGCGTAAAAAAGCCTCGAAAAAATAATATTTGTTAAGTTAGGGGTGAAAGTACTTGATAATTGTTAACCAATAATTGATTTTAAGGTTTTCGAACTGTAGGGAATTCGGATCAGCGGGATTTCGGTCTCGTGACAATTCGGACAAATGGAAGTATTAGTAACATAACCTCAAAAAATCGCGTGATATGCTGTTTGTTAAATCTTAATCCTCAGATGGCGACCGGTTTGACCCACGAATGCGGAGTCTTCGGGGCTATCGGCACCGGTAATTGGCCCTCCGACAACAGCGAAATCGCCCAAATTATCTGCTTAAGTTTGGAGGCCCTCCAACACAGGTGAGTTGGTCCCCCGCCAAATTTCAATCACCCCCCCGATTTGCCGTTTCAGAGGTCAAGAGTCTTGCGGCGTGGTCACCAGCGAAGGCAACAATGATTTTCACATCCACAAAGGTATGGGTTTGGTCAAGAACGTTTTCAACAACGACAACGTGAAACAGTTGAAGGGCTCCTTGGGAATTGGTCACACTCGGTACGCCACCACCGCCGCTTCGGCGGCCATCAACTGTCAACCTTTCGTCGTTCATTCGATGCACGGCTCTATCGCGACCGCCCACAACGGCGAACTCGTCAATTGCTCGAGTTTGAGGAAAATGGTGCTGGATCGCGGTGTCGGCTTGTCGACACACAGCGACAGCGAATTGATCACGCAAGCGTTGTGTCTGAATCCGCCCGCGGGGGAGGTCAACGGGCCGGATTGGGCGGCGCGCATCCGTCATTTTATGCAGTTGGCACCCCTGAGCTACTCTCTGCTGTTGATGTTGAAAGACAGGATTTACGCCGTCAGGGATCCGTACGGGAATCGTCCTTTGTGTTTGGGCAGAGTCGTGTCCACCTCGACCCGTAAGCGGCAAATTTTTAAATCGAGATCTCCGCATGCGCAAATTTTGACCACTAACTATACTGTTAGGTTGGTAGCGGGGCTACCAACTAAAACTAGACGGAGCTGAAGTAGTGCTAATTTTGGTGTTTGGTTGGTAACGCTGGCTATTTTGTAACTAAAAGTAGGCGGAGCCAATTTTCCTTTAGGTGTTAGGTTGGTAGCGCTGGCTATTTTGTAACTAAAAGTAGGCGGAGCTAACTTTCCGGCGCGCATGCGGAGAAGCGATATCTGAATTGACGAAATTTTTAACATTTGACCGTTTCAGAGATCAACGGTCACACGTCAGAACGGGAACTTCCCCCGGAAGGTTGGGTCGTTTCCTCCGAATCATGCGCTTTTCTCTCTCTCGCCCGTTACGTTCGCGAAGTTATGCCCGGAGAAATCGTCGAAATTACCAGCAACGGTTTTCGTACTGTCGACATAGTTGCGCGACCTTCCGGCCGTCCCTTGGCTTTCTGTATTTTCGAATACGTCTATTTTGCTCGACCCAACAGCATTTTTGAAGGTCAAGAAGTGTACACGGTGAGGTCGCAATGCGGTCGACAATTGGCCGTCGAACATCCGGTCGAAGCCGACATGGTGGGGTCGGTACCGGAATCGGGCAACGCCGCCGCTTTCGGTTACTCGCTCCAATCGAAAATTCCCATGGGGGAGTTACTTTGCAAGAACACTTACGTTGGCAGAACTTTCATTCAACCGACCAATCGGCTGCGACAACTGAACGTCGCGCTCAAATTCAGTAAGATTCTCGATCGATAATTTATTTTTTTTGGGGCTTAAATTTTGATGGTAATTTTTTTTTGTCAAGGTGCCATCTCGACGAACGTCAACGGGAAACGTTTGATCTTGATTGACGACTCCATCGTCAGAGGCAACACTATAGGCCCGATTATCAAGTTGTTGAGGCGCGCAGGCGCCAAAGAGGTCCATATTAGGGTGGCGAGTCCTCCGTTGAAGTTTCCCTGTTACATGGGAATCAACATTCCGACCAGAGAGGAACTTATCGCTAACGATTTAGATTTTAAGAATATCGCGAGCAAAGTCGGTAAGTTAGTCAACTGTAAGTGTGCGAAATTTCGCGATTAATTTCGTTTTCTTTTTTTTATTTAGGTGCCGACAGTTTGGAATATTTGAGCGTTGAGGGTTTGGTGAAGGCGGTTCAAAGGAACATCGAAAATAAAGAAAAAAAGGGACATTGCACCGCGTGTCTCACGGGCACGTATCCGGGAGGAATTCCGCTGGCACCCGATTGGTAGATTCGTGCCTCTCCTTCCGCGTGTTGCAGTATTATAATTAGATCTTTGTGGCGTCGGTATTAGTACCACTTTTTGATACAATTTTACTCTCATTGAAAAAAGTACTTTTTGAACTACTTACAGTATTGTTGATATAAATATACATATTTTTTTTAAAGTTGTCTGTACTTTTTTTATCCTTTGTTACTCATGGTTAATTTGGTAAAATTCCGGAAAAAACTCCGGGAAAAAAATTTTGGTAAAGATTCAGAGCTTTTTCTGGAGTTTTTATCCGGAGTTTTACTCGAAGTTTTACCCGGAGTTTTCACCCGAAATCTTTATCAGAATTTTTTACTCGGAGTCTGGGAAAAAAAATTCTAGTATAGAAGAAGTTGTTGAAAATTAAAATTAGTCGAGTTGTCCAACATCAAAAGTCTACAATATAATACACATTTGCGATAATTAAAATTTAAGATTACTCATATTGCATCACTGTTTTTATACTTAACTCATCAAAAATTAAATTAAATCAAATAATTAAAAATTAATATTTCTCAGAAGCTTTAAAAAAATAGCTACACGTGCCTCCTTGCAAGTTGTAATTGATTTCCTTCTGGTCCACTATCTATGGGTCGTATTTAACAGTCTACCAAATTTACCTAATATTTTTATACAAAAAAATACTTTCATTTCCCAAAAATACTTAATGCTCACCAAAATTAAGAAAATACATAATCTTAAAGCGACAACCAAATATTGACATAATGCTGGCCTCTTATATATTTTGTTCGCCAAAATAACTTTTGTTGACCATAAATACTAAATGTTCACCAAATTTTATTCCGCATTTAATTCTAACATAACACACAGATATTTAATTTTCGACAGTGTCTTATATTATTTACCAGTTAAAAATACTATTTGTTGATCAAAAACACACAAGTAATAAAATGTTGTGCAAATGGTAAATAATTTTATGCAAAATTATAGATGTAGATGTGCTAGGGCAAAGAAAATAAGAGTAAAAATAAAAGTGGTTTGCACAAAAAAAGATATTGATTTCCGTAATATATAAATGCTTTGCTGTAATTGGCTTGTATTATGTAAAACGTAAAACTTCTTTTAGCTCCTTTGCGGCGGCTGAGTCGTGGGTCCTTTGATGATCTCGCAGAGTTTATAATGGACGCCAGCAATTTGTGTTTAACACCAAATCACCGCTATTTCGAAATTCGCAAAATTCCAAATTTTCGTAATTGCTAACAAGCTTGTTCACCTCTTCTAAGCTAAGAACTAGCTCGGCCTCCTCTGTTTTGAGATCTCGTATAAATAAATTAATTAGGAAAAATTCCGGCAAACCTAACAATCTTCAATAATTTCAAAAAAACAACCTAGTAACTGTTATTTACTACAAGAAATTATCTTTTATTTACTACAAGAAATTATCTTGTAAACACCTGCCTGCTAAAAACTGGGAACTAAAACAATTTTGAGGTCTATAAAAACGATACCGTATGTCGACACTTTTGCTACTCTAACGAACGGGGTTTTAGTCTTGTTGTGCTGTGCTTGTGTGCCGCGTTTCGAGTTTTCTCGCTTAATTCAAAGTTAAAAATGGCAAGTTCCTCGAAAGTGGTAGAGACTCCCGCTAGCGACAATTTACGTCGCAAATCCGGCCTCTACAACCCATCGCTCGTTGCCGACTTCGTAAGTAAATTCTCTTGACTACTTTGGGTCTGATTGCGCCCTTCCAGATGGACCCGGCAAATGACGAGGATGAACGGTCCAGGAGACGGAGCGACGTGGCGTTTGAAACACGCGTTTCGAACGTACGTCGCAAATCCATGATGAACAACATGGGGGCCCATTCTATCCCAACAACGCCTATTCGGCGTTCCGGCATCAACAACCAATCGTCCGTTGCCGACTTCGTAAGTAAATTCTCTTGACTACTTTGGGTCTGATTGCGCCCTTCCAGATCAGCGAAACAGAAACCAAAGAGCACCTCCAACTGTGCACGAAACTCTTCATGGAAAATGTTTGATTTTGTTCGAATTAAAACGGTAAATTACTGATTTGGTCGGTTTTAGCGAATTACAGTGAAGAACGCGTGGGAGCTAAAAATTATCGAAGTTTTGCGGCAAGTCGTCGCGAAAGGCCCCAATAATATGTTTCAAGTTGTCACCAGTACTCTGGATATTATTACGAAAGTTTACGGGATTCGCGTTGACGATGCTCATGCCATCGCGTTACAATTGGCGAATCGCCTGGCAGAGTCCTCCAGAAAAAGAACAAACCAAGAAGAAGGTGATGATGAGGAACCAATTGAACAATCTGAAGCTGATGGGGTGGCGAAGAGGAAAAAGCGAACTGTGCGTAAGAAGAAAAACACAATTGACAAGGAGGGTGGCTCGATTTTCGCCCCCCTAACCCGCTTGGAAGGAACTACCTTTTCCACTAAAGAAGACCCCAGCATCAGTTCTACTGATAATTTGTTTAGCAGCAAACTTCCAATGCACCCAATCGGCCACCGTTTTTGTGCTTTGTAAGGGTTTAACTTTTTTCTTCTTTAAGAATTAATAACAATTTCTTTTATTTTTATTAACTTCTATTATAAAAAATAATAATTTATGGTTATAATTCAATTTCTTTAGAACTGGCGAGAAGGTCACTATGCAACCTCTGGATTCATCCCTCTTTGCTGAAAAAGTCAAAGTGGGTCTTCCCAAACTTCTTCACAGGAAATTCTGTCCAGAACTGCGGACTTTCAGACTTGACGAAATGGACGCAAGTGAATATCTGTTTGTATTTCAGTTGATCTTATTTCCTTTTTAATAATTTTTACGTGTTTGCGGTAGTGTTGATAACAGTCAGAATGAAGTGGTCTTTGACGATGAGGGTCTTCCAATCGCGGAACTCGACGGCTCAATCCACGACATTTTCGAAAACGACGCCGACGGTGAGATCCTAAAATCAGTAATACACAAGTCGAAACCATAACTTTACAACTGCGGGCCGTAAAACTCAAAAAAGTCTAGCGGGCCGTAAAGCACAAAAAGTCTAGCGGGCCGTAAAACAAGAGTCCGGCGGGCTGTAAAACGGAGTACAACAGGGTAAATTGAAATTTTGTATCTGCAGATGACGCGGTGAGCGACGTGGAGGAATACCAACCGGAACAGATGCAGGTTCAAATCCAAAGCGGTATCGCCCACGTTGTCAACGCTTTGCCGGAAGAGAGCCGGATCGAGCACGAATACGGGTATAATTTGTTGGTGCAAACGGCTTCAGGAAAATTCGTTGACAAATGGTGGACAGGTCCGTTCCATTGGAAGCTTAAATACATCAAAAGTTCCAAGCCAAAATTCAGCGGAACTGAAGAAATCGAGCACCGTCAAAAGCGCACAAGAAAAGTTCCGGTGTACGAGCCAATCAAGTACGTGGCCGATTACGTTGACACCAAGGATTACGAAAAAGACGTCCTAATTGGCACCAGAGCCCCGGCCACAGTCAAACCGGAAAAGTTTGTTAATTTTATATTTTACTATTTAGAATTACGTTTTCTTATTTTTTCTGGAACTATCACAGGCAATTTATCTTCTGGGGAAGATCACGATAAAACGACCGAAACGTACGTTTCACGTAAAGTGAAACTATTACAAGCAATATATTTTTTAGAAGAGTTGCGAGACGACGACCGAAAATCTAAAACTCCCCATTAAAAGACTTTGGTACTATCAACGTTGGTTATTTGTTCCAGAATCACTCTTCCGTATGTCGGCGGTTTGCTGAACTACTCAAAAGACGAGCTGCTTCTGAAGCACGTGCTGCGCCGGTCCGCAAGGCGCGCCGCGCTCTCCAACCCGGCCAACCAGGAAATATCCGTTTACAACTACGAGAATCCCAACGATTCGAATTATTGCTCGCCACATAAGGTGAGTGACTTAATTTCCTGAAGAAAACTCATTATTTTTAATGCAACAATTTCAGATCGACAGCGATGGCGGAGACAACCACGACAACGACGCGGAAGACAATCAAGTTTTTTCGCAAGAAAATTTTGCAGAAAACTTAATTGATGCCCCTGAAATGGTAAACTTACCCGATTTCCCGATCAAGTGTTTAATTATTCTTGCAGGTGCCACAGGCGCAATTAGCGTACGCGCATCAGGCGAAAAAGATGAACATGAAAAAGTTGAAGACGTCGGTGTGGAAAGTGCTGACGCCGGGCGAACAATTAGATGAAGTAAGGAAAGTTTAACGAATTTTTTTGGTGCGACTTTTTTTTTCTAGGAAACTGTGACACCTACGTCATTTTCAACTCTGTATGGGGAATTACCGAAACATTTGAGTTCCGATATGAAAAAGGAGCTGAGTCCGCACCTGGCGTTCGTGGCGCTCCTGCACTTGGCCAACGACAAGAATTTAAAACTCACCCAAACCAACGAGCATAATTTTGACATCGCGGAAGGGTAGTTTTGTGTTAGTTAGTTAGTTTAGTGTTATAATTAGATCTTTGTGGCGTCGGTATTAGAAGCACTTTTTGATACAATTTTACTCTCATTGAAAAAAGTACTTTTTGAACTACTTACAGTATTGTTGATATAAATATACATATTTTTTTTAAAGTTGTCTGTACTTTTTTTATCCTTTGTTACTCATGGTTAATTTGGTAAAATTCCGGAAAAAACTCCGGGAAAAAAATTTTGGTAAAGATTCAGAGCTTTTTCTGGAGTTTTTACCCGGAGTTTTACTCGAAGTTTTACCCGGAGTTTTTACCCGAAATCTTTATCAGAATTTTATACTCGGAGTCTGGGAAAAAAAATTCTAGTATAGAAGAAGTTGTTGAAAATTAAAATTAGTCGAGTTGTCCAACATCAAAAGTCTACAATATAATACACATTTGCGATAATTAAAATTTAAGATTACTCATATTGCATCACTGTTTTTATACTTAACTCATCAAAAATTAAATTAAATCAAATAATTAAAAATTAATCATTTCTCAAAAGCTTTAAAAAAAATAGCTACACGTGCCTCCTTGCAAGTTGTAATTGATTTCCTTCTAGTCCATTATCTATGGGTCGTATTTAACAGTCTACCAAATTTACCCAATATTTTCATACAAAAAAACACTTTTATTTCCCAGAAATACTAAATGCTCACCAAAATTAAGAAAATACATAATCTTAAAGCGACAACCAAATATTGACATAATGCTGGCCTCTTATATATTTTGTTCGCCAAAATAACTTTTGTTGACCATAAATACTAAATGTTCACCAAATTTTATTCCTCATTTAATTCTAACATAATACCCAGATATTTAATTTTCGACAGTGTCTTATATTATTTAGCAGTTAAAAATACTATTTGTTGATCAAAAATCCACAAGTAATAAAATGTTGTGCAAATGGTAAATAATTTTATGCAAAATTATAGATGTAGATGTGCTAGGGCAAGGAAAATAAGAGTAAAAATAGAAGTGGTTTGCACAAAAAAAGATATTGATTTCCGTAATATATAAATGCTTTGCTGTAATTGGCTTGCATTATGTAAAACGTAAAACTTCTTTTAGTGGTAATTTCTAATCGTGCTTTAAAAAAAAAATTACAGGGCCCTGAACTGACCTTGTACAAAACTTTTTTCGCGTGCCTCTTGTCTGGAAGCGCAAGCGGCAAGGAGAGATGCGTGAGCATATTTCATTTTTGGAGTAATAGAATAATTATTTGACGAACAAATAGTTTTTTTGAGAAACACTAAATATAAATGGATAGCGCAAATATTTATTATGTACAGCACGGACGCGTAACTTGAGCGTTCTAAATTTGGTGAACATTTAGTAAAATTGATAGACATATAGAATTTAAAATGTAAGCAATGGTAAAACAATACGCAGCATAGTTATTTTAGTGGTGATGTTCTCATTTTCTGATCTATAATAATTTGGGCTTCATTTAGATTTTTTGATGCTCATTAAATTTTCTGGTGGACAGTGCAAGGGATGTATTGTTTAATTTGGTGTATTATTTGTTCCCATTATCTATTATCTACTATTGAAAGTTAAAACTCATGTCATGAGTCAGCCATGATTTTGGCATGGAAATCCTTCCTCAATTCAAGAAGTTTTTATCTACATTTTCAAACAACTCGGCTAGAAATCCGTCCGTTTTTGGTAAAACAGTCTGTTTATTATAATTATATAGAATCTTACATTGTAACCAACTTAAAAATACAATATTTTTCATCATCACAAACTAGTAAAGACGTGCGTAATTGCAAAATAGATCCAGAATAAAATGAAAAAAAAAGAAACGCTTTTAATGTACATTACCGATAGAAAAATACAACAAACAGAGAAACGTCCTATAATAACTTAACTAAAAAAATATCCTACTACCATCTTATCGATTCATTAATCAATGATCCTTTCTCATTTTACACAAATTCTGCAACGGCAACATTTTAATATCGTTCTTCATCTTCACCACTCCCTCGTGAAGATCGATCGAAAGCAATTCCCCCGTGGCTTCTCGCTCTTCTCCGATGATCACCTTGAAAGCGTCACCTCGTTGAGGCCGCACCGGTTCCAGATGATCCGACATAATATTGACGACGCGGTCCTCTTCCGGCAAGAAAATCGAACACATCGCCCCGGAAATACTGCGAATAATTCCGGTTTGTCCCGCCAAACCGGGATCGTCGTGACTATCCCGAATGCGCACTTCGATGTCGATCGTGTGCCAATCGGTCATCGGCAACACGTCCAAACCGGCACCGGGAGTTTGCGGATTGAACGGCATGTTGGGACTGTAACCGGAACTGGGCGTGTTGTACGGATTGTTGCTGGCCGGCGATTGGCCGTAACCCGTCGCCGGACTCGGAGTAGAAATCGCACCTGGACAACAAAAAAAAAAAAATTAAAAAAAAGAGTAAACATTTTTTTTCCGACAAAATTACTTTGATATCCGGGACTGGCCTGATAGGGGCTGTACGTAGAATCGTAGATAGTTCCGGGCGTTTGAGGGGTAAACGGTCCGTTCATTTGGTATCCGGGAGTACCTGGGGTGGTGGAAAGAAAAAAGTTTAGAGTCACGATCGACGAGTCGGAGGGGGTGGGGGTGACTTACCGGGGTTGTAACCGGGCGAGGGGTAAGTGTTGGAAGTGGCCGGGTCCCATTCGGAACCGGCGTTGGGGGTGCGGGAACCGTCGTGGATCGGCGTCATCGAACCGCCATAATGCAGGGGCGTACGTGAACCAGAATCGCACATCGGCGTCTTGTTGCCGGTGTCGCGGTACAACGGCGTCTGGCTGCCGGAGTAGGCGGGGGTGCGGCCGTAACTCGAAATGCTGCCGTCCCTGCTCGGGGTGCCTGCAAAAGAAAAAAAATTGTCAACTCAAAAAATATTAATTCTTCAAAACAAAAATTGTTAACTCAAAAAAAAAAAAAATATTCACTCAAAAAATTTAATTCTCCAGAACAATAATTGATAACTCAAAAGGAGAAAAAAAAATGTTGACTCAAAAAATTAATTCTCTAGAGCAAAAATTGTTGACTCAAAAAAGAAAAAAAAAGTCTGATATTTTGAACCAAAAAATTGTTAACTTAAAAAATGTTAATAAAAAAATTATTTTCAAAAAAAAATTATTAACTCAAAAAAATTTTCTCTGGAAAGAAAAAATCTGATATTTTGAACCAAACAAATTGTTAACTCAAAAAATTCTAATTTTTCTAAAACAAAAAATTGTTAACTCAAAAAAAATTGTTTACTCAAGAAAGAAAAAAGTGATAATATAAACCAAAAAAATTGTTAACTCAAAAAATTGTGAACTCAAAAAAGAGCAATTTATTTTTCTAAAACGAAGATTGCCAACTCAAAAAAGAAAAAATTTTAATTTTCCAAAAAAAATTTGTTAATTCAAAAAAATTGTTTACTTAAGAAAGAAAAAAAATTGATATTTTGAACCAAAAAATAGTTAACTCAAAAAAATTGTTCTCCGCAACAAAAAATTTGTTAACTCAAAAAAAAAACCCAAAACAAAAAATTGTTAACTCAAAAAAAATTGTTTACTCAAAGAAAAAATTTGATATTTTAAACCAAAAAAATTAACTCAAAAAATTGTAATTTTCCCAAAACAAAAAATTGTTAACTCAAAAAAAATTGCTTACTCAAAAAAAATCTGATATTTTGAACCAAAAAAATTGTTTCCTAAAAAAATGTAATTTTCCCAAAACAAAAAATTTTTAACTCAAAAAAATTGTTTACTCAAGAAAGAAAAAATCTGATATTTTGAACCAAAAAAATTGTTAACTCAAAAAATTGTAATTTTCCCAAAACAAAAAAATGTTAACTCGAAAAAATTGTTTACTCAAAGAAAAAATCTGATATTTTGAACCAAAAAAATTAACGTAAAAAATTGTAATTTTTCCAAAACAAAAAATTGTTAACTTTAAAAAAATTGTTTACTTAATGAAAAAATCTGATATTTTGAACCAAAAAAATTGTTAACTCTAAAAATTGTAATTTTTCCAAAACAAAAAATTGTAATTTTCCCAAAACAAAAAATTGTTTACTCAGAGAAAAAATCTGATATTTTGAACCAAAAAAATTGTCAACTCAAAAAAAATTGTTTACTAAAGAACGAAAAAATCTGATATTTTGAACCGAAAAAATTGTTAACTCAAAAAATTGTAATTTTTCCAAAACAAAAAAACTGTAACTCAAAAAATTATTTTCCAAAAAAAATCTAGTTTCCTGTACTTCAATGGTCCGTACTTACCAACATCTGAAATATGGTTGCGGTCCACGCTGATGGTCTGACATGAAGTGTGTAGTTCGATTCTGGCCGTGGATTGCGTGGCGTCCTTGACGATGCCGATGTTGCCCTTGTAGGGTCCTTTCGTGATCTTGATCGTGGTGCCGATGATGTCGCGATCTCTGGAAACTCGACCGCGACCTCCCCCACCTCGCGGCCCTCCAAATCCGCCTCCACCACCTCCTCCTCCTCCTCCGCCACCACCGCCGCCTCCTCCTCCTCCTCCGGCGCCCCCGCTACTCGACGGGTGCATCGGTGAATTTCGTCTCGGCGACATGAACTCCATTCCGGTGGAAATGTCGGCGGTGGGCACCCCCTTGCTGCCTCCCGCCAATTGCAGATGTTTTGTTTTACAAACGAAAATGCCGCCATTTTGCAAGAACTCGACCGAATGCAAAAAGGCGAAGTTCCTGTACAAATGTTTGATCTCGCCCGAAAATCCCGAATGGGGCCCGTCGATCACCTTGACCATGTCCTTGCGGTGCAAGTTGTTGCGGTAGGAATCGAGGGCGGCCGTGAAACGGTTCAGACGGCGCTTCTGGAGCGAACCGGGACGACACTCGACCACCTTGCCTGGAAGACGACGACAATTGAAAATTACAACAAAAACTAAAAATACAAAAAATACAAAAAAATTAGAAAAAAGTAAGAAAATAAAAATTAAAAATACTAAAAAAAGATAAAAAGGAGACAAAAACTATAAAAAAGGATAAAAATGAACAAAAAAAAAATAAAGACAAAAGATAAAAATTAAAATAAAGATAAAAATGAAGAAAAAAAATTAAAGAAGACAAACGGTCAGAACTTAAAATAATAAAAAAAGAAAGAAAGACATAAAAAATAAAAATACTAAAAAAGACAAAAATTGAGAAAAAAATTGAAACAAAACAAAAAGTAAAAATTAAAAATACTCAAAAATTATAAATATTAAGAATACAAAAAATAAAACAAAAGTAAGGCAGACAATAAAAACAAAAAAAATAAGTAAAGAGGACAAACGGTAAAAAACTATAAAATAATAAAAAAAATTAAGAATACAAAATATGAGAAAAAAAGTAAAAAAGACAATAAAAAATTAAAAATACTAAAAAAAATAAAAAGTAGACAAAAACTATAAAGAAGGATAAAAATGAAGAAAAAAATAAAGAAGACGAACGATAAAAATTAAAATAAAGATAAAAATAAAGAAAAAAAATTAAAGAAGACAAACGGTAAGAACTTAAAATAATA
Source organism: Schizotus pectinicornis (assembly GCA_951805265.1). Taxonomy (NCBI): domain Eukaryota; kingdom Metazoa; phylum Arthropoda; class Insecta; order Coleoptera; family Pyrochroidae; genus Schizotus; species Schizotus pectinicornis. The sequence continues at coordinate 10,769,108 of OX638210.1, read as the reverse complement.
AAAAAAGAAAGAAAGACATAAAAACTAAAAATACTAAAAAAGGCAAAAATTGAGAAAAAAATTTAAACAAGACAAAAAGTAAAAATTAAAAATACTCAAAAATTATAAAAATTAAGAATACAAAAAATAAAACAAAGGTAAGGCAGATAATAAAAACAAAAAATTAAGTAAAGAGGACAAACGGTAAATACTAAAAATAATAATAAAAAAAATAAGAAAAAAGTAAGGAAAACAATAAAAACTAAAAATATCAAAAAAAATACTAAAAATAGTAAAAAAAATTAATTTGAGGGAGTGCCAGTTACCGTGCATATTTAAGACGTGGAAATTTTCGCGTTCCAACCGGACGATAACGCCGACAGTTTCGGCGTCTAAATTGACGAGATCGCCCCATTCAAATTTGCCCAACGAGTCAACTCCGGACGCCATGTCGGTACACAATTGAAGGTCCTTGGGAAGAATCTCCATTTCGTGCATGGTCAGATCAGAAATAAGAACGACCCGATTGTTTTCGACTCGCACCACTAATCCGGTGTCGCCCTCGTATCGGCCTGTGTGTAAGAAAAAAAAAAATTAAAACGAAGGTCGCGAAAAATCGCCGAAAACGTCAATTACCCGCCAAAACTTTAACGTGATCCCCCATCCTGAAGAACTTTTTCAGTTCGCCCGCCTGAAACACCAACGGATCCTTCAAATCCTCGTGTTTCGGCATGATAGTGATCATCGGTCCGTCGATGCTGATGATCTTCCCCAGCAAATTGATCAATTCCCCTTCGCAAACTTCGACGTTGTCGCCGGCACTGAACGAGTGCGTCACAGCTTTATCCTCTTTTTCCGTCGGCAATTCCAGGTCGATCCCTTCCGGTTGTTCTTCGAACCGTTCGAGTTCGGCCAACGTCGGTTTGACGCCGTCGATGATGACGGCGCTCAATGTGAAATTTTTATAGAGGAAACCTTTGCGCGAGTAACGGTTCCCTTCGAATATTAGAAAATCACCGTCGGAAGTCACTTCGCCTCCGATCGAACGGATCGCTTCCGGATCGAACGGTTTGCTCGGCGGACGACGCTTCTTCTTGCGCTTCTCCGCCTCCGACTCCGATTGGGTGGTGCGCAAAGCGCCCCGCAATCTCGTGTAGTCGATGCGCGGCAACAGCTTCAAGTGGACCTGGTTCTGGGCCATGTCGAAGTAGTCCACCTGGGCGATGTCGTCCTTGTACAGGCCCCGCTTCAGGCGCACCCACTGCTTCGACTTCAGACCTGAAATCACAGCGACGTCAAATAAATAAGTAAATGAATAGAAAATTAATAGATAATTAAATAGATCATAAATAAATGATTAATAGATAATGAGTAAAAAATAATGGATGATTAAATAGATGATGAGTAGAAAATTAATAGATCATTAAATAGATGATAAATAAATGATTGATAGATGATGAGTAAAGTTAATAAATCATTACCTAGATGATGAATAAATGATGAATAAATAATTATTAGATGATTAAATAGATAATAAACAAATGATTGATAGATGAAGAGTAGAAAATTAATAGATCATTAAATAGGTGATAATTAAATGATTGTTAAATAATGAGTAGAAAATTATTAAATCATTAAATAAATGATAAATAAATGATTAATAAATGATGAATAGAAAATAAATACATGATTAACTAAATGATGAATAAATAATCAATAGATGATTAAATAGATGATAAACAAATGATTGATAGATAAAGAGTAGAAAATTGATTGATCATTAAATAGATGATGAATAAATGATTGATAGATGATAAGTAGAAAATTAATAGATCATTAAATAGATAATAAACAAATGATTGATAGATAAAGAGTAGAAAATTAATTGATGATTAAATTGATAATGAATAAATGATTGATAGATGATGAGTAAAAAATGACTAGATTATTAAATAGATAATGATTAAATGATTGATAGATAAAGAGTAGAAAATTGATTGATGATTAAATTGATAATAAATAAATGATTGATAGATGATGAGTAGAAAATGAATAGATCATTAAATAGATGATAATTAAATGATTAATAAATAATGAGTAGAAAATAAATAGATCATTAAATAGATGATAATTGCTAAATGATGAGTAGAAAATTAATAGACGATAAAATTGATGATGAATAATTGATTGATAGATGATGAGTAGAAAATAAATACATGATTAAATAAATGATGAATCAATAATTATTAGATGATTAAATAGATGATAAACCAATAATTGATAGATAAAGAGTAAAAAATTAATTGATGATTAAATAGATGATAATTAAATGATTGATAGATGATGAGTAGAAAATTAATTGATGATTAAATAGATGAAGAATTAATGATTAATAGATGATGAGTAGAAAATAAATACATGATTAAATAAATGATGAATAAATAATTATTACATGATAAGTAGAAAATTAATAGATGATTAAATAGATGATAAACAAATGATTGATAGATGAAGAGTAGAAAATTAATTGATGATTAAATAGATAATAGATAAATGATTGATAGATGATGAGTAGATAATTAATAGATAATAAATAAATTAAAATAAGTAATAGTTCATACCTGTTTGTTCCTTAACGACTCGCAGAACGTCGGTCATTTCTTTGATCGGCACCATTTGTTGCTTCCACACCCCCATCCTCAAATTGCCCACGTTTTCAATGCAATGCTTGACATGAGGTTGTTTGTACGCCTCAATGTAAATGTAACCCTTGACCCCTTCGGGGGCTATCACCGACTTGATCTGAAGAGGTTCGGCGGTGTTTTGATAGGCCAAGTACTTTCGCATCAGTAGCAGAGCGGTGGACTTTTCTTCTCCAATTCGACACTTGACCATCCACAAGTTCGGATCTCTATTTTTGGCAACAACGTTAATGACCCTCTGGCAATTAAAGAAAAACAAAAAAAAAAACTCACTTGACCCCCGGCAAGAGGGTTTGTTGGGTGATTTCGTCCGACATTTCCTCGCCGCCATCCCCGAAATGTTTGGCGGCCGCACTGTCGTCCGCGTATTTTTTCCGTAAGTACTCCTCGATCTCGTGCTCCTTTTGGGCGCTACAAAGACAAGGAGATTAGCGATTAAAAAAAAGTGAGGTTATGTCAACGAAATTACTCCCATAGGTTGGTGCCGCGTCTTCTGCCTTCGATTTCTCGGGCCGTCGGTCCGAATTCGTCAACTTCGTTGGGAACGATGCCGATTTCTTGCGCCCCTTCCTCCCATTCGTCTTCGTCCTCCACTTCGTCGTCGACTTCGGCCTCGTCGATGATAAAACCCCCGTAACGATCTTTCTTTTTCTTCTTCTTGGCCCGTCCCGAGTCGCTTTCTTCCTCTTCACTGTCGTACTCGTCCAGAGAATCACCTTCCGGCTCTTGTTCATCCTCGACTTCTTCAGGACCCGAAGCTTCTTTCGCTTCCGACCTGTTCAATGGACGGGGTTTAGAGAGAAAAAGCGTGAAATTGGGGCGACTTACCCGGAACGACTGGCGGAACGGGAACGAGATCTGGAACGCGAAGGGGAACGGGAACGACTCCGGACGCTCCCGCGGGAACTCCGCGAACGCACCGAACCCGCCTCCGAGGCGTTATCGGAGAAATTACTCGCTTCCGAGTCCGACATGACTCCCGTTTCGCGGTTCTCAGGAAATTACAACCACACGTCCTCACCCTCGTGCCGTCAATATTTTGTGACTCCACTTGTCACTTTTGACAGTTGTTAGGTTGGCGGCGCCGCCAACTTTCCACTGCAAAAATCTAGTAACTTTCGCGTTGCTAGAGAAAATCTAGTGACTTTCTGCCAGAATCTAGTAACTTTTTGTTGGTCGCATTGAAAAATCTAGTAACTTTCACCAGATCTGTCAAAAAATTGTAGGTTACGTGGCCGTTCGTCAAACAGCCCCCGAGATGCTCCTCCAAGCAGCCCCCTTGTTTCTCTTGGCCGTATCGGCGATAACCCCGGCCCTCTCGTACTTCATAACGGTCGACGCGCACGCCGAGGAATGCTTCTTCGATAACGTGGAAGTGGGCACGAAAATGGGTGAGTTTCGGGAATTTCGCCCCCGAATCCCCGTTAACGTCCCCCCAAAATTGCAGGTTTAACGTTCGAAATAGCCGAGGGCGGTTTTCTCGACATCGACGTCCGCATAGTGGGGCCCGACGAGAAAGTCATTTATCAAGGCGAACGCGAAACTTCCGGCAAGTACACGTTCTCGGCTCACGCCAAAGGGATCTACACTTATTGCTTTTCGAATAAAATGTCGACGATGACCCCGAAAGTCGTCATGTTCAACATGGCGATCGGCGAGTCCCCCAAAGCTGAAGCGCAAGAAGGGGGCGAAACCACCAACAAACTCGAAGACATGATCAGAGAATTGAGTGGTGAGTCGACGGCCCTCTCAACTGGTTGTCAGTAGTAGTGGTAATTGTTTTGTAGCTTCATTGACCGGAGTGAAACAGGAACAGGAATACATGCAAGTCAGAGACCGGATCCACAGGAGCATCAATGAGAGCACCAATTCTCGCGTGGTCATGTGGTCGTTTTTCGAAGCTCTAATTTTAGTCGCCATGACTCTGGGCCAAGTTTACTATTTGAAGCGGTTCTTCGAAGTGCGACGGGTGGTTTGAATGATTTATTTATCAAATCTTTTTTAATAAATTCGTTATTAATTAGCGCTTTGTTTATTACAATTGGTTTTGGGCAGAGATCGAGACGAAAATCGCTTCTCCGCATGCGCGACGAAAATTTAGCCCCGCCCACTTTTAGTTACAAATTGCTCAACGCTACCAACCTAACAGCGAAATTTAAATTTAGCGGGCGCAGTTGGCGCATGCGGAGAAAACCTCAACCTCGCAACAATTACGTTTTTTTTTTTTTTGGAAATGGCGGAACTATAGTTTGTACGTCAACAGGTCTTTTTTAATCGTCTATTTCTAAGTCTAGTTCTATGTCGGAAAGGTCCATTTGTTGCAGCGAATTGATCAACATGTAACGGGAGAAGAGCATGTAGAGGCGACGGAACCACGCCAACTGAGATCTGTGCTGTTTCATGGCCTTGTGGATTATGGCACGGTCCCCACAACTGACTAGATACCTTGCAACCAAAAAAAAACAATTGCCGCAACGCCGTTTTGTTGACGACGCCCCACTCACCTGGTTCTCGACAACAAGAACGAGACGGGGATGTCCAACAACAACCAGTATTTTCGTAAAATATTGACAGTTTCTAAAACGTAGACTGTACAATCTGAAACAAAATCCAGAATCATCACTATTTTACCAAAAAAAACTTTCTTGCATCGCTGCCCCGCATGCGCGACGAAAAGTTAACTCCGCCTACTTCTAGTTACAAAGTGCTACCAACCTAATAATGGTAGTGATACTTTGTGTGGGCGGAGTTTGCGCATGCGGATATCTCGATGCAATTGGGGCGTCTCCCAAGGGGCCCCTAATTTTGAAAAATTCGCACCTTTCGGCAGTTTTTTCTCTATACTAAGATGAGCAATGGCGTAGTATATGCTGCAATGGTTCATGTGACGACTGACGCCGTGTTTATCGAACGTGATCAAAGTGTTGATCCCGAACCTTTCGATTTGGTCCAACACGAGCTCTCCCACAATTTCTATCGGCCACCTCTCGTTCAAGGCGTCGGGCAAACTGGTGTGATTATGAACGAAAATGCGGTCCTCCCGCACGCCCAAAACTCGACACGCCTCGAACAGTTCCTTTTTCCTCACGGTCCCCATTCCGTAGTTTTGACCTGAATTTCAAAAAATTCGTTATATAACCTCAAAAAAGAAAAAAAAAACAACCGACCTGTCGACAGACACATTAAGTAGACGGTGCTGTTTGGATTTCTGGTGAAATTGAGGAGGGTGGGGCCGAAGAACATGCACTCGTCGTCAGGGTGGGCCGTCACGACGAGGACACGTCGTGGATCTTTGACTTCGCTCCGAAACTTCAACAGTCTCCATCTGACTATCGCCAGGTACAGAACGAGACATGTCGTTATGTAGAGGAGACAGGCTACGATTAGGTGCTCCACGGTTTCGCGCAAATACTCCCTCAAACTGACCAGGAAAGACGACCAAAAATCGCCGATGACGTACAGAAAGGTTCGAGTCAAATTGTGCCAAGGCTCGCATTGGCTCATTTCACTCATGGAGCTATTTTCGACGCGAATCAAACGCCTTTTCCCTTTATAAATAGAACTTTTTCATGGCAACAATTTTGAGGTTAGAACGTGCTGACGTGGGGGAATTTGGCGCGCCGCTATTGGCACCAGTTGGGGAATTTGGCGCTTGAGGCGCCGCTGTTGGTATTGGGTAGGAAATTTTTGGCGCCAGTTGAGGGCGTTGACCCGACTAATCTAAATCTGTTGTTTTATTAGCAATTTCCAATAATTGCATTTGATTACGGAACAATTTAAAAACGTTACCCCGATTTTTGTTCAACAAAGTTGAAGATTGCCAACTTGGCGGCGAGAAACTCCCTGAATTTTATCAATAATTGTCGCAACATCGCTCCCTCCTTGACCGCTCCAACCAAAACAATTACGCAATTGCCAGCGAAATTTGACAGATGACAACCGCTCGGTCATGTTTTTTATGTTGTCGTCGTAAAACCGTTCGCACCCCGCCAACAGGTGAGTCACGTCGGTGCTTCCCTTCAACATTGTTCCTATTCCGGTCCAATTTCCGTCGTTTTCGTTGTCAGTTGCGTAATTGCGAATTTTCGCGAAACCGTCAAGTTGGCACTATTGCCGTCACCAGATTTGAAAGTGCCAATTTTGCAAAAACATTTTTTTCTTTTGAAGGAGACATTTCCGTTCTTTCGACCGAAACGCGCATGAATTCTATAAAGCGATAACGTCAAAGGTCATCGCTTAACCTCTCGGTTTCCTTCCATTCAAGCCCGGACCTTTGGGACGGACTAGCGTCAATTTTTGAGATGAGGCCCGAACGCTACTACAACCCCTTCGGCCGGCCCTGGATGCGAGACAGTGGAGCAGCGGCGCCGGCGGCGGGCAACACCGGAATCAAAGGGATCATCGCGGGTGAGTTGCGTGCGTTAAAAAAAATCACTTATAAAAAATTAAAAAACAGGTGGCATCACTGGAGGCATCGAAATATGCATAACTTTCCCCACGGAATACGTCAAGACGCAACTGCAACTCGACGAAAAAGGCGGCCAGAAACAGTACACCGGCATCGCCGATTGCGTCAAGAAAACCGTCAAAAATCACGGATTTTTCGGACTGTACAGGGGGCTCAGCGTCCTGCTGTACGGCTCCATACCCAAAAGTGCCGTCAGGTGAGTCGCGACTAACTTCACTCGATCGAATTGAGTAGTTGGCAAACCTTACTTCGATTGGAGCGCCATCTCGCGCCGAACAACTTCGTGACGTCACGGAATCAAAGCGATTTCGATCGTGGCGCCACCTAAAGAACCATATGACGTCACAACGGCCAATTGTTTAAGGGTCGTATTTAACAGTCTACCAAATTTACCCAATATTTTCATACAAAAAAATACTTTCAATTGCCAACCAAAATTAAGAAAATACATAATCTTAAAGCGACAACCAAATATTGACATAATGCTGGCCTCTTATATATTTTGTTCGCCAAAATAACTTTTGTTGGCCATAAATACTAAATGTTCACCAAATTTTATTCCGCATTTAATTCTAACATAATACCCAGATATTTAATTTTCGACAGTGTCTTATATTATTTAGCAGTTAAAAATATTATTTGTTGATCAAAAATACACAAGCAATAAAATGTTGTGCAAATGGTAAATAATTTTATGCAAAATTATATATGTAGATGTGCTAGGGCAAGGAAAATAAAAGTAAAAATAAAAGTGGTTTGCGCAAAAAAATATATTGATTTCCGTTATATATAAATGCTTTGCTGTAATTGGCTTGCATTATGTAAAACGTAAAACTTCTTTTAGTGGTAATTTCTAATCGTGCTTTTAAAAGAAAAATTACAGGGCCCTGAACTGACCTTGTACAAAACTTTTTTCGCGTGCCTCTTGTCTGGAAGCGCAAGTGGCAAGGAGAGATGCGCGAGCATATTTCATTTTTGGAGTAATAGAATAATTATTTGACGCACAAATAGTTTTTTTGAGAAACACTAAATATAAATGAATAGCGCGAATATTTATTATGTACAGCACGGACGCGTAACTTGAGCGTTCTAAATTTGGTGAACATTTAGTAAAATTGATAGACATATAGAATTTAAAATGTAAGCAATGGTAAAACAATACGCAGCATAGTTATTTTAGTGGTGATGTTCTCATTTTCTGATGTATATAATAATTTGGGTTTCATTTAGATTTTTTGATGCTCATTAAATTTTCTGGGGGACAGTGCAAGGGATGTATAGTTTAATTTGGTGTACATTATATTTGTTTCCATTGTTTAATTCCTTATTCGATTGTGGCGCCACCTAAAGAACCCTGTGACGTCACAAACTGTTCGATTAAATCTTAATTCGATTGTGGCGCCATCTGAAGAACCCGGTTGTTAATTATTTTTTCCAGGTTCGGCTCCTTCGAGGTGTTCAAGAAGCACATGGCGAACGAGAACGGCAGTCTGAGTCCGTCCGGTCGGATGTTGTGCGGTTTGGGGGCGGGGGTGTGCGAAGCGATTTTCGCGGTAACCCCCATGGAAACGGTCAAGGTGAAATTTATTAACGACCAACGGAGCGCCCAGCCCCGTTTTCGGGGTTTCGTCCACGGCGTGGGGATCATCATCAAAGAACAGGGAATCGGGGGGGTGTACAAGGGTTTGACCGCCACCATAATGAAACAGGGTTCGAACCAGGCGATCCGTTTCTTCGTGATGGAAACGATGAAAGATCTCTATAAGGGCGGCGATCCCGACAAGAAAATCCCCAAATTGTTGGTGGGAGCTTTCGGGGCGACGGCGGGGGCGGCGTCGGTGTTCGGCAACACGCCCATCGACGTGGTCAAGACTCGGATGCAGGGGCTAGAGGCGGCCAAGTACAAGAACACGATGGACTGTTTCATGCAGATTTGGAAGCACGAGGGGCCCACAGCTTTCTATAAGGGGACCGTTCCCAGATTGGGGCGCGTCTGTTTGGACGTCGCCATCACTTTTATGATTTACGACAGTTTTATGGAGATTTTCAACAAGTTCTGGCCTTAGGTGGGACGGGGGGGAGGTTGTATTAGGGGTTTAGCGCGGACTTAGTTTTAGATTGAAACATGTACAAAAATGCGATTTTCGACATTCCTTATTTAAGCTGCCAAAAATGGCGCAACGGAAAACATTCCTGACGAACTTTCCAAGAGATTTTATAGCTCCAAGTTTTGTTACTTGCATTATTTTTTTTTTTAATTTTATGTAAATTGTTAAACATTTCTTTCTGTTGTTACAATAAAGAAAACAACTGATCAACACTTATTCCTCATTTTACCCAACAAGTCGTGACGCCACTTCGAATTTTGGCGCCCTCTATGAACTTACCTGACGTGACACAAAACAGATAGAATTATTGAGGTTTTAAAAAAAACTCCAATTAAACCTACATATTTTTTTTTTATGAACAAGTACAGCCACACGTCCACACCTAACCTTACTTTTTCACTACCAAACCGTTCTGAAGTTGGCCGCAAACCTCCCACCACGCATGCGCTGTAACCCCCAGATCCTAACCTCGAAATTATCTGTCACGATGACATTTCTCGTCCGTTTTTTTTACCATCCCGGTGTCGTGTTTGCCAACCGTCTGATTCTCCTCGTGTTCCTGTCCTGATCCCGAATCTTCTTTTCCATTTCGGCGTCGGTGAGAGTTTCGAGAAACGGCGCCCATTGGTCGGACTCACCCGGAGTTCTGAACGGCACCTCCACCGTCGGCAACGGCGCTTCGCTGTAGGCGTAAGTGCGCTGGTGCCAGGACAACTGGCCGCGAATCGAGTAGGCGATCGCCGTCACGAACTCCCCGCCCAAACCCAATTCCGAGCACAGCATCATGGCGAACTCCTCGGGGTTGTTCTGCTTCTCCGACATGTCCCATTCCACCTGCAAAAAAAATTAAATTACAGGAAACTGTAATCGTTTGTTTAAATTTTAGGTTTCAGGCCCTGTTGCGACGTCATTATTTACTCTCCAATGAAAAAATAGAAGGAGAAAACTTCTGAATTTTCAACAAAAATGTCTCATTTTAACAATCGATCCAAAAAATAAAATTATAGGAATTGACGCAAGCAAAGATGAAAACGTTACGTTTGTTCTAAATGTAGTTCTAACATTGACCGATCTCTCGTAAAAAAATTCAAATTACAGAAACCTGTAATACGATTTACCGCAGTTTTAGTAAAAAAAAAATTTAAACAAAAGAGACGTGTAAGAGTCTGATTATCAACGGCAAATAATAGTAAATTTGAGTAACTTTTAGCTGATCGACCTCTCGTGGAAAAAAATCGAATTACAGAAACCTGTAATTCGATTTGCCGCAGTTTTGGTGGTAAATTTGCGCGACCTTTACCTGATCGACCAAAGAAGTGTTGCCAACGTGAATGTTCAATTTGATGATGACCCGTTGGTCCGAACTGTCCTCGATGATGCTAGAAGGTTCAGCGGGGAAAGCTTCAAGTTGTTGTCGGATAGCTTGCGCTATTGCCGGCACGAAGGTCAACGGGTTCAGGTCCAGATCGTCGCACAGGACCTCGGCGAACTGTTCAGGGGTGATCAGGCTCTCTAAACAAAAAAGTCACAATTTAACTGAAAACAGGGGTGCCAACATTACGTCTAAAGCTATCAAAAAAAAATATTTACGCAAAAATTTGGTGCTCAAATCTTAGCTACCAATGCCTTAATCATAAATTTAAAACTAGCGGGCCGTAAAAAAAACCTCAGCGGGCCGTAAAGATTTTTACAACTCGGCCGCACAAAAAAATTTCAACTCGGCAGGGCGTAAAAAAAATTCTTTAACCCGACTGACCATAAGGAGAAATTTTCTAACCCGGCAAACCTTAAAAAAAAATTTTAACCGGCGGAATGCAAAAAAAAAATTCAACCTAATGGACCGTAAAACAATTAGACAGACCGTAAAAAAAATTGGGTCGAGCTATAAAAGAGTCTAAAGCGGGACGTGCCGTAAAACCTTTTCTAGGGCGAGCCGGGCGGTAAAAACTTTACGCCCCGCTCATGACACGTTGGAGACTCTTCTTCTACTTCGTTCGCGTTTGTAAACTTTTACTTTCGGCCCTGGGCGCTCGAGTGTCCATTACCGTTCTTGTTCCAAGTGAAGGTGTCCCTCAGTTTCTGCCCCTCGATCTCCATGTCGAGGCGTATCGGCACCAGGACCTCCTCTTGACAGGAATTTTGCAAGTTAAGTTCGGCGTCGGTATCGTCGAAACACAGAGGAAAGGTGCGCACTTTCTTGGCAGCCACCCGGTTCCTGTTGATGGGCGTGGCCTGCGGTACGGCATCCAAATGACTTGAATTCGGCAAGCTCGGCACCCAGGACATGGACTTTTTCGATTTGTTCTCGCGCGGCAAGGGCGGATCGGACGTGTGCACCGACACGGCCTTGTACCTGGAAAGCCTCGAATTTTTAATAGAATCAACCCGAAACGACCCCACCAACTTCTCATCGTTGCCTTCGATGATATCCTCGACTTCTGAAGCGCGCAACAACGAAACGCTACTAGCGAGAACGTGCTGACTGAGGCCGAGTTCGATTAAACGTTTTCGTTCCTCGTTCGTAATCGATCGGCGGAACATTCCCGGATATTTTTTGTACAGGGAACCGCGGAAGAGGCGCAAGTAATTGCCGACCTCCGAACCGACGCAGTAATATTCGCCATTCTCTTCCAATTGGAAAGTTATTGGTTTCTCGCCGAACGTACGAACCGCCATCGTTTAACCGCAGAAATTCAAGCGGAACAAAAAGTGAGGTTAGGGCACTAACTGTCTCAGGAATCGTCGAAATCTAAAACAACAACAAGAAATTACGGGGAAAATGCTTCAATTTACCACTTACAACCCCCCAATGAGTTGTTCCGGGTGTAATTACGACGTTTTTCGTCAAATTGGGCAACAACAAATAAGGGTTGTCTTTGTTGTCAAACTTCGAAACTACCAAATTTTGCGCAACAAATTTCCCCAACTTTACTACCAACATAAATTGATTTGTGGCGAAATTCCACCAAAGTTGCTAATTACTGAAATTAAGCAATTAGATGAAGTCAGTAATTTAATTAAGGAGGATGGTGCGGTTGAATGGCGTTTTAATGAGTAACCGGAACTTCTCTACACTTTATTTGAAGTCGCTATATCTAACATATATTTACATACATTAAAACATGTTGTTTAACAACATTTACAGAAGTTTTACATTAAACATACAGTTATTAAACTTACAGTAGCAACATTTTTATATAAAATATAAATCAAACTTAATTTATGTTTATAAATCCTCCACGTAATTTGGCTGAGATGTCAGTGGCGCCGCCGCTGCGGGGGCGCCGGGAAGGTAGTGTTGTTCAACTATCATCTTCACGAATAATTACAGTAAAGTATCACCTATCCCGAAACGAGCTATAGTTAATAAATATATATTTTTACAACATTCGGATAATAACCGCAAATGGGGGGGAGGGGGAAATTTGGGTCGAGGGGGCAGAGCACACAAAAATAATTTATATTTCTTCTGTTAAAGGTACTCGCAATAACGATACGTTTCATTCAGGCACTACAGTTTATCTTTTTTTAATTAATTAATTTGTAAATTTAACCTATGCTCGAAAAAAAAAATTCACGGGGTAGCGGGGAGCGGGGGCGAAACGGCGGTCGCCCCCTCTCCCCGTCCCGTCCATTCACCACCGCTCAGAAATATTTTACAACAGATAAACACCGATGAGTTTTCCGAACTTTTGCCCACACACTATTTACGGCTATGAAAAGTCCCGGGGGGACGGAACCCCCCGAAACTCACAACTATTTTTGTTTTTCAGCAACAGATTTAATGAACGTTGTTCGATATGAAAGTACAAGTATATCGAAACTATATCGCTATGGTGAAAAGCGTTTTACACACACAGAAACGTCCATGAGCGCGCGAAATTTCCTCAATTATTTTTTTTTTCTTTTATCTCTCACTCTAAAAATATTCTATACATCGATAAAGCGTGTCTGTCATCGTTATACTTGTAAACATATAGATAACTATTTGTTGGGGTCGAAATTAAACCGGGGGATGAGGGGCGGGGGTCGACGACCCCACCCCCGACTATACCCTAATTAATTAATAATATTCACACGTATAACAGTATATCAACGTTACATTATAAGGTATCACAAAAAATACTTGTCGTTATCGTTTCTTTGTTTTTCGACGCAGCGGTCCCGTCTTTGAATCGATCCTCCCTCATCTCCATTCTTTGCACGAAACGGGAACTTGTGTGGTTTGGGGGGGTGTGCGCGTACAGTTTGCGACTTTACCGGCTCAAATGCACTAAGAAAATTATTATTGTCATCCATTTGAAACTGTAAAGCGCCTTTGTTGCAATGACCTTTTTGTGTCTCAACTGAAATGTGACGAAATAATTTGCCGTTTCTTTCTTCTTCTTCTTCTTCTTCTTCGCGTCTATTCCGGCTTGAGTCTGTGCCATTGCACAATGGTCTGTCGAGGTTTCGTTATCATGTCCTGCCAGTGCTTCGTCTCGGACGCCCCTGACCCGTTCTTGCCTAAAAAAAAACTTTAATCAACATTCCTCCATTGACCACTGACACTGATTTGACACATTTTTTCTTCTTTTTAAATTTTTAAACTATTTTTCCCTCTTTTTAATTTTCTTCTTTTAACAATTTTTTTTCCTTTAATTTTTTTTAACTATTTTTTTCCTTCTTTTTAATTTTCTTTTTTAACAATTTTTTTCTTTTTTTTTTAATTTCCTTTTTAACTATTTCTTTTCTTCTTTTTAATTTTCTTTTTTTAGCTATTATTCTTTTTACCCACCTGCCAGCAGGATGCGTCCGATCAGCTCGTTCCTGCCAATATTATCGAAGTCCATCACCATGACGTCCAGGGAGCACTCCCGGATCTTCTCCCACGGCACGTTGAAAGAGAAAGTGTCGTTGAAAACTGGATTGAGCGTGCATTTGAAGATGGCCGTTTTGCGCTTCTCTATGCGCTTGTCGCCGAACTGTAACCACACCTTAACGTAGGGATCTGAAAACGACCCGAGATTACTTTCAACTCTACCAACGTCCATTACTTATGGGAACAAATATAATGTACACACCAAATTAAACTATACATCCCTTGCACTGTCCCCCAGAAAATTTAATGAGCATCAAAAAATCTAAATGAAACCCAAATTATTATATACATCAGAAAATGAGAACATCACCACTAAAGTAACTATGCTGCGTATTGTGAAATGAAATATGCTCGCGCATCTCTCCTTGCCGCTTGCGCTTCCAGACAAGAGGCACGCGAAAAAAGTTTTGTACAAGGTCAGTTCAGGGCCCTGTAATTTTTTTTTAAAAGCACGATTAGAAATTACCACTAAAAGAAGTTTTACGTTTAATATAATGCAAACCAATTACAACAAAGCATTTATATATTACGGAAATCAATATCTTTTTTTGTGCAAACCACTTCTATTTTTACTCTTATTTTCCTTGCCCTAGCACATCTACATCTATAATTTTACATAAAATTATTTACCATTTGCACAACATTTTATTGCTTGTGTATTTTTGATCAACAAATAGTATTTTAACTGCTAAATAATATAAGACACTGTCGAAAATTAAATATCTGGGTATTATGTTAGAATTAAATGCGGAATAAAATTTGGTGAACATTTAGTATTTATGGTCAACAAAAGTTATTTTGGCGAACAAAATATATAAGAGGCCAGCATTATGTCAATATTTGGTTGTCGCTTTAAGATTATGTATTTTCTTAATTTTGGTGAGCATTTAGTATTTTTGAGAAATAAAAGTATTTTTTTTTGTATGAAAATATTGGGTAAATTTGGTAGACTGTTAAATACGACTCATTACTTATTATCATTACCTGATTTTCCGTTAATGTCTTTTGCCTTGAGGTTGCGAGCCTTGAGCAGGGTCAACGTCAGGATGCTGTTGCTGGGATGGTAGCACAACGAGGTGAGAAGCTCCCCGCATTTATCTTTTGCCGGGGGCTTGAGGGCCTTCCAGAACGACGGCTTTTCGCTGAGGTCCACCTAGAGAAAAAAAACAAAAAAAAATTAAAACTTTAAATGGCAAAATTGGGCAACAGGTGCGTGTGAAGCGGGCTTAACGCCAGAAATCAATAGCGCGCCAGGGGTAAATGCGCGACTTCTGATTAAAGTCGTCGAGGCGAAAAGGCGGCGTTGTTTGCCGTTGTTTTGAAAAGCGAAACAAAGACGACGCGAAAAATATGGCGGTTTTAATGACAGGACGGTATTAAAGCGAAAGTGGGGTGGGGGTAATTAGGCCAGTTTCCGACCGACCGCAGCCGGTACTGAGGTAGTGGACCGGCTGCGGTTGCGGTTACAACTCATTTACTCCCAAACGAGCAGGAGTTGGAAAGCTAGAGGGCCGTGACAAACGGGACTTTACGGAGGGCGGTCGCATATGGCGCGTCGGTAGGGTGCTTCATGGTGTTTCACGTTTATCTAGTGCTCTAGCTCCAACATTTTCGTTAATTAACTGAAATTGTCGTCATTTTGAAGCAACTGTCAATATTAACGATCGTCGCCATTTTGAAGCAACTGTCAATATTAACGATCGTCGCCATTTTGAAGCAACTGTCAATATTAACGATTGTCGCCATTTTGAAGCACCTGTCAATATGACTTCCGGTCGAATCAACTGACCTGGCAGAGCGGCAGGAAGACTTCTCCGATCGAGTCGTCCCTGGAGAACCTGTCATAATCGAAGACGTGCAAGTGCAGCACTCTGGATTGCAACTTTTGTATGGGGAAACCCTCGAAGTAGAACGTTTCGTTCCATCTGGGGTTGAGGGTGCGTCTCTTGATTTTCGTTTCTAAACGGTGTTTCTTGTCGGGCAGTAGGGTGACTCGCACGTAAGGGTCGCTGGTCCCTGACAGGTCCTTGGCCGGCAAATCCTTGCCCTAAAAAAAAATTTTTTTTAACAAAAAAAAATTCGTGTCCATCCGCACGGAGGAAGAGAGAATGAGGAGGTGGAAAAAAAGGGCAGTCGGTGAGGTGTGATAAATCGCATCGGCGGAGACCCCAGGTCGATGGAGCGTGTCTTCATCGATTATCGCGGGAATTAGGGGCGGCCGGTCAACGGGGCGAGGGGTAAGCGGGCGATTTTTCAAATTCGAAAAGGCTTTGGGCGACATCAATTAAGACGCGTTATTAATCCGTCGATTCTTTAAAGCGTCAAGAGAGGGCGCTTTCTTCAGACGAAAAGCCGTCAATCCTACAGTTCGGGCCAAAAGTTGTCAAGAATCACCAGAAATTTCTAAACCCAACTGTACTCGCTGAGCCGAGACCGCCCGAGTACACTCGAGTCATTAACCGCCACGTGAGTACACTAGGGTGCAAAACTTACGACTTGTGACAACTTTTAACCCAAATTGACTCCGCCATTTTTGATTTCCGTCAAAGTCGCGTTTGAACTGTCAACTCAATTGTTTTAAAAAATTTTCATTCATCACTTTGGCCGTGGCTCCACGCAGTGAATTTTGCAGATTCCTGTAGAACCGACGTAACAACTTCATTAAAACGTCTATCAATCATCCCCGGGGAGTACTGAATCGACCTGTCCAACTTACGATACGCCGCGCTTTTCCATAAATTATTAATAGAAACGACCGAATGGCGGCGAGTCGAGCCGCCTGCTTTGATCTCTCGTCGAAAATTCTCCATATAGCGGCCAACTCCCGACTTGCACGACGTTAAACCAGTTAAAAGTGGTAGCAACTCAACTCCAAACTTGGCTCACCTAATCCGATAACGTTCCCGACCCAACTTCATCTCTAACGAACGGAAACGCATCGTCGAAACTTCCGGCGTCGTCGATATAATAAAACTTTTTTTTCTTCACGTCGTTATTGTCGCGTGTCCTATTAATTATTTCGGCAGGACCGATTATGCTTTTAGAATGGGAACCTCGTGAATATTTTATCAACGGCGACGTACTATAGTAAGAGAAAGAGAGAGAGGGAGAGATAAAAGGAGTTGTTGGGGGGTGGATAGCAATTGAATTTGTTCCGGCCGCTTTTTTCGTCCGGTAATCGGCACGTCGAAGCGGGCCATAACTCCGCCTGCTCGATCTTTACGCAGCAACTCCCGCAACTCCGCCAGGTAGAGAAACCAAATCAAGCAAAAAAACTTCATGGACAGTAAAATTGTAAATCCACGACGCCTTATTGCGTTTTAATAAATTTTACGCCAACAAAGTTGCGGGAGTTGCTGACGCAACTTCACCAGACATTTGGTACTGAGTAATAATTTACACTTAACAAGTTGTTTCGACTTAACTTCTTCGACGCAAAACCAAGTTGTGGAAGTTGTGTTTCGCATAAAACTCCCGCAACTTCATCAAGTGGTCAAGTAACAAAAATAATTGGTGGGTAAAAATTTCTACTAAATAAATTATTGTGTTTCAACAACTTCTATGTGAACAAAGTTGTGGAGTTGCTCTTTACACAAAGAAACTCCCACAACTCTAACGACGGAACAAAATCAAGCAACCAACATTAATTGTCAGCCAATCAAACAACTCCCAGTTTTAAGGGAGTTTAGGGAGTTGTACTTTGGGGAAAAGAATTGACAAAACAAAAATACTGCTACTGAATAAAAATTTACAATGAAAGTTGTGCTCTAACAACTTCCATTTATGAGAAAGTTGTGGGAGTTGTTTTAAAATCTAGAAATTTTCCACAACTCCATCAGGTGAAGAAACGAGATCGAACAATAAAAATTTCTGCTGAGTATTGCCAGAAAAGATTTAGTGCTTAAACGCTAACAAAGTTGTAGGAGTTGCTCTACATAAAAAGAAAGTCTAACAACTCCACCCGGTGGAGAGTCAATTCAATATTAATATCGACTAAATTTGTTTCAGCAACATAATGTCGAGCTTTATCAACTTTTACTAGTAAAGGAGTTTTGGGAGTTGTTCTTCATCCAAAAAGTCTTCCAAAATTTCTATTCGATAGATTGAAACAGAATAAATTAAAAGTGCGTTTTACAACATCCATATGGAACAAAGTTGTGGGAGTTGTTTGTCGCAAAACTCCTATAACTCCAGCAGTTGGAAAAATGGCATGAAAAAAAATTGTTGGTCAATGAAAACTGGAACTTTCTAAAACAAGGAGTGGAGTTGCGGGAGTTGCCAGCAATCAAATGTTGGCGTTTTAATCAAAATCGTAACTTCATTACGCCTCGGAGCTTCGGAATTTGCCGCGATACGTGTCCCGTAATTGGTATGTAACGTGACGCGAGCGCTGGAGTTGCATTGGAAGAACTCCCCGGAGAAGGAAGTTGCAACTCTCGGAGGAAAACTCCTAATCAGAACTCGTGTAATAACGCAACTGAACACAAAACAACTGATGTCAACCAAAAAAAAAAATAAATTAAACTAAAGGAGTTGGTGTTGGTTAGTGACCTGCAAAATCCTCAATATGAGCGTCGTATTCTGGAAGTCGTATTCGAGCGAAAAATGGATTTGTCCCACATTCTCCGATGGTTCAGAGTTGTCGATGTACATGTCCACCAGCGATATGGAGCGGTTCTGCAAGAACGCCATCTGCAACAAGTCAAGAGTCAATCACCTCAAGGAAGAATCCGCGCGAACGCTGTCTTCACAACAATTTTGCGTTATCGACGCCATGCTCAATTCGGTTTGACCTAATAATAGCGTCGCGACGCCGCCGTCATCCCCAATTAAAAAACTCCCCCCCCCCCTTCCCTCCTTCCCTTTCAACGGCGGTTTTAATAACATTAAAATTTAATTATTTAAAGATCGAGCAACGACCACAAAATGAGGCGGCCCGATGCCGTCGAGGAGTTTTTCCTTTATAAAAAATGCATTAGGCCAACAGAAACTTCTTTTCTTTTGTTTTATATTCCACTTAACATAAATTTTCTCACGTGTTACGCTCTCGCCCCCCATCAATCACGTGGATTTTGCCCTTATTCCCGGTCTTTTTTGCCAACTGTGTTTTCTTTCGCCGAGGGAAAACCTACACACTCAAGACGAGAATTATTGCCCCGTCTCGGAGCCCCCCTTCGTTTCTTTTTATTGTTAATTCGAAACTTTGCGGGTTGTTTAAAGGGCGACGACGTGACAGTTGTCACGAAGGTCAAATAGAAGGACCACGATTCAAAGCCTCAATGATGAGAGAGTTTGAAGAAATTAGAAGGTTGTAGCTTTAAGAGCGAGATTAAGCGGCTGTTCTACTAGAAGTAAGACAATCTTAAAAAAAATAAAAAGTTTAAATTAACTAAGCAGTTGTAGATAGATCTCTTAAAACGCACAATTTAGCTTTAACACAAATATTAAGAGGCTGCAGGTCAACAGTCTAAATTAGAAGGTTGTAGCTTCAAAAGCGAGATTAGGAGGCTGTTCTACTAAAAGTAAGACAATCTTAAAAAAAATAAAAAGTCTAAATAAACTAAGTAGTTGTAGATATATCTCTTAAAACGCACAATTTAGCTTTAACACAAATATTAAGAGGCTGCAGGTCAACAGTCTAAATTAGAAGGTTGTAGCTTCAAAAGCGAGATTAAGAGGCTGTTCTACTAAAAGTAAGACAATCTTAAAAAAAATAAAAAGTCTAAATAAACTAAGTAGTTGTAGATAGATCTCTTAAACCCCACAATTTAGCTTTAACACAAATATTAAGAGGCTGCAGGTCAACAGTCTAAATTACGAGATTGTAGCTTTAAGAGCAAGATTAAGAGGCTGTTCTACTAGCAGTAAAACAATTTAAAAAAAAATAAAAAGTCTAAATAAACTGAGTAGTTGTAGATAGATCTCTTAAAACGCACAATTTAGCTTTAACACAAATATTAAGAGGCTGCAGGTTAACAGTCTAAATTAGAAGGTTGTAGCTTTAAGAGCGAGATTAAGAGGCTGTTCTACTAGCAGTAAAACAATTTAAAAAAAAATAAAAAGTCTAAATAAACTGAGTAGTTGTAGATAGATCTCTTAAACCCCACAATTTAGCTTTAACACAAATATTAAGAGGCTGCAGGTCAACAGTCTAAATTAGAAGGTTGTAGCTTCAAGAGCGAGATTAAGAAGCTGTTCTACTAGCAGTAAAACAATTTAAAAAAAAATAAAAAGTCTAAATAAACTGAGTAGTTGTAGATAGATCTCTTAAAACGCACAATTTAGCTTTAACACAAATATTAAGAGGCTGCAGGTCAACAGTCTAAATTAGAAGGTTGTAGCTTCAAAAGCGAGATTAAGAAGCTGTTCTACTAGAAGTAAGACAATCTTAAAAAAAATAAAAAGTCTAAATAAACTAAGTAGTTGTAGATAGATCTCTTAAAACGCACAACTTAGCTTTAACACAAATATTAAGAAACTGCAGGTCAACATTCTAAATTAGGAGGTTGCAGTTCAACTGATCCGAAATGCTTAGAGGCTCTTGAAAAGTTACATTTCGACATATGTAATAACAATAAATTCAATTATAATTTAAAAAGTTGTTACAAAAATTAACTATATAAGTCGTTGAAGTTGGCAAAAAGTAACAATTAGGAGGTTGTCAAAATTGCTTTCAAACCTAAATATATGCCTACAACAAAAATTGTGACATCAACACAACACTTGGACATCAAACAATCAACGAAACATTTCTGTACACAGAGATACCAAACAAGCAACGAGTCGTCAGAGATGCATTTTGTCCACAAATGATTTATAACCCTCCAACAAACTTAAAAAAAAAATTTAAACGAGAAAACGTGGAGGGTTTTTATCAATTTTTTGTAACACTTAACACCAATCAATCAACATTCAACATCAAGTTTCAAGACCAGGGGCGTCCGTCGTCCATTTGACTCTACCAATTTTCAACATTGTACAACAGATAACAATCGAGCAATGGTTCGGCATCGCAATATTGCCGTTGTAGTGGGTGTATAATAGAGAAAACATTGATCATGCTTACATCCTGGCTTACCGATGGATGGTCCCCTTTGACATTTTGCAGGGCCTTGTTGGCGGGCGCAGTAGGCGTACGAGCTTCCGATGGTAGAGCACCTGCGCTGCTGCCGGCCGGCGATTTCGCCTGCGGACTCCCTGTAGTCCTGTCAATATCAAAAGTGGGATTAGACCGTACTTAACGTAAACGAAACGTCTCCGACGGATACAGCACCGAACACCGCCCACTTCCCAAGACGAATTGTTATTTAATCAAATGACTGTTAGGTAAGGACGAAAATTCCAAAGTCTCGAGGCGTAAATAACGGCAAATTCGCCGAAAACTTCCCGAAACGACGTGTAACGGAAACTTTCGGGCAAATAACTTTTCAAATTATTATTATTTTTCTCTCCTTTGTGAAGCGACGAACGAGCGAGGTACGGCAGCGACTTTATTACAAGCGAACGGGCAAAGTCTAATTTTAGACGAGGAGGTCGTAAATTTCTCTTTCGCAATTCAGTTGTGCCAACGTCACGCAAACGGCAATTCTCGACTCCATAACCTACAAGTTTTGACACCAAAGAAAGAGCCGGCGCCACCTCCCAAATTTACTTGGTATCTACATTTTAAGTGAGCGCGACTTAATTTTTAATTTTTTTAATTTTGGTACACCTGACGTCTGTCGGTGGGAATTGTTGCGTATCCCCACCATTCACCTCCAGTTGTCCCGCTTCAATTGAGAGGGGGTAGTGGCGTTAGCGTTGTGGTTAGGTTTGCCGCGTACCCCCACTATTCGTTTCTAATTGTTAGTGTTGGGTCTGTCGCGGACTTGACTAATTTTTAAATAATCCTAAAAATTGTTAGAACGGCCCTGTTTCTTCTAGTCAGTTGTCCCACTTCTGGCGTCTTATTAAATAGTCAGTTGTCCCACTTCTGGCGTCTTATTAACCGACACGCGTCGTCGGTCAAAGGAGAGAATTTTTGGTCCCGCAATAGCCTCAATTCCGGCAGTCGTCCATAACGGCAGAAGTGAAGGGTGAATCCGGCACTGTATCCCGGGCGTCGCGACGCTTTCGTGCAATCCAGAAAATACTTACTCTAATTGCGCCCTGTTGATCCCGGAAGGAACATGAAACAAAAATACAAACAATTAGTCACGGAAGAATCTTTTCGAGGAGGAGGAGGGGGAAATCCCCCATTTTCTACTCGAGCATCGAAAATTGCCACTTGGCGCCAAAATTCAATTTCCTCCCTTCTTACATCTAACGTCACGTTATTAACCCTTACGTATTTTTTTTTTCATCGGAAAGGTTGGGAGCTTAAATTTTTAGACGCTCAATTTCCGGCCTGACGAGCCAAACTCTCGATATTTGCGGAGAAGTTGCTTGTGTGATGGGAGGAGAGGAGAGGGTGGCTAAATTGAAATAAATCGTCCGGATCAAAGCCGCCCTCTATTTTTTCGCGATTCAGCTTCTCTCTGCTGCATGCAGTCAATTTCTCATCGCCTGCTCGATTCCCATTTTAATGTTTGTCCTGGTTTCGACGTATTTTCACAACTTCTTTGTCCCAGATGGGAACGTCGACGCTTTTTAATGCGCCTCCCTTAGCAATTTTGATTTATCGAGAATCGCTTTCGATCGCCCCGGTTATACGAAATTGCAGCTGCCGACAGGGTTCGTCCCGTTTTACGACGACGCTCTCGATAGTAAAATCAACCGACAAAAGGGATGTAAAATGCAGCGAGACGACGGGAGACTTCAGAAATTCAAGCGTCATAACCTCAATCTTTGTAACAAAACGTCAAAATCATTTTTTAAATATCACCAATCAAGGGTGGCTTTGGAAACGTTTGTTTCACGTTCGACAAACGTCAAAATTTCAAGCGTCATAACCTCAATTTTTGTAACAAAACGTCAAATTTACTTTCCTATGGTCACCAATCAAGGATGGCGTTGAAAGCGTTTGCTTCACGTTCTATAAACGTCAATAATTCGCTTAATCTTTATAACAAAACGTCAAATTGACTTTCTTATTGTAACCAATCATGGGTGGCGTTGAAGACGTTTGTTTTACGTTCGACAAACGTCAAAAATTCAAGCGTCATAACCTCAATCTTTGCAACAAAACGTCAAACTCACTTTCTTATTGTAACCAATCAAAGGTGGCGTTAAAAACGTTTGTTTCACGTTTGATAAACGTCAAAAATTCAAGCGTCATAACCTCAATCTTTGTAACAAAACGTCAAATTTACGTTTCTATTGTCACCTATCAAAGGTGGCGTTGAAAACGTTTGTTTCACGTTCGACAAACGTCAATAATTCGAGCGCCATAACCTCAATTTTCGTACAAATAACAAATCGCTAATTAGAAAACTTCTGTTAGCTTCTGGAAAAACGTGTTTGTTCTCAAATGCAGCACCGTCGACAGGAGATAAAAATATAAAAAAGTTCCAACCATTAAAATCGGCCAAGAAAAAGCGTTTGAAGATCCGAAGAGAACGAGTACTTGTGCAAATTGACCATTTCGAATGTTAAATGGCCGTCATTAAACGTTTCAGACTCTCCCTTTTTTGTCTAATTCCACCCTATCGTCGTTCGAAACGAAACGACTTTCCGGATAATCCTCACTTTGCAACTCAAAAAAAAATCTCACAACCCTCTTCATCAAGTCTGTCAAATTTTCCGGTAACGAATCGAGCATGCCGTGATTTAAATAATAAAGGGTAAAAAGTTGCGTCACGCAACGAAAAACACACATTGATCGCTGTTGAAGCTACTGGAACAACCCTCAACCCTTAAACGTTAATATTACGGTCACAGTCTCGCGTTTTAACAACCAACAAATTAATCCGACAGTCGATTCGACGAAATTAACCAACTGAACAACGTAACGAGTGTTTAGACTGTGACGCAACGTTTAAACCCTTCAATCGTTGCATCACGTAACCGAAAACAGCAACGTTAATCATAGAAGGTGGCGTCGCGGCGCCGTTGCATTTTCTCAATCCGGCGGCGTGTCGACGGGTTTCGTTTTGAATGGGAGACGTAATTGAAGTCCCCGTCGTCGACTACTATTCGGTGTAATGTTGGCGGCGTCGTTTTCAATTCGCGTGTCGATAACGACGCCGCTTCTGGGACGTTGAAGGGCGTCGTCCGGATGACGGTGATGATGGGAAGAATTAGGGAGGAGGGTGGGCGAGAGGATCCGGGAAAATCCCGGGGATTTACCGTTCACCGGGATAGACCGCGAGAATGCGGACGGGAACCGGATCAAAATGGATACGGCGAAAATGACCAATGGCCGACCGGATGCGGACCGGGCGATATGGGAAAGGTGATAAATCAAGTTACCGACAATTGCACAGATTTTTTTCTGGAGTGGGGATTAGGTCGTGTTGAGGATGACGTTAAGAAGGTGAATTTGACGTTTTGTTGTAAAAATTGAGGTTATAATGTTTGGATTTTTGACGTTTCTCAAGCGCGCGAAACGTCAACAAACCTTCTCAAAGCCACCCTTGATTGGTGACAATAAAAAGTAATATTGACGTTTAGTTGCAAAAATTGAGGTTATGACACTCGATTTTTTGACGTTTCTCGAACGTAACACCAACGCCACATTCGATTGGTGACACTAGAAAGTGATATTGACGTTTAGTTGCAAAGATTGAGGTTATGATGCTCGATTTTTTGACGTTTCTCAAACGTAATACCCACGCCACCTTCGATTGGTGACACTAGAAAGTGAATTTGACGTTTAGTTGCAAAGATTGAAGTTATGACGCTCGATTTTTTGACGTTTCTCAAACGTAACACCAACGCCACCTTCGACTGGTGACACTAGAAAGTGATATTGACGTTTAGTTGCAAAGATTGAGGTTATGACGTTTAGATTTTTGACGTTTCTCAACCGCGTGAAACGTCAACAAAACTTCTCAAAGCCACCCTTGATTGGTGACACTTGAAAGTAGTATTGACGTTTAGTTGCAAAAATTGAGGTTATGACGCTCGATTTTTTTGACGTTTCTCGAACGTAACACCAACGCCACCTTTGATTGGTGACACTAGAAAGTAATATTGACGTTTAGTTGTAAAGATTGAGGTTATGACGCTCAATTTTTTGACGTTTCTCGAACGTAACACCAACGCCACCTTCGATTGGTGACACTAGAAAGTGAATTTGACGTTTAGTTGCAAAGATTGAAGTTATGACGCTCGATTTTTTGACGTTTCTCGAACGTAACACTAACGCCACCTTCGATTAGTGACACTAGAAAGTGATATTAACGTTTAGTTGCAAAGATTGAGGTTATGACGTTTAGATTTTTGACGTTTCTCAACCGCGTGAAACGTCAACAAACCTTCTCAAAGCCACCCTTGATTGGTGACACTTAAAAGTAATATTGACGTTTAGTTGCAAAAATTGAGGTTATGACGCTCAATTTTTTGACGTTTCTCGAACGTAACACCAACGCCACTTTCGATTGGTGACACTAGAAAGTGAATTTGACGTTTAGTTGCAAAGATTGAGGTTATGACGCTCGATTTTTTGACGTTTCTCGAACCTAACCCCACCGCCACCCCGATTGGTGAGCGAAACTCCACGAGCCTCAAGTAATTAGTAGCGGAAATAGAGACGATCGATCATGAAGTTTCATCCCAAAAAGTTGCCGCAGTCATTCACGAAATTTAATTTCGTTTGATTAAAATCCAGAACTGTCTGACCGTCCCTCCGGAAGTTCCAAAGCCACCACTTTAGCACCCAGCCTCGATCTGTTTTAACGAGCCTCGTTAAGGGCCGAGGCAAGTGTTAAAATTTCACGGCCGCTTTACCGTATGTTAAGGGTTGCAACTCCCCTCGGAACAAGAACAAAAGTCGCCTTTGTCCGGCATGAAAAATGGTCGCGGGGAAGTTTCTGGAGTCGTGTCGCTCCGCCCGTTTCCGGTCTAGTTCGCGCTATTAATAATGGCGGGAGTTTGGAAGTTGGAGATGCAACAACAGATCGATCTTCGAAAACTTCCAAACTTCAAGGCAAAAAAACCGTTGCAGTTGGAAGAAAAATGGCGGCGAAACCGAGGGGTGGGGGAGACAGAGGTGACACGATTTTCCCATTTAGTCCGGACGTAAATTCAAATTTTAATGAGACCTGTCGCGCGGCCAAATCCCAGGTGGCGCGGTGGACCAGCGACATCCGTCCCTTCAACCCCCCAGCCCCAAATATTCAATTTCGGCCGAAAATTTATCGCCCGTTATTATTATTCTTAAATTTTGTAAGTCCCGCTTTATCATTTTCGACGGTGGTAAAGGGCGGAAGAGCACAATGGGGTCCGCTGTCAAATTTTCTTTACGACGTCGGCTCCCCGGGGGGGCGGGACAACAAGATCAAAATTCGGACGAGGAGGGTTTTAATGAGATCCAGCATCGTTCGTCGGCGTGAAGAGAAGAGAAGAAAAGGTGCGAGAGGAACAATTCCGGACCGCTTGTTAACCGAAATAAATTCGAGTCGTCGGTCGGTTCATTAATCAGACGGAAGGGGGCGGCAGGGGGAGAAATTACACAACTTCCGGCCCGCTCCGGGGACGCAAGGACAAGATCTAGTCACCGGATCGCCAGAAATTTTAGGCGTGCTAGCCTAAAAATTCACCCACCAAAAATAAGTTTTTCGTCATAATCATGACGTCACCGTTCTTCGTCTTTCAGGCGTGCCAACCCAGCAAAAAATAGATTTTTGCCCATGCGCCAACCTAAAAACACCAAAACACAATTTTTTCGTTAAGTATGACATCGTGCCAACACAGCAAAAATGGATTTTCGGGCCATAACCTAAAATTGATAAATCTCAGGGACGCCAACCCAAAAATTTACCGACCAAAAAACTTTTCTTCCAGCTGTTAGCATAATTCTGTAAGGAACCGAACCAAAAGTTCCGATGCCAACTTGACCCGACTTCCACCCTCCCCATAATTAAGTCAGCAATCGAGACGGCCGTGACGGGGCGCAATATCCGGCATCGTTATCCGGTGACCCGCACCGTACGCAAACAATTGAATACGCCAACGAAGCCCCCCCCCCACGATTTTCCTTACCTTGCCGAATAATATTCGAAGAAGGCCACGAGTATCTCGATTGACCTTGAAAAAGCCTGCCACATTGTCAATCATGGTCAACACAGCACTTCGATGACGTAGATCGGTCGGTTCCGTCGTCGAACGACGTCGTACGACATCGCAATCTCACCGCGACATCGTCCTAAACACCAATCACCGAGGCATGCAGAGAGTGAGTAGAACACCAGGTGCTCGCGGTGGGAGGAACGCAATGCCGAATTATCCAACAAATACGTTAATTGAAGTTTACGGCGTCGTTTTTATGACGTAAGCGGCTTTAGTGCCGGAATTAAGGCGAAATTTTGGGGGATTTGTTCGCACCCCCCCCCCCCGCGCTCTCGGATAATGTCGGCGAGGATTACGCGGTACGGTCCTGGAATAAGTATACACTGGAGGACTTCCCGATAATTATTTAAGTGGGGTCGCCGGTTTTAATGCTTTCCAATAAGGGTCCTCGTGTCGTTATTAGAGGCCAACCGAAGAGGATGTGAAGGGTTGATCCCGGAAAGTTTCACTCTATACGTTCCCTAATTCCCGTTCTGGATATTCCTGCGAGATCCCGGAAAACTAATCGGTTTTTGCAAGATTGCGACAAGGTAACAAAAAAAAAGTCTGAAGGGTTTTGAAGCTTTAAGCGATAAGGCACGACGTGTAATGTAAGCTAAAAATTTATGAGAAACTGCACAAATAAAATTCTTCTACGACAGACTATACCGAGCGTGGGTGCGACAAAGAACGCAACAAACGTTAGTCTTGACAAGTGACAGTTGCAAGTCTAAAAAAAAAATTCTTTAATTAGTCTAAAATCCACGTCAGTTCTACAGAGATTTTTTTAATTATCAAGTAAGCTTCTCGTTTCTTTGTTTAAGTTCCAGCGATTGTTTTTCCTCGCCACCCCTGACCTAGTTCAACAACAGGTCGAAATTGTTGAATTATTTAGCAACTTTTACCCGAGTTAGAGGCAAATACTGAGCACCAAAACGGGTTGTTTTTCCAAATTAAATCCGAGCCGGACCGTTAAGCTGCCTAAATAGCGTTTAATTAATCCAGAGTAAGGTGGGGCAAATGTTTTAATAAAATTTTAATTTTGGACCAAACAACAACTCTTCCTCTATTCCTTGAGAAAACACCACCCGGTTTCCCCAAAATGCGCCCGTTCTCAGTGCCCTAATTGATGTGGCGCACCTGATGTTGTAGAGTCCATACAGCAAGAGAGAGTCAGTGGTGCAACGACACTGTGCCTTTCTTTTTTCGAAGCGTTGAACTCGTCCGAGACGACCGCGCAACTTTGTAGGTAGAGATGGGACATGCTGAACGATTGTTTTAATTTCTTTCATCGACAGTCACTCTCGAAGACCGTGGAAAAAGTTGAACACCTTTTTGTTGCGTTTATTTGCGTAACAATGGTGATAAGGTCGGGGAAACTCCCCCCAGAAATTTCCATCGTAATTACTATTCATGTCGACTTTTCCATATTCATGGCGGCACAATTTGACGTTGTGTCGGTCGGTGGTCGCGTTTTTTCCCGTGCACCCTCAAACCCCCGACGCTGGTGGCCCGCAGCGAAAGGGTGGAACGAGACGAATTATTTGCAGGGGGCGATTTTACACCTCCTAACCGGCTGCAAAAGTTGGCGAACAAACGTACGGAGTCTGGGGATGAACCCTCAGGTTGTCTCGGTTCACATTTGCACATTAACCGGAAAGTGGAAAATTATTAAAGTTTTTGCGTGATGGTAATAAAGGAAACTTTGACGTAACTGGGTGAATTTACAGCAAGGATTCCAGCTGCTACAGTTACAGAACTCATTACTGCAACTATCGGTAGCAACTGTAAAGCCGCAATTTTAGTAGTTTTTTTACAGTCTACAGCTTTACAGAAATTGTCAGAACTAAAACTGTAAAAATTTTAAACAGACGACTGTAGACTTACACATTTAAAAAATACTGCAACTATGGATAGAAACTGTAAAACCGGAATTTTAGTAGTTTTTTTTACAGTCTACAGCTTTACAGAAATTGTCAGAACTGAGACTGTAAAAATTTTATACAGACGACTGTAGACTTACACATTCAAAAAAATACTGCAACTATGGGTAGAAACTGTAAAACCGGAATTTTAGTAGTTTTTTTTACAGTCTACAGCTTTACAGAAATTGTCAGAACTGAAACTGTAAAAATTTTATACAGACGACTGTAGACTTACACATTTAAAAAATACTGCAACTATGGGTAGAAACTGTAAAACCGGAATTTTAGTAGTTTTTTTTACAGTCTACAGCTTTACAGAAATTGTCAGAACTGAGACTGTAAAAATTTTATACAGACGACTGTAGACTTACACATTTAAAAAATACTGCAACTATGGGTAGAAACTGTAAAACCGGAATTTTAGTAGTTTTTTTTACAGTCTACAGCTTTACAGAAATTGTCAGAACTGAGACTGTAAAAATTTTATACAGACGACTGTAGACTTACACATTTAAAAAATACTGCAACTATGGGTAGAAACTGTAAAACCGGAATTTTAGTAGTTTTTTTACAGTCTACAGCTTTACAGAAATTGTCAGAACTGAAACTGTAAAAATTTTATACAGACGACTGTAGACTTACACATTTAAAAAATACTGCAACTATGGGTAGAAACTGTAAAACCGGAATTTTAGTAGTTTTTTTTACAGTCTACAGCTTTACAGAAATTGTCAGAACTAAAACTGTAAAAGTTTTATACAGACAACTGTTGACTTTCACATTTAAAAAATACTGCAACTATGGGTAGAAACTGTAAAACCGGAATTTTAGTAGTTTTTACAGTCTACAGCTTTACAGAAATTGTCAGAACTGAGACTGTAAAAATTTTATACAGACGACTGTAGACTTACACATTTAAAAAATACTGCAACTATGGGTAGAAACTGTAAAACCGGAATTTTAGTAGTTTTTTACAGTCTACAGCTTTACAGAAATTGTCAGAACTGAGACTGTAAAAATTATATAGACGACTGTAGACTTACACATTTAAAAAAATATTATTTGATACTGTAACTGGAGGCAGATATGGTAAAATCTGCGTCATCTGTATAAAAATTTCACAGATCCAGCAAAATTTCTGTAAATTTCTACTACAGTTTACAGCCACAGAAACTGTAAACAGTAAAGATTTGCATAATTTTGCTAAATAAAATTACAGGTAATTATAAATTTGTTGACAGATGTTTCTGAAGTTTCTACAGCCGACTGTAGGTTCACAGCTTACAGGCGTTTCCAGCCGAGCCTGTAGATATTAATTTTCGCCTCGTGTGAGGCCCCGAAACTAGTTAAAAAGTCGCAGTTGGAAATTAATACATAATCCAGTTTTGACAGTTGTTGTCGGTGTAAAGTTACTGAACCATCTACACTTCGGTAGTTACAACAGACGTTAGTTTGAAAATTTGAACAATTCAACCCCCAAAACTCTCTACAGAGTTACAGAAATAACGTTGGCGTGCGTCACACGCAAAGGTTAACGTCCTCCAACCCTCGAAATGCACTTTCCCATATATGCGAGATTGCGTCGAATAAAGATTAAATATTAAACAACCGTTAAATATTTAATTGAACCACCCCTAACAGTTCGCAACTCCGATTGCCACACGAAAACAGACAGTTGCGTGACGACGCGCCAACCAACCCGTTTGTTTATATAACCTCCAAACAACGCCACAACCTCCTAGATGTTAGTTTTTTTTTTCGGGCGAGTAGAGGACGGGACCCACCCCCTCTCTTTGACCACCTTCGAAATCGCAACGGTCGAGAATCGACATCGCTTATCTCATCCCTTCCTCCATGCACCCACCGCCGCTAGTTTGACTCGATCGATCAAGACGGTCCGGGGTCCTATTTCTGCGCCCCTTCTGTTCACGACCGAATTTCGGTATTGAGTCTCGGCGTTGAAAAATCGCAAAAATTTTTTTCGACCTCCTCGCGAATAATTCGCGCCAATGTTTTTTCGTCATCGATTCTCCCTTTTTCTCTTGTTTTCGACACTGATGTCAACTCTTCATTTCTGGGATTTTGCAACGTTAAATCGTCGTCGCAGGTGTGCGACGGATGAATATAAATTGGTGGGGGCGAGCACGCACGATTCTACTAATAAAATCCGGGATGACGACGAATTTAGTGACCGTTGGAGCGAATTTGTTAAGTGCGGGAGAACTGTCAATTATTTTTGTTGGGTTGCTAGATTCGGTTTAGTTTTGTGTTGTCGGAGTTGTTGGGTCCAGTCGGCCGGTTTTGGGAGGATAATCCGCTCGAGGGAGATTTTCGCTTCAATTGTCGAATTGAATGGTTTCGAGAGAAATCGCTTGAATTTTAGATAAATACCAATTGAGGCCAGAATTAATTTCAACAAAAATTTTCTCCCACTCTCCAGTCTTTTCTGTCCACATTTTGATAATTGTAGTTCTTTGTTTTGCTAATCTTCAAAAAATCGTTTCTGGACGAGAACGTCATTTCCACGTGACAAAGTCAATTGTGGCCCTAATCACGAGTCGGCTGTAGCGCTTTGGTGCCTTTGAGGATTTGTGCAGTTGTTCCTTTTCTTTTTTTCGACGCATCTAATGAGCGTCTGGACTCTTTTCTTTTGGTGTCTAGTTCTCAAAGTGTCTACCGTTCGGCTTGAGAAGAAATTATCGATTCGGCTGTCCTCGGCGTTTATCTCAAAGATAGAGCAGACGAAAACAAACAAGAGGCGGGAGAGAAAAAAAAATTAGTAACGTTACGTAATCCCCTCTCGCTTCAAGTGACACCAATGCTACAGAAGGATTTGTTGTTATTGAACGTTAATCCAGATTTGGAAATTATTTCTTCTATTGAAAATAGTAAAGCTCGAATCGCATCGAAACTTACGACCCCCCCCCCAACAATTTTTTTTGTAGCAAAAATTAAAACAACACAATAACTTACGACCCCCTCATAAAAAAATTTCTGTAGCATGGAAACAAAAAAATTTTGGTCATTGTTTACTTTACCCACTCTTCGATTTTCAAAAAACCAATTACACCAACGCATTCGTCACCATGTACACATTACAAAAATCAATATCTTTTCTTGTGCAAACTACTTTTATTTTTACTCATTTTCCTTGCCCTAGCACATTTTTTTTTTCTATAAATTTTGCATAAAATTATTTATCATTTGCACAACATTTCATTGCTCAAAATGGCATTCTAATGATGTTTCACGATGGTCTCCAAAAAAAAAAACAGCACAAAAAGCGAAAAGTAGAAATTGTAAACCATTACCAAAATTTTTAAAGCCAATAAGAGAAGGGTTATTAGTAGTTGATTGGCGGTCGCGCGGTTGGTGGTAAGTACCTAAGTATAAATTTTAAACTGTCACCGTAGCGCTGGTATAACGGAAACTTTTGTTTTGTTGCCAAAGGGCAATGAAAGGTCACTTAATTTTGTCAATTATTGATAAAAAGTTATTAGTTGACAGTTGATAGAATAAAAATGTTGAAAGATATTTAAACTTGAGTAGGTAGTTTTAATGTTAAAAGTTTCTTCGATGCCAGGATCAAATAAGTGAAAACGATATTTTTTTCTAAATAGACTATAGTTAGCTTGTGTCAAATAGCAAAAAACTATTTTAGTGAGGTTTCTAGTTAAAAACTTATGATTTTTTTAAAAAGCTCATAAGCCAAAAAAATTTTGAAAGAGCTATTAAATACAAAAATTCATAAAAAATTAATAAATCACATAAAAACGTCAATTTGTTCCTAAATAGATTACGATTAGCTGTTTTTAAGGAGTCATTAACTATTTTTGTGCGATTCTTAGTTCAAAACTTATAATTTTTTTAAAAAACTCTTAAGCCAAAAAATTTTTGAAAGTCATTATAATACAAAAATTAATAAAAAATTTGCAAATTAAGTTATAAAAACCGCAATTTTTTCCTAAATATATTACAATTAGTTCTTTTTAGTTAGTTGAAAACTATTTTTGTGCCATACTTAATTCCTAACTTATGATTTTTTAAAGAAGGTCCTTTGCCAAAAAGATTATGAGATGGTCCTCATAATACAAAAATTAATAAAAAATTGAGAAATCAAATTATAAAAACAAAATTTTTTTTTAATAGACTACAACTAGCTCTATTTAGCTGGTTAAAAACTATTTCCCTGTGATTCTTAGTTTAGAACTTATAATTTTCTAAACAAGCGCCTCAGCAAAAAAGATTTTGAAAGAGTCATCATAATACGAAAATTCATAAAAAATTAATAAATCATATTATAAAAACGTCAATTTTTTCCCAAACAGATTACAATTAGCTCTTTTTAGGTAGTTATAAACTATTTTTGTCCAATTTTTAGTTCAAAACTTATAATTTTTTAAAGAAACTCTTTAGCCAAAGAATTTATAAAAGCCATCATAATACGAAAATTAATAAAAAATTTGCAAATTAAGTTATGAAAACCATAATTTCTTCTTAAGGTAGCCATAAACTATTTTAGTGCAATTTTTAGTTCAGAACTTATGATTTTTTAAAGAAACTCTTTAGCCAAAGAATTTTTGAAAGCAATCATAATACAAAAATTAATAAAAAAATTGCAAATTAAGTTATGAAAACCGTAATTTTTTTCTAAACAAATTACGATTAGCTCTTTTTAGTTAGTTGAAAACTATTTTTGTGCAATACTTAGTTACTAACTTATGATTTTCTAAAAAAGCTCCTCAGCCAAAAAGATTCTAAGATGGTCATCATAATACAAAAATTAATAAAAAATTTACAAATTAAATTAGAAAAACAACAATTTTTTCCTAAACCGATTACAACTAGCTCTATCTAGATGGCTAAAAACTATTTCCCTGGGATTCTTAATTTAGAACTTATGATTTTTTAAACAAGCTCCTGAGCAAAGAAAATTTTGAAAGAGTCATTATAATACAAAAATTCATAAAAAATTAATAAATCACATTATAAAAACGTCAATTTCTTCCCAAAATAGATTACAATTACCTGATTTTAGGTAGCTATAACCTATTTTCGTACGATTCTTAGTTCAAAACTTATGATTTTTTAAAGAAGTTTCTCAGCCAAAAATATTTTAAGAGTCATCGTAATACAAAAATTTATAAAAAATAAATTTATGAAATCGACAATTTTTTCCTAAACAGACTATGAGTAGCTCTTTTCAGTTAGCTGAAAACTAGTTTAGTGCGATACTTAGTTCATAATTTATGATTTTTTAAAGACGCTCCTTAGCCAAAAAGATTCTAAGATGGTCATCATAATACAAAAATTAATAAAAAAATTACAAATCAAATTATGAACACGATAATTTTTTCCTAAACAGATTAGAACTAGCTCTATCTAAGTAGCAAAAAATTATTTTTGTGCAGTTCTTAGTTCAGAACTTATGATTTTTTAAAGAAACTTCCAACCCTCAACCGCAAAAATATTGAGAATCATCAATCAAATTTTTTCTTTAGGACAGAAATAAAGGAAATTTTTGAAACCAACAAGAGAAGATCAATTTCCAGTTGACAAAATTGATGCGGACCCGGGCATTTTGGGGACCTCCGTTAAATTTGTCTCCCCCAACTTTTCCACTCTACCAGCAATGTCGCCATTTGCGCTGAACGTTCCAGGTCCGTTCGCAGCCCTGAGGCGGCCATAAATCACACTTTGTTACAACCCCCCCTCCCAACCCCATCCCTCGGCCCGATTTGGTCCAAAATTGATTACATTATAAAACTAACGACGCGAGTTTACAAGAAGTATCAAGCAACCGATGCCATTTACGCCACTCCAACAAGTGACAAACGATTAATCACCGAACAAAAAGCGAATTAAGCAAATTACGACGCATTTAACTAAAAAAAAATAAAGAAAACAATCGCAAACGACGGCATTGCGTTTCTCGAAACACCCTCAAGCACCATCGTCACAAACTTTTCTATCTCTTCAGCTCTTGACCCGGTTTCACCGTCGTCGCGACGCTCTCGGTCGACAACAGGTGTCGTCGAAACAAACGAACGTTCAACAACTGAACATCGTGGAGCCGGAGGAGGAGAAGGACGCCACCGCCAGCCACCGACGACAAAACCACCACCGTCGTTTTTCGACGCAAACCGACGCGCAACTGTCTAAGTCCGAAGGCATGGCCCGCCGCCACTTGTGGCTCGGGCACGAGAATCGCGGAAGAAGGGATAGAGCGGCGGCGGCGGCGCCGCCGCCACCGCCACCGACATCCGGGCAACGACGTGTCCGCCAAAAACACGAAAACGCCGCCAGTTTGGTCGGGACGAAAAAATTCGAATGGCCAAAATTTGGTTTTTTTGATTAAGGCGCCCTGGCGAAATGTCACAGGTTCGGGGGAGGTCGGCGGGGATCGGACGACGGCAGGGCCCGGACGGCGCCAGGTCGATGTTGCCATGGTAACGTAGTACTCGTGCTTCTACTTCCTTTTAACGCCTCATTTTACACGCTTACAGCCCCCCATACAACCTACCTGTGTCTGTGTGTGCACGGGACTCCCCAACACAAGTAATTAGTGGAGGTAAAGTGGGGGTTGGGGGTATAGGGGAGGTTTGTCGTCGATCAGCTGGATGGCGCGGAATGAAACGCACCCTTAATCGTCGATGCTCAAACAGAGGGTATTAACTTGTCAATTAGAAGCTTCGAAAGGTAAATTAGGGGTTGGACGAATAGTTGGGGAAGAGAGGAAAATTTTGAAAAATGCCAGAGAATAGTTGTCGAAGCTGTTGGAAAATTTTATACATTTTTGCAATTTTCGCTATTTACAACCCCATCTGCTTCCACCCCTCAACGAGAATTAGAGATTTCTGTGACTTGTGTTTTTGACACTTCTCCCCCTCCACTTCACACTAGATACTTTTTTTCCAAAATTTTTGAAACTTTTGAGTGTGGCGTCGCCCCCGGCGAAACGTTGCTGTCGCCGCCACTGGTGTTGTCCAATTGGTTTCGCCCGTCGGCAACGACTCCATATTTCACCGGATTAACAGAGAATAAAGTAATTACGTTTAAGTAATTAAAACGCTTT
Organism: Schizotus pectinicornis; assembly: GCA_951805265.1. Lineage (NCBI taxonomy): Eukaryota > Metazoa > Arthropoda > Insecta > Coleoptera > Pyrochroidae > Schizotus > Schizotus pectinicornis. Next base: position 10,732,802 of record OX638210.1, on the reverse strand, counting down.
TAATTTAATGGCTATACGTGTTCGAGGTGGCACTTTTTAGTCCAGTGACGTCACAACATTACCGCACCTATTATCTGCACATTTAATTTCTTCGACTCGAACAAGTAAAGAGTAAAGTAAATTAAGGGTTGTAGGGACGAAAGAAAGGGGGAGAATACCCGGGCGCCATTTTGGAATTTTTATCGGCCAAGTAGGTACTTTAGTAATTAGGTCGCACGACTTGACGTGCCCGATTCAGATTTGTATCGTTCCATTTATTCAAATCTTTTCATAAGGGTTCTCGTTAGTGGTGAGGGTTGAGCGGTGGAGTAGGTAACTGTTGACGTTTTACGTTGAAGGGAAACTGTAAAACGGTCCATCAGATGAGGGTGCGAACACAATAAAAGTTTTATTAACTGGTTTATGAAGCGCATCTTCGAACTGAATCAAAGAGGAGGAGAAACGAAAACCTAATCGGGGGCACAATCCGGATTTACGTCGGCCATTTTGACTCCAGTTCCCCACTACGATTTGAGAAAAAAAGATGGTCTAAGTTTTAGTGCAATATTTAGTTCAGAACTTATGATTCTTTAATGAAGCTTCTCCATCAGCAAAATTTTAAGACTCATCATAATACAAAAAATCATAAAAAATTAAAAAAATAAATTATGAAAGCGACAATTTTTTTCTGAATAGACTACGATTAGCTCTTTTTAGAAAGCTAGAAACTATTTTAGTACGGTACTTAGTTCAGAACTTAAGATTTTTTAAAGAAACTCACCAGGCAAAAATATTTTGAGAGAGCAATCATAATACAAAAATTCATAAAAAATTAACAAATTAAATTATGAAAACGACAATTTCTTTCTGTACAGATTATAATTAGTTCTTTGTAGTTAGTCAAAAACCATTTTAGTGCTATACTTAGTTTACAACTTATGATTTTTTGAAAATGTTTCTCAACGAAAAAAATTTTGAGAGAGTAATCATAATTCAAATATTCATAAAAAGTTAAGAAATCAAATTATGAAAATGACACTTTTTTCTGAAAAGACTATAGTTAGCTCCTTCAGTTGGCTAAAAACTATTTTAGTGCGGTGCTTAGTTCACAACTTATGATTTTTTAAAAAAGCTCCTCAGCCAAGAAAATTTTGAGAGTCATAATAATTCAAATATTCATAAAAAATTAAGAAATTAAATTATGAAAACGCCATTTTTTTTCTGAAAAGTCTATAATTAGCTCTTTTCAGTTAGTTACAAACTATTTTAGTGCGATACTAAGTTCACAAATAATAATTTTTTAAAAAAGCTTCTCGCCCAAAAAAATTTTGATAATAAAAAAATTTATAAAAAATTAACAAATAGAATTATGAAAACGCTAAATTTTTCCTTTTCAATAAAATTTACACACCATCATTAATTAGTTGGTAATTTCAAAATTAATGACGTCCGTCGCTTAGGGCCTGATCGACGCCCCTCAATTTTTGCCTTAATCGCGTTTTCATTCTTTTCACTTTTCGGTGGTCCGTCGCACTACGGGGTGCTTTTCACCCGCGTGATTAATGGCGGCTTTACTCGGCCAACCTGTTACTTTTTGTCTATTCTTTCTCTGTCTGGCAAAAAGTGATTTTTTTCGTTAAATTTAATTAAAAACAAAATCCGACGTGCCGTCGCCAAAAACCGGGAGCATTTTTATTGTCCCACAGGAGGTGGGTCTCGGGAACGCGACCGTTTCGCGCCGCCCCAAATCAGTTTCGGGAGGAACGGGAAGAAGAGAACGCGTCGCGGCCCAACAATAAAACTGTCAGACTTGGAGAGAGAGAACCTCAAGCTTCTCTCGACTAGCAACAGGTTTATGACGATAGAATCAATAAACCGCACTATAGTTCACTAGCTCGGTTCAAAGATGATTTCGTTTAGACCCTCGCTGCGATCATTGGTAATTCGGCCGGTACCGACCTAGAGAGTTTAATTCGTCGACTCCGCCCCTAACCACGCTCATCCCTGGGTTGGCCGGCACCGACCTTTCAGCTCAAAATCTTTGTTAAGAAGTTTTTTGAAAGAACCGAAACGGTTTTTTCGCGCTTTAACCAAATCTGTGATTAATTGGAAAAATATGAAAGAGCGCCGGTGGGCAGGAGACACGAAACAAACGAGAAACGACCGCTTTGTGGTGAGATTAAAAAGGATTTTGAGTGTTTAAAAAAATAATGTTCGCCGCTTATCGCGCGACCAAAGCGTTGATTGTTTTTCTTTTGACAATTACGCCGCTTTGTCGGTTTAAATTCGCAAAAATTAAAAAATGATTTTACAGACTTCTCCCCACGCTAGTCACTTACCAATTTTTTTTTCGACGAGTAATTTTGCCCGTAGAATGCACAAACTTTTCCCTATTCTCGCTGCACAACTGGAGAGGTGGATAGAACACGTTGTTGCGTCACGAACAACTTCAAAGAAACACTAAATTTTTTTGCATCAACCTTCCACGCAACTGAACAGCATCGCAACAACAAGAAAAAAAAAGACAAGTGAAGAACTGCCAATAACATGACTTCGATTTCCGGCTGCTTTCTTGCCGATATGAGAACTCTTTGCAATTTCGATAAACTCTGATCGATCTCGTGGCAGCGAAACTAAACGAGGTTGCGTAGAAAAAAACAAAACAAACGTCAAAGCGATTGGTCCTTTCGAGCCGGATCAATCACCAAACTACTATAGATGTCGGCCTTTATATCGCCGCTGTCTAGATTTTACGATGCAGGATTGCAACCGAATAGATTTACATGCATAGAAAGTTTCCAACAACTAAAAGCACTAAAAATTTTACGGTCGCACGCCTCGCCTCTACGAGACAATCACCTACTTTATTTAGTTACATAAGTAGACTCGGTGATGCGTTCTTGTTTTGTTGCAACGTCCGGAGACTCGATCAATTTCGTTTTGACGTAAAATTTTCTAATAAGTAATTACCGCGGAGGGGCGAGATAAACGATAGGAGGGGGGAGAGAGTTTTGACGGCCCCTCAGCCGCGATTTATTTAGGTATCGATTAGGTGTCATCAAGACAAGTTCTATTTTAAATAAACCTGCATGGCTTTCAACCCTCCATAAATATTATATGTAATGGGGGAGGGTTGGGCCAATCGAAACGGCCCGAAACTGGGGCAAACGGCCGACTCAAATGCACAACTTGTTGGTAACACTGACCGACTGATGGAGCGTGGCCGTTACGTTATCGCGAAATAGTGGAAGTAGCGCCACCTATCGCGATTTTGCCACTACCAAATTTCAAGGTCACAAACGTCAATAACGTTGTCTTGATGACATCTAGTGGTCGGTGATTGGAAAACTGATCAAGTCCGGTCCTGTTTCAAAATCGATATCTCCACTTAATCCGGGCTTCTAATGGGGGCTTGTATATCGGTTGAACCGGAAGAGTTTCCAATTTCGGCACGTGATCGATGATTTATCGGGTCCGACGGCGCGTTCCATATAAATTCCTGCCTCGTTTCGGTAATGGCCGCTAGTGGATCGGCAATTACAGGACGGAAAATTGCGCGGGAGGCCCTGAGAAACTTCGGCCCTGTAATTGTCGACTGTCGTCGCCGTCGCCAACTGAACGGCTGGCGGCACAGCGGTTTGCATCAGGTCGGCGAGTGATCGAAAGAGGCGAGCGGAGGGTGTAGAAGTCCCCCTGCTATACTACTAATACGTGGCGATTTGGGTAAAAAGCGAAAAAAATCCTCGTATCGGTAGCGAGATTTGTTCTGCAAATTGACTCTTGTTTTTATTTGATAACGTGATGAGGATGAAAAGGGATGTCGTTTTATTGCGATGACGACATAAAATTGCACTTTGTCACGTGCACCTGGCTTTCAGCAATGGTCACGAGATTTTCGCTGCCAGTCGAATTGATATGTTGTCGCTTCCAAATGTGTTGCGTCACGCGTTCTGCCAACTACATATTTATCCGATTACAATAAAACATTTTAAAATTGACAAAATGGTTGTAGGACCTCCCGATACAACAGAAATAATGTTTTAATCGACCGTAACTGCTTTAGCAATAAAGTTATAGCGTTGGTTTTTCCACCGTTCGATTGGGTTTTCCAAGAGCTTTTCGTAGATATGTCACAAGATATAGTCACAAAAAATCTAAAATTCGGGTCCAGTAGCACCTTCAGTAGCTCCACTACTTTTGAAAAGTGCATAACTTCCTTAAAAATTGAGAGACTTGATTTTTTTACTGTTTGATGGGGATTTGAGTCAAGAATTTTACGAAATATAGCAATAAGCTATAACTCAAAAATTAATTTTTTAATATTAAAAATGGGGCCGTAACTGCCTTAAGAATAGAGTTATAATATTGTTTTTTTTACCGTTCGATTGGGTGTTTTAAGAGCTTTTTGTAGATATGTCAGAAAATGTAGTCTCAAAGAATCTAAAATTTGAGTCCAGTAGCACCTTTACAACTTTTGAAACTTGCATAACTTTGTTAAAAATAAAACTATGGACTTAAAATTTTTACTGATCGAGGAGATTTTAAGTCAACAATTTTAAAAAATTTACTAAAATTTTATAACTTTAAAATTAGGATTTTCAAAATTGAGCAAACGGCCGCAACAGCCCTATAAATGGAGATAAGTTTTTAGATTTTTTTTGTAACACCCTGTATGTAGATCCAAACCCTGATTTACCCCAAAAGCGTGTCAATTTGTCGAAAGCTAGAAAACTACCCAAATAAAGCTATTCCTCTCGTTTTCCTCACCCCAACTGATGGGTGTCTGTTCCCTATCGCTGCATCCCGGTCGCATCCTCCAACGTTCCCGTAAGCGTTCCCGGGAATAATAAAAAGAAAACAACGTGTTGAAACGGCGATTCAATAAAAATGCAAATCTGCTTCGATCTCTTCCTAACGCGAAGCGACAAAACCGCCAGGAACAGGGAACGTCGCTTTTACGGCTGAAGGCGACGCCTCAGGACGAATCGAGCCGCCGGCGTCGGGACGTCTTTTCTCGAACCAAACAAAAAAAAAATCGACCGCCCGACTCCTTCCAGTTTCTTCCAGAAACAACAAACATTCTTAAAGTGACGTCTCGATACGATTCCCGTAAATAGGGAGCGGAAGCGTCCAGGGACTTCCTAAATATTCATCAGGAAGACCGACCCGTCGGTCCTTCAGGGCGAATCATCCTAATAACGGCCGGCCATAAATTTAATTCTCGACCCCAATTCGACGAAGGGTTATAAACGCGCTATTGTTAAAATTTAGGACAACCGGCCAAAGATGGCGCTAACGTCGGCATTAAGTTTCTGCTTCACAGAGGGCGCCACCGTCGTAATTACGCTTCTGCTTCATAGAGGGACACTAGCGCCGGCATTAAGTTTTTTCTTCACAGAGGGCGCTACCGTCGTATTTACGCAGCTGCTTCATAGAGGGCGCTACAATTTTTCAGTTATAGTGGGAGTTATTGGCGTAACGAAGCTTCCGTTTCATAGATGGCGCTTCGGTTACTATTGACTCATACTTAGAGCGCAGCGTTGTTAGATTTATTTGCAGTTCTTTAATAGTTAAAAAATTTGTCGAAACAGCGCAATTTGCAAGTCAAACGAAGCTAACGTTTTATAATTATCCCACGTTTTTTTTTTTTCGTAATTCGATACGAGTTTTAGTTATTATGCAAATTGCGTTGTCGATAAAACCATTTCGGTGTCTTCGCTATTTTTATTTTTTTAGGGGTTGGTGTTACGTGGGATTTTTTTTGTGAGGATTGAATTGTTTTATTTGTTCGACGCGATGATGGCCAACAAACATTGGATAGACGGCTTTTGGAAAATAACACCTACGCCAACAAGTAGTAACAAAAGCTGTAGAGGAAACACAACTTAGTATGGAACCCTTATCTGCTGTGTTGGGGGTATTGTTTGCGGTTTCAACGGATTTCACATGTAAGTGGGGTAAAGCGAAATCTGTGTGATGAGTTTCAATGCGAATAATGAGGACAAATGAACAGGAATCAAGAGCGATACGTCGTTCGAGTGGATACCTACAACATCTAGCAACTGTTGAAATTTCAATACGTAACATGGTTGTTGTTGGAGTGGAATGACAGAAAAATCAACGACACGAAACGTAAGGGGGTGATAATTTTATCATCGAAGTAATAAAATTTTACTACTGCAGATAACAATATCAGCCACAAGTGATTTAGAGCTTTATTTATCCAAAAACTTTTCTCCCCTTTTTACGATCACATTTGAGACGTTTTCTAGTTTTGAATCAGCTCTAAGACTTCAGCAAAATTTAGTTAGTTACGTCATAACGTTAGTAAGAGCCCCCCTTTCTCACTTACACGATCAAAATCTTTGAGTAGATAAAGCAGAGCACTTCTGGCACCACCACACAACCTCTGCGCATGTGCGAATTGCGTCGCTGTATATTATGTTGCATACCTCGAAGGAGTAAAAATGCGATAAGCTCACTTTTCTTAATAAAATTACAATCAAATAAAACGCAACCGACTGTTTTTGGTAAATTCTAATTAAATTTAAAATCTCTTGGAAATGACGCCATCTGTTGGCTCGTTACCCACATATTTATTTAAGTACCCACTTCTAGCTCTTTGTAAAAATAATAAAAATTCCAACGACACTTACAAATCACCTACAAGTTTCATTAATTTCAATAAACCTGCCATTACCGATATTGAAAAGAAAAAAGATTGATGACGTCATTAGACGTAATTTAAGCCACGCCTCCACCATTCAATTTTCCCCTCTTCTGAATCGTTTCCATCAAATTTTCCGCCACGACCTCGTCTCGTCTTCCAATTTTCCGTCGAAACGACGTTTCCCGTCTAAATTTTCGGTTCGATGTCCCAGACGTCCCCGCTCCAGGACGACAATTCGCTTAAGGGTTCGACACTTCCAGGAATCACGTCACCGTATCACACCTCTTGACCCCCTCCATATTGTACGAGGTTCGTCCGGAAACTGTCCGTAAAAAGATCAATGACGTCAAAGTGCTCCCCCGGGAACAACCGGGCGCTCCCTATATCCGGTCGGCGTCGCTCCCGACTTCAACGGGCCGGTGCACATTTCCTCAATCTCCCCCCGATTACCAAATAAGTTAGTAGTAGTGACGAGCTTAACGAAAAAGGAGGAATTTTGAAAATCATCAAAAGTCGTAAGGGGTCAAATCTAGAATTGACGTTTGACATTTGCGACTCCACTTAATAGTCGAGTAGCAAATGTCAAATTTGAGAGTTAGTAATTTTTGTCGCGTAGCGGTCCGATTCCACTGCTACCAACTTAACGGATGACAGTTGAACGGGCCGGTTTTGCGGGACGATCCCGGTTTTATTTATCGGGTTGTCGTCGCTGCCAACTGTTTGCTAACGGAGGGTTGGCGAGGGTGGTGCGTCCACATTATAAAATAATTACGCGCTTAACCCCCTAATTAACGAGACGTTGAGGGCGGCGAAAGTTGTAGGACAAACAAAAATACGCCAAGTCAACATTGGAACGGTGAAGGGTCGTTCACAATTGGAAGAGGGGTGGTCGCTTTATCGAATTAACCCTAATTTCCGGCCAGACCTCGAGAACTTCGAACAATTAAAAAATAATAAAAAAAAATCTACAATGTTTGTTAAGTCTGTGGACTCCAGCCGAGTTGACTCGATTCCATACAGCTAACCCCCCAATTTTTTTCAGGTTTTAACAGTGGCAGGAGGGCGCAGAATTAGGGGCGGTTTTTTGGGGTGGCGAGCCAGACAAATTTCTAATAAAATCGAACGAGATTTTGCTTGTTTGCCAGTTTCGTTCTCTATTATTTGTTCAAAGCGAAACGTTTCAAGTGTCTCGAGTTTCTCGAGAATTTCCACAAAACTACAACAATTACCGTTTCAACTTACAAAAAGAGTCTCTTGATCATGATGAACAGTCACGAGCCGCCACTGCGAGCTTTTACTGCGCTTTGTCGACCGCCGAATCCGCCAGATTAGATAACTGCACCTCCTCCACCCCCGCAAAAAATTAATATCGCCATCAAACCAGATAGGGGGATAATAATGAGCGAATTTCCAAAGGACGCTTGATTAAATTTCGGCGCCTCCTAGATTTATCGCCACTGTCAAAACAGCCGCCGGTCAGTTGATTAATATTTAACTGTCAAACTGTTTCCCTACTTGCCGTTTCGTTAACTCTACAAAAATTTTGAGAACCCCCTATTTATTTATTTTTTTTATTTTTATTTTTTTTATTCGTTTCGGCGTGATTGGACGACAAAAATAATTATTTCGAGGACCTCTCGGACAACGTTTCGTAGTTTTTAGCCCCCCCCCCCATTGATTCTCAATAAATTAATTATCCAGCCACCTCGATCCGCGCCCCCTCTTCCGGCTTCGCGATTTAGTCGGTATTAATGTTCAACGGGGGTGCTTAAGTGGATAAATAAGAAAGCTTTCGCCTTCCTTAATTAATAACGGAAACAAAATCCGACTCTTCTTCCCTTAATCCCGCAGGAGGATGGAAAGGGGTTGTTGGGCGATTTTCGTTGCGGCAAAATCCCGATTCCATCCCCCCACCTGGTGGCGGCCGATTAATGCGGATCGGACGCGTGCCGCATGATTGAAGAGAACCGCCAGACACGTGGACAGGAAGTTTTCCGCGCATTGCGCCGCGTACCGCACCTAAAATTTCTCATTATTAACGTTTTAATGTGTCGGTTTTTGTGGTCGTTGCGTAGTTATTAAAATTACTGTAACGCGCCGCACCTTATTTGCGTACCACTTCGCTTCGCGACAAGTTGGTACGCGATTTGAGTGCCGCGCAACTTTTTTCAATTTTTTCCAGGTCAATCGGCAATCGTAAAATTGTTGACGTCAATAGATTTCTGTGTCGGTCATCAAATCTTTGTAGCTCAATGGAGAAAAATTGGAATTTTTAATTTTAGTTTTGGCAAAAGTTTAAAAGTGAAAATTTTTGTTTTCAATAAAAATTGTGAAACAAAAAACAAAACAACGCCGAATTTGGTTATAGATTGGAAGTTGTCGGCGGGGTCGTTTTGATCATCCGCCACCGGAATTCGCCTTTTGAATATTTTATCGTCCCCTACTATTTCCGTCCCTCCGTCAAACTGTCGTAACGATTTTACATCACCGGACCACCCCTAAATCGCGCCCCCCAGCAAACACGTGTCCCACTCGCAAAAACAAATATTTGCACGGCAGCAGCGCCAACTCCGTAAATTATTTTTCATTAAACAAAACAAATTGCGAAAACAACCCTCAACAACCCGTCAATTTACTAACAAAAACAAGCACAACAGAACCGACATAACCTACAAAAAGCACGTGAAATTTTAATTTTTTTTGTTGTTGTTGTCGTTGAAGCTTCAATACCTCAATATCTGTTCGCAGTTCTGCACCACGCCGGTCATGAAGTAGTACATGTTGGACCATGAGGATGTGGAGGACGCGTCTCGGTCAGATGTCGTGGTAGTAACGGCGGCGCCACGACGCCGTCAGCGAGAACCCGACACACATTCCCCGAAAATCCCGGATGAACAACTGATGTGCGTCTTGCGGAGCATAGGACGGTTACGGTCTGGAAGCTGCGACGTACGTCTCGGGGACTCCGGGGTGGCGGACGAACGTGCCGCCGACTAGATGGCGGTGAGGAGGGAGAGAGGAGGTTTTTCCGATACGGGACCGTACAGGGGCGGCTCCGACTTGCGACCAGTTCCCATCATCAATAAAAAAGTTTTGGCGCTTAAAATGCAGAATTGTATACAGAATTACGTAAGCAATACGTAGAATTACAATCAATTCAAACTGATTTAGTTTTTACAGGATTTAATTTTAACTTGTAGGATGTTGATATTCTTGAGTTGTGAGCGCGGTCTGCCACTAGAAATTTTGTATTGCCGCTACTAGGAAATACATTTAGTTAGAAGTCGTAATAAAAATTTTAATAACTGTCCTAGAACTTGTACAAGCGAGAAATCTACATATTGCCCAACAATTGTGGTGCATTACTAAAAGTTTAGGTGTAATACAATGTAATACGTTAAGGCCTTTCACAAAAATTCATATCAAATTGCTGGTATTGTTTTAAAAATCAAGAAGTTAAACTTAAAAATTATAAATCCTACAGTCGACAACGTGTCTTGCCTGTATTGCCGATACTAGAAAATACATTTAGTTAGAAGACGTAATAAATATTTTAAAAACTCTCCTAGAACTTGTACAAGCGAGAAATCTACATATTGCTCAACCATTAGGGTGCATTACTAAAAGTTTAGGTGTAATACAATGTAATACGTTAACGCCTTTCACAAAAATTTATATTGAATTGCTGGTATTGTTTTAAAAATTAAGAAGTTAAACTTAAGAATTATAAATCCTACAGTCGACAACGTGTATTGCCTGTATTGCCGATACTAGAAAATACATTTAGTTAGAAGACGTAATAAATATTTTAAAAACTCTCCTAGAACTTGTACAAGCGAGAAATCTACATATTGCCCAACAATTGTGGTGCATTACTAAAAGTTTAGGTGTAATACAATGTAATACGTTAAGGCCTTTCACAAAAATTTATATCAAATTGCTGGTATTGTTTTAAAAATCAAGAAGTTAAACTTAAGAATTATAAATCCTATAGTCGACAACGTGTATTGCCTGTATTGCCGATACTAGAAAATACATTTAGTTAGAAGACGTAATAAATATTTTAAAAACTCTTCTAGAATTTGTACAAGCGAGAAATCTACATATTGCCCAACAATTGTGGTGCATTACTAAAAGTTTAGGTGTAATACAATGTAATACGTTAAGGCCTTTCACAAAAATTTATATCAAATTGCTGGTATTGTTTTAAAAATCAAGAAGTTAAACTTAAAAATTATAAATCCTACAGTCGACAACGTGTATTGCCTGTATTGCCGATACTAGAAAATACATTTAGTTAGAAGACGTAATAAATATTTTTAAAACTCTCCTAAAACTTGTACAAGCGAGAAATCTACATATTGCCCAACAATTGTGGTGCATTACTAAAAGTTTAGGTGTAATACAATGTAATACGTTAAGGCCTTTCACAAAAATTTATATCGAATTGCTGGTATTGTTTTAAAAATTAAGAAGTTAAACTTAAGAATTATATATCCTACAGTTGACAACGTGTATTGCCTGTATTGCCAATACTAGGAAATGCATTTGGTTAGAAGTCGTAATAAAAATTTAAATAACTGCCCCAAAACTTGTACAAGCAAGAAATCTACATATTGCCTAACAATTGTGGTGTATTACTAATAGCTTAGATGTATTACAATGTAATGCAAAAAGACGTTTCACAAAACTACATATCGCATTGCAGGAATTGTTTTGAAAAATTAAAAATAAAGCTGAAAAAATTACAGATGCTACAGTCGACAACTTGTATTGCCTGTATTGCATTGCACATCCACAATCGGTTGTATTACTTTAGAAAGAGTAAATGACGAATGCAAAGTACGGTAGCGCTTGCAATACGAGCAAAAACAATATATGTAATGACTTATTATGATTGTATCTCATTAACATTCAGTTGTTTTCAACCAAGCTTTCCAAGGCCATCGACGTTTCGAATTGTTTCGCGTTTAAATCGGTCCGTTTACTCGCCGAACAAGTGCCGTCCTTAATTGAGACATCTGATCGTCCGTTCAAGTGCTCGAACCACCCCTCTTGGCCTACTTGACATCGAAGCACCCTCAACCCCCACTCGAACGTGTCGTCGTCTACAATCTACGGGGAGGACCCGAACATGAAAATTAGCAACCCCGAACCGATGCAATAGTCACCTCCAAAATTTCGCAATTACCAGGACCGTATCGACGCGCTGTTGGGCAGAGAGAGTGGTGGCGCGCCATCGATTCTTTTCCATCCCCCCGCCGGTGGTGGTGGCGGTCGGCATATTTTCGCTGTGCCGCCGGCAAACTCTCAATTAAGCGCGTTTTATCGTCCAGTAAAGTGGCCGATTAATTTTTCTATATTAGGTCACGAGGGCGGCGTCGGGGCGACACAAAAAAAAATAATTTTAAACGACGCCGCAAAGTTAAAGCTGGAAACACGTTTCTTGAGAGAAAACAGGTGTTGGGGAAGAGGGCGAAAAAATCGATGTAACGATGTTTAGGGAAGCGCGAAAAATGGGGCAAATTGGGCAAAGACCTTTTTTGCGTTAGGTTTTTTTTTTTGGTGGATTCAGTGTGTTGTTAAGTTGAGGAAAAGACGGTTAAAGTGAAAAAAAGTTTTGCGGAATATCCATGACGAGTTTCTGTTGTTATCAACAAACTTAAATAATTTGGAAATTAAGTTAGCGTCAAGTTGGCGAGGGACGAAAAATATGTTAATTGCATCTAACGAAATAAAAAAATCTAAGCATGCGTCGACTCATCGAAAATTCCAATATTGCTTCGGGCAGTTACCGGGGGTTGGAAAACTTTGCTCAACCCAACATAGTTCTCTTCATCAAAATTTCCTGTTAACATTTATCAACTTCTTGCTGAACCTGAAACGTAGCTGCACCCTTCTCTTTGGGGGCATTTTGGTCAAACGTATGTAAACGTGAACAATTTTTTTTTATTTTAAAATTTAGATTTGACTGTGTGCGATTTTTTTAATTTTTTAAAATTGAAGAAAAAATTTGGTGCCGTGACCAGGATGAAAATAACTTTAACTTCTGTGTTTAAATTGCATTTTTTTTAGTAAAATTTCTCAAATATTAGGGGTTAATTACCTACAAACGCAAGTTAATTTTTTTCTTATCGCCAAAAAAAGAAAAAAAAATTCTACCCTCACCGGCTCGTCTTGTTATCAACATCACTGCCAACACAACGCGGACTTACCTGAAACAAAAGAGAATCAAGATCAATTTCGTACATAACGTAAACCAAACAGGCAGAAGCTTTTTGCGGGGTAAGAAAAATCACCCCCCCGCCCGACGTACCACCGCCCCCTTCCCACCCTTCGCATAACTAAGAACAAAGACGAGTTCGGGGGGGTCGCGAGTGATATTCGTAATATCGATCCTACGTCTCTCCTTGTGCGTGTATAAAGTAGCGGATTAGGCGTCGCGACGCGTCGCATTTGTATGCAACAAGTCTTCGTCGATGGCGGAGGCAAATAAAAAATCTAATAAATATCCCGCAACGAACAGAGACCGCCGGATTACGTCCCATCCATTCGGGATGACGTTAATTAATGTTAGGCAGCGATTCGTTAAGGTTCATCACCGCAATAGGGAAGGGTTGGGGAGGGCGGTAGAAACATTTGGAGGAATCACGATTTCAAACCAACAACGGGTGCAAAAATTTGGCGTTTAGTTAGGTCGGTGCCGGCAGTAAAAATGGTCGGGGAAGTGGCTGTCGATTATCTAACCTACCCAAAGTAAACAAGTGACTGTTATAAAGCCCCGATGTTGACTTGATCAATAATAGTGAACGGTGGCGATTTAAGGGCGGTTTTACGTAGTGCGTTAGGATCATGTGAGTGCGTTATCTGGATGTCGCGGTGCAAAATTTAATTTGATGTCCGCAAGATAAACAGTTATCGCATTATATAAAACGTAACCGAGGAAATGAAATTGGAAACTCGACGAGACCCATCCAATCGGGAAATATTGTGGAAATTCGACGCTTCGCTGAGGGAAGCATGCACAATTCCATTTGCGTTTCTATTACCCCTAAGCGCCGTAAGGTCGATCCTAATTGCAACCGCGACACCTTGCGGATCGTTTTAGTTTTTCCCCCGGTGATTTTTAGTAGTTATAGTATTGAAAGTTTCTACTCTGGAAGAGTCGAGGTTAAGCTTTCCGAATCTCCAATCCGTTTTTCGCTGAGCTCTTTAGTTCGGGAGTTATTCCGTTTTTTCGGAATTTTAGTTCGAGTAAAGTGGCGCTGCCGTCGCCAAATTTAAAACGTCGATATCTCCCGAAGTAAAAAGACTAGAACCAAACAGATTTCAGTTTGTAAAAGTGCAAAAAATCTAGTTTTAGAAACGCAGGTCCGGATTTAGGATTGATCAAATTTGAGACACCTTTCAATTTAAATGCGGATCGTTTTTGTTTTTCCCCCGGTGAGTCTTGGTAGTTATAGTATTGGAAGTTTCGGCCCTGGAAGAGTCGAGGTTAAGCTTTCCGAATCTCTAATCCGTTTTTCGCTGCGCCTTTTAGTTCGAGAGTTATTTCGTTTTTTCGAAATTTTAGTTCGAGTTAAGTGGCGCTGTCGTCGCCAAATTTGAAACGTCGATATCTCCGGAAGTAAAAGGACTAGAACCAAACCGATTTCAGTTTGTGAAAGCGCAAAAAATCTAATTTTAGAAACGCAGGTCCGGATTCAGGATTGATCAAATTTGAGGCCCTCGATTAACGGACGCCTGGCCTCCAATTACGGCATGATTTATCCTCGGAGCTAACGAGAGATTACGTGTCGTTTATCAACCGTGTAGTGCTCCCAGTTCGGGATTGCAAACGTTTCCGGGTTAGTTAGTGGAAATTAACAACGGTCCGTCTCTTCTAAATGAGAATCGGCAGGCTGCCAGCAATTTTCTCTTTCATTCGAGCTTAATTTGAAAAATACCGACGACATGAACTTGACCCTCTCCATTCACACAATCGATGATGAAAAGGACGACGTAACGTCAACACGTTCTCGAGGGAAAAACGTCGGCGTTAGTTGTCGTGTTAGCTCGCCCACGAAAAGGGCGTCGAATCACAATTTTAGGGGGTAGTTATGTAAATTTTAACGACGGCCGTTATGGCTGGAAAGTGGCAATAAGTATCAGCAACAGATCGAAATGGGGTGTTAACGAAAATTTTTTTTTTTTAAACGGTAAATTTAGTGTTACTAAAAAACTTTCGACATAAAAAAAATCCCTCATTCAGCAAACTGCAAATTTTGGCGCCACGTAATCAAAGTCTGTCGATTCGAATTTCTTCCGGTTCGTCCCATTTAAAATTCCATACTCATATTATCGAGCGTCGTTTTTCCCTCCCCCTTGCCACTCCCGTTTCCATTTCTACCCGGAACGCGAACAATTAAAGTCGAACAATAGACGACGGCGACGCCTCAAAAGCGACGACATCACGCAAAGTCGCGGAGCGACGTCGTTAAATTGAAACTTTTCTAAAACCACCGACCGCCGCGGAGCGCCATCTCTCACAAACAGCCCACAACCACCGTTACAGGTAACTGCTTCGCTTCGCGCGCCATCTATCGGCCACTAGCCGAAGCGACGGCGGCAATGCAGGGCGATCGCGACGACATCTCGGTGTTTCCACCCTTAAGAGCCGGAAGAAAATATCAAACAAGAAGAAAAAAATTGAAGCAGCAGGGGATGGAAAATTCGATTTTTTTCGTTGAATCAGTGATGTTTTTATTGATAACAACAGTGTAGCGGAGATTTGGGTTAATTAAACCGGAAACGGCGCGTTGTCTCGCCCGGTTCCGCCCTCGTTTGCATAATCTTTATATTTAGGGGCGCTTTCGAATGATATCGAGCGACCATTGTACGTAAGTACTTACAATACGAAAGGATTAAGGTCGGGATTAGGGAGGAGGAACCCTACGGTTTATGGTAATTGAGGACGAATTGAGGATAGAGCCGCGTCAATTAAGCAAAAAAATTCGAGATAGCTGAGCAACAATAACGTGATGAATAGAAGATGACGTTGTAATAATAGTAGGCCATGTTATTGTTTCGGGGTTGGCTTGGCCAACGCGATTGTTGGGGAAATTTCGGAAAATGCCAAAATTGTCCCAAAGACTTAACCCTCATCAATTTTAAACAATTTTTTTTGATTTTGGAAATTTTTCTAGAGAATTAAAAATTAGCAAAAATAAAGACAAAAGAGAGGGGAGGGTGGCGCCAACGCGACCATGATCCAATTATGATAATTAGGCAGCTAAAATTATTGTTTGTTTAGTTGAATGGTTAATGGAATAATAGCGGATGCGCCGGGTTGCCATGATCAATACGGGCTTGTTTCACCCCAAATTCAACTCGAAATTGAATTACAACCTAACATAATACGCTAATACAGCCCCAACGTATTCCAATCAAGGGATGGCGCGATCGGATAACTCAATATCCGTTCTTTTCAAACCTCCCTTTCGCTGATCCGGAAAATAGCCCATCAAAACGTCGCCGCCACCCCCAAAAACAAATCCGGAAAAAGCACCAAGAATTGCCAACATAAAAAAAAAACTTCTCAAACAAACTCGATAGAAATATCTGCAGTTGTCAAAGTAAGTCGCGGAGTCAGTGGCCCCCAGCAACCCCCTCCACCTAAAAAGTTGCTTTTTCCCCCAAATAAATTCCCTGTTCTTTCGACTGGTTGTGACCGCGAGTTGAAAATTTTTAATTTATTCCGTTGGCAAGAGCGTCAAGAACTTTCGTTGTCGTAACAATAATTGAAAAGTTCCGGAAATGGCCGTTAAACGGGCGCTGGCCCGACTTTCTGGAAAGCCAACAAAACCGGGGGGATGACGCGGGTCAGTCGATAACAACTGGCCGAGCGGACCCTGAATTATCGACCGCAGCGCCACCGCCGCAATTTAGCCAAGACATCCACAAGCAGAGGGGGCCGAAAAAAACTTTTGTTTGTCATGTGTTACGACACGTGGCCGAATTTTTATCAATTCTGGATAAACTCTCGAGAGTTGCCAAAGTTATTGGAGGAAGCGTCCGGCTCTCTTTACAACTAGCTGTACCTGCATTAAATGCTTAGATAACAAAATTTTGAAGCAATTGTTTTTCCGCTGGCACGATGGTATTGCTGACAAAGTCTTTAAGTTGCCGAACCTGTTGATGAAGCAAGCAACAAGCATAATGGGGGAGGGGCGCGCAGCACATCAATAGGAAATTTGTCTCAGTTTCTGGCAAAATGCCTGTATCGTCATCGGCGTGCCCGAGCCGATAAGCGACACGCGACGGATTCTCGGCACGCGCCGCGACGCCGACCGACGACTAAAATTCCTTTGATTAATCACCGGTCGTGCGTAACCTTGTCGTCCCGAGCGTCCCGACGCCGATTCGAACGGACGCACCCCACACACACCGGAGTCTTATTTGTTGGCTGTCGCAACGGCATGATTGATGACGCCGCAAGTTAATGGGGGTTCCTCCAAGAGCAAAGATCCCGAAATTGGGGGAGGCGACGCGGACTTCTCAATTCTATTTATTAATTTTAATATTTTCGATTTTCTTTACTCTAAAAACCAAAGTTTGAAAAAATCTCAAAAGTACCACAAAAAATTGTAAATTGGCAAAAATTCCAGATCAAGGTTGCCAACGTGACGTGCCGAGTCTGCTTCTTCAATTTTTTTCAGGTGAACTGATCGGATATGGCGGCTCGATTCTTATGGAGACGATGTTTTTTTATTTCCGGTCGACTCTCCGGATCCGGCCCGATATTGTGTTGGTATATGCGCCCCCGCTGTCGGGGTTGATGCGGCGTTCAATAACTACCACTGGATCTGATAGACGGGTGATTTGTTGGAGGGTGAAAACTGAACGGGTCCAATTCAGAGAGGCGGGTTTCGGCATGTTTCAAAAACAGAACCGTCAATTAATTTTTCTTCGAGCACCCGAAGTTTAGATTTTTCCCCCTCCCTTTTGGTCGTAGCAGTTTTAATCACGTTGGCAAAAAAAAAATCGAAAACAACAACTGTCAAATAATAGAATAAAAACAGTCGAATAAGAAAAACTTGTTGCTAGATGCCTACTCAGTTTTTTTTTCGTTCACGCAACAACGAAACAAAAGAACGACAATGTTTACAAACCACGCCGACTACGACTAAAAACGCTTTATTGTTGCCTTATAAGCTTTTAAAACTCCAGAGGCGACCCGATTAATTTAGACCGGCGTTATTAAATTTCTCTACAAATTCCTTTATGTTACCTATTAGAGAACCTCCCGGAACTCGGGCAATTTCGCAAAATCCCAACGGCACAACTGCAAGGGTAGGGGTGGGGGGAGGGTGGCGAAGCAAAGTTGTTAAATTTTACAACCCCTTCAACCAAACATTAAAACAACCAAAACTCTCTTTGTTGCATGAGAAAAAATAATAATAATAATTAATTGAATTTCGAGCCGGGCCCCCGTAATATCGCTAATTGGTCGTTTGTTTTTTTTTTCCTTCTCGTAATTACGCGAGACGGGAAGAAAGCAAAAATGCGCTCCGAAATGCAACAAAAGAAAATCCTCATTTGTTCTAATGACGTTGTCGAGATGCGGGCGTGATGAAGACAAAAGTCACAAAACTTTTGTTAGTAACGAACGAAAAGTCGCACTTTTTCCATTCATTAAAAAAAATTACGTCAAATGTCAATCGCCATTAAACCAACGTTCTCGAGTTATTAAAAAAAAATTTCATAGAAAAAAAATTGTAGATAGTTTTTGGTTCTAACCTTGCGGAGCGCAAGCGCGAAATTTTTATGACGTCGTAATTCTGCGGTCGCTCATGCGAGTTCTAGGTTAGGTTAAAGAATGCGCGTGATTGGCGTGACGTCACAACTCTAACTGTTTGTGCGTGGGCGCGTTATTTGGTTGTGTCGCTTGTTTATTGTACATATGCTCGCGTTTAAGGGTAATTAATAAGGTGTCGGGTCGTCCGGTGATTTGCAATCGTTTTTAACGTTGATGCTCGATGTTGACAATGGCATCGTCGTAATGAGAATGAACTGGTTTGCAATGATTAATTATTATCTGTCAAATGAACGTAAGTATCGATCGAGCGTCTGCCGGTTTATGTCGTTCAATTATGTATTTGCAGTTGCTCCAACAAACAAGACGGTAGTTGGGCAACGTTAAATCTTCTCGTTAAAAACTTGCGAGACGATTCGATAACGAAGCAGAAGTAAAAAGAAAACATTTTAACTTTAAGTATAAATATTCGAGATTAAAGTAAAAATTATTGTTTTTGTGCGAACAACTCTTTAATGAAATTATAAGCTCTGCAAAAATAGCGTACTAAAAAAGTTTTTAGTTACCTACAAAGAACTAATTAAGATCTATTTAGAAAAAAATTGACGTTTACACAATCTGGTTTGTTAATTTTTTATTAATTTTTGTGTTACAATGACTGTCTCAAAATATTCTTGCCTAAGTAGCTTTTTAAAAAAATCATAAGTTGTGAACCAAGTATCGCACTAAAATAGTTTCTGACCACCCAGAAAGAGCAAATAGCAATCTGTTTAGGAAAAAATTGTTGTTTTTATAATTAGATTTGCTAATTTTTTATGAATTTTTGTATTATAACGAGTCTCAAAATTTTTTTGGTTCAGGAGCTTTTTTAAAAAATCATAACTTGTAAACTAAGGGTCGTATTAACATAGTTTTTTAATACCTTAAAAGAGATAATTACAACCTATTTAAGAAAAAATTGTAGGTTTCATAATTTGATTTGTTAATTTTTTATGAATTTTTGTATTATCACGACAGTCTCAAAATTATTTTGGTTCAGGAGCTTTTTTAAAAAATCATAACTTGTGAATTAAGGGTCGTACTAACATAGTTTTTTAGTACCTCAAAAGAATTAATTACAACCTATTTAAGAAAAAATTGTAGGTTTCATAATTTAATTTGTTAATTTTTTACAAATTTTTATATTATGGTAACCCTAAACAAAATTTTGACCCAGCGTCTTCTTTAGAAAATCATAAGTCTTGAACTAAGTATCACACTAAAATAGTTCCTAGCTGCATAGAAAGAGCTAATAATAATCTATTTAGAAGAAAAATCACAATTTTTTTTCATTATAAACTTACGAGGTTATTTAATAGCAAAGCAGAAGCGTCACGAGTAGCAAACATTTTGGTAATAAATATTAGGACTAAAAGCAAAATTAATGTTTTTGTGCTGGCCACTCTTTAATCAAGTTTTATGTTCAAAAGTCAATTAGAGCGAGTTTGGAGTTTTAACAAACTGACTCTCATATTTTCAAAGAGGAACAAAGAGGCCTTAATTGTTTTATTGGCACAGTTCGTAAATTTATTGCTGGCAAAAGCAACAACGAGACCGTGTCCAGCAAGCAAATTTTGTTTAACAAATTTTTTTGCCCCATCAACGCCCCCAAAAATTACTTGGGGTAGTTTTGCAATTTTAAAAATTGACGGAATTTCTTAACCACTCAGTCAAAAAAAAAATTGCAAGCTATAAAAACTTTCCTATATGTATTCCGAGGCCGTTATAAATTGGGGCAATTTTATTTCGGGATCGGAACCCCATCAATTCTTCGCCCCCGCCGTCGGTTGCACGGA
The DNA here is from genome assembly GCA_951805265.1 of Schizotus pectinicornis. Lineage (NCBI taxonomy): Eukaryota > Metazoa > Arthropoda > Insecta > Coleoptera > Pyrochroidae > Schizotus > Schizotus pectinicornis. The sequence goes on along the minus strand of OX638210.1, from coordinate 10,712,524 downwards.
TCATTACCTTGCCGTGTCGTATCGGTGGCGTATGGCGAAACAGAATTCCTTCTTCCTGTGCACGCGGCACGCGGTGGTCGTTGCAATGTGAACAAATCAATCGTGGCCCTCCTAAACGAGTCTGAAAGGGGAAGAAAAAGGAAGGAAAAGTCGACGACGAGATCGGGACCTTGTAGGACTTTTCTCTCCGGGAGTTGTGGAGTTTACATTCAAATTTCACCCGGCTGTAAAACCGAGCTTCGCTAATGATAAAAGAGTTTTATTGCGATGGAAAAAAAGATGGAAGACGTAAAAGAGTTACTACCAAAAATTCGTAATTAACTTGCAAGATTGATAAGGAAATTTTTAGTGATTTAGAGAAAAATGACGGATTGCGCAAGGGAGTGGAGCGATTGGACATATTTTATGGAAACCGATCTGCATTTATTAAAATTTGATGGATTCTTTTGACAATTTCCAAGTGACAATTTCATTATCTGTTTTTTGATGCAAATTATTTAAATTCGTTCAGAAATTGATTGAAATGAACGAAGAGAGCGGAATAGAAAATAGGAGTATTTCTGCAAGACGAGCTACAAAAACATGAGCTCTAAACTAAGTATAAAAAATTGTAGGTTCTGAACTAAGTATCGTACTAAATGGTTCCTAGCTATCTGGAGAGAGCTAATTATGACCTGTTTAAGAAGAAAATTTTGTATTCACAATTGTACGTGTTAATTTTTTATGAATTTTTGTATTTTGATGACTCTCTGAATTTTTTTTTATTTGAGGTTTTTTTAAAAAAATTATAAGTTTTGAACTAAGTATTGTATTAAAATGGTTCGTAACTACCTAGAAAGAACTAATTATAATCTGCTTAGAAAAAAACTTTCGTTTTCACAATTTTACCTGTTAATTTTTTATGAATTATTGTATTATGATGGCTCATAAAATATTTTTGGCTGAGAGCTGAGAGCTTCTTTAAAAAATTGTAAGTTCTGAACTAAGTATCTCATTAAAACAGTTCATAGCTCCCTGTAAAGAACTAATTATGATTTGTTTAGAAAAAAAAATTCATATTCACAATTTTACTTCTTAATTTTTTATGAATTTTTGCCTTATGATAACTCACTGTAAATATTTCTGATTGAGATTCTTTTAAAAAAATGTTAAGATCTAAACTAAAAATCGTACTAAAATAGTTCATAGCTCCCTGGAAAGAGCTAACTATGACCTATCTAGAAAAAAAACTTTTGTATTCACAATTTCACTCAATAATTTCTTATAAATTTTTGTATTATGATCACTTTCTTAAAAAATTTTCTGATTGAGATTCTTTTTAAAAAATCGTAAGTTCTAAACTAACAATCGTACTAAAAAAGTTTATAGCTCCCTGGAAAGAGCTAATTATGACCTGTTTAGAAAAAAAAACTTTATTCACAATTTTACTTCTTAATTTTTTATGAATTTTTGTATTATGATGACTCTCTGAAAGTTTCTCTACTTGAAGTTCTTTTTAAAAATTTGGAAGTTCTAAACTAAGTATCGTACAAAAATAGTTCATAGCTCCCTGAATAGAGCTAATTATAACCTGTTTAGAAAAAAACTTTTGTATTCACAATTTTACTCAATAATTTTTTATGAATTTTTGTATTATGATGTCTCTCTGAAAATTTTTCTGCTTGAGATTCTTTTCAGAAAATCGTAAGTTCAAAACTAAGAATCGTACTAAAAAAGTTCATAGCTCCCTGAAAAGAGCTAATTACGACCTCTTTAGAAAAAAAATTCGTATTCAGAATTTTACTTCTTAATTTTTTTTATAAATTTTTGTATTGTGAAGTCTCTAAAAATTTTTCTACTTGAGATTCTTTTTAAAAAATCATAAGCTCTAAACTAAGAATCGTACTAAAATAGTTCATAGCTCCCTGGAAAGAGCTAATTATGATCTATCTAGAAAAAGAACTTTCGCATTCACAATTTCACTCAATAATTTCTTATAAATTTTTGTATTATGATAACTCTCTTAAAAATTTTTCTGCTTAAGATTCTTTTTAAAAAATCGTAAGTTTTAAACTAAGAATCGTACTAAAAAAGTTTACAGCTCCCTGGAAAGAGCTAATTATGACCTGTTTAGAAAAAAAAAACTTTATTCACAATTTTACTTCTTAATTTTTTATGAATTTTTGTATTATGATGACTCTCTGAAAGTTTCTCTACTTGAAGTTCTTTTTAAAAAATTGGAAGTTCTAAACTAAATATCGTACAAAAATAGTTCATAGCTCCCCGAAAAAAGCTAATTATGGCCTGTTCAAAAAAAAAAAATGTTTTCATAATTTAACTTGTAAATTTTTTATAAATTTTTGTATTATTACGACCATTTCAAAAATTTTCTGATTAAAATTACAAGTGACTTTTTCTTGTTTCTAAAATTATCACATTCTACGTCCTCAAATTAAAATTGCTAATTGACTCGTTGTCCTCAAAATCCTCGCCCAACGTTACCGGCACAATTTAACATAAAGTCCTTTTGAAACCAACAAAAAACAATTACTGGAACGCTACAAATGCACTTCGCAATCCGTCCTAAATCCCGAAACAACCCGTAAATCCAGACAAGAACCAGCATCCAGTTGCTAAGCAACTAATGCACAAATTGCAGTGCAGCAGCAGCAGTTAAATAAAGAGGCGGACACCAGAACGAAAAGCGCAACCCGTCAGCAACTTTCAATTAGATACCCCAATTTTTTTTTCCATCCCTTGTTAATTTTGCGCTTTTTTCCCCAATTAAAATTTCTTTTGCCCTTCGAGCCTGCAGCAACAAACCCTAATTAATTTGCCGCCGGCAAAAGCTCTTCGAACATAGAAAAGTTGATGGTAAACCACAAAACGGCCATTAATTTCAATCACGTCCCCCCCCCCCCCTACCCTTCCCCCCTCGTCGCGATTTTTTTTTAATACATTCGCGTAATGAAGCGTAAAATATTTAATTATCTAGCAGTCTCGGTTTAATTAATGGGGACAACGCCGGCTTTGACCGACCTCGACCACTATAATTGACAGCGAAACGGTCACTCGATCGGGGTGGGGATTTTCACCACCAGAAACAAAACAAAATTTAACAAACACCAACAGCAAATTAAGTCCCTTAATTAATAATTGGGAGAAATTCAAACAGCTACAAAATACGATCAGCAAAAAGGGGGGAAGAGAGAAAAAGAGAGTATAAGGTTGAGAGGAAGAAAAAAGAAAGTAAGAAAAAAAGAAAAAAAATTGGAAAGTTGTTGTGGCCGGAACTGTCTCCTTGCGATTTTTTTTTATCGAAATTAGAGCGCTGTCGTTCTCGTCATTATTGAAGGGAAGCTGACGTCGCCGATTGATTGGCGGGAAAGTTGCGAATTGAGTTTGAGGATTTTCTAAGGGAAAGAGCCCGTCGGTATCGGAAGCACTCAACTTCGCCAAGAATCGACCAATTTTACAAGAAGTAAATTTAGCGACCGCCATAAAGGGATCCCCGAGGGCGTGCGTGTTCCCAAGAAGACGCACTCCCCATCACCATTAAACCTCACTCAACATAAATTTAATAACACAACCAAACAAAAGAGGCACAAAGAGACAAAAAACCAACAGTTATAGGTACAAACGAAGTAACAAATTATCAGGGTAGCGTTGGGGCGGCTCGAAATTGGGGGATTGTTAAAAAAAAAATTGCGGGGTGTTAAAATTTTTTTTTGTCGAATGTCCGGGCAGTAAAACCCCGTCTTGACTCGTCACCGGTTAAATGAATCGGAAGAAGAGAAACCTTCGGGTTCGGGGCGCTTTTGAGCAATCTTCGCTTCCGCCCCTCGTTGACGTCGATAAAGTCGAAATTAGTTCTAAAGGAGAGGACGCTTTGTATAAACGACTCCTAATTAACGAACAAAAAGGAGAAAAAAAATTTGGAGATACTCACAGAGATTGCGACAGGAATCTGGAGAGGGTCTTGTTGTGCCTGAGCCCGTCCAAAAACTCCATGTAAATGTCGTCGCGATCGCAACACTTAACATTCAAAAGCACTTGGTTTTTATCACTGGTGGCAGTCTTTTTTTTTATTTTGTTTTGTTTACCTGTTTTACATGATTTCGTTCAGGTTGGCGCGGCGTAGAGGGAGGTGATGGAAGAAGGTTGAGGGGGAGAGTTGGAGCAAATTCGGCTTCGAGTGATCCAGTAATCGTCGGAAATTCGTTTGGTTATAGAAGTGGAAAAAGGGCGGTGATTCGCGGGGGGTCATGAATATTTCATGGCAACACACGATACAGTGGAGGAAAATTTATTATAGAAAGACGGTCTCGAGGGACCTCCCCGATTATTTAAGATAGCACTCGCAGATGCCGTAAAGTCGAAGTTTTAAGTGAATGCACCTGCCAACTTACCAGGATTTACTTGTTTTAGTGGACATAGAGAGCAGGCTAAGTCCTCCAAAAACTACAAAGTTTGAGGTCCTCTTTAAAAAATCGTAAGTTCTGAACTAATTATCGTACTAAAATGGTTCATAGCTATTTGGAAAGAGCTAATGCTGATCTATCCAAAAAAAAACTTTTGTTTTCACAATTTTACTTGTTAATTTTTTGTGAATATTTGTATTACGATTTCTCTCTAAAAATTTTTTTGACTGAGGTTCTTTTTGAAAAATTGTAAGTTCTGAACTAAGTATCGTACTAAAATAATTCATAGCTCACTGGAAAGAGACAATTATAATCCATTTAGGAAAAAATTTTTGTTTTTAGAATTTGATTTGTTAATCTTTAAGGAATTTTTGTATTACCATTCCTCCCTAAAAATTTTCCTGACTGAGGTTCTTTTTAAAAAATTGTAAGTTCTGAACTAATTATCGTACTAAAATGGTTTATAACTCTCTAAAAAGAGCCAATTATAATCTGTATAGAAAAAAATTTTCGTTTTCACCATTTTACTTGTTAATTTTTTGTGAATTTTTGTATTACGACTTCTCTCTGAAAATTTTTCTGACTGAGATTCTTTTTAAAAAATTGTAAGTTCTGAACTAAATATTGTACTAAAATGGTTCATAGCTCTTTGGAATGAGCCAATTATAATCTGTTTAGGAAAAAATTTTCGTTTTTAGAGTTTTTCTTGTTAATTTTTTGTGAATTTTTGTATTACCATTTCTTTCTAAAAATTTTTCTGACTGAGATTTTTTTTTTTAAATAGTAAGTTCTGAACTAAGTATCATACGAAAGTGGTTCATAACTCTTTGGAAAGAGCCAATTATAGTTTATTTAGGAAAAAACTTTTGTTATCACAGTATTTTTTGTTAATTCTTTGTGAATTTTTCTGACTAAAATTCCTTTTAAAAAATTGTAAGTTCTGAACTAAGTATTGTACTAAACTGGTTTATAGCTTTCTGGAAAGAGTCAATCAAAGACTATTTAGGAAAAAATTTTCGTTTTTACAGTTCTCTTTGTTAATTTTTTGTGAATTTTTGTATTACGATTTCTCTCTGAAAATTTTTCTGACAGGTTCTTTTTAAAAAATTGTAAGTCTTGAACTAAATATCGTACTAAAATAGTTCATAGCTCTCTGGAAAGAGCCGATTATAATAAACTTAGGGAAAAATTTTCGTTTTCTCAATTTTACTTGTTAACATTTTGTAAATTTTTGTATTACGATTTCTCTCTGAAAATCTTTCTGACGGAGGTCCTTTTTAAAAAATTCTAAGTTCTGAACTAAGTATCGTACTAAAATGGTTCATAGCTCTTTAGAAAGAGCCAATTATAAACTATTTAGAAAAAAAATTTTGTTTGCACAATTTTACTTGTCAATTTTTTGTAAATTTTTGTATTACGATTTCTCCCTGAAAATCTTTCTGACGATGTCCTTTTTAAAAAATTGTAAGTCTTGAACTAAGTATCGTACTAAAATGGTTCATAGCTCCCTAAAAAGAGCCAATTATAGTCTATTTAGGAAACAATTTTTGTTTTCACAACTCTACTTGTTAACTTTTTGTAAATTTTTGTATTACGATTTCTCTCTGAAAATCTTTCTGGCGGAGGTCCTTTTTAAAAAATTCTAAGTTCTGAACTAAGTATCGTACTAAAATGATTCATAGCTCTCTGGAAAGAGCCAATTATAAACTATTTAGAAAAAAAATTTCGTTTTCACAATTTTACTTGTAAATTTTTTGTAAATTTTTGTATTACGATTTCTCCCTGAAAATCTTTCTGACGGATGTCCTTTTTAAAAAATTGTAAGTCTTGAACTAAGTATCGTACTAAAATGGTTCATAGCTCTCTAAAAAGAGCCAATTATAAACTATTTAGGAAAAAATTTTCGTTTTTACAAATTTACTTGTCAATTTTTTATGAATTTTTGTATTGCGATTTCTCTCTGACAATCTTTCTGACGGAGATCTTTTTAAAAAAATTCTAAGTTCTGAACTAAGGATTGTACTAAAATAGTTCATAGCTTTCTAGAAAGAGCCAATTATAATCTATTTACGAAAAAATTTTCGTTTTCACAACTTTACTTGTTAACTTTTTGGAAATTTTTGTATTACGATTTCTCTCTGAAAATCTTTTTGGCGGAGGTCCTTTTTAAAATATTCTAAGTTCTGAACTTAGTATCGTACTAAAATGGTTCATAGCTCCCTGGAAAGAGCCAATTATAAACTACTTAGGAAAAAATTTCCGTTTTCACAATTTCATTTGTCAATTTTTTATGAATTTTTGTATTACGATTTCTCTCTGAAAATCTTTCTGAGGGAGGTCCTTTTTAAAAAATTCTAAGTTCTGAACTAAGTATCGTACTAAAATGATTCATAGCTCTTTGGAAAGAGCAGATTATAAACTATTTAGGAAAAAAATTTCGCTTTCACAATTTTACTTGTCAATTCTTTGTAAATTTTTGTATTACTATTTCTCTCTGAGAATTTTTCTGACTGAGATTTCTTTTACGAAATTCTAAGTTCTGAACTAAGAATCGTACTAAAATGGTTCCTACCTCTCTGGAAGGAGACAATTATAATCTATTTAGGGAAAAATTTTCGTTTTCGCAATTTTACTTGTGAATGTTTTGTGAATTTTTGTACTACGATTTCTTTCTGAAAATTCAAAAAGTTCCAAAATCCAAAAAAAACGTATCCTGAATAGGTCGGATAGATCTTAGTGTTTCACTCATCGATTGACCTAATTTCGTTAATTAGCGACAACTTATGACAAATAATATCCCCCTAAATCCCCCAATGCCTCATTAACGTTCCGCAATAAGTATCCAGCGATCAAGATTCCAACCAAGTCGGCGGTGGTTAGAGGGTTCAAACCACCCCAGTCAGATCCCGTCGTCGTTATATTGCACAGCCGCCCCGCGGGGAGAATCGCGAAAATCCCCCAGAAAGGACAAATTTACGGTAATTAATCCCGCAAACGTTCCCACTATTGACACGACCAAACACCAGCGCGTGCATTAATTAAACTTCCCCAATCCTCCTCCTCCGTCGCGACGCGTCCGAGCTTCCCCAAAAACAATTTCAACCCCGTCACGCATCGACAATAAACCACCCGACGTCCAACAACAATTATTATCGTTACGGAAAAATTGCGCCGCGACGTCAGGATCCCATCGGGACGTTTCCAGAGAAACCGCCGGTTAGATTACTGTAGGGGGAAGCAAAAAGCGACGGCGGGGTTTTATCGAAACGGCGGACGGGCCGCCAGAGGGGGTGCGAAGGGTTGATAAGGTTTTTCGTCGGGTCGTTACACACGATGATTTACTCCAACACAACAAGGAACCGGGAACGTTCGGGAATTTATACGGGACGATTACGGGTGTACACAGGACGCGTGGGAGTTCGTAAATAATGCAAGAGATAAATTTCGGCCAGGGAAGGGAGAACGCAAAACATACGGCATGAATGGGACAAGTTGGCGTTGGCGAAGCGATGACAGTTACCATCTGTCAAATATGAAATGTCAAAACCTCTTGTCTATAGGTCACGTGATGGAGGACCCGGCCGAGTTTCGCTTGTTTTAAAAATTTTACTGTTGGCGAAGCTGTGACGTCATTTGGTTCTTTAAGAATTAATCTTAATCTTCTCTGTAAGTTTGACGGAATTGTCCGACCAAAAGGTCTGGAGAGTCGTCAGAGCGCCACTTTGTCGCCACAACCTGACAGTTATTGCTCGTCTTAAGTGAAGTAATCGAATTGGGGACGTGTTGTTCCGGCCGGGGGGGCGTCGCGACGCCCTGGATGTCTTATCAAGCGAGCGGCGATAAGAAGACCGTCGTCGTCGTAGCAGCAGCAATTGAATTTACCATAGCACCAAAGTAAATATTGATGTTGGGAGCTTGGGGCACTCTAGATTAAACTCGACATAACCACATCCGAAAAAAAGACATTACGAACCAGCGACATCTATTTGGGGAAACTCACAACGACATCCCTTATCTCGTGCATTTCCTTGCAATGTCGTTTATTCTATTCGAAACGTTTTATCATCGAGTTGCACTAAATTCGTTTCGATTACAGACTATGATTTATATCGAGAAAGCTGCGATAGGAAATGGGGGTAGGAGGTTGTATGAAAAATTTCAGCGCCAACTGCGAGTTTGGTTTCAAACGTCAACTTTCCCAATTCCGTTTTTGGATGGAGACAATCCAGTTTATTCGTCGCTTGAACGAAATTGGAGACAGCCGATCAGCGACGTCTCCGTCGGGACGCTTATAGAAGTGAACAATAGAGAGGCGAAAACCAAGAGTTCTAACAGCGACTAGAAAATTTTTTCACGCGCAAAGTTTGTTAAAAAGTTATAAAGTTCGAACTATGCGTTGCACTAAAATAGTTTTTGCTTGCCAGAAAAGAGTTCATTATAGTAAATTTTGGGAAAAATTGACAAATTTCTAACTTAATTAGTTAATTTTTTATGAATTTTTATATTATGATCGTCACTTGACTCTTTATTCAACATTTATTTAATTAAAAAAAATCACAAGTCTGAAACGAGACATCGAATTAAAATCATTCTTATATGCCTAGAAAGAAATAATTATAGTCTATTTAACAAAAAAATTGTGTTTTCATAACATTTTTTGTCAATTTTTTGTTAATTTTAGAATTACGATGTTAATCTGAAAATTTTTCGGCTTAAAGAGTATTTTAAAAAATCATAAGTTCTGAACCAAGTGTCGTAATGAAACAATTTTTTATTGTCTATAAAGAGCTAATTATGAGACATTGTAGAAAAAATTGACAATTTTCTAACTTAACTTGTTAATTTTTTGTAAATTTTCATATTATGATCGTCACCTGACTCTTCATTCAACATTTGTTTAATAAAAAAAATCACAAGTCTACAACGACGACACATCGAATTAAAATCATTTTTATTTGTATAGAAAGAGATAATCATAGTCTGCTTAACAAAAATTTTTTGTTTTTATAACATTTTTTGTAAATTTTTTACTAATTTTAGTATTACGATGTTAGTCTGAAGAGTTTTTTTTTAAAATATAATAAGTTCTGAACCAAGTGTTGTAATGAAACAATTTTTTATTGTCTGTAAAGAGCTAATTATGGTACATTGTGGAAAAAATTGACAATTTTCTAACTTAATTTGCTAATTTTTTATAAGTTTTTATATTATGATCTTCACCTGACTCTTCCTTCAAAATTTGTTTATTTCAAAAAATCACAAGTCTGAAACGAGAGATCGAATTAAAACTATTCTTATCTGTGTAGAAAGAAATAAACAAAGTCTGCTTAACAAAAATTTTTTGTTTTTATAACGTTTTTTATTAATTGTTTATTAATTTTAGAATTACGATGTTAGTCTGAAAATTATTCTGCTTGAAGAGTATTTAAAAAAATCATAAGTTCTGAACCAAGTGTCGTAATGAAACAATTTTTTATTGTCTGCAAAGAGCTAATTATGAGACATTGTGGAAAAAATTGACAATTTTCTAACTTAATTTGTTAATTTTTTGTAAATTTTCATATTATGATAGTCACCTGACTCTTCATTCAATATTTGTTTAATAAAAAAAATCACCAGTCTGCAACGACACATCGAATTAAAATCATTTTTATTTGTATAGAAAGAGATAATCATAGTCTGCTTAACAAAAATTTTTTGTTTTTATAACATTTTTTGTTAATTTTTTACTAATTTTAGTATTACGATGTTAGTCTGAAGAGTTTTTTTAAAATATGATAAGTTCTGAACCAAGTGTTGTAATGAAACAATTTTTTATTGTCTGTAAAGAGCTAATTATGGTACATTGTGGAAAAAATTAATAATTTTCTAACTTAATTAGTTAATTTTTTATGAATTTTTATATTATGATCGTCACTTGACTCTTCATTCAACATTTGTTTAATTAAAAAAAACCACAAGTCAGAAACGAGACATCGAATTAAAATCATTCTTATTTGTTTAGAAAGAGATAATCATAGTTTATTTAACAAAAATTTTTTGTTTTGCTAAACTTTATTTGTTAATTTTTTATTAATTTTAGTAATACGATGTTGTTCTGAAAATTTTTCTGCTTTAAGAGTTTTTTAAAAAATCATAAGTTCTGAACCAAGTGTCGTAATAAACCAATTTTTTATTGTCTGTAAAGAGCTAATTATGGTACATGGTGGAAAAAATTGACAATTTTCTAACTTAATTTGTTAATCTTTTATGAATTTTTATATTATGATCGTCACCTGACTCTTCCTTCAATATTTGTTTATTTTAAAAAATCATAATTTTGGAACAAATTATTGAATTAAAACCATTCGTATCTGCCTAGAAAGAGAAAATCAAAGTCTACTTAGAGAAAAATCGTCGTTTTTATAACTTCAATGGTTGATTTTTTTATTAATTTTTGTATCATAATGACTCTCTCAAAGCTCTACGGATGATGGACAATTTCAAAAAATTGCAAGTTTAGAACTACGCGTCGCACTAAAACAATTTTTGGCTCCCTGAAGAGAACTAATCATAGTATTTTTTGCAAAAATCTGCCAATCTTCTTATTCAATATTTAATATTCAATTTGTTAATTTTTTACGAATTTTTACTTTACGATCGTTACATGAGTGTTGAAAAAAAATTGTTGCCGTAACAATATTATTCCAAACCGGAAGTTACTGCAGTAATAAAATCCGCCATTTTCCGCTTGGCAGCGTAAACGTTAATTGTCAAGCTAGAACGTAACATAAATCTTCCGGAAACGTCCGCTCCCGGTCCATTCCCGAACCAAAGTCCCCCAACAACCACCTGAGTCCTTTTCCACTTCCCCCTCCTCCATGTCTTCGCTTCCATAATTTTTTTTCTATGTGTTCACCGCTTTCCTCAATTAACCAGCCGCGACAAGAACTTAACTAACACATAACTTTTCCACCTCGCTCTTCCGCCGCCACTACCCCCCCGAAACCGGTAATTAAAGCGGCAAAAAGGAATTATTGCCGTTAGCGTCGCGACGCTAATTTTATTCGAGCGACCGCGCCGCCAATTTTATTAACGAACGAAGGGCCGTCGCGACGCAATTAACGCAATCATTAAAACGGCCTCCGAGCCACGACCGAGTCTCCGAGACTTTTCGCAACCGAGAGTTTGTCTTTAGCGAATTAATTTTCCGGGAAATCTCGCCCGCCTCTCTCGGAGGGGGGTACTTTGCGCCTCTGTCCATCAAATCGGGATTAACCGCTGAGATCAACAGAACGAATCATCAGGCGGTTATTGGGGCCGCGACGGTGGTCGCATCAGTGTTGCCAACATTCTCACCAACAACGAATCATCAGGCGGTTATTGGGGCCGCATCAGTGTTGCCAACATTCTCCCCCCAGCATCTGAGTCGATTAGGTTCTTGCGGTGTATTGTCCCCGACTGAAGCCCGGAACAGCGGGTAACCCGGGGATTCCCTGCCAATTTTACGTCGCAGCCACCCCGACGTGTCGTTGTGTCGGAGTTCTCTCAAAGCCCCCTTTGGCGAATTTCTCATCTCTGGCAAATCTAGCCGGCGGGCGCGCAAAAACCCTTTACTTATCAGATTCCGAAAGAGGGGCGAGAAAAACGACCGTAAATCCCGCGCTGTTTGATCATCCCTTCCGAGATCCGTTCTATTTTCTTATAACGTCCCACAAAAAAAAATTCGTGACGACGCCGGCGTCGACGTCCTATTTCTACAACAGAGAACCTCGTCAGGTATGTTCGAATGTAGTTTAGTTGCGAAAACAATGGAGAGTCGGGCAAAGGGGCGAATTAACGGAGCGGATTTAATTAAAGCAGAGATTCGAAACGGGGAGGAACGAGGAATACGACACGACTATTGTCCGTCGTTCCAGAAACGATCAAAGTGATAGTTGGGACGCGCCCGTCGGGAATGTCTGGATGCGGGGATTAAAAATTCCCGCGATTTCAAAGTTTTTCATTCGGGATAAACAGGCGCTGACGAGGGATGAAACGGTTTTATTGCCGGAGTGGTGGCGGCACGATTTATCTTAATAAAGCCGCGTGCCTGGCCAGAGGCGGAAGAACTTATACTTTACAGTTATACCAACGTAAAACAAATATTTTGTTTAGGAACAACCACTCGCTAAGCGAGAACAACAATAAAGCAGCGTTACAGCCATCATCCGGTCATTATAAGTTACGTCTGCCAAAGTAATTTCGAGTTGGAAAGATAAGGGAGGCCGCAACGCCAACCCCCGACACTATATGGGTCTCGCCCAATCTCCACATCAATACTGCAAAAGTTAAAAACGTTTCACTTTTTGTTACGCATACTTTAATATTGTGAACCTGAAGAACTGGCGCTTGCTGAATTATGAAAATAGTTGTCTGTCGTTCGTGGCACGTCTCCAATCAAGAAATTCGCAATTAACCCCTTAACAACTTGATTAAGTTTCTCATTTTCCGCCATCTAGATTTATCGAGTTAAGTTCGATCTTGTTTCTCCAGTTGCGAACCGACTCTCCAACTGATGCAGAGAGACCCCTTAATGAAATCACCAGGTGAGTTACGACACCACCTAGAGATTTAATTAGTCCGTTCAACCGGAAACGTTCATACGCAATCCGACGACGACGACGACGCCAACGCCAACTTGTTGCAATCCTCTCTCTCCCGCCCCCGCTTTTCTTCCAATTAATTTCAAAAGTGGAAGAGGTCGCGATAACAATAATAACAAGGGTCGTTTTGGGGCAAGAAGCAACAAATCGTGACTAATGCACGAAATCAGATCGAACCCTTTTCTCCGTTGCGATGACGTCACGTAGGAGAGGGTGTAATAGGAAAGGTCGAATCGTCTCGCGTTAGCAGACAACCAACTTAACGTTCTACACCTTTAATTTAAATATTGTAATGAGATTAGGGAAGTTGGCGAGGCAAAGGCGATTACGTCATTAAGGCCGACCAGGAATGGAAGTTGTTCGACCGCGAATTAATGGCGGATTTGAATAAAAGAAAAAACGAAATTTACATAATGCTTTGTTAGGCAGAAGCAGAAGCGCCACCTGACGCTGCGTTGTTGAAATAATTGACAATTTTTTAAATTAATTTAGTAATTTTTTATAAATTTCCACATTTTTATCGACAGGTGAATTTTCCTTCAGCTTTTGGATATTTTTGAGAAATCATAAATCGTGAACCAGTGATCGTATTAAAACTATTCTTAGCTTTCTAAAAAGAGACAATCACAGTCTCTTTAATAAAAAATTGTCGTTTTCATAACTTTATTAGTTCATTTTTTATTAATTTTTGTATTACGATAACTCTCTAAAAGTTCTATCGATGATGGACCGCTTAGAAAAATCACAAGTTTTGAAGCACTTGTCGCATTAAAATAATTCTTAGTTGCTTGGAAAGAGCTAATCATAGTTTTCTTTAAAAATAATTGACAATTTTTTAAATTAATTTAGTAATTTTTTATAAATTTTTACATTTTTATCGACACATGAATCTTCCTTCAGCCTTTATACATTTAAAAAAAATCATAAATCGTGAACCAGTCATCATATTAAAACCATTATTAACTTTCTAAAAAGAAATAATCATAGTCCTTTTAATGAAAAATTGTCGTTTTTATAACTTTATTAGTTCATTTTTTATTAATTTTTGTATTATGATGACTCTCTAAAAGTTTTATCGATGATGGACCGCTTAGAAAAATCACAAGTTTTGAAGCACTTGTCGCATTAAAATAATTCTTAATTGCTTGGAAAGAGCTAACCATAGTTTCTTTTGAAAATAATTGACAATTTTCTAAATTAGTTTGGTGATTTTTTATGAATTTTAAGTTTATTATTGATATATGACTCTTCCTTCAGCATTAGCTAAATTAAAAAAATCATAACTTTTGAACGGAGTATCGCATTAAAACCGTTTTTAGTAGCCTAGAGAGAGCTATTTATAGTTTTTTTGACAAAAAATTGCTGTTTTCATAACACTGTTTGTTAATTTTTTATTAATTTAGTATTACAATGTTTGTCTAAAAATTTTTCTGCCTGAAGAGATTTTTAAAAAATCATAAATCGTAAAACAGTTATGGTATTAAAACCATTCTTAGCCTTCTAGAAGGAGATAATCATAATCTTTTTAACGAAAAATTGTCGTTTTTATAACTTTATTAGTTAATTTTTTATAAATTTTTGTAATATGATGACTCTCTAAAAGTTTTATCGATGATAGACCGCTTAGAAAAATCACAAGTTTTGAAGCACTCGTCGTATTAAAATAATTCACAGCTGCCTGAAAAGAGCTAATCATAGTTTTTTTTGAAAATAATTGACAATTTTTTAAATTAATTTAGTGATTTTTTATAAATTATAAGACTATTATCGACATGTGACTCCTCCTTCAGCATTAGCTAATTTAAAAAAAATCATAATTCTTGAACAGGGCATCGTATTAAAACCATTTTTAGTAGCCTAGAGAGAGATATTTATAGTTTTTTTGACAAAAAATTTTTGTTTTCATAACACTCTTTGTTAATTTTTCATTAATTTAGTATTACAATGTTGAGTCTAAAAAAATTTTTGCTCAAAGAGTTTTTAAAAAAATCATAAGTTTTGAACCAAATGTCGTAATAAAGCAGTTTTTTGTTGCCTGTAACGAGCTAATCATGGTGTATTGTGAAAAAAATTGGCAATTTTCTAACTTAACTTTGTTAATTTTTTACGAATTTTTATATTATGATCGTCACCTGACTCCTTTTTAACATTTATTTATTTAAAAAAAAATCTGGAATAAACTATCGAATTAAAACTTCTATCTGTCTAACTATAGTTTTACAGAAGTCAAGTTCAAGAAAATGGCGGTTTCAACTACCAAGAGTTGGGAAATTTATTAACTTAGGGGTTGATCAAACATCAGAAGCAGCTCCCCAATTTCCCGTTATATCGTCGTCTAGTCCCTAATCCCCCAACATATCTACAAATTCCCTTCGTTATTGTTATATTAACCGGCAATAGCGAGTAAAGCCGATTACGGCCTCGCCTCGTTCTTCTATTTTTCTTTCTCCCACCCCATTCCTCCCGCGCTTTTTCCCATTACACCGAAACTGCCGGCTGCTTTTTCACTCGGTGACCCCCATTACGACGTCCCGGATTCCCGAGAATCAAACTGGGGATAGTTGCGTCATTGTTAACGCGATTTTATTACACCTCCGTTGCGTCCTCCCTGTCTAGTGCCCAATAAACAACCGAACGGGTTGATGGGCGCTAGAAACGTCGTGATTTAAGTGCGTCCAGAAAAGTCGACGCAAATTCCCGCCTTCGAGAACGGGATGAATTTTCATTGTTAATGAAATGTAACGGGAGACTTAATCGCATCATTGAAACTGAACTTGAAGTGGTGCAAATTACTTCGGGGTTCAAAGACGCTGCCGTTTCACGGGGAAATTGGGGGGGGTTGCGAAGATTCGACAAAGGGCTCGATTGCTGAATAAGGACTAAATTCATTTGCATTCGAAAAAACTAAAAAAAGAAAATCGAGGAAAGCGTTGAAAATTGAATAAGCGAGTTTCACGAAACACACCTGATACTTATATTATATTTATATTTTAGTCAATTAATTTTAAAACTATGTAGGCGTTGGAAATATGATTTTAGAGTTTCGAAAGTGTAAGGAGCTTCATTTTGAAACTCTAAAAATTTTGCATTAGTGAAATACTTCAAAGTTTTATTAGTAAAACACTAAAATGTTTCATTTGTGAAACACTAAAATATTTTATTAGTAAAACACTAAAATATTTCATTAGTGAAACACTAAAATGTTTTATTTGTGAAACACTAAAATGTTTCATTAATAAAACACTAAAATGTTTCATTAGTAAAACACTGAAATGTTTTACTGACAAAACAATATTTTTTATTAATGAAACACTGCGAAGTTTTATTAACAAAACGTTACAAAATTTATTACTAAATTGCTGAAACCTTAGTGAAACCCTAAAAATAGCAAAATACAAGACATTTCTTTAATGAAACACTCAGAAGTTTTGTTTGTAAAACACTAAAGTAATTTATTAGCGAAAAACTAAAAATTTTATTAGCAAAACACTAAGGAGTTTTATTAATGAAAGACTGAGAATTTTCATAATTGAAGCACTAAAAGGTACTATTAACGAAACATTGAGGAATTTTATTAACAAAGCATTAAAACTTTTTTTAACGGAACACTGAAGAGTTTTTAGTGAAACACTAAAATGCTTTATTAGTGAAACACTAAAGAGTTTCATTAACAAAACACCAGAAAATTTTATTAATAAAACACTGAAGAGATTCTTTAGAAGTTTCACGAGTAAGACAGTGCGTTTTCTGGGTTATCCACTGAAACTCCCCGAAGTGAAACACTACATATATGTGGCTAAAAACTTCTTGCTCCAAACTACGTGTTAGTAAACAAGTTACCTACACTAAAGCACAGTTGGATATTGTTAAACGTCTCGAGATAATTCGTCAAAGTTTCGACCAACTCACCGAGTGTTTCATTAGTAAAGTTATGGCCCAATCAAATTCCTTTGACGTCACGAAACTAGCTGATGCGAATCTTGGCCAATTGTGACCAACTTAATCGGAAAATGGGTAAAGGATGCCCCCCGGTTCCATTCAAGTCGATTCTTAGATGGGGTTGTCTTTGTTCCAACTTGTGTCGAGGGTTTCAATTAAATTCAACACAAACGAATTAAATGGCGTAATCGAAGCCGAATTTGCTCGTTGTCGAAAAAACAGTGTTTTTTGCAATACCAACCTTTTAGGCAATAATTATCAAAATATCAACAGATTTTTTCCAAACACCAACAAATTAGAAAAATATCAACAAGCTCGCGTCAATAAAAAATTTAGAACCGCGTTACGTCATAAAGCACGTTTTGAGGGGTTATCCAATGATTTCGACGAGATTTTGGCACCAACAACAAACAACACCAACACCGATCACTTAAACAGCACAGTCAAAAAAAAATTAGTTTCGTTGATGATAATTTTTTTTTTTTCGAAAAATCGAGAAAAGACAGAAACAGCGTCCGAGTAAGTGGTAGAACGTGATAGAGAGAGAGGCGACGAGAAAAGCGGTCGTGCTAGAGGATTTTTCGAAAATCCCTGCCTAACGTCAGCATCGTGCGGCCAAAACTGAAATTCGTACACATCACGAAGCGGGCCGTGGCGGCGGCGATGGGAGTGGGAGGCGGCGTCGAGAGAGGGGACGTCGCGGCGGCCGCCTCTCTTCTTCGACAATGAGAAACCCGCCACATCACGGCCGAAGATAATTATCTGGCGACGAAAATTTTTCGCGAACGTGACCACAGCCAATTTTCTTGGGGAAGGCGGCAATAACAATTATTTTTTGGACGTCGCGCGGGGAGTTGAGGGAGAAACGGCGGCGTCGACGTGCTCAACAATTCTATTAATCAATCAGCGTCCCACCCCCGAACGGGCTTCCGAAACCAATAAAACTCACTATTAATCATTCGCTAGATTTGCAGGAAAATTTGGGTGATGGAGGCGGCGGCGGGAGGCGGCAGCGATTAACAAGCGGGTCAAGTAGGCGAAACCGACGCTGAATTATTCAAAGATGCCGCGATGAGGATGACAAAAAACAATTTTTAGAGACGTGCGACTTGGTGCAACAACACAACAAAAAATTGATGGCAGCATCAATATAGTGTCGTCGAGTTCTTGCTAAGAAAATTTAAAAAAATTACAAGTTCTGAATTAATTGTTGCACTAAAGTTACTTTTACCTACCATGAAAGAGCTAATTATAGTCTTTTTAGGAAAAAAATATCGTTTACGTAGTTTGATTTGTTAACTTTTTATGATTTTTTGAATTATGACGACACTTGCAAAGTTTTTTGGAATAAAGAATCATTTAAAAAAATCGCAAGTTTTGAACTAACTATTACACTAAAATGGTTTTAAGTTGTCTTGAAAGAGCTAATAATAGACTTTTGAAAAAAAATTTATGGTGTGCGTTTTTTTATTTGTTAATTTTTTATAAATTTTCGAATTATGATAACAGTCTAAAAGCTTTTTGGATAGAGAATTATTTAAGAAAATCACAACTTCTGAACTAATTGTTGCATTATAATAGTTTTAAGCTGCCTTGAAAGAGCTAATTACAGTGTTTATAGAGAATAATTATCGTTTACGTAGTTTGATTTGGTAACTTTTTATGATTTTTTGAATTATGACGACACTTGCAAAGTTTTTTGGAGAAAAGAATCATTTAAAAAAATCGCAAGTTTTGAACTAACTATTACACTAAAATGGTTTTAAGTTGTTTTGAAAGAGCTAATAATAGTCTTTTAAAAAAAATTTATGGTGTGCGGTTTTTTATTTGTTAATTTTTTATAAATTTTCGAATTATGATAACAGTCTAAAAGCTTCTTGGATAGAGGATTATTTAAGAAAATCACAACTTCTGAACTAATTGTTGCACTATAATAGTTTTAAACTGCCTCGAAAGAGCTAATTACAGTGTTTTTAGAGAAAAATTATCGTTTACGTGGTTTGATTTGTTAACTTTTTATGATTTTTTGAATTATGACGACAGTCGCAAAGTTCTTTGGGATAAAGAATCATTTAAAAAAATCGCAAGTTCTGAACTAACTAATACACTAGAATGGTTTTAAGTTGTCTTGAAAGACCTAATAATAGTCTTTTGGAAAAAAAATTATGGTGTGCGTTTTTCTATTTGTTAATTTTTTATAAATTTTCGAATTATGATAACAGTCTAAAAGCTTCTTGGATGGAAAATTATTTAAGAAAATCACAACTTTTGAACTAATTGTTGCACTATAATAGTTTTAAACTGCCTTGAAAGAGCTAATTACAGTGTTTTTAGAAAAAAATTATCGTTTACGTAGTTTGATTTGGTAAGTTTTTATGATTTTTTGAATTATGACGACACTTGCAAAGTTTTTTGGGATAAAGAATTATTTAAAAAAATCGCAAGTTCTGAACTAACTATTACATTAGAATGGTTTTAAGTTGTTTTGAAAGAGCTAATAATAGTCTTTTAAAAAAAAATTATGGTGTGCGTTTTTCTATTTGTTAATTTTTTATAAATTTTCGAATTATGATAACAGTCTAAAAGCTTCTTGGATAGAGGATTATTTAAGAAAATCACAACTTCTGAACTAATTGTTGCATTATAATAGTTTTAAGCTGCCTCGAAAGAGCTAATTACAGTGTTTATAGAAAATAATTATCGTTTACGTAGTTTGATTTGTTAACTTTTTATGATTTTTTGAATTATGACGACACTCGCAAAGTTTTTTGGGATAAAGAATTATTTAAAAAAATCGCAAGTTCTGAACTAACTATTACACTAGAATGGTTTTTAGTTGTTTTGAAAGAGCTAATTATAGTCTCTTAAATAAAAAAATATGGTATACGTTTTTTAATTTGCTAATTTTTTTATGAATTTTAGAATTCTCTAAGAGCTTTTTGGATGGAAGACAGTTTAAAAAAATCACAAGTTCTGAACCAAATGTCACACTAAAACAGTTTTTAATTGCCTGAAAAGACTGAATCATAGTCTTTTTACCAAAAAATTGCCATTTTTATAATTTCATTTTTTAATATTTTTTGAATTTTTGTATAATGATTTGTCCTCTCGGCTCCTACCAAACATACAGAGGAGACGTAAATTTGTTGTTTCAGCCCCATTTAGCCAAATAGTTCGCAATATAGCCGCTAAATGACAACGTCGCGTAACACAGTTATCATAATGACCCAGTTCCACAACCCACGTGACGTATTTACTAAGTACCCCCTTCTCGTTCGCCCGACTTCCCCCCGAATTTACCCTCCATAAGATCCCTTAAACCTTGGCCAAACACAAAAGTAAACAAGATGAAATTATAACATTTCTCTCGCCAAACATCATTGAATCGAACTCCACCCTTCTAAGCCCAAACCGCCCGATATCGCACCCCTAATCAAAATATTTACCTTCGACAAATACCGGATCGAGACGACATCAACGCTATTCCTCTTCCAGCACGTCGTTGCGTTATCTTTTTTTGCCGTTGTTAATTGCCAACTCGAAATTAACCGCGTCCCTCGGAATCATCCCCTAAATTGTCGTTTACGGCCCGCTTTGATGTTGATAACGCGAAAAACTCCGGAAAGCGTCCATCGACTGACTAACATTTTTTTGTCAAAATTGTTGAGATGGGGGAAATGGGGCTAAAGGAGGGTTGTGTGAGGGCGCGATTCTCGAAATTATTTTGATGATCACCGGGGGTGCAACATCAAAGCACCATCCAGCTACTTTGTTAATGGAAGCGGGGTAGGTTAACTAGATGCCACCATACGTGCCGGCATAAGTCTATTTTCGTATAATAAGCATTTCCATGGAAATTGAAGAGGGTTGGGTTACGAAGAGGCTGGGCCAAAGATGCACTAACGTTATTTACGTACTCGTAATAATCGGAACGCCGAGTTCTAGAAATTTATTCCCTCAAGATAGTGACTTACCTATGGCTTACAGGCGAAGCCTGACATCATAGATATCGGCAACAATATCGCCACTGAGCTAAGAAACCGAATTAAAAAATGCTACCAACGTGTTTAATTAATTGATGACAGAAAGAGGTACCAACTTAAGTGGAGGGCGGGAAATTCAAATTTTTTAGGACGAAACTTTTGCTCCAACCCCCACTTCTGTCCGGTTAAAATCTTTTTTCTGTCCTCCTCCACTCCCATGGCCAATTTCCGCTACAACATTAACAAGAAAGCGTCGTCTCGCGTTGTTTTAATGGAAGCACTCGGCTAGTGACCCCCGGGGGTTCGGCAATTCCCCCGATCTAGCCGCCGTCCATTCCAGGACCGTAACGACCCTTTTTTCGTTTCAATAAAACGTCGACGAGTGCCGTTTTTCCATTCATCGAAACCGCCATCAAGAAACGGGACGTTTTATCGATCTCGAGGCGACGGGGTCCCGGCAGTGACTAAGAGCATCCAGGGGTGGGGGAGGAAAAAAACGTAAAAACCGACAGAGGGAGTTGTTTTTTTTTTCGTTTCTCGACCGACGGATTTCGTTGTGTCGGTGATGGCGGCAGGTGTTGGGAAAAAGTGGAGGGTATTGACAGGTATTGACGGGATAAAAGGGGGTTAATTAGACGTCAAAAGAGCTTTGATGATTTTATTATTTTTTGAGCGATTGCATTGATCGAGGAATGAAGCAAATTTCTTGTTGTTGCACTTTCGTCCATGAATTGGAACGTGTTTCATTAATGATACTGGCGTCATTGTGTTTACATAACGGCTAATTTGCTTTAATTACGGCGATAGTTTCGAGCTAATTGGAAAATAATGTTAAAATTTCACGCTGCTATTGCGGATTGCCGGGACGAGTCAGACCAACATTTACACTAACAACCCCACACTTGGTGCACTTTTAAAATTTTTTTCTCCAATAATTTCTGAAAAAAAATATATTTTTTTTCAAAAATATCTAAACGAGCAATGTTCACGTCTATTGTAAAAAAATAACAATCTTCTAATTTAATTTGATAATTTTTTATGAATTTTTACATAATAGTCGACACATTACTTCTCCTTCACCATCCGTTTATTTTTGAAAAAATTGTAAATCTTGAAAACATTGTATTAAAATTATTCTTTGCTGCTTAGAAAGAGCTAATTATGGTATTTTTGACAAAAAATTGTCGTTTCTATAACTTTATTTATTAATTTTTTATGAATTACATATTATATTATGAAGCTCTACCAAAATTTTTTTGCTTAAGGGGTTTTTAAAAAATCATAAGTTTTGAACCAAATATCACACTGTAATCGTTCTTTATTGCCTGTAAAGACCTAATAGTACACTATTTGAAAAAAAAATTACCAATTGCTTAACTTCCTTTGTTAATTTTTAATAAATTTTTGTATCAGAATGCCCTATTAAAATTTTTTTGCTTAAGGAGTTTTTTAAAAAATCATAAGTTCTGAACCAAACATCACACTGTAATTGTTCTTTATTGTCTGTAAAGACCTAATAGTGCAATATTGGGAAAAAAATTACCAACTTCTTAACTTCCTTTGTAAATTTTTTATGAATTTTTGTATTATGAAGCCGTATCAACATTTTTTTGCTTAAGGAGCTTTTTAGAAAATCATAAGTTTTGAACCAAATTTCACACTGTAATTGTTCTTTGTTGTCTGTAAAGACTTAATAGTGCAATATTGAGAAAAAAAATACCAATTTCTTAACTTCCTTTGTTAATTTTTTATGAATTTTTGTATTATGAAGCCCTATCGAAATTTTTTTGCTTAAGGATTTTTTAAAAAATCATAAGTTCTGAACCAAACATCACACTGTAATCGTTCTTTGTTGTCTGTAAAGATCTAATAGTGCAATATTGGGAGAAAAATTACCAACTTCTTAACTTCCTTTGTTAATTTTTTATGAATTGTTGTATTATGAAGCCGTATCAACATTTTTTTGGTTAAGGATCTTTTTAGAAAATCATAAGTTCTGAACCAAATATCACACTGTAATCGTTCTTTATTGCTTGTAAAGACCTAAGAGTACACTATTTGAAAAAAAATTACCAATTGCTTAACTTCCTTTGTTAATTTTTTATAAATTTTTGTATTATGATGCCCTATCAACATTTTTTTGCTTAAGGAGATTTTTAAAAAATCATAAGTTCTGAACAAAATATCACACTGTAATTGTTCTTTGTTGCCTGTAAAAACCTGATAGTACACTATTTAAAAAAAAATTACTACGTTTTTAACTTTTTGTTCATTTTTTATGAATTTTTGTATTATAAAGCCTAATAAAAAAATTTTTGCTTAGGGAGTTTTTAAAAAAATCATAAGTTCTGAACCAAACATCACATTGTAATCGTTCTTTATTGCCAGTAAAGACCTAATAGTACATTAATTGAAAAAAAATTACGAATTTCTTAACTACCTTTGTTAATTTTTTTTTTATTTTTAATATTACGATCGTCACATTTTTTCTAAAGCCGCCATCACTTTTTTTTCTGTCGCCGCTTAATTTCCACGCATTTTCCGGATCAGCAATTAAAGTTGGCAAAATTCAACAACCCTCCCTCCCTTTTGCATACTTCCCTGTACGTCCGTCGATTTTTTGTATCTATTTCACCCAACTATTCCTGACACTCGCTTCGCTCCGGGTTCCGGGACAGACAAGTTTGAAAAGCACGTTTCCCACCTAAATTCCGATCCCGTAAATCCCCCCCATTCTCCTACCCTTCTTCTTTAAAATACTACTATACTCAGTCGACAGTTTTCGTGAGGATTGACTTGTCTTTTTTTTTCCTCTTCCTCATTCACGAAAGATCGTCGACATCACTACGAGACCCGGAGTGATTTAAATTGGAGAGAAACTCTTCGGGCTCTGCTCTCTCTTTACGACTCTTTTCTAAAAGACACACAAAGAAACGTCTCGGGGGAAATACGTCCGAGAATTAAAATTTATGGAAACGAGAACGCGGATGATGGAACGACGACGACGTGTCAAGTATTAGCGACCCATCCCCTATTCCTTCCGCCCCCCCAAGATTTCGAAATAATAATTACGGTTCAGTTGGTGGTTGCCGTTTTTCTGGCGAATTTTAACGGCAAGAAAGACGAGAGGGTGGTTTTGGTTAAGGAACATTTTCCCCATTATCGTGAAGGGATTAAGCGAAACGTGAATGGCCAGCTAAAGATGTTTTGTTGGTTGGAGGCGAAGAATTTAAAATTTAGATGAGGACGCGGGTCGAGACGTGTTACTCTCCTCCGGTTTCCTTTTCGCCGGATCCGGTGTTTGACTAACAAAAATACATATTTTTGATGGATAATGTCATCACGTGAATAGTAAGACGGAAGTAGTGTTGAGAGAATTTTAAATTGAATGGATGCTTTCAAGAAGAAATCGGAAACGTGATTCTTGAGATTCTATACGTCAGAAGCAATAAAAGTTGTATTCAAAATAGGTAAGTGACAAAGTGCTTTTAAAAAATCATAAGTTCTGAACCAACTATCGTATTAATATACTTGCTGGCTCCTTCGAAAGAGCTCATCTCAGTCTATCTACTAAAAAATTACCATTTTTATAACTTTACTTGTTGATCTTTTATGAATTTTTTATGATAAAAACGCCCCCAAAGTTTCTTCAGATGGGGGACCATTTTATAAAATTACAACTTCTGAATTAAGTATCGCATCAAAATGATTTTTAACTTTCTGGAAAGCGCTAATCACAATATATTTAGGAAAAAATCACCATTTTTATAATTTTACTTGTTAATTTTTTATGAATTTTTGTATTATGTTGACGCTCTCATAGTTTTTTGGATGAAGGATTAATTAATAAAATCACAACTTCTGAATTAAGTGATGCACTTAAACAATTTTTAGCTTTCTCAAAAGAGTTAATCATAGTTTCTTTAAGAAAAAATTATCGGTTTTATAATTTTATTTGTCAATATTTTATAAATTTTTGTATTTTGATGACGCTTTAAAAGTGACTTTGGATAAGGGACTAATTAATAAAATCGTAACTTTTGAAATAAGTATCACATTAAAATAGTTTTTATCTTCCCGAAAAGCGCTAATTATGGCCTATCTAGAAATAAATTTTCATTTTTATAATTTGATTTGTTAACTTTTTATGAATTTTTGTATTAAGGTGACCTTCCCAAAGTTTCCATGGATGACCAATTATTTAATAAAATCAGAACTTCTGAACCAAGTATCGCACTAAAGTAATTTCTAACTTCCTGAGAAGATCTAATTATAGTGTATCTAGAAAAAAATTATTACTTACGTAATTTTAATTGTTAACTTTTTATGAATTTTTGCATTGTGGTGAGGCTCCTAAAGTTTTTTGGATAAAGAACCAATTTATAAAATTACGACTTCTGAATTAAGTATCGCACCGAAATAGTTTTTAACTTTTTGGAAAGCACTAATCATAGTCTATCTAGGAAAAAATCACCATTTTCCTAATTTTACTTGTTAATTTTTTATGAATTTTTGTATTATGTTGACGCCTCAAAGTTTTCTTGGATGAAGGACTGATTAAAAAAATCACAACTCTTGAATTAAGTGTTACATTGAAACAATTTTTAGCTTTTTGGAAAGAGTTAATCATAGTTTCTTTAGGAAAAAATTATCGGTTTCATAATTTTATTTGTCAATATTTTATAAATTTTTGTATTTTGATGACGCTTTGAAAGTGACTTTGGATAAGGAACTAATTAATAAAATCATATCTTTTGAAATAAGTATCACATGAAAATTGTTTTTATCTTCCCGGAAAGCGCTAATTATGGCCTATTTAGAAGTAAATTCTCATTTTTATAATTTTATTTGTTAACTTTTTATGAATTTTTGTATTAAGGTGACCTTCCCAAAGTTTCCATGGATGACCGATTATTTAATAAAATCAGAACTTCTGAACCAAGTATCGCACTAAAGTAGTTTCTAGCTTTCTGAGAAGATCTAATTATAGTGTATCTAGAAAAAAATTATTACTTACGTAATTTTAATTGTTAACTTTTCATGAATTTTTGCATTGTGATGACGCTCCTAAAGTTTTTTGGATAAAGGACTAAGTAATAAAATCACAACTTTTGAATGAAGTATCGCACTAAACTAGTTATTAGCTTCCTAAAAAGAGCTAATTATACTCTATCTAAGAAAAAATTACTATTTTCATAACTTGACTTGTTAATTTTTTATGAATTTTTCTTTGAAATAAGTAGATGCAGTACTCACCCTAGGGTCTTGGTGGAGATCAGGGGCGTCTTGAGACTCAGGAAGCCGTTGAGTCTCGATTTCTTCTCGTGACCCGCTTCGATCTTGGGATTGGCGACGACGGCCTCGTCGTCGTCGTCATCGTCGCGCTTACGACGCCTCTTGTGGAAGAAATAGCAGGCGGCGCCGATTCCCGCTATCAGAATCAAGGCTGCTAAGCTAGAGAAAACCGCTGTGAGGACGATGTCGCGCTTCTGCATCATCAACTGAAAGAAATAAAATAAAAATAAAAAAATTGTCTCAAGAAATACAGAAAATTAGCCAAAAATGTTATTAAAAATGAACAATTGTTTAAAGAAAGCATCGCAATTGAGGTTCCAGAAATAAAACCAAAATTAGTCAAAAATTTTATTAAAATCAAAAATTGTCTTCTCCATCATCGAAGATAATGGGCCTAAATTTCAATTGGGGCCTGAATTTTTCAAGGAAATAATCCACGGAAGTTTTGTTTTTTTCGTCGAAGGTTCCTCGAAAGACGTCGTCGTCTCGGTAGGCCACGAAACTGCCTCGCCCTCTACCTCCACTCTCATTTCCGCGTCTCCTCCAGAAATACTTGATGGAGTATCCGATTTTTCTCGCGTTATGTTCGACACTTTTTGTGGTTTTGCGGAAAACTTCTTTATTTTCCCCGGAATCGCCGTCACAGGAGCAGTTCTAGAAAATTTTGAAAATTTTCCAAAAAATTATTTTTACCAAAAATTAATTACCTGACGAAACGAGACGAGAATCGCAACCACCACCAATAGAAGAGTTGCTTTCATCCCGTCGAAAATCGCGAAAATATTGAAATTTTGCGTAATTTTGTTTCCCAATTTTAAGCTCGTTAGTTGGCTATTCTCCGTTTTGCTTTTGTTTGGTTTAATGACGCTAACTTGATTACGTCGCAACTACCACATCGATATTGCCGTCGGTTATGAGACCGATATTCGGCATTAATCACATCAAGGACGTCAGGGAGTCGATGTAACACTGATAACGATCACAACGGATGTTGTACGAAAAAACAGTAAATGCAACGAGTTGCAGAAAAAAATTAATTGAATCCGCTGGACGCGTTATATAAATCCGTGTAAAGAGGCTTGGAATTGCATCAGTTGTATTTCAAAAAAACAAAAATGCAACGTTTTTGTTTCGTCATGTTGGCAGCAGTGGCGTTGATTTGTGTGCAAGCGCAGGTAGATTTCGTTAAAAAAGCTTGAAATTTTTTAATTAATTTTGGCAGACGCGTGAGGGCCCGCCAGGGCCACCACCAGGAGGGCCTCCACCACTTTGCGGAGGACCCCCCCGCGGACCGCCACCGATGGGACCCCCCGCCACTGAAGAAACCGCCACCCTCCCTCCGTCCGAATAATTATTGCCGCTGTCGTAAAAAAATTAACAAATAAATCTAAGCAACCCCAGAACTTTGTTTGTTGTTACCCCAAAGTAGTACTAATTTCACTCTTGGGTTGGTAGCACCGGTGACTTAAGTTGCAGTTAGACAGTCAAAGTGGGTGAGTTAACAATTAATAATTTTTTGTTTCATGAAAGTCAACTGAAAAAATTATTGTTGGCGCAACTCAAAACTCGTGAAGATTTTTTTTTTCAAAAATTTCTCCACTTTTTGTTATTAACCCTCGCGACTGAAACCGAACAATAACGATAATTGAACGTCAGGTACTTAAAATAATTGCGACAATTTTTGCCACATTTGCCATAACAACATTTTAATCACCCCGCTGACCCCTATAAAATCGTTGCAACACCCAAAATCCGATAATAATCGCCCTCCACCATGAAACCTGCCATTTTTCTCTTCGTGATCTTGACCGTCATCGCGTTGGCGGAGGTAAGTTTTTGGACCCCCCCCCCAAAATTTTCCCCAATAAATTTTTTTAATTAACAGTTAAAACGGCCAAGATTTAATCCTTCTGCCGAAGACGAAGAAGTCACCCCGCTTCCAAAAAGAGGAGGAAGACAAGTGGCCGATGATAATATTGACAATGGTTTTGATAACGGTGGCGGCAACAAGAGACGGGGAGGTTCAATGGGAGGTTTTGGAAGGGATGGGGGAGGCTTTCAAGGTATACAGGAAGGGATGAAAGCTGTTGGGAAGCAAATCAAGAAAACTGTGGAAGAGATCGGAAAAACTGTTAAGGATGTGGTGGGAGGAATGATCGGGGGTGGGGGTGGTGGAGCCAAGAGCGGGGGTCGAAACTGGGACAACTAACCTTGAACTTCAATGGAGAATTGGAACTTTGATGGGAATTGAAGAAAAGTTGTAACTATTCTTCAGAATAAACAATACATTGAAAGTCCAGCATTGTTTTTAGAAAATCATGAAAAATTAATTACTAATTAATTTAAAAAATTGCCAATTTTTTTTCTAAGAGAGTACAAATAGTACTTTTCAGACACGTCGTAACTATTTTAGCGAAACTTAAAGTTTCAAAGTTATGATTAATTTTCTAATCCTTATGCATACAAATTTTAAAAGTCCAGCAACATTTTCAAAAAATCATAAAAAATTAATTAATTAATTTAGAAAATTGGCAATATTTTCTTTAAAAAAGTATAAATAGTACTCTTTATGCAGCTAGGAACTATCTTAATAGGACTTTCTGTTTAGAAGTTATGATTTTCCTTTCTAATCCTTAAGCAAAAACTTTGAAAATCTAGTAATTTTTTAAAAAAATTCATAAAAAATTAAAAAAATTATTTACAAAGTTGTAAATTTTTTTTCTAAAGCTGTATGAATAGTATTTTTTAGGCAACTCAGAATTATCTAAATTCTGCATCCAGTTCAAAAGTTATGATTTTCTTTCAAATCCTTACACATACAAACTGTAAAAGTCTACCAAAATTTTCAAAAAATTTGTAGAAAATTAATTAATTAATTTAGAAAATTGGCAATTTTTTTTCTAAAAGAGTATAAATAGTATTTTCCAAGAAGTTAAAAACTATTTTAATTCAGCCTCTCTTACGGAAGTTATAATTTTTTTTCTAATCCTCATAGATACAAACTTAAAAAGTCTACAGAATTTTAACAAAAATTATAAAAAATTAAAAAATCAATTTGGACAATTAAATTTTTTTTTCTCAAGAGTATACGATTAGCACTTTTTAGGCAGCTAAAGACTATTTAGCTGCAACATTTGATTTACAATTTATTTCATTTAGTTTACAGCTCAAATTTACCCAAAAGGAGAATCAACTGTTGGTTTTGTTCGGTCCTAAAAACTCTTTTAACAACACAACAAGTTCAACTTTCTTGTTCCTGTTTAGAAGACTTCTTGGTTCGATTTTTTGACGTCACTCTCGAGGATTTTTTACTACGAAAATTACTTTTTCGTCTCGACTTGCCCGCTTGCAGTTGTCCAAATCCTCCAATGTCATAATAGTCAGGTTCTAAAATCTCAGTAAAGCGACGAAAATTCCACAAAATATACAAAAAAAATTACCCTCAGTAGTGGTGGTGGTTAACCTCCTGTTGAGAACAACAACGACCCTCGTAGGTTCTCTACGAAAAATGTTCCAACATTTTACAGAAGTGGGTCTGAAGAGAGTCGCTACAAAAAAATTTTTGCAACTCAAAGTTACCATCAAAATCAAAACTAGGTACCTTGTCGAGTTTCCTGCAGAAATTGTGCAACCAAAGACAAAATAATGACAGCGGCAGCGCTGTTGGTGGTCGAACCCATTTTGATGGGGTCCGGAGAGTAACAACCTCAAAACGAGAGGTTAACGACATAATTGACCTGCTGCTTATTTTGTAACAAAGCGTCATTCAAAAAATTAGTTTTTTTTAACTAAATATTTTGTCAATCAAAGAAAATGGCAAGAAAGAAGTCAAAAATCTTCAATAAGATGAAAAAAAATTTCAAAAATAATTTTTTGTCGCTGTTAATAACCCTTAATTGGCTTCCATAACCGGAAGTTGTTAGTCAAATGCCAAAATAATGTTTCAAAATTTCGGTATAAAAGACAAAAATTTTTGCCTAATTTAAACGCGACCATGAAACTCGCTACCATCACCTTGGTCACGTTACTTGTAACGATGGTAATCATTGTAAGTATTTCGATTTTCCCCAGTAGAGGGGATGGTAACTCGGCTTCTACTTCCTAGATCGACCAAGTCGCCACTACCGGAGAAGCTCAGACGGAGAATCACGAAGTCGTCCGAAGAAGCGCCGACTCGTCAGAAACGCCCCTAAGTGACGGCGGCGTCACCAAACGTGTCAAGAAAACCAAATCTAAGAAGTCGAGGAGACGTCGCGAATCCGAAGAAAGTCAAGAAGAATCCGAAGATTACAAAATTTCGTCCAGCGAATATTAGGTGAAAAAAAAAATAACATCGTTGTTGTTGTTTTTTTTTTTTTGTGGAGTTATGAAATAAAATTACGAAATCAATTACGTCGTTAGTTTCTCGTTTTGGTGAATGCGTCAGTCGAAATGGTGCCGGCGACCAATTACGTTGTTGCACTTTTTATTTTGGGTTTATTGTCCGAATGTTGGGTCGAAACCCACGAAGGTAATTTTTAATAAATTTTTTCGAGAAAAAAAATTTTGGAAATTTTAGCGAATCTTTTCGGCACTTACGTGGCGAATTGTTGGAATATTTTCGGACGTTACGGAGAACCCAATCGGGTGGTTATCGTGGTGAACACCAGAGGAGGGTTGCGGCGGAGAGGAGGCACTACGACCGAAGGTGAGAAAAATTAAAAAAAATAGTTTTACAAAATTTCGGATTTTAGAACCGGACAGTGGGGAGGGAGGTGGAGATGATGATGATGATGAGGAAGAAGAAGAAGAGGAAGAAGAAGGTGATGAAGATGCGGAAGAGTTGAGAGCGAAACGGAGACGGGCGAAGGGTCGGTCGAATTTAAAAAAACGCAAGAAACATTTCAGGAGAAATTTTGGAAAAAAATTTAAAAAATAGAAAAAGGTAGAATTGAGCAGAAATTATGTTAAATACAATTTTGACGTTTTATTTGAATTCTTTTGTCCTAACCTGGCCAATCAAGCGTTTAACTTTACTCACTATTTTAGTTTCCACAGATTAATCGTTAATCGAAAAATTAAAAATTTTAAAAACACTTTATTAAAAAAATGTTTTTTTTATACCTTAATTGACGAGTGCCTCTAAGAAGGGTTCATAACTAATTAAAAAATTCATAAAAAATTAAGAAATTAGTTTCGAAAAATGCTAATTTTTTTTCTGAAAGTGAATGACAGGCGCTTTCTAGAAATTTAAAAAATATCTCACTGTCATTTTTAGTTTGGAAGTTATGATTTTTTTATACTATCACACAGACAAACTTTAAGTGAGTCCAAGAATATTTCAAAAATTCAGAAAAATTCAACAAATTAATTTCGAAAAATGCTGATTTTTTTCCTAAAAATGAATAATTAGCGCCTTCTAGATATTCAAGAACCGTCTCAATGTTATATCTAGTTCGAAAGTTATGATTTTTTTTATACTCCTCCAAAAGACAAACTTTAAGTGTGTCCATAATTATTTCAAAAATGCATAAAAAATTAATGAATTAATTTTAAAAGACGTTGATTTTTTTTTCTAAAAGTGAATGATAGGCGCTTTTTAGACATTTAAGAACTGTCTCACTGTCATTTCTAGTTCGGAAGTTATGATTTTTTTTTATATTCTCACCAAGACAAACCTTAAGTGAGCCCAAAAAT
Source organism: Schizotus pectinicornis (assembly GCA_951805265.1). Classification (NCBI taxonomy): domain Eukaryota; kingdom Metazoa; phylum Arthropoda; class Insecta; order Coleoptera; family Pyrochroidae; genus Schizotus; species Schizotus pectinicornis. Next base: position 10,680,607 of record OX638210.1, on the reverse strand, counting down.
ATTTCAAAAATTCAGAAAAATTCAACAAATCAATTTCGAAAAATGCTGATTTTTTTCCTAAAAATGAATAATTAGCGCCTTCTAGATATTTAAGAACCGTCTCAATGTTATATCTAGTTCGAAAGTTATGATTTTTTTTATACTCCTCCAAGAGACAAACTTTAAGTGTGTCCATAATTATTTCAAAAATTTATAAAAAATTAACGAATTAATTTTAAAAAACGCTGATTTTTTTTTCTAAAAGTGAATGATAGGCGCTTTCTAGACATTCAAGAACTGTCTCACTGTCACATCTATTTCAGAAGTTATGATTTTTCTTATACTCTTACAGAGACAAACTTTAAGTGAGTCCAAGAATATTTCAAAAATTCATAAAAAATTAACAAATTAGTTTTGAAAAATGCTGATTTTTTGCCTAAAAGTAAATGATTAGCACTCTTCAGGCATCCATAAACTGTCTTACTTACTTAGTTTAAAATTGATAATTTTCTTTTCTGTGGTAGGACAGGCAATCAAAGGCTTCACAACTTTATTTTAACATTGCAATTGTCAATTTTTTTCTGGTTAATTTATAAAAATTGACATATATTTGGTTGACCTTGGTTGGTCTTCTTCTATATAAAATGCCAACTACTTCCCGTCATATCAATCAAAATGGTTTCGGCCACAGCAGCTCTCGTAATGATAGTTTTAGCAGTTGCAACTTTCGAACCTATTAGAGCAGTTCCAGTTCGAGATAGGGCCTTAGGGGTGCAACCAGGGGGTTTGGCAAAATGTTTTGGGTATACAGGGCCAAATCCAGGGGGCCTCAATATTACAATAACACCTACACAGGGTGAAAATTATAATAAATTTATTGCCACAAAAATAATAATTTTTTGATTTTAGTGAGAATCGGAGGCAACGGTAATGTTGACGTACGAGGAAGAGACCAAAGAAGGAACCCAACAACACGAATCAATGTACAAACTCGGCCAAGCGCAAGCGGATGAATTAACCCTTTTGTTAGATTGAAAAAACAATTTTTAACAATGTTCCGAATGTATTAAAAATTTCTTTAAAAACAAATAAAACAGTGCTTAAAGCTAAAATAGTTTTGACTATTGTGATTTAAAAAATAGAAAATAAAAAAAATTGAAATCAAAAATTGTGTATTAACAGTTAGCTTTCAGCAGCTAAAGAAACTTAGAGACTAGTTAAAATTTAAAAAAAGTATTAGCAAAAATAATAATGAGCAAAAAATTGTAATTCTAACTGATTACCTAACTGAAAATTTTTTGCCCTTAAAAGCGTATTACATCAACTGTTAAATGATGCAACAGTGTGGTGGGCTTTAGTGGCCATTACGCGTCCGCAAAATGCGAAAATAATGGTCTTCTTGTTCGGCATTGTTAATTTAAAATTTACCGTCAATAAAATTGCGACGACACAAATAAAATGAGAGAAATCATCGAATTCTCGCCATCCGGCAATCATCGACGATAATGAATCGTTTAAAACGTCATTTGGAAATTGTGTCGCTATAAAAGGGAAAAACGTAACTGGATTTGAGGCGTTGTCGCGATGAAGTACTGTCTGGTACTTTTGGTGGTGAGTCTCCTGGTTGTGGATCTCGTAAGTTTGAGGCGAGTTTGCAAAATTTTTATTTAATTTTTGTTAATTGAAGATTTCGGATGGAGATGCTGCAACTGCAAAGAAAAAGAAGAAGGCCGTCAAAAAACCTGCTGCAACGAAAAAAGCTGACGATACCGAACTGAAACCGCCGGTTAAACCCGGAAAAAATGCCAGTGAACAAGAAATCTTGACGTATATTTTCGCTGTGATAGCGTACGAGGCAAAATTAGCAAAATTAAAAAAAGAGAAGAATGGTCAAGCGTAGAGAAGTTGCGGAAATTTTCCTTGTAGTGTGTCTAATTTGTGTGTTTCAAAATAAATGAGTATTGCTTGCTTATATTTTGTTTAATAAAAAAATTACAAAAAATTAACAAATCAATTTCGAAAATTGCTGAATTTTTTGCTAAGAGCGCATAATTAGGGCTTTACAGTCATCCAGGAAGTCTCATTATCCTCTTTAGTTCAAAAGTTATGATTTTTTATTTACTCTTAAGGAGACAAACTTTAATAAGAGATCCTAAAAATTTCAAATATTTATAAAATGTTAACAAATTAATTTCGAAAACTGCTGAATTTTTCCCTAAAAACTCATGATTAGTGCTTTTAAAGAAACCAAGAAATATCCCATTGCCACATTTAGTTCCAAGGTTATGATTTTTCTTATGCTCCTACACAGAATAACTTTCAAAGAATCCACAAATATTTCAAAATTTTCTAAAAAATTAACAAATTAATTTCGAAGATTGCTGATTTTTTTGCTAAGAGTACATGATTAGGGCTTTATAGGCGTTTAGAACCTGTGTCACTATTCTATTTAGTTCAAAAGTTATGATTTTTCATTTACTCTTAAGGAGACACACTTTAATAAGAGATCTTAAAAATTTCAAAAATTTATAAAATGTTAACAAATCAATTTCAACAGTTGCTGAATTTTTCTCTAAAAGTTCATGATTAGCGCTTTTCAAAAAACCAAGAACTATTCTACTGCTATATTTCGTTCCGAAGTTATTATTTTTCTTATGTTCGTACACAGACCAACTTTCAAAGAATCCACAAAATTTTAGAAAATTAACAGATTAATTTCAAAAATTGTTGATTTTTTTCTAAAAAGTGCTCAACTAGCGCCTTCTAGACATCTAAGAACCAACTCACTGCCATATATAGTTTTGAAGTTATAATTTTTTTAATACTATTATCCAGGCAAACTCTGGAAAAGTCGTTGAATATTTAAAAAAGTTACCAAATAAATTTAAAATAGACCGCAACACTACCCCTCTCTTAGTGACGTGGTTTTTGTAATTGTAAATAAATTTATTGCAGAATTGATAATATAACAAATCTTTACAATTTTTTGCGCTGGATTTTAATCACCACACCCTTTACGTTTAGTTTTAATTTCGTAATCTTCACTTTCTTCCTCAATCACCTCTTCGCTGTGCCTCCTTCTCTTGCTCTTCCTCTTCTTTTTCTTCACCACTTTCTTCTTACTTTTCTTTTTCTTGTCATTATCATCAGAAGTTGTTTCTTCGGATCCCGGTTCTTCAGTCTCTTCATCTGTCGCTTCGTAATCCTCATCGTACTCTTCTAAAGGTTGCGGCTCTCCATCGTTCCCTGTCACAATTTTAGCCTCCGGATCGCCACTAGAATTCGATTGAGTACCGTTCATGGGCATCGGCGGCAACGGCAATCCGTAAAGCTCGGCTCTCAAAGGCGGCGTCGTAGCTTTCTTCCCACCTCCAGACTTCTTCGTCGGTTTCTTCGTCGGCTTCTTCGTCGGTTTCTTGGTCGGCTTCTTCAACTTCTGAGGCGGCTTTTTGGACGTTTTCGATTTAGTGGCGGCCTCATTTTCGATTACCTAAAAATCGCAATTTGCCCAATCCGCCAAAAGCCTCGAGATCTTCACTTACGAAATCCAAAATCGCCAAAGCGACGAGCAAAACAACGAAATTCAACCTCATCGAAGCGCAAATCGGATCTAGAGCCTCGGGAAAAATTCGACAACAACAAGTAAAATTAAAAAGTAAAAAAAAATCAAATTGCCCCTCGTTAAAGCGACGACAAAAGAAGAGCGGGTAAATGAGGCGGGAAGCAATTTATTAATCATTACGAGGCATATAAAATCGAGCCGGCCGCGTTTTGAAACATAGAAGTGCAAAATGAATTTCGCAGTGTTGTCGATTTTAACCCTCGCCCTGTGTTGCAACATTGTGAGTCCATCCCCAATTTTAAAAATTTTTTAACTGTGCAAAATTTGACAGTTATAACTCTAAACGGCGTCTCTCTAAATTAAACAATTTCAGGTGACGTCACTACAGGCAACAGCATACGCGTTGCCCGTAACTCCTCCCAATAATCCGACAATTATCCAAAACAACACCGCCGACGACTCCTTCGATATCTACTTGGATTTCCCGGCAGATGTCGCCAATATTGAAAAAATGTACTTGAAATGTCAATGGTTCAAGGACGACGATGACGACGACAGCGACGAATAACTGCGTAATTTCTAAATATATCACCAATTGAAGCATTAAAATTGTTATTATTTAAACGTTATTTTTGTTGAGCAGCGTAAGTCGGTTTTTGTTGACGAGCGTAACTGGAAATCAATACAAAGCGAGCGAGTTAGACGCTCAACCGACAGGTGGCGCTCCGGTTCGAAAGCAATTAAACCAAACGACCGCTTCGCTTTAGCTTTATCGGTGCCTCAAGAGGGGCGTAAAACAATTTCGGAAACTTTGCAACCGGAAATTGATAAATAAGGCAGTCGCCCCACTATTTTCGTCCAAAAAGGGGTTAAAATAAATACGTAGCCAATTGACGTGCACTAAATTTCAGGAGTAATTAATTTCAAATAATTATTAAAACAAATTTTTGTCTCAAGAGATTACTAGTTTAATCAATATTGCTAAAAAAAAAATTTTCTCTTTTAATTTGTTATCAAAAAAAATTTTTTTTTTTTATTTTTATCCTAAAAATGACTACAGAAGCGTTTGCAATAAAAGTGCTGCTCCGTCAAGCAATTTGCTGTTTTGGGCGGCTATTAATAAGAAAAAAGCGAAACTTTTCAGTGTTGACTAGGCTAACTGCAATTTTGTTGAGCAGTGTAACTGTAAATCAATAGTGCCGCGCCTTGCCGCGCACGCGCAATGGCGCCCCAAAGCTGTCACTTTGACAGTTGCCTACCTTGACCTGTTTCAAATTCAAACCTGCGACATTGCCGGCTTAAAAAACTCGCAGAAACCGCAAATTTTGCGTCGATAACGCTGAAATCGAAGCGGCACCATGTCGAAAACCCTCCCCGAAGATACCATGGCGATTGTTAAATCCCTGGTCGCCCGCATCTCCGGACTCGAGGTAACATAACCTCAATTTTTTTCCAACTTTTAACCCGTCGATATTTTCGCAGGAAACCGACGACAACTTTGCAGCTTTGGAGAAACGAGTCGTCAACAACCTGAAGAAGAGCGACACTATGAGTTTTTTGACTGTCAAAGACGTGGAGAAGCAAATTGGAGGTATGGCGGAGAAGTTCCAGTTTCACGGCTGTTTTCCCCACGCCGAACACTTGAGGAAGATGTACGACAAATTTATGACGATAAACGTCGCCGGAAGCGACACCAACACGAAATTGAACGCGGTCAAGTTCCTTTTGAGCATGTCGGAAAGTCCGACCAATCAATTCTGGCAAAGACCTGAAGATTTCGTGTTCGAAGACGACAAGGAAGAGGAGGAAATCATCGATTGGGGAGAGTACTTGAAAGAGGGCGTCGAGAGGTGGTCCCCGGTACAAGATGACAGCAGCGTAAGTGCTTTGTTGCCAATTTAATTCCGAAACCGCTAGATGGCGCTAAAATCTCCCATTGAGGAATTAAATTTGCCAGTTTTTAGTTGAAATTAGAGCCAATCGTCAGATGGCCATTTTGTATCAGTTTCTAGAAGGTTTTTTGGTAACGTGCTCAAGTTCAGGAGTAACAGGCAATTTTCTTGATTTAAAATGGCGGGTTTTGTGTTTTAGGAGGCGTCGGAATTGGAGGACAAAACGGACGATAACTATTCCCGAAACGACAGTCACTCCCGGCAGCACCCGATGCCGATAATAACGGAAGTCCGGAAGGGGCGTCTCTGGAACATCCGGGAGAGCCGGGAAAAACTCCTCGCTACCATTCAGCACACCTGGTTCAACCAGTACAGCGTTTGCATGGAGCCGCCCAGCGACCATTTTCAGGCCAACGTCGGAATTCTTTGGTTGGTAACAGTAACTTAATTTAATTCATTAAATTTATTTCATTTATTTTACTTATTTTATTTATTTTATTTATTAATTTTATTTATTTCATTTATTTTATTTTATTTAATTAAATTGAGGATTAATTAATTTAAAGAAAAATGTTTGACTTACTCAGGGACAAACACTTGATCGAGCAGGCCCACGGATTGGTCGAAGTTGCCCCGGTTAACGTCATTTCCGAGTACAAGGTGATGCGGGAGATTTTGTGGCAGATGTGGGGGCCTCACTCTTCGATCGTGTTCAAGTTACAAGGAAACAAGTTGACCGTGGCCGAAAATACTACTGTGGCCAGTCTCAGGTCGGTGAGTATCGCCGTAATTTTTTTTCCCCTCCCCATTAACACCGGCAATTGTTTCAGTGCGTTTTCGAGAATTTCATACGAAATTTCCTGGTCTACATCGAATTGCTGGAGGATTTTCGAGAATTTTGCAAAGTTGCCTTCGTGTCCAATTTAACGTCGGACGTCGTCTCCACACCCGAAACTTACCGAAGTTACGCCAATTCCGTCAGTAGAATAGTCCGGCCGGTTTTTTGCCAACTCATCGAAATCGAGGACGAGATCAGGAGACAAGGTGTTAGAAATTTCCCGTTAAAAATTGAAGAAAATTTATATTTATTTTTATTATTTATTTTATTATTTATTTTTATTATTTACTTTTATTATTTATTTTTATTATTTATTTTATTATTTATTTTTATTATTTATTTTAAGTATTAATTGTTATTATTAATCTTTACAGAGACCACGTTCACTCTTCTGATTTTGGCTCAGAGACTCGAAAAAATTTTCGAACCCCTTCTCGTGTTGAAGAGGATTCATCGGGGTTTGATCGACGATTCGACGACGACGAGAGGGGGGCGATCGACGTTGGCGAACGCGTTGGATTTGTTGACGAAAATGAGGGAAGGCCTGAAAAATTGTTGGTGCAAACTGGAACAAGATCTGCGACTCACCCTCTATCTGGACACTTTGTATTTTTACCTGACAGTTGTCAATAATTGGCTGGTCAAGGGCGATCTCAGCGACTACACCGCAGAATTCGTCATCGCCAAGTAGGTTGGGAAACAATTGAACCTTTCAACAATTTGACGGCAATTGTTTCTAAAACGTTACGTCAAATTTTTTTAATTCGATTAATCCAATAGTAATAAATGTACCGGGTGTTTCCTAAAAAACACCTCGCGATTTTGTAGCGGGTAAAGAATAATTGCCAAATTTATTTTTGTTATCCAATTCAAGTAATAAATAAAGGAGTTACGGTCTAGGAAATTTTTAGCAAACATCTATACATTTTTTTATATACAGGGTGTTTATTAAAAGGCGCCTCAAGTCGTGACTCCGTTATTTATTATCTGATTTGAATAAATAAGAAACTTTTGAAAATAGTTCTTCAAACACTACAAAGAGTAGCCTTAATAAATATTAACTTTAATGTCAAAAGTTGTCAACTGTTTTTAAAATGGAAACGTATTTTTTATACTTTAGTTTGATGGAGAATTTTTTCGAAAATTATTCTCTAAACACTAAAAAGTGATTTTTTTAAATATTAATTTGACGTTCAACTTTTTTTCAAACAAATTTTTTTTTTTAAATTTTAGTTTAAGGAGAATTTTTTTTTGGCGAGAAGTGCAACAATTTTAATTTTGCCGCAATTGTTGCAGTAACAACAGGACCGGTGTCGCTGAAGAGGTGGCCGCTACAGGTCCGGACTGGCACATGAACTACTTGTTGCGGCCCGATCTGGAAGACCTGGCAATCGCCGATGGAATGGTCGGGCTAATTTGCAACGACGTTCTGCAATTGGGCCGAAACATCCAACTGTTGAGACTCGTGGAAAAACACGTTGTGACGTCACAATCAGGTTTCGACAAGTTAACACACAAAAAAAAAAACAATTGACGCAATTTTTGCAGAAACCATCCATCAAGAGTTCGTCCGCCGAATTTTGGAGGAACTTTGCAATTTTTACGGAAAAACCGAACAACTTCCGGAAGCCGAACCGGAAGCGGTCGAACGCAGTTCGGAACGATTCGACAGTTTTGTCGACACTTCCGACGGTTTTTTGATGGCGGCGTTTCAAAGTTACCAGTTGGAAGAGAAACAAATTTTAGACGCAGAATCGCTGACGTTGTTCGAAAGGTTTTGTTGCGAAATTGTTGTCGAAATTGTTGAATCGAATCGAAACTTTGCAGAATTTCCAAAATAACGACCAACTTGTTTCCTTTGCAACAATTGCCCGAAACGGTTTTCGCCGCCATTTTGCGACAGCGCTTCACCATCTCCTGCGCCATGGTCAAGAACGTCTTGATCACCGACTACAGTTTAGACAAACTTTTCGAGTTCCTCCGTCACATCTTCCTCTTCGCCGACGGTTTAATTTTTCCGTTTTACACGAGACTCTTCAACAAAGTGAGCAAACTTAAAATTATCGCGCCACTCAAATCACCTCTATGGTCATTGTAGATGCACAGGAACAATTGGGACAACGCCGTTTGGCTGACGTCACACCTCCAGGACATCATCGTGGACGTTTATCCGAAATTCTACGAAGATTGTTCGGTGAAAGTCGGCGAGTTGTGGCGACAATGCTCCGATCCGTTGGAAGCTTGCACCTTGGTCAACGTCGAATACGACGTCAAGTGGCCCTTGAACATCATCGTCACTTCCGGTCACATGACCATGTACAAAGAGCTGTTTCAGTTCGTCCTCAAAATCAAGTGGGCCCTGCACACCATGCAACACCTGGATTTCACAGGTGACGTCATGATGCGCCATTTTGCGTCATAAAATTTAAAGCGGCCATTTTGTATCAAATTTACGCGTTCTATAAATTGAATAAAATGGAAGTTTAAAATGGCCGATGAATATGATGCGCCATTTTGCTGTTGAGGAAAACTAATGCAAAATGGCGGCTTAATTTGCAGATTTGGAAGCCAAGAGGGGGAAGCGGTCGACGAGTCGCGGCAAAACCGCGAAGAGTCTCCTTTATTTGCGTTTTGCTTTGATCAACGTCCTCCACAGCCTCCAACATTACGTCTTCGGCTTCATCTTCGCCAAATTCCAAACAAAGTTTGAACTGGATTTCGAAAGAGCCAACGACATCAAGTCGCTGATGGTCGCCCATTCTGATTTTATCAATTCGGTTCATGGAGCAGTGGCGGAGGTTGTTAGGGGTAGTAACGATTCAAATTACGGCTTTAACGGGGTGAGTAGGAGTAAATTAATTGAAAACATTTCCGTTAATTTCCAACGATTTTCTAGATAATGGTGGCTGTGAAATTACTGGATTTTATGTGGACGAAACCCAAAAGTGTTACCGGCGAACGTCTCGACACGTGCCGTCGACTCTACCAAGAATCCTTCAAAATCGTAAATCCGTTAATTAATCCCGTTTACTTATTCGATTGTTAAAGTTATTAAAGTTGATTAACTAATCTCTTTTCGTTTTGTGCCCCCGTTTCGTGCCATTTAAATAACAATGGCCGAAGTTGTTAATAAACTTTATGGAAAAGGGGACGCGACAATGGTAATGACGTGACAATAATTCCGGTAGTAGCGAGACGAGAGTTTTGTTTGTCGTTGTCGTCGTAATAATTAATTTCGAGCTTATTACGACGAAAACGAAGTTTGTTGTTCTCCCGCACGGGGCGTCGCGACGCCGCGATTTTCTGATCGTTCGTAACGTTCGGCTTTCAAGAAGCGTTTCGGGTTTATTGGGCCGGCTCGGCAAATAATTAAGCCGATCCAACAGCAATTAGCCCAGGAAAAGGGGACGCAGCGAGGGGGTGAGCCCGAAATAGGTTTTGCGCGTACACAGCTACTGGGAGCTGATTTGCATCGCTCTAGCCTCTGCGTATGTATATTTAACAACCTGTCGCCTTTGAGTTTGTCAGTTACTATTCATATGCACATAATGTGTACAGGGTGGTGCAAAAAGAACCGTCGGCGCTTAAAATAGAGTTAATCTAGCACTCCCGAACCAGAGAGGGCGCTAGTAACTGTTTCTCGCATCTAACACTCCCGAATCAGAGAGGGCGCTAGTAACTGTTGCTTGAATCTAGCGCTTCCGGATCAGAGAGGGCGCTAGTAACTGTTGCTTGAATCTAGCGCTCCCGGATCAGAGAGGGCGCCACTAACTACGTATCGAATCGCTAGAATTAGAAGACGCGATCCTATACTACGTCATAAAAATTAACAACGTAACGCGTTCTAGATTTTTTATTTTTTAAGTTAAACACCCTGTACGGGTAGAGGTTGCACTATTAATATTGCAAATTTAATACCAACTGTGGATTCTGGCCCTAAAATTATTTATTTTTATTTATTTATTAAAGGATCCACATCTGTTAGCTTGGCCGTCGCCGGCGGCAGACCGGAACCGGAAACGAAACATCGCCGTTATTTCTTTTGTCCGGGAACCTTCAACAAAACGAATTTCTTGTCGGTTCGTTCGGCAAACCGGAAATTAATTATCCCGCCGCCATCAGCAAAACTGTGAACGATAATTAGGAGTGGGGGGTAAAAGTTTCGGCGGGAAATTCGAAATTCTTTCGTCGACAAGTTTTAATGCCGGCAATTACTTGTGCCTTTTAATTAAAATTTTAACGTTGCATTGGTTGTTTTCGTTTCGTTTAATTGCCAATAGGTGGAGGTGTGTCGTTATATTTAGAATTTTATCGTCGGTCGTTTGATTTTGATGGAGGCGAGACGATGTGTCGTGTGCACAACCGAATTTTCAATCCTTTGTCGTGATGCCACCGGGGCACAGGTAATTTAATTAATTAAGAGGCACGCCTCGACATGAGAGACGTCATTGGCCGACAACGCCGCCATGTTGTATCTAGGACACGCGATGCTTCGACACAAGTTTGACTATTGAACCGACCAATCAGTGAAGGACTCTCGGATCAATTAAAATATTTCGCACGTTTTTAGGACGCCATTTTGTATCATTTTTGGAATTGGGTTAGAACATTTTTAGATATTTTTTAAGTATTGTCTTATTGTTCTAATTATTACTTGTCATTAGCAAAGTTGTGCGTCCAAAAATCAAATGATTCAAAATGGCGTCTGAATTAATCGAAACATTATTACTTTTTTCCAGGTTTTTTGCCTTCGATACTAACGTTGCAATAATTACTATGATTGTAGGTACCTCATTTGTTTGTGTGACAAATTTTGAAGAAAAAGATACAAAATGGCGGTTCAAGGACCCGAAGAGCCGCAACTTTAGTCAATTTAAAATTAATCAAAGCTTTCTCGTGTCCATTTTCGTTGCCCCTCAGCGACCTTATCTTTAAAAATTTCTTCTAATTGACCTTTAATGTTTAACTAAATTCCTTTGATCTAAATATAAACCGAATCCAATCAACATTTTTGGCGCTTTGTAAATAAAGAGTAAAGTTGAGAGTGAGAGGTCAGTTTTTGTGTAGTTGAAGCAACCCGCCGGACGCCCCTGGCTTTGTAAATAAACTTTTTTTTTTGGCATCGCGTTGCCTCTCTTTTTTTTTTTAGTTACCTCAACGAGTTCCAGGCGATGCGATAATTAAAAAAGACTGACCTCGAGGCCCTCCGTAAACGTCTTCTAAACGAAATTAAGCGGTTAAACGAAATTCGGAACGTCCGAAACTCATGAATGAGAAACGCGTAGGGGTTGAAAAAAATTAAATTACGTTCAAACGACCAACGACGTGCAGAAATGGGACGAAAGTGTTACCAATTGCGAAAGAAACAATTAAACAAGACCGGGAAATAAAAATTCATCGAAATAATGGTAATAATACCAAAAATTGGGTTTGGGTAGCTGGGCGCGCTTGCTTTTTTCTTCACGTTGACAAAAATCAAACAAGCGTGATTTGCAAAATTTTTTTGCCATTTTTTTAAGAATCGCCTAAAATATGTAACACAAGGTCTTGCCATCTGCTCTTGAAGGGGGGGGGGGGGGTATTGTCTAATCGACAAGTAGAGGCGATAATTATTTTTGTTTCTTTTTTTGTTGCATTGTTGTGATAACATTTGTCTCTTGTAAAACATTTATAAAAAGCAGCAATAGCAAATAACGGCGCTCCCATCTCTCGCCGTTATAAATATTTCAAATCGTCGAGGGAATCACGCCGACTGAACAAAAATAATTCCTTTCGTCCTATCTGAAATGGAATCGCAAAAAACCACCCCCCGATATCAAACTTTTTTCCTCCCTCTGAAGGTTTCAAAATTAAAACGGGGTTGAAACGTGCCATTTTCGCCTCAAAGTCGTCTCACATTTTTTTGCCTTTCATTCGTAAATAAATCCGCGTCCAAAAACGTCGTCTTTCAACATTTCCGATTACTATGGCGGCAGTTCGTTTTGATCTCGACTACGCACTTAAGAATTCTTCGCTTTGAAAAGCGATATCGCAAATAAGCACACAAAGCGAACAACAAACACACGACGTCCTCGAAACTCGCGTCCATAATTTGTCGCTATAACGCCGAAAAAAATAATTTCGAAAATAGATGTTGCTTCCAAAATCGCAGGGGTTGCTACTTAAGCCCTGACGGGGCAATTGGCGCGAAAATAATTTCGAAATTACGCGTTTGAACATTGACAAAATTACGTGGCGCCCAACTTCCAATTGTAAAAATCCACAATTCCGGCAACTGTCGGGAGTATTAAAAAGAACAAAACTAGAATTTCTAGGATGTTGGCAAGTTTCGAATTTGGATTGATGCCAAATTCAACTTTAACTCAGTTGCGAATTTACGTCGTACATCCGCAATTTTCAAACGTAACGGACCAAAATCGCAGGGGTTGTTGGGGAAATGGCGGCGATTATGTCGGAGCAAAAATCGCCGTGATCCGACGATTTTGAACTTTTGGCCAAATCGCGTGGCTCCCCGCTGTTTCGGTCCTGTTGCGTGAATCTCGCGAGTAATCTTTGGTTAGTGTTCGGAGAGAGAACCGTAATAAGTGGTAGCGCGGCGAAATGTCTGGAATTGGGGAAAAAAAGGTGAAGGAAAGAGGCGGGAGCGTTATTGTGCAAGCAAATCATTCGAAGCGAAGTAATGAACTTCACCTCAAGTTCCAAGTTAAATTACGGGAGTTGTTGGAACGTGGCAACATTTGCTGAAATCGATAAGAGCGAGTTGATAAAATCGGGAGCATTAAAATTCAATTAGGGCAACATTTACAATTTTGTTCAACAAAACCGCTAAAAATCTTTTTTGTCGCCAATCATTGCGAACAAAACAACTGCTCGAAACGCAATTTTCCATTCCAAAAAGTTTGAAAGTTTCTCCTTTGTTTGAATATGGATTTGTTCTCGCAAGTAACTTTGCACCTGGATAAACGTTTGTTCCTGACGTCGTAAGGGGGCGTCAGAACCTCCGGCTGTTTGCTAGAAACTCCCAACTAGAAACGCCAAGTTGGCGAAGAAAGCTCGCGACTAACCCCAAATTAATTAATTAATTGTGAATAATTACTTACGATTTTCTTGGTCTCCACGACGACATCCTGGGGATTGGAGGGGTAGGCCTTGCCCCCCTCCGCCACGTACTGGCCTCCCGGCCCCAAATGGACCATTTTTCGAAATTCTGCACCCAAAACGAAATTTCGTATCGCGTTGGCTCGGTGAAATAGCGGCGAAGCGGCTCGACAACTTTTTCGCACCCACCCCTTTCGGCGCGGGTTGATGAAAGTCAAATTTGCAACGCCGGCCGGATTATAACAGGGAAATTGGGGCCTCCAGGGGGGTGTTAGAGCGATTTTTGCGCCGGGGGATGGGCCATTAAAATTAATTCGGGCTTTTAGCGACGGCGAGGACGTTTCGAATGCGGGCGACGAGTGTGGGACGAAGTCCCAATTAAGGGTGCAGGAAGAGGGTTGGAAATTTAGGTGGACGCAACGCTTGTAAAGTGACAACAAATTCCTACGCCTCACAATAAGAAAGTTGAGGTAAAAAAATTGCCTCTTATCCGCCAAACAAAAACGATTTGAACCCGACAGTCTTTTGTTTAGTTTTTCCCCGCCGGCCGCCTTTTGTTTCCTCTTTTCGCCGTGATTAAGGATCGTTACGGGACGCCAGAACAAATTCCCGGACAACTCGCAGATAAGAACAATACAACCGGCGGACGAGAAAAGTGGAGGATAAAACCCGCCGGAAACAGTTGACGATCGACGGTCGGGAACAGCTGGGGATGTTGTTCAAGAGACGTCTCGGAAGATTTCAGGGGGAGGTACCAAGCTGAGAGCGAAGTCAATCACTACATCCGGGCAGATAACTTTCCGTTCGGGTCCAAGAAAATTTATTTATTAAAAAAAAATATATTTAAACAACTTTTTTTAAAGTTTATTGTCAATTTCATAACGAAGTGGAGAATTCCGAATTTCTGCGCAAATCCAACCAGAAGTTTGACTTGGCGAGGTAACTTTTGCCAAGCGGATGGCGACACCACTTCTTGTTAAAAAAATGTTTCTAGGTAATTTTTTGAAACTCCCTCGAATTTTTGGGAAAAATTGTCGGTTTCTGAATGTTTCTTGCTGACTCTTCAGACCGTAACACTTAAGAGGGTACAACTCACTTCTGGTGGCTGCGCCACAATTCCATTGTCATCAGCGAAAAATCTTTTCGGAAGCGACATCTAACGTCGAAATTAAGGTCGAAAGCTCTACGTTTAGCAAACAACGTTTAGTCGTGAAAGCTTTCGTGATGCATGACGCGTAAATAAACACGTCTCTATGTATACCTAACACAAAGCGATGCGGTAATGAAACTGAAAGACGTGACGAAATTCAATTAAACGACGTGAAACGGCCAAAATTATCCGGACATCGTTTATTTCGTAACAAAAATTTTTACAAGAACAAAAAAAAAACACGTGAACTTTAACGCGAAGTTTCGACGCAACTTTCCCATTCAGTTCTGCAAGTTGAACTTTTGGAACTCTCAAACGGGAGAGTTTGCACCTGGATCTGGACGTAACGAGAGCTGATCAATAGCCAGTGACGTTTCTGCCAGGCCCACAAGCAACTTCCACCGATTCCTACACAAAAGTCTTGGACGCAACCGAACCTGTCTAAATATGACGTCGAAAAAAAATTGAAAAAACGGCTGCAACTGGCTTAGCAATAAAGTTATAACGCTGGTTCTTCCACTGTTCGATTGGGTTTTTCAAGAGCTTTTCGTAGATATGCCGCAAGACAGGGTCACGAGAAATTTAAAATTTGGGTCCAGTAGCACTTTTAGAAGACCCATTAATTTGAAATTTGCATTATTTCCTTGAAAATAGAACCAAAGACTTGATTTTTTTACTGTTCGACAGGGATTTGCCTCTATAATTTTAGAAAATATAGCAATAAGCTATAACTAAAAAATTACATTTTTTAATTTTGAAAAACGGCCCCAACTGGCTTAGTAATAAAGTTATAACGCTGGTTCTTTGACCGTTCGATTGGGTTTTTTAAGAGCTTTTCGTAGGTATGCCGCAAGATAGGGTCACGAGATATTTAAATGTCAGGTCCAGTAGCACCTTTAGAGGACCCATTAATTTGAAAGTTGCATAATTTCGTTAAAAATAGAGCTAGACACTTGAATTTTTTACTGTTCGACGGGGATTTGCCTCTATTATTTTAGAAAATATAGCAATAAGCTATAACTCAAAAATTACATTTTTAATTTTGAAAAACGGCTCCAACTGGCTTAGTAATAAAGTTATAACGCTGGTTCTTTGACCGTTCGATTGGGTTTTTTAAGAGCTTTTCGTAGGTATGCCGCAAGATAGGGTCACGAGATATTTAAATGTCACGTCCAGTAGCACTTTTAGAGGACCCATTAATTTGAAACGTGGATAATTTCCTTAAAAACAGAGCTAGAACCTTAATTTTTTTACTGTTCGACAGGGATTTGCGTCATTAATTCTAGAATATATAGCAATAAGCGATAACTCAAAAATTACATTTTTTTAATTTTGAAAAACTGCCGCAAGTGGCTTAACAATAAAGTTATAACGCTGGTTCTTCCACTCTTCGATTGGGCTTTTTAAGAGCTTTTTGTAGATATGCCGCAAGACAGGGTCACAAGAAATTTGAAATTTGGGTCCAGTAGCACCTTTACCTATAGAGCACTCACTAATTTGAAAGTTGCATAACTTTCTTAAAAATAGAGCTAGAGACTTGATTTTTTTACTGTTCGATGGGAATTTGTGCCAATAATTCTAGAAAATTAACCAAAATTTTATAACTTAAAAATTAAAATTTTCAAAAATTTTATATTTTCCATTTCTTTTCAACTGGGAGTTAGCAAGGGAGTTTGCACTTGGATCTGGCCGCCAACCAAAATTGTTTGAAATTTCTGCAAATAGTGTTAAAACTAATTTCCGACAATGCCCAAGTAGAAACTTGGAGGTTAACAAAAATTTTTTTCCGCCTCGTCCAATAGTCGATCCATAAAGGGTTTAACGCAATTATTTTCCTAACTTGCCAACTTTCAATTTATGGCCCGAATCTGCGCTTCTTGTTAACTTTGTAATCTCCGGGGCTTCGCACAAGTTATTGTCTCGTACAACGTCAAGTTTTGAAGTTACTTTCCTCTTAATTTTTTCTTAATTAAATTTGTGCTGCTAAATTCCTCAAAAAAAAATTGACGTAATTACAGCAATTTCTAGAAAAACGTTTTTTTGTGTTAAAGAAAACAGAACATGGCTTTTGTTAAAGCTCGACTGATTGTTAATAAAACGACCCACGTTCCGGTCGTTATAACAACGCGTGTTTCCCGTGAAAAGTAGGAAGTTAATAATTGAAATTCAGTTATGCAAACATTGCTCTCCGAGAATGGCCGGTCACTTTTTCAGATTTTACAGGGGTAGCAAAACAATCGCCGCAGCCCTCGGACAATTTCAACAATACCGACGTGTTAACGTCATCACAGAGAACGTCAGAACTAGTTTTCCCTAGACAATAGGCGCGTCACGTGCGGTAACAAGCAATCTAAATTTAAATTATTTAACATCTAGACGCCTCTGAAGGGGCCAAATTACCATCTCGAAGGTTTCGACGAAATTTGACGTCACCGGTCGCGTCACTCACCCGCATTTCAAACTGCCCTCGTATATTGAATTGTTGCAACGCGGGTTGCCTCGTAATTAAAGCGACAAGAAAATTATTACCGGGTCAGCTTTTTACGTTAATTATAATTACGGAGCCAGTTTTGGTTCCTTTTTGATTTTTTCAAAAAAAATATTTTTTTTGCGGAGTTTGTTTAATCAGTAAACTTGAGGAATTGGCCGGCTCGTGGTTGGATTTCCACGAAAATGTTCATTATTTTCTCCCTACCTCGAAAATTGACAATTTCCGGAGAGTCTACATCATCGCTCAAACTGCTCCGGGACGCCGCGCTACCCTCTTCTTTTGGTCACGCTTCAGTTCGCCGACAAGAAAACTGAACATTCGCGATAAAATAAAATGTTGTCTCGCCAAAACGAAAGTCCCTTCCATCCCTTGATTAGAGGTTAAAATTCAGTGCGACGTCTGAAGAAAGGGGAGGGGTGGAGGGTATTTATTGCGTCATTATCTTGGTCGGCAGGTCCTCGAAGACCGGCCAACCAAAGACCGATGAATGGATCCCGAATTTCTGAATAGGATCCATTCAGAACGGTTCGTCTACTTCGCTCGCCTTTTTACCGATAATACCGCAAGGACGAAAATTAGCCCTTTGTAAAGGGGATGATTCCCCGAATTTTATTTTTGACTTCCAACTTTCGACTGCAATTTTTTAAATTTTTATTTTAAATTTCTATAGATACGTGAAAGTTTTTTAGAGAGTCCCGGTTTCGTTAGGGGTAACTTTTGCAATAATTCGAGCAACAAGTTGAGTCGTGTTTCAAAAAAAAAAATTTTAAGCAAACTTGTCGCGTACCTAAAACACTTAACTCAGCTTTAGTTAAATTGTTGAATTTTTTTTGGCCCCCCGACTGCCGCAAAAAAACCACCCCCGCCCCTCCCGGCCATCAATCACCGTCTTAAATATCCTGCGAAAAAACCTCAGTGGGTCCCGCTTCCGAACCGGCGAACCGCAAACGCCTTCATCCTTTTAAGCGTTTGCCCCCCCTCGCCCCCATTTTTCCATATGAAATCGTGTCGAGCCGCCCCCCCGTTTTCTCGAAACAAAAGCAACACGTTACACTAACCCCGCACAAGAAACACCAAAATGGATCGAGTCACCCACTGCAACTGATGCACGAGGATAACAAAACGGGAATCGTGGCGGCGGCGACGGCGGACGTCGCAACGCCGAATCCAGGATCGGACCGGTTCGGCGACTGCCACCACCGCCAATTTCGCAGGGCCATTAATCCGCTTAAGGGAGACGATTGTGATTGAGAGCGGATTTCCGGATTGATCACAGATAGGACTTGAAAAGCTCGATTAAGAACGTAAGTTAGAGGGGGGCGCTGACAAATCGAGAAGCTGAGGGAGGGTGATCGAGATTCAGACCAGGTAACGCGATTTTGGAAAAATACTAAAAAATCGTTGTAGAGCCTTAAAAATTTTTAAACAATTTTTTTCTTGAGGTGAGACCTTTCTTTTGCCGTAGATGCTCTGTTGAATGTTGTCAACGTTACACGTCCGTTGCTGAAAGTGGGGCCACCCCCTAATCCGCACCCTTGCGGGATTTAGGTGACGTGCCCTCCACTCTCCCCCAAGATGGTTATTTCGACCCCTGGAAATATATGTTACAAGGTCACTTGACGGCCCAGTTTTGTTCTTATCGTTCACATTTTCCCCCCACACGCCACTCAATCGATGAACATACAAAAAAAAAAAAAAAACGTTCAACCTAACGCAACCAAACAACCAATTCACACCGGAAACGATAAAAAATCGACCTCGTTTCCTTTCATTACCAAGTGTCAAGTGTCTCTTTTATTTTGTTGGAATGCCGCAAAAGTTTATTGAGCTTTCACAATGTTTTCATGACGTTCCCTTCTTTATCGACTACTTTCCACGCTTATTATTGCCGTTTTATTATCGTCCTCGTTTCATCCTGTTTATCTGAGTGCACATTATGTCGTTATGCACCTTCTCCCGGTCAAATCACCTCCAAACGTGGCGGCGCCACGTAATTTTCAAACGCGTCGTACACCAATTAAAATTGTTTCAATTGAATCGTGTCAACTTGACAAGCAATCCCTACAATTTTGAAACTTTTAGGCCAATTTTGTTAAAGAAATTTTGGCGCCACGTAATTTTCAAAAGCGTCTTACACCAACCAAAATAGTTTCATTTGAATTGTACGAACGTGACGAGTAATCCCTGCAATTTTGAAACTCCTCACTCAATTCTGTTGGTATTGAGAGAGATGTTGAAATTGGCGCCACGTAATTTTATCGATTTTCAAACTTCGAAGCGATTTCTCCTCGTAACTTTGTCGTTAATATAACCTCAAAATTGACATTGTCACTTCTCTGTCGGTTATTTGAGTCGTTTCGGAATTCCTCAACTTGTCTCGAAGTTTCGCTTTGACGTCACCGCGGAAGAAAAAATTGCTCGTCTCGAGATGTTTCGACGAGACATCTAGAGAGTTGTTGAACGGAGTTGGTGGAAACGAAATTAATTCGCTTTGGTAACGAAAAAGGTCTCGACGAGTCGAGATAACTTCCAGGAATTCTAGGATAGATGTTGGAACAAGAGGGAGTGGAATTAATGTCGAGTTCTCGACCTAGTCCCGTAGTAAATTGGAGGAAAAGGGACGTAAACAACTGGTTTACAACAACATTACTTCTAAAGCTCGAAGAAATGAAATTTAATAATAACATGTTGAAAATAACTCTATTTTATTATGTCGGCGTATGAGAAAGAAATTTGTAACTTATGAACAAAATATTGTACCGTAACGTTCTATACCGCGTTACGTAGGGCATTTAATTCTTTTTTTAAAAAAAATTTGTCGATGACTAAATTTTAATTACAAATTTTTTATGATTTTTCTTCTAATAGTGCTTTCATCTAAAATTATCATATCGAGGTATTACAAAAAAAATCGTAACTTTTGAAAAAAATGTCGTATCGAAACACTCTATACCGTTCTACGTAGAGCGTATTATTCTTTTTAAGGAAAAAATTTGCTGTTGACTGACTTTCAATTACTAATTTTTTATGATTTTTTTTCTAATAGAGTCTTCATCTAAAATTATGATGTTATGATATAAGAAAAAAATTCATAACTTTTAAACAAAATATCGTTTCGTAACGTTCTATAAAGCATTACGTAGCGCATTACATTCTTTTTACGAAAAAAATTTGCCGTTGACTAAATTTTAATTACAAATTTTTTATGATTTTTCTTCTAATAGTTCTTTCATCTAAAATTACGATATCGAGGTATTAGAAAAAATATCGAGACTTTTGAAAAAAATGTTGTATCGAAACACTCTATACCGTTCTGCGTAGAGCATATCATTCTTTTTAAGGAAAAAAATTGCTGTTGACTGACTTTGAATTACTAATTTTTTATGATTTTTCTTCTAATAGTTCTTTCATCTAAAATTACGATATCGAGGTATTAGAAAAAATATCGAGACTTTTGAAAAAAATGTTGTATCGAAAGACTCTATACCGTTCTGCGTAGAGCATATCATTCTCTTTAAGGAAAAAAATTGCTGTTGACTGACTTTGAATTACTAATTTTTTATGATTTTTTTTCTAATAGTGTCCTCATCTAAAATTATGATGTTAAGATATAAGAAAAAAATTCGTAACTTTTGAACAAAATATCGTTCTGTATCGTTCTATAAATCATTAGGTAGCGCATTATATTCTTTTTAAGGAAAAAATTTGCCGTTGACTAAATTTTAATTATAAATTTTTTATGATTTCTCTTCTAATAGTGCTTTTATCAGAAATTATGATGTGGAGGTATTAGAAAAAAAAATCGAAACTTTTGAAAAAAAATGTTGTATCGAAATACTCTATACCGTTATGCATAGAGCATATCATTCTTTTTAAGTAAAAAATTTGCAGTTGACTGACTTTCAATTACTAATTTTTTATGATTTTTTTTCTAATAGTGTCTTCATCTAAAATTATGATGTTAAGATATAAGAAAAAAATTCGTAACTTTTGAACAAAATATCGTTTCGTATCGTTCTATAAAGCATTAGGTAGCGCATTTTATTCTTTTTAAGGAAAAAATTTTCCATTGACCAAATTTTAATTACAAATTTTTTATGATTTCTCTTCTAATAGTGCTTTCATCTAAAATTATGATGTGGAGGTGTCAGAAAAAGAAAATCGAAACTTTTGAAAACAATGTTGTATCGAAATACTCTATACCGTTCTGCGTAGAGCATATCATTCTTTTTAAGTAAAAAATTTGCTGTTGACTGACTTTCAATTACTAATTTTTTATGATTTTTTTTCTAATAGTGTCTTCATCTAAAATTATGATGTTAAGATATAAGAAAAAAATTCGTAACTTTTGAACAAAATATCGTTTCGTATCGTTCTATAAAGCATTACGTAGCGCATTTTATTCTTTTTAAGGAAAAAATTTTCCGTTGACCAAATTTTAATTACAAATTTTTTATGATTTCTCTTCTAATAGTGCTTTCATCTAAAATTATGATGTGGAGGTATTAGAAAAAAAAATCGAAACTTTTGAAAAAAATGTCGTATCGAAATACTCTATACCGTTCGGCGTAGGGCATATCATTCTTTTTAAGGAGAAAATTTGTTATTGACTGACTTTAAAAAAATTTTTTTTTTTAATTTTTCTTCTAACAGTGCTTTCATCTAAAATTATGAGGTCGAGGAGGAAAAATCGTAACGTCTAAACAAAATGTCGTATCACAACATTCTATTCCGGTCTACGTAGCGTATATCACTCTTCTTATGAAAAAATTTTTAACTATTTTTAAGCGCGTGTACGATTTAATTAGAGTAATTAGAAGACAGCGCCCTCTAGGACTCGACGTTACAAATCTTAAGCTTAATAAATCATTAACGACTCTTGAATTTTGTGCAACTAAACTCGGCGCGACTTCAGTGCGTTCAAAAGTCTTTAACCTTTAACTTTATTACTAATGTATGAAAATTGTCAGCGGAATTGCCCAAGTTAGAACGTAACAACACTAATAACAGGTTCCACGTAATCGACCAATAATTAATTACCTCTTTTCTCTCTAAATATTAAAACATTATGAATCAAGGTGGTCACGTTGAAACTTTTTGTCGTGTTTTTTGCTGTTTCGATCCCTCTGATCAATACGTTTCGTCATATTTTCTTATTATTCCTAACACGTGCCGATATCTCGATGGGGGC
Source organism: Schizotus pectinicornis (assembly GCA_951805265.1). NCBI lineage: Eukaryota > Metazoa > Arthropoda > Insecta > Coleoptera > Pyrochroidae > Schizotus > Schizotus pectinicornis. The sequence goes on along the minus strand of OX638210.1, from coordinate 10,658,406 downwards.
GAACGAAATCGGAAACGTCAATACTGCATTGTGCATAACAATGGCGAGTTTAGGGGGTGAAGAAGAATAAAAGTGTTGTCTGCTAGCTGGCTGGATATAAAATTACAACCTCGTGGTGCTTAATGCACGACCATTAACCTTTAATCGTGAAGCCGACGAAACTACCTAATTTGACTAAATAATTACCAAGTTTGAAGTCCTCAACGTGACGTGGACTTCCAACAACTGTTTTAGCAAAGGAAAATGTAAATTACAAAATCTCGTTTTGAATCAGCAGTCAGGCGTCTCTCGTTCGCTCTTTATGCATGCGTTAGATAGGCCAATTTAGAGCGAAAGAAAAGTTTTGCGAAGCTTTCGGGATTCGAGAAGAAAAATGGTTCGAAGCGAAAAGTTACAATTTATACTTGAGCGTAGTACTTTTGACACCAATAAAAGAAAAATCATTAAAAAATTAACAAATGAAGCTTGGACAATGGTGACAATGGTCGATGCGATATTTTGTTAAAAAGTTGTAATTTTTTCTATACACTGGAACACAGTACCTTTGACACCAATAGAAGAAAAATCATAAAAAATTAACAAATGAAGCTTCGATAATTGTGATTTTTTATTAAAAAAAAATAATATGCTCTACGTAGGATAGTAAAAACTTTTCGATACGATATTTTGTTAAAAAGTTACAATTTTTTTTTATTTACCTGAACATAGTACCTTTGACAACAATATAAGAAAAATGATAAAAAATTAACAAAGGAAGCTTAGACAATGGCAATTTTTTTTCGAAAAGCGAATAATATGCGCTACGTAAGAGAGTAAAAAACTTTTTGATACGATATTTTGTTAAAAAGTTACGATTTTTTCTATACACTGGAACGCAGTATCTTTGACACCAATAGAAGAAAAATCATAAAAAATTAACAAATGAAGCTTAAACAATGGTGACTTTTTTCCGAAAGAGAATAATATGCGCTACGTAGAATAGTAAAGAACTTTTCGATACGATATTTTGTTAAAAAGTTACAATTTTTTTTATTCACCTGAACATAGTACCTTTGACACCAATAGAAGAAAAATAATAAAAAATTAACAAAGGAAGCTTAGACAATGGCAATTTTTTTTTCGAAAAGCGAATAATATGCGCTACGTAAGACAGTAAAAAACTTTTTGATACGATATTTTGTTAAAAAGTTACGATTTTTTCTATACACTTTAACGCAGTACCTTTGACACCAATAGAGGAAAAATCATAAAAAATTAGCAAATGAAGCTTGAATAATTGTGATTTTTTTTCAAAAAAAGAATAATATGCGCTACGTAGGATAGTAAAAACTTTTCGATACAATATTTTGTTAAAAAATTACAATTTTTTTTATTTACCTGAACATAGTACCTTTGACACCAATATAAGAAAAATAATAAAAAATTAACAAAGGAAGCTTAGACAATGGCAATTTTTTTTTCGAAAAGAGAATAATACGCGCTACGTAGGACAGTAAAAAACTTTTCGATGCATTATTTTGTTAAAAAGTTACGATTTTTTCTATACACTTTAACGCAGTACCTTTGACACCAATAGAAGAAAAATCATAAAAAATTAACAAATGAAGCGTGGCTAATTGTGATTTTTTTTCAAAAAAAGAATAATATGCGCTACGTAGGATAGTAAAAACTTTTCGATACAATATTTTGTTAAAAAGTTACGATTTTTTCGATACACTGGAACGCAGTACTTTTGACACCAATATAAGAAAAATAATAAAAAATTAACTAATGAAGCTTGGACAATGGTAATTTTTTTTTCGGAAAGAGAATAATATGCGCTACGTAGAGCAGTAAAAAACTTTTCGATACGATATTTTGTTAAAAAGTTAAAAAAATTTCTATACACCAATGGAAGAAAAATCATAAAAAATTAACAAAAGAAATTTGCTGCAGCCTTTCTATATGAAAGCTTTCTATTTCTAGTCAGTTTAGGTTTAGGTTCTCTAGTTTCAGAACAATCAAAGCGTCCTGTCTCCCAAACTTAATTGGACCGTCTTCGTGGCGATTACGTCCGCTCCAAGATTCAGAACAATCTTCACATTGTTTGCGTGTACGTCATAAACGTCGGGGCTTCTAACAATGCAATATCGCCCCAGAACGTCACAGTCGTGTAAACAACTCCTTGAAAGTTCTCCTCCTAGACATTAATAAAACTGGCAAAGTACGAACGCGAGCGCGGGCGAACTGCAATATTGACAACAAAATAAGAAGTTTTGTTGCGAAATAAAACGATCGTAACGAGCACCAGGACGCAATCATTGCAGCTTCACCCTCAACATCAAAAAGGGAAAATATCGCCATCGCCAACTCCCTAAACACGACGACGAGATTAGGGAATTTAGCGGAGAACCGACGTTATTTATTTATTCTTGAGGTAATGGCGTCGATTCCCGAGGGATTTTCTTGGCTATCGAGTACCTATGGTCGAAAGATCCGATTTCGGGGGTTCAGCACGATTCTATGCAAATACGAAGAAAGGTTGAGGAAACAAATTCTTGTTGGTGGCGGCGAACAAAAGAATGGAGGGAAAACAGCAGCGTGCCATCCCTCTAATCCCAAATCCGATGCGAGTGTCGTCTAATAAATTTTAATGAAGCTCTTGACCTTCAGCTTCCGGTTCCGGCAAATTTCCCCGAAACTTCCTGTAGATAACAAAAAAATTTGCACCACTCACCAAGAGTTTTCATTAAATTAAAATAACTCGAAATTGTTCCGAAAAAAAATCTCGATTTAATAGTTGGATAAATCGCGCAAAGTTAATTCCAACCCTCAATTTTTATCGAGTCTCCTCGTTCCGTTTCAGGGTGTTCTTCGTCCCATTTCCGCTGTCAGTAAACATCGTTACGGCGAGCCGAGTAAATATTATTTGCAGAAACTCAACCCTCCACCGCCGACCATCATCCCATCAATCTAGCAGCGTGACCCTATTTGCCAACCCTCTAAAATTTCGCGACTTTTTTACAAAAATTACAAGAAAACTTTTCATACGTTAATTGTAGGTACGGGAGGGGGGGGGGACGTAAATTGATTGGGAATTCGCAGCGCCACCCTTAGGGCCTATCCCAAATCCCGGTCGGGATCGATGCTACGCGACTTCCGGCCACGGTCAAGGACACGTTCCCGTCAATCCCCCAACAAGCACCCCACCTGTTGGTCGCGGTCCAAACACGTAACAGTTTTCGCAAAATCACCGTCGAAATTGCGCCTCTCATCGCCAGATGGCGCCGGCGACTCACGTCATTGATTGTTGAGGAACGTGCGCGCTCTTTTTGTTTACTCAAAGCACGCTTGTGGAACTGACGGAGAACGGCAGGGATGTTGCGGGAATCCTACGTGTTTCGAATAATTGAAGGTTCGATTTCGAGGGGTGGGGGGTTGCAGGTGACGCGATTCTGATACAAACTGTGAGTGTTGTAATTGTTTAAATTTCTGAGTCCTAACTGTTAACTGGTTAAAAGCAGTTTTAACTAGGCACAATGAGTTGTAACTAGTAGAAACGTAATTAACTAGTCGAAACGTAATACCTAATCGTAACGTAATTAACTAGTCGAAACGTAATACCTAGTCGAAACGTAATACCTAGTCAAAACGTAATTAACTAGTCAAAACGTAATTAACTAGTCGAAACGTAATTAACTAGTCGAAACGTAATACCTAGTCAAAACGTAATTAACTAGTCAAAACGTAACTAACTAGTTAAAACGTAACTAACTAGTTAAAACGTAATTAACTAGTCAAAACGTAATTAACTAGTCAAACGTAATTAACTAGTCGAAACGTAATTAACTAGTCGAAACGTAATACCTAGCCGAAACGTAATTAACTAGCCGAAACGTAATACCTAGTCAAAACGTAATTAACTAGTCAAAACGTAATTAACTAGCCGGAACGTAATTAACTAGTCGAAACGTAATACCTAATCGTAACGTAATTAACTAGTCGAAACGTAATACCTAGTCGAAACGTAATACCTAGTCAAAACGTAATTAACTAGTCAAAACGTAACTAACTAGTCAAAACGTAATTAACTAGTCAAAACGTAACTAACTAGTTAAAACGTAATTAACTAGTCAAAACGTAATTAACTAGTTGAAACGTAATTAACTAGTCGAAACGTAATACCTAATCGTAACGTAATTAACTAGTCGAAACGTAATACCTAGCCCAAACGTAATACCTAGTCAAAACGTAATTAACTAGTCAAAACGTAATTAACTAGTCGAAACGTAATTAACTAGTCGAAACGTAATACCTAGTCAAAACGTAATTAACTAGTCAAAACGTAACTAACTAGTTAAAACGTAATTAACTAGTCAAAACGTAATTAACTAGTCAAAACGTATTTAGCTAATCAAAACTAGTTTTGTGTTCAAATTTTACAAATTTGGTCTATTTTACGACCGAATCACCTGAAACTTGAAGTTACTTCCCAGTTTTGTTCATCGGCTTGTCAGGTCGCATGTTATCTTGATCTCAGAGCACCGAAACGAAAATCGACAACGTCGACTCATTTGTCAAGATTAACTAATTCGTACAGCGTTGGCAACTTTTCAAAGTTAAACAACGGAACGTCACGTCCCCATTCTCCATTTGGCCGCATTACAGGCGAAATTTCCAATTCTTCACTTACCACCCCTTTCCCCAATCTGGCGGTAATTATTCGTTCCAACTGGCGACGGCTTAATTAAGCTCAACCCCGACCACACGAATTCTAACGAGGCGATTCAAAGGAGTTCGACCAAATCCCTCCAAAAAAAAAATTTAATCGATAAATTTTCGGGGGAGAAAGGAGGGTTATATGTATAGGTATCGTTTTTTTTTTCGGTTGAAAATTTAAAGCGACCTCGCATAACTAATCCCGGCCTGATTGGGTCTCCGACAATAAATCCGGCCGCGCTCCCTAATCAACTCCCCCTCTTGCTAGCCGGGACGTGGGGGGTCTGATTGAAATTTAATCATTCACAACGGTTCGCGGGGTAAAATTGCGAAACGACAGGACCGTAATTGCGTTTCGTTTGGCGACGATAAATACCGCTATTGTTTGTATTGCAGAAGGTTCAGGGGTAGTAGCGGGAATAGGGGAGGTGCAGAAAGAATTGCGCTGTAATAACTTTTGTTAATATTACCCACTACTGACGGGTTGGTTGGTTGTTTGTTTATTTTTTTTCCTTTATCTTGATGATGGTGGCTTTGTGCTTGATGAACCATCAATCATCCAGGACTTAAAGCCTGGTACGCGACAGGACGGCATTACAACGTTATAAATTTCTAATAGTGCCCTGGATACATTTCTAGGGTCGCTTGGCGGTTATGCGCTAAATCCGCGTTCATCAAGTCGACTGCCAGACCGTCAATTAAAAAAATCACTCAAAGTTGGTATTTTTGAGCGCACGTATAAGTTGGCACTGATTGCATCGAGACACAAATCGTTTCCCCGCATGCGCGACGAGAAATTAACTCCGCCCACTTCTAGTTACAAAGCAGCTAGCGCTACCAACTTAACAACAAAAGTAGCACTACTTTGTTCAAGATTTCCAATATACAGAGTGTTTGCTAAAATCAAATTCGAAGTTATTCAATTTTTTCATAAGCAATTAAAACATTTGTCGCGATTTGATGTTAAGCGTTCACGTGCTTGACTTCTATGTCGAACAAGTCGAGGGTGCCAAATTCCGATCTTCGATAAGATCGAATCTACCCCTTAGACACTTGTAATGCGTGACGATAGTTCGAAGTACAAACGCCACGAATTAGGTGCCGGAATAAGTCCAACGTCAATAATTCACCCTTTGCTTTATGACGGCGATAAAATTTAATTGCGCAATTATACAGAGTGTTCCGTAAAAATTGACTCAAGCCGCGTCTCCATTATTTATTATTCGATTTGAATGGGCAACGAATTTTAGGAAATCATTCTTTAAGGACTACACAGCGGCCCTGATTTTAATTTTTTTTTAAATAAATATTAACTTTAGTGTCAAACAATGCTCAAGTTTTTTCTCAAATAAAAATTTATTTTTTTGATGCTTTGGTTTAGTACAGTATTTTTTCCGTTAAAAAAATTTTATCAAACCAAAGAATCAAAAAAATTGATTTTATTTGAAAAAAAAACTTGAGCATCGTTTGACATTAAAGTTAATATTTAAAAAAATATACCTACTATTAGAGCCACTACGTTTATAGTTCTTAAAAAATAATTTTGTAGATTTCTTTGTCTACTTAAGTGGGATAATAAATAACCAAGGTACGTTTTTAGGGAACTCCCTGTATTTATTATGGCAGTAGCCGTTGCATAGAGAGGGAAACAACGTCAATACACCAAGTTATTTTAAACATGTCAGAATCGGTGTGTTATTGTTATTGGAGTTTCGTAAGCGCCTTAGGCTCGCTGCTGCGTTTGAAGGGGGCGTTACGTAATTTCGAAGCTCGGGGCTCACAGTCGAAAAAGTGTTTCGAATTAAACTCAACTTTATTCAACGCATAAATCTACAAACAAAACAATATTACTAATCCCCAGATAGCTTAAACTTAAATCAACAGAAATAATTATGGAAAAATTTAAGAATCGCAGCGTTAAAGGGAATTTAACAAAATTTTAACGACCATCAAGACTACAACAAAATTATTGCATACGCCTGGAGAGGTCTCAGTTTTTGCTATGATCACAAATTTTTTATTTTTTTCTAACGGTAATATTAAGCCCGCAATTAATTATTTAAATTCTTAAGTGGGGGTCGTGACGTAGGTAGGAATTAGTTCGCAAACAAACTGCGTGGAGGCGCTACCGCACGACCAATCGCTGTCGGCCGAATTGACGACAACTTGTTACTAACGCAACGCTTGTTGCGCCCTCTCGTAGCATCGCAGCGCACTAAAATGGTTTGAATCCGTGCTCGCCTATTTTTTTGTTAGTTCGGCGATCTACCAAAAAAACTGACAGTGGAAAAGAAACAAAATTTTCAAAATCTCACTTATTTACTACAATGACAACTTAACAGAAAAAAATTCCCCAACTATTTGGAGTTTCTCCTTCTTCTCGCTTCCAAAATTCTCTTCCTCCTCAATTCCTGGGCAATACTGGTCGGTTCGCTGTCTTCTCCAATTTTATCCCGCAACTTCTTGTACGCTTCCAGTCGTTTCGTCCCCAACTTCTCCAACAACTCCCCGACTTCCGGATGGAATCGAAGACAATATTGCATGTTCTTCCTGCTGATGGTGAAAACTTCCGTAATTTCGACGGCGCGATACCGAACGAAACACTTCTGCCCCATCCTGGCCAAGACGGCACAAACCTCCCCAAACTCCTGCCCGTCGTCTAAATGGATAATTTCGCTGCCGTCCTCCAAATAACCGGCAACCGTTCCTGAAGCGATGAAACAAACATATTTGCCGTCCTCGTCGAAACCGTGGATGACGTCGTCAGGGAGGTACACTTCCGACTGGACCAACCCCAAAATGCTGCCGACGACGGCTTTGGGAAGATTGACGAAGAGAGGAACGCGCTCGATTAAACCGCGACAACAATAAAATTTGACTTCGCAACGTAACGGCGTCGAGAGCGTCGCCAAAATGCGGGATTCGTCAAAAAACTTCCCTTGGAACTTGTAGTTGTGGTAGAGTTTAATGCGTTTCGACAAGTCCTTCGGGATCTTTTTCACGTTGACGTACTGGTTGAGTTGGTTGATGATCTCTTCGTACTTGGACTCGTCGATGTTGACGACGCCGAACAACTGGATCACTCTACTGATCAAATAGGGGAAGAAACATTTGCCCGCAACCGTTATCAGTGACAACACCAGGAGTTCGATGGTGTGGTAGTTCTTGGTGTAGCCGGTTCCGGCGCCGAAGAAGTGGCACGTGGTGACGCGAAGAGTTTCCAAGTATTGATGGTCGCTGGAACTCAACCGTCTCTTCGTCAGGGAATTGATGTAAGTTTCGTGGAGCAAAATCGAGGGAATCAGACGAAGAACGCAACTGAACCAATGGACCACCAAGAAGGTCATCAACGAGAAAACTACACAAGTAGCTGCGGATTCTTTTACGTGAAGAATTAATATCGAATTGAGGTACTCGACCAAACTAACGGTTCTGGCCAATCGAAAGTATAACATTTGAGCCACCAGATCGGTGACCAAAAAATTTCCCGGTTCTCCAAATAAAAAAAATATTGTCGGAAAACACGCCAGGACGTCGCAAATGAAGAAAGTTTTAACGTAACGCTTCGCTATTGACGACCGCTCAAGCACCACGAACCCAGTGGCTCTAACCACGTAACCCATTGAGAAATTGACGACAACATCCAACAACGTGACGAAATTCAAAGCAACTTGGACGTAACTCACGACAAACTCCGATAACCTCCACCGGGTCACGTGGTGAATTCTGTGGAGATAGAACGACGCTATGAAAGGTTCGAAGAGCAACAGGATCAACCAAACGAAGCACATCGCCACTTCGCGAAACTTGCTGAACTTGCTGAAGGGATGGATGATGCATCTGTAGTTGGCGTCCTGAACTTGTCGTTGTTTCTCTTTGAAAATCGAGTGGCGACTCCGGAAGAACTCGTGACAACGTCGATTGGTCTCGTTGATCAAGAAGATCTTCCGGAAGGACCTTGAGCATTTCTCGTGGAAGACGGCGTTTGGAGGCAATGGTGGAAGGTAGTTGCTGGAAGTGTCCTCGAGGGTGCAATTGTGGGTCAATCGGTAACGCGCAAGAGGCATGATTGACACGTGACAGGTAACGTCAAGTCACTGAAGGTTTGATTTTGGGTAACTTCAAACACCACGACCAAACGTCAAGTCACTGAAGGCTTGATGACACCAGAACATCGAGACCAAGAGGATTTGGACTTGAGACACCAAGGCCAAGAAGATTTCTTGCGAGAACCTCAAGCAGTTCTTGGAAAGAACCTTCGAGGATGTGGCTGTTGGAATTATTTGACAAAAAACAAAAGTTGCGCTTTAAAGGGCCATGCAGGTCGCCCCCGTCGCCGTATCCAGGGCCGGGATCGAGCCAATATTGACTCTCCCTCCGCTCTCCCAGTCCCGACTTAACCTAATTACGTTGTCAAAGGTATATTTACCTTACTCGTCACTACTCGTTCACCTGACCGACCTAATTGAATTGTTCATCCCTCAACCCCTTCTCTCGCTTCTCCATTTAACCAACTAAACATTTTCGTTGGAAATTTCTAATTGAACCGCAACCATCGAACGCATCGCGTGTCTTTGACAATAATCCGTCCAACGTTACCTCCGTTCCTTGATTAAGGGGTGCCAATCACAACCACCCCTTGTCTAATGAGAATCTAGCAGTCGATTGCCGCCACTCTCGAGCCCGTTGTCTTAATATTTATCGAAATATTAGATCGGGCTTTCAGTGCGTCGACATCAATCATTTTCTTGAGGGTGCGAGAGAGGGTGTTTATTGACGATGTCTTCCTTCTATTTTGGTGGCACGGAGATTTATTTAACTGGTTATGAGGTGAACCTAACTCGATTCCGGCTGGAAGCAGGACGGGAACGATTAGGGGTGCTCCACGACCGTCTCTAGATGTTGAAGGGAACGACGTGACGTTGTTTAAATTTTTCATTACGTAAATAAAAACAATTGACTGTTAAAAAAATTTAACAATTGACAATGGCTACAAACAAACGCAATTAAATAAGTAGAACTTCCAAAAGAGCGCTAAGGATCTATTGATTTATGAACTACGAGGAAGTCTTGCCTCTCTGAGCACAAAGCTTTTATAATATTAAGAAGAAGTAGTGGAAAGTGTTTGAAATTGAGTTTTAATGTTTAATTGGATTTCTCCTACATCAGTTTTTAATTAGAAGTGAAAATAATAATTTCGGAAAAAATTGACTTTATCGACGTTTTCCATGGTTTTTTCAGAAAATTTTTTTTTTTGTTAAATCGCGGAAACTGCTTTAGAACTTTTCTACAGTGTTTTGGTGACCGGCACCGACCTTAAGCCCCAATATTAAGAACTCTCGACTGCACTGTTGGGTAAATAATGGTCTTTTCGCCAGTAACTCAAGTTGGCATTATTAGTGATTTACTCTTTGAGCTCGATGTCCGGACTTTGGTCAATGAATCAATATGGGGTGACATGTAAAAATGGCGCAAAAGCCCGAAAATTTAATTAAAACGTGCGTCAACTGTTGGGGCAATAACGAAAATTTAATGACCCCGTTGGGCATGTAACCAAAGTATATTTCGGCCAATGGCGCTCACAATCAACCAATTTCCATAAAAAAAATTTTGACCCCCAAACTAAATTTGCCATTTTGTAATTTCGCGCCAACTCCCAGCGGCGATTTCCGGAACTCGAGGCCTAAAAGAGTTTTCAAGAGAAATCCGCTTCGGTTGATGGAAGGTGTCGTTTCTCAGCCGTCGTCTAATGGACGAAGATTGGTGCTGTCGTCGCGACGCCGGACGTCCCGAAATCGAAAATCCCGACTAATCCCGTCGTTTTCCTCGGATTTTTTTTTTTTCTAATCTCCGAAGTACCTGCAGCCGAATGAGCAATAACGAGAAGCTGTTTTGTACGGCTTCTGAAACGTTAAAGCTTAGTGCGTCATAACGATAAATTTCTTGGCTAGGAAACGTTTAATTCCGGAAACGGGCGGTTCGAGCTAACGTCGTGGTTAAATTTTAGCGTCAACTAACAAAAAAAAAATCCTCGTTCAATTGAGCTACGTCGAGATGCTGGGATATTTACAAATTTACTAACACTACAACAGAGGGCGCCACTAACAATTAATTAATTGCTTGGGTCAAAAAGAAGCTTTGCGGTTGAACTAAAACTAGTTGGCTGATGTCAGTTTCATTGTTAACCTAAACGTAAAAAAGTGTCACGCTATGTCGAAAAGTCTACGAGGTTATTTCAAAAAGGGTCGTATTTAATATTCCACCAAATTTACTCAATATTTTCATACAAAAAATACTTTAATTTCCCAAAAATACTAAATGGTCATCAAAATTAAGAAAATACATAATGTTAAAGCGACAACCAAAAATTGACATAATGCTGGCCTCTTATATATTTTGTTTCCTAAAATAACTTTTGTTGACCGTAAATACTAAATGTTTACCAAATTTTATTCCGCATTTAATTCTAACATAATACCCAGATATTTAATTTTCGACAGTGTCTTATATTATTTAGCAGTTAAAAATACTATTTGTTGATCAAAAATACACAAGCAACAAAATGTTGTGCAAATGGTAAATAATTTTATGCAAAATTATAGATGTAGATGTGCTAGGGCAAGGAAAATAAGAGTAAAAATAGCAGTGGTTTGCACAAAAAAAGATATTAATTTTTGTAATATATAAATGCTTTGCTGTAATTGGCTTGCATTATGTAAAACGTAAAACTTCTTTTAGTGGTAATTTCTAATCGTGCTTTTAAAAAAAAATTACAGGGCTCTGAACTGACCTTGTACAAAACTTTTTTCGCGTGCCTCTTGTCTGGAAGCGCAAGCGGCAAGGAGAGAAGCGCCAGCATATTTTATTTTTGGAGTAATAGAATAATTATTTGACGCACAAATAGTTTTTTTGAGAAACACTAAATATAAATGGATAGCGCGAATATTTATTATGTACAGCACGGACGCCTAACTTGAGCGTTCTAACTTTGGTGAACATTTAGTAAAATTGATAGACATATAGAATTTAAAATGTTACCAATAGTAAAACAATACGCAGCATAGTTATTTTAGTGGTGATGTTCTCATTTTCTGATGTATAATAATTTAGGTTTTATTTAGATTTTTTAATGCTTATTAAATTTTCTGGTGGACAGTGCAAGGGATGTATGGTTTAATTTGGTGTACATTATATTTGTTCCCTTTCAAAAATTACTCGGCCCTTGTTTTGGTTAATTTGCGAACGGACCCTGTATATTGAAAAAGAGTAATTTTGGCGGTTTTCCTGTTGTTCCTAACAAAGCGGTGTCGACATTTGGGGATTGCGATCATTGATTAGATAACTGTTGGTTTAACTCGAGTCAACAAGAACAGAAATTAGGCAATCGCGACTCGAATCAAACATTTTCAATTACGCATTGGCGTCTTGGCACGACTTGACGAAAGAGTCGATTTATTGTTATCGGAATTTCATAAGCGTCAAGTTGCGAAACGTTTCCAAAAGTTGTATAATGCCATCTGGAAAGTTCCGGCACAATCTCGATAGATTCCCGGAGAGTTGCAATCGAAATTGTACCTTTCAAGTGTATTATTTGGCCGCGATGCAAATTTAAAACTGCCAATCTCAATTTTGCAATTGTCGACGTTTTCCATAGTTTTTCCGTATTCCACAAAAAATTAATTATTTCTAAATTTTCCTTTAAAATAGCCGAAAATAAAGAAACCCAACCGACGATTCACCAATTACGGGCTTCAAAAAGACTCCGCCTTTGTTTATTTTTATTTTCAACCCCTAATTTTTTTTTTAAGAAAGAACAATTTTTTTATTCACCTTTCTTATTGCCACTAATCGCCGTAAAATGAACATGGGGTTGGAAAATTTATAAATAAACGCGTGATATTGTCAGTTGAACCGCACCGGCAAAATTGAGTAATTTGAATAAACAATCCGGGAAAGAGGAGCGCAATCCCGCAGCAGTTTTACGTGAACCGGAGCTTCTCTTTGAATTCAAACGTCATGCTACATTATTGCACCTCGACGTCTCTCCCACAGTAAATTGTCAACTCTTTTGAACTTAAGCACTGCAGCTACCCACATCTGGAAAATGTAACATCCAAAGAAATTTTTTCACCCCCCAACATCGGGGCGACGTTAATCTAAACATGTACAACGTAATGACAGTAGGAGTTTCGTAACTTACGACGCGTCACGAATATTGTAGGAGATCATAACAAGTTTTAACCTGCAAAGAGAATCGATGTAATCTAGTTAACTCGCGTAAATTAGACAAGGTACATGACAAGCACGAAGAGTAAATAGTTTATAACTCTTGAGGGTTTTTAACGCCGTTGCGGGGAGTATTGATACATAAGGCGGAACAAAACCAGGTCGCAGCAAAGCTGCGAAGCGTCTTGATATTTGTTATTAGCGCAAAAATTCAATGCTTTCGTTTCATGTCTCGACTGCCTCTTTCTCGGTGCCGTCGAACAGAACAACAAAAGCGAAACGTTTCGGTATAATTCATCTCGTTTTTAACTACCGTCTTTATCTTTGCGAGAAACCCGCTCTATATAAGCAGAGAGCACAACAATGCAATAAGTAAATTAGGTAAGCCCTACGCCATTTCCGAGACGCTCCTCTTTATCCTGTAGGATTTATTTAAAATTGTTTTTCTTCACCTAACCCTCTTCGCACCCCCGACTGTTTCAATACAATTTGCTTTTTTGTTCCTTGTGTTGTTACACGTAATTAAGTTGCTTGGCAGACTTTTTTTATTGATGACAAGTCCCAAGTTAAGAAGAAACGATGAAAAATTCAGAGCTTTCGACCGAAACGGCGAGACGTGCTTTTCGGACGCTTAAATTGAACGCGGTCCTGGCGGACTTCCAGATAATCTTGACGAGTCGTTTTAGTTGGACGCCACTGCGGACTGGGGGTTAACCGGAAGAAGAATCGTGGCTGCAGCAATGAACCGCAAGGATTTTTTTTTTTAGGTTTGGCACGGTGCTACTTTCGTTCTTGGATATTTACGAGTTGGACTGTCAACAGTCTCTGCGGATTTCAGGATGACTGTCTACTTAGGAATGTTGGACGTGTGTTATCTACTTTTATGGAAATTTAGTACCTTTGGAGGGTGGTTTCGGGCGCTATTTTGTTGTTTTTCTGCTCTGAATTCACTGAGATGTTTCAGTAAATCTTCGATTAAACTATAGAGTCGACAAATAGAGAAAACCTCGTGTCCAAGAAATATTCTTAAGAAATAACGAATCAAATCCAAAAGACGTCAATTTTTTTGGTCGTATTTAACAGTCTACCAAATTTATCCAATATTTTTATACAAAAAAATACTTTTATTTCCCAAAAATACTAAATGTTCACCAAAATTAAGAAAATACATAATCTTAAAGCGACAACCAAATATTGACATAATGCTGGCCTCTTATATATTTTGTTCGCCAAAATAACTTTTGTTGACCATAAATACTAAATGTTCACCAAATTTTATTCCGCATTTAATTCTAACATAATACCCAGATATTTAATTTTCGACAGTGTCTTATATTATTTACCAGTTAAAAATACTATTTGTTGATCAAAAATACACAAGCAATAAAATGTTGTGCAAATGGTAAATAATTTTATGCAAAATTATAGATGTAGATGGGCTAGGGCAAGGAAAATAAAAGTAAAAATAAAAGAGGTTTGCCCAAAAAAAGATATTGATTTCCGTTATATATAAATGCTTTGCTGTAATTGGCTTGCATTATGTAAAACGTAAAACTTCTTTTAGTGGTAATTTCTAATCGTGTATTTAAAAAAAATTACAGGGCTCTGAACTGACCTTGTACAAAACTTTTTTCGCATGCCTCTTGTCTGGAAGCGCAAGCGGCAAGGAGAGATGCGCGAGCATATTTCATTTTTGGAGTAATAGAATAATTATTTGACGCACAAATAGTTTTTTTGAGAAACACTAAGTATAAATGGATAGCGCGAATATTTATTATGTGCAGCACGGACGCGTAACTTGAGCGTTCTAAATTTGGTGAACGTTTAGTAAAATTGATAGACATATAGAATTTAAAATGTAAGCAATAGTAAAACAATACGCAGCATAGTTATTTTAGTGGTGATGTTCTCATTTTCTGATGTATAATAATTTGGGTTTCATTTAGATTTTTTGATGCTCATTAAACTTTTTGGTGGACAGTGCAAGGGATTATGGTTTAATTTGGTGTACATTATATTTGTTCCCATTTTTTTTCTTGAAGGAGAATAATATATGCTACGTTATATAGTATAAAATGTTTATCTGCTGGATGCCGTTAAAGAGTTACATAAATTTATTTGTGGATGCAATTATGGCTCAATTTTTCTCGGCCATTGTATAATTTATTCCGTAGCAAGCAACAGCGAGGTTAAAAATAATTTGTGATTATCTCAATAAAGTGCCAGATAAGAAGTCTTGCAACCGAACCGATACGCAATACGCTTAAGTAAACGCCTGCTCGCCTATTAAGAGCACGACATCAAAACCGTACCTCTCACGCAAAGTGAACGAATGACTTCAAAGGAGACGGTAGCGAACATTGTAGTCAAATTGGGTTAAAACAGCGAAAACGTTCGCAATAAGTGTCTCTTACAAACAGGATGAACCTAATGGACCCTCCGCTTCCGATTTTATTCGTTTTAGAAGCAGCTACCGAGCGAACTTGAAATTTATCAAAGGACCTTTCAACTTGCTCGAGTACGCTCGACAACCCTCAATAGTAGTTCCCCCGACAAGAAAAAAAATAAACAAACACAGCCGCAAGGAAAAAAAACTATTTTTGAGTCAGCAGACGTTGAACAATCAAATTCGACGCTCAAGAAAAAAAATAAACAAACACCGCCGCAAAAAAAAAATTATATTTTAGTCAGAAGACATTGAACAATCAAATTCGACGCTCACTCCGTCGCGTAATGTTGTTTCGAAACAAGAAAAAAAAAACAATTTTGCTCCAGCCTCGATGGATTTGGTCCGAAGTAACGTATGTAGAGCATAAAGTTGATAAATTGCGACTGGATGGGAAAGAGAATTTGAATGACGCCCCATATTACGCCCTATTTGTAATCTGTAACAGTCGAGCCACTTTTGGCGATATTCCAAAATGGCCGTGGACGACGTAAATTTTATTTTAACACCAAAGTCGGCCATTATTTACGAATTAAGCCGGGTCCGCCCGATTACCTAACGGAGTTAGTAAATTATCCCGACGAAATCACGTGCTGCAAGTAAAGTCGAAAGGGGTGGTTATTGCGTCATAATTCACTACTTTTCCAGCATCCCTGATGGCCGTTTAGTTAAGCTCCAATTTCGACCAACTCTCAAGGTCAATTTCAAAAATTCTTGAAACTCGACAAGGAGTTGGATGTTGGTCAGGTCTCGCCATTATTGTTTTTTTTTTTTTTGGTGGAAGATGAAACTCTTTTGCTTACTTTGCTAATTTGGCGGTCAGGTCTATTCATTATTGTTTATTTTTTGGTATAAACTAAAACTATTTCTCTTACTTTGCTAATTTGGCGCAATTATTGGCGCAATGTGTTGGGTGAAGTGCGCATCGGTGGTTTTGGGGTTAATTGAAACGTTCCTATCGCGTTAATCCCGGCTTAACCAAAACAGTTCGTTTGTAACAAAAAAGCCACCACCGGGAAATGCTCCCCGCAACCCGAACCGCCCTCAAAAAATTTAATTAGTTCCAAAGTCTAAATATTTAGAAAGGTCCCGGCGCGGTTTATTTATAATTCCATTTACCTAAAAGACGGGGGATGCTACCGGCTACCCTCAATATTAAAAGTCGCCAAATTCAGCAGAAACTTTAACTAATTCACCAAGTTTTCGCTATAACGTTTCAACTTTTACGTCTCATCAAAAATGTAAACGGCCGGAGTAACGCATGTGCTTTTTTATTTTTTTTAGCTTTTTAGAGGGTCAAAATTGTAATGTGGTCGAGCAGATGGATGCTTCCCAACGTGTTCGTGGATGCTTCACATTAATTCTTAATAAATTCCGGCCACTCGCATTATTTTAATTGCTTGATGGAGAGGTTGGAAAAATTTCGACTTTTCCACGTTTTCCATGGTTTTACCACAAAAGGAATTTTTGTTTTTAAATCGCGGAAATTGCTTGGAAATTATGGTTATCAGTTGTGTTAAGTTAAAATTTACCTTCTTGCACTTTCATTTTACCCTTGATATTAAAAAAAAAAAAATTTTATTTGTTACTTTTTTTAAATTTTTGTATTAATCACCAGCTGAGTTTTCAACCAATTTTCTTAACTTTGACTCTCTACCTCGCATCAACTTGAAAACAATAATTAACTGCGCTGGAACGCCGAGTTGAAATTTTTTAGACAGTTTCGTTACATATTTGCCCATTGCTAATCAAGAACCTTAATATTCCCGTCATTGGCGTCCGTTTCAGGTAGAGGTGGCTAATCTGAAAATTTTGCTCTCAAATTACTTTGATTAGGTTGAAAGGAGATTGGTGTTCTGCGATGCGCAATGTTAGTATTAGCGATCGGGCCGATGGCAAAGGTCAAAGTGGTGAAATTAATGAGCCAAGAATAGATTTGCCCGTAGACATGAAAGTTTCATCGAACCGCACAACCGAACGAATCGAAGTGTCGTTGCCGCAAAAATTCAAACAAAAAAAAAACGTCTCGATTTTGGTCACGTTTCCGAGTTTATTGATAACTGACGGTTGTTCGGGCGGTTTGTTCGTGGTTCAACGTGTTTTTATTGCAAAAGCTCTTTACAAGAACTAAAAGCCACCGTCGTCTATTGAAATAAGTTTTCGCTTTGACTCGAAAGGTTTGAAGTTAAGTTGGATGAAACGGCAGCTTGGAGAAAAACGATTGTTCTAATTTCACTCGACGAAGCTCACTGTCTGCTATCGCAGATTAGATTGCGCCAATTCTGTGCATATGGTAGTTGATGATTGAAACGACCAAAAAGAGTAATTGAAAGTTTCAGTTGCATTGTTGGGGAAATCGAACCTGACTCGAGGGCAAATGTAATTTCGTTGTTCAGCAAAACGAAAGTTATTGATGAGACTCGCCCTTTTTCCATCATCAAACCCCAATAAAGTCAATCAATTTCCACCCCGAACCGAATCGTATAATCAAACGGTTATTCAAAGATAAAGACGGAATCAAATGGTAAATGCAGTTGATGGCGCAATGCAGTCGTTCGACCAGTCACCTCGACTTAAACAAAGGAAGCGACGCCGGACCGGCTTGAAACTTAGCAAGCCATGACGCAACCGACTGTCGTTGAATTTAACTAAAAGTCGTATTTAACAGTCTACCAAATTTACCTAAGATTTTCATACAAAAAAATACTTTTATTTCTCAAAAATACTAAATGCTCACCAAAATTAAGAAAATAAAGCGACAACCAAATATTGACATAATGCTGGCCTCTTATATATTTTGTTCGCCAAAATAATTTTTGTTGACCATAAATACTAAATGTTTACCAAATTTTATTCCGCATTTAATTCTAACATAATACCCAGATATTTAATTTTCGACAGTGTCTTATATTATTTAGCAGTTAAAAATAGTATTTGTTGATCAAAAATACACAAGCAATAAAATGTTGTGCAAATGGTAAATAATTATATGCAAAATTATAGATGTAGATGTGCTAGGGCAAGGAAAATAAAAGTTAAAATTAAAGTGGTTTGCACAAAAAAAGATATTGATTTCCGTAATATATAAATGCTTTGCTGTAATTGGCTTGCATTATGTAAAACGTAAAACTTGTTTTAGTGGTAATTTCTAATCGTGCTTTAAAAAAAAATTACAGGGCCCTGGACTGACCTTGTACAAACTTTTTTTGCGTGCCTCTTGTCTGGAAGCGCAAGCGGCAAGGAGAGATGCGCGAGCATATTTCATTTTTGGAGTAATAGAATAATTATTTGACGCACAAATAGTTTTTTTGAAAAACACTAAATATAAATAGATAGCGCGAATATTTATTATGTACAGCACGGACGCGTAACTTGAGCGTTCTAAATTTGGTGAACATTTAGTAAAATTGATAGACATATAGAATTTAAATTGTAAGCAATGGTAAAACAATACGCTGCATAGTTATTTTAGTGGTGATGTTCTCATTTTCTGATGTATAATAATTTGGGTTTCATTTACATTTTTGATGCTCATTAAATTTTCTGGTGGACAGTGCAAGGGATTTATTGTTTAATTTTGTGTGCATTATATTTGTTCCCTTTAACGAACAGGAGGCAGAGTGAAAGAATGCCGTTTGGTATACACAATGATCCACTTAATACTTTACCTAACGATAAACGGACATCGATTTTTTCTTCAATTTGCTGCCAACTTCTACCAACTCCATTAACAACAATAACCAAACTTTCCAAAGGAGCTTAAAAAAGTCGATTAACGCAGTTTATAACGAGGCAACTTTGTAATAGGAAAGTTTCGGTGGGCTCATCAACCATTAGATGACTCAGCAACAATTTTGTCATGAAACTACTATTTTATCAATTTTTTAACTTTTTGTCACTTTGAGGCCGGCACCGACCTAACAATTCAATCTTTTCGCGTCCGTTTCTCGAAAATACGGTTCGATGGAGCGACCCGACCGGCTTCAACCCTCCCAACTGTAATTACCCTTTCTCTCGACACAAAGACACAAAGTCCCTCTTTTGCTCAAACAACCCCCGAGTTACTCGGGTTCCTTCAGGTGTTCCCAGAAACTCACTCAACTTCATTGTGGTGGTGGCAGCGCCCACGTCTCGCCTCCGGTTCGGTTTCCTTGTGAATTATGCAGAAGGACTGCGCCACGTGGCGTCGGGACGACAATTTCCTCCCCCCGTTAAAATTGCAATCAATTAATTAATTAGGGCCGACACAAACCTAATCAGAGGTCATAAAGCCGGGACGAATTAGTCGGGCAATTAGGGTGTCGTTTGTCTCCTCGTCGGTGGCCACGGCGATAATTATCACCAGTAAAGCCCCCCGCCTTGCTTCTCGCACGCCATTTGTCGCATAATTAAATAAGGGGCCGGTTTGACGCTGGAACTTGGGAGATTTTCGACTTTTGGCCCGAAGGAAAAGTTGGGACTTGAACGGAAGGTATTTGACACGCACTAATGTGGGCCGGAATGTGATTACAACGGACCTAATTACTTAACGTAATTAAAAGAGGCAGATCTGTAATCAACCCCTTAATTGCAAAAAGGGGGTGACATTCACGGTATCGCGTTGCCCGTTGCCGGAATTATTTATACTCAGTAGTGCTTGTTATTAGGGATGACCTTTCTGTTTTTATCAAGTCGTTAAGGAGATTAATTGGGGAGTCTTCTAATATTTTTTTATGGTTATCAATAGTGGTCAATCAAAAAAATTATAGTAAAATTAAGTGGCTGGAGCAGAAAGGTGTTTCCTGTAATTTTTGGAGGTAGAATCTTGATTTAAACAAATTTTGACTTTTCCACATTTTCCATAATTTTACCACAAAAGGCATTTAAATTGCAAAAATTGCTCGATAATTATGGTAATTGGCACGTAACCTCCATGTAACTAATAAAACGTAGTAAAGGGTGTTCTATCGTTGAATTATAGTCATGAATCTGTTGAGACTGCTTAGGGGTTGGTGACGTAATTTTTTCAACGACCACAACGCTGTGGCATCCAAACGTGTGGTTCGGGGGATTGGAGGGGTTGAGTCCGCAAAACGGAAGTAATTTTGCTTCAATTTCCTTCTAAAGCGACGTAAGAACTGTCCTCATCACTTATTAACGCAAGAACAAGTTGCCAACCTGATTAAACTTTACTAAAGTGCTCTCAACATGATTGCGTCACCTAGCCCAAAACCTTCATACATTCTGCAACAACTCTGCATGACAACCGACACCTGAGGGCACTAAGTACTAAATAATAACAGTTCAACTAACCCGAACCAGTTTCAGGAACAACGAAAATTCCCGAAGGAATTTCCCAGCAACCAACAACAAATCGGCGATAATTACTTAATTCGTGCCGATTTTTTTAATTATCACCATCGAGGGTGCATTCACGATCCGCGTATAAATAGCGCCCCTCTGCTAATTGGTGCTGAAAAGGCAAGTGAACCGCGTGATCAATTTACCGACAGGGTCACTCGAACGCACGTCGCCGTTGTTACACTAAAACCACCCCTCGATCCCGATACACCCCTCGATTTGAATTATTGCCAAGGTCGCAGGCGGGATTAGCGTTTTCATCTGTTTCGCTCTAATCGACTAAGTTTAAAGTGCCATTCCGTTTTCTCTGCAGACACTACAGGGTGTGATTAGGAGTCGAATTGATTTCGTTACCAATAACCCGGTTAGGTCGCCGGGATGAGGGGTCCAATTAAAATTGGGGGTGGCGACGCCAAATTGCCACTTGAATTACGCCGCTGCGGTATTAATATTTATGGTTTTTTGCATAATTTACAAGGACGAGGACGAAGGCGAGAAAGGGTTGGTGGGAATCGGAGGAGACGCAACTAACTCGATTGCGGTAGCGACATAAACGGAAGCGAAAGGTGGTTGCGACATTAATTATGCTAACGAGATGATATTAAAGTTTTTATTGTGGCGTTTCGACGAATCTATTAGGAAAAGCTCCTCGTATGTGCTTAAAGTCAAATAGTAGGCGAATAACAATAATTCAAGGCCGAAACGATAACGTTTCACAATATTTGCTCCCGTAATATCTCATCACTTTGACGTTTTGTCGATGGGGCCCGCGATATTTATAGATTGTCGTCTCTCGCTTAATTTATCGTCAAAGCCGCTCAGGAATCCGGTAATTTATACACGTATCCATCTTCCATTCCCACCTCCCACCATATTCCCACTCAAAACTCATCGAGAGAAACAAGCGAATCGGCAAAAGTAACACGTCGTCTCTTACAATTTGATCGTAGATGTTTTATTGGAACAAAAAGAAAAAAAAAGAAAAAGTCTAACCGAAGTTGAACCCCAGGAATATCAAGAGCTACTAACCGGAAATTCAAAGCTTCTCACCCGGACTTGCTTCCTCCTCTTTCCGTCGCCCACGGGGTAGCGCGATAAGAACTTAATCGCGACAGAAGGGGACGGTTAAAAATTCCCAACGTCACAGAAGTTTGGTTCTCAATACCGAAAAACTCGAGCGTGTTGCTGTAATTGTGACGTCACAGTTGTGCGCCCTCACTCCCTTCCTCGATTTTGCTGCGAACAAACAATTGAAACGGTCCATTACGTAATCCCGCGACACTCCCAGATGTTATTCTAAGGCGATTTGATTAAATAAAGCGAATCATAACTGGGACGGAAAGGGGACGATTAAGACGTGACTCCAGACTCATTTGTTTGGGTTGGTTTGAAAGAGGGGGGGGGAGAATGTAATTTTTTAATTAAAGTCCATTTCGGGTCGTTATGAAAGCTGAAAGCTTTCCGGTACCTTCCGATGTTTATTGGAATTTATTGCGAGCGCTGTGGACGCAACTGGGGGATGGGAAAAAAATTCTTGCATAAACGTAAAATAATTGTTAAAAAAAATTATTTAAAAAAAATTACGGCTGATCTCGAATTTTAGTAAGTGGCAAAAGGAGTGGAACGTTAACGCAAAGTTTGTAAATGTTTGGTTCAATCTTCCAATTATTTTAGAGAGTTAGAGAAGTTAGATTGGCAATTGAAAACATTAAGTGCACCTTGTCTAGTTTCAAATTAACCCTATCGGTGGCTTCTTGAAGAAAACTTTTCGCTTTATCAAAGTTCGATGTTAAGCGGTTCAAAATTTATAAGATTGGATCATTATATCGATGTAAAAAGTTTTAATATTTTCGACTTTTTTTTTCTACCCCAATCGATAGAAATTCGAAAAATTTCTAAAATCGACATCGTTGCACCCAAAGGCTGGAAATAAGCGTTTTCTTATGTAATCAACCATCCTGAACCCAAATCCGTAATCAATTCGACGATGGATAAATTGATTTTTAATAAAATTAGAAAAACCAGTAACTTTCAATTTCTTAAAATATTCCAACTCTTGTAACTTTTGAACGGACAGACTTATATCAAATCTAGACACATCAAATTTCTCCGTTCCACAAAGGCTATCGAATGATATATGAACGAAAATTGTAAGTCTAATAATAAAGAAGTTAAAATTTGCAATTTAGGTCAATTTTCACGAAAATTTTGAATTGAAACATTCAAATGGTCATATCTTAAAAAGTACGACTTGTAGAGAAATACTACGAAAAGATTCGTGTTAAGCGGTTCGAAATCTACCAGATTAAGTCAAAAAATCGATGTAAAAAATTTCAATATTTTCGACTTTTTTTTTCTACCCCAATCGATAGAAATTCGAAAATATTCTATAATTAACATCGTTGTACCCAAAGGCTAAAAGTAAGCATTTTCTTATGTAATCAACCTTTCTGAACTCAAATCCGTAATCAATTCGACGATAGATAAATTGATTTTTAATAAAAATAGATAAACCAGTAACTTTCAATATTTTGAAATATTCCAACTCTTGTAACTTTTGAACGGACAGACTTATATTAAATCTAAACACATCAAATTTCTCCGTTTTACAAAGGTTATCGAATAATATATGAACAAAAATTGTAAGTCTAATAATAAAGAAGTTAATATTTGCAATTTAGGTCAATTTTGACGAAAATTTTGAATTGAAACATTTAAATGGTCATATCTTAAAAAGTACGACTTGTACAGAAAAACTACGGCTAAATTTGTGTTAAGCGGTTCGAAATCTACCAGATTAAGTCATAAAATCGATGTAAAAAATTTCAATATTTTCGACTTTTTTTTTTCTACCCCAATCGATAGAAATTCGAAAAAGTTCTAAAATCGACATCGTTGCACCCAAAGGCTGGAAATAAGCGTTTTCTTATGTAATCAACCATCCTAAACCCAAATCCAAAATCAATTCGACGATAGATAAATTGATTTTTAATAAAATTAGAAAAACCCAGTAACTTTCAATTTCTTGAAATATTCCAACTCTTGTAACTTTTGAACGGACAGACTTACATCAAATCACATCAAATTTTTTCATTTTACAAACGCTATCGAATGCTGTATGAACGAAAATCGTAAGTCTAATAATAAGGAAGTTAAAATTTGCATTTTAGGTCGATTTTGACAAAAATTTTGAAATAAAACATTCAAATAATCATATCTTAGAAAGTACGACTTGTACAGGGAAACTACGGTCAGATTCGTGTTAGGCGGTTCAAAATCTACCAGATTAAGTTATAAAGTCGATGTAAAAAATTTTAAAATTTTCGACTTTTTTTTCTACCTCAATCGATAGAAATTCGAAAAATTTCTAAAATCGGCATCGTTGCACCTAAAGGCTGGAAATAAGCTTTTTCTGATGTGATCGGCTTTCCTGAATTCAAATCCATAATCAATTTGGCGCTAGAATAAATAGATTTCTTATGAAATTAGAGAAACCACTAAGTTTCGATTTATTTTAATATTCAAACTCTTGTAACTTTTCAACGGACAGACTTCAATCAAATCCAAAAACATCAAATTTCTCCATTTTACAAATTCTATCGAATGCTGTACGAACGAAAATCGTAAGTCTAATAATAAGGAAGTTGAAATGTGCATTTTAGGTTGTTTTTGACGAAATCATATTTTAGAAAGTACGACTTGTACTGGGAAACTACGATCAGACTCGTGTTAATAAGACAACGCTTGAAAAAGTTTTATTAAAACCAATTCTACCGCAACTTCTTTTTTCTTTTTGTTCCTCCATGGACTCATTGGCATCTGACGGACGTCATTTATATTGCAACAGTTTGGCTATCATTTTCTCTTTTCTGTGACTTTTTTTTTTGAAGGAAAGAACGTTTAAGCTTGAAAACATGTAATGGAAATAAACGGCAACCCTCTTCAATATCTGTCAAAAATATTGGAAAAAAAATTAAACGTCCCGCGTCCGTACAAACTTGTTTACGACACATGGCACAACTTATTCAAGAAAATGAAGGTCTCTCCTCAGTTTATATTAAAATCTGGCCGCTCCAGCATTTACTTAATTTTTCTTTGTCTTAAAATTAATGTCAAATTTTTTTCTACCTTAATCGATAGAAATTTGAAATTGGTAACTACTTCAATGGAAATCTGCTCACGCCATTCTCCTAACTCCAACAACCCTGCTAACACTTAATTATCAAACAACCGGGTTCTGGGTCTCGATCCTCCACCGTCCGGCTTAACTAGGATTTCCCTTTTCTCCTCCCCTAACTCTCGACCAGGCTTTATTTAAATGAACGTCCAGTCAATCAACCCCTGACCTCACCATTAAAGATGGGCAAATGGTCTTAATAATGGCAAGTATTGTATTTCGCGTCACGTCTCCCTTCCCATGACCCGGCGATACTATCGACTCTTCCCTGCGAGACCTGGAACAATCCCCAGAAACAAAAGCAGACAACGCGATCCTGATTAGATTGCTCGGCGAGAGTAGTCGATCATAACTCGATATTGCCGGATTGACCTTTACCTTATTCTCCGGACCGTTTCAATATTTTTGATTCGTGTCTTCCTCCATCCAGAAATTTTTTCTTTGTTAATGTCAATGGAAATTTGACGGTTTCGGCGACTTTCATATAAATTCCGACGTTTCGTGCCGCAATGTTGGCTTAATATCCGAGAAATGTCGACGGCGCAGGTATATGTATGAAAGTATAGGGATAGGAAGTATAATGGAAGGTTGCGGGCAAACTCCCGTTATCCCGGCTTCCGGATGACGGCCGTGGTCTAGCACAATTCCCGGTTTGTTGTGTCGACTCAACGAGGGGTGAATATTGAAACAATGCCGGGTTTTTGCCGCGATTTGCCCGCTGCCAGGAACGCGAGGGATGCTCGGAATGGCCGGTACGACCCAGAAGCGATTAAGGGAAATTCCACGAGCAGAACTAGGAAAATAAAGAATCCTTACTAAATTACGACGAGTTCGGAAAATTTACCCCCTTAGACCATATTTTTTTTAATAAATTTTTAATTTTATTTTTATCATCAGTGCATCACCGCCTTTTACTTCTTAAGATCATCTTTTTTGGTTAAAAAATAAATTTTTAATCTCATTTTTGTCATCAGTTCAGTTGAAAAAAATTTAAAAAAAATATTTTTTTCCTGCAACGTAACTAGTTTAGGGATTATAGTTTTTTCGGTTAGTAGGATGATCCTCCAACATAACTGTGAGGCCTTTGCCCTACCTCAGTGATGGCTAAAAGGTGCAGAATTTATTGCCAATTACAACTTATCGGACCCATTATTATCCCGAATGGCATTCTCGCCGCCCTCATTCTTGCGGCACATCCGTTATCGTAATTGGTGATAATTCAAATTTCAAAAGCGTTTTTCCCCCAGCCGCCCCGTCAGCTTCGTTCATTTTAATGAAAACTTAACGCCAATTAAAACGCTTCTTACTTCCCTAACCGTTTTGATGATGTTGTTGGATTGTAGTAATTTTTATCGCGCTGCTGACAAGAAAGAAAAAAATTCGTCAGCACGTCAAGAATTCAAATTACCCCCTCTTTTCCCTCATTTTTTTTTTGTCGTCACCGCCACAAAAGAATTCTAATTCAAACAACGAAGAAAGAGACATCACGCGATGAGACTGTTTCAGGATCGTCGTCGCAATCATAAATATTTATCCGACGGATGCATTAGCATAGTAACGATCTGAGCGTCACGGTCCTAAATGTTCTGCGTGAATATCATCAAAGTTTTATTGCAGGTGCGGATTAATATTCATTCGGGGGCCTCTCGTGCTAAGTTTAGATTGGTCAAAAACTGAGATTTTTAACGGTGTGGAAGTGTGGACGATAGAGTTGTTATCGAGTGAAACTGGAGACAGTTCTGTTGTTCAAACGTAATTACTGTTGGAGAAAGTCTATTGTCGTAAGCCCGTCGCTGACGCCCGTTTTCTAAATAGCTAGCTTACCACCAACCGACAATTCGAATTAGATAAACATTGATTAAATGCGACGTCAATTCAGGGGTTCATCGACACTTTTACTGGAGGTTTCGGGGCGTCGCAGCAGTGCCAGCTGCTCGGGTGATACAACTGGGGAAAGTTTCAACAAAAGAAACAGATGGAGAAAGGGAAGATTTGCTACCATTTAATTTCATCAATCAAACCACGATTCCAGGAGGGCGGGGCAAAGTTTGGAAAAACTATAGAAAATGTAGACATTTGACTAATAGGCACAATGAGTTAAAATAAATTAAAACAGCATGAATTTTGAAAAATTGAAATTCTAAGTCTCTTTGAAGAAACGATGGAAAATGTAGATAATCAATTAATTGTTTCAGCAAATAATATTAAAGAAAAAAAGGAACAAATTTAATGTACACCAAATTAAACAATACATCCCTTGCACTGTCCACAAAAAATTTAATAAGCATCAAAAAATCTAAATAAAACCCAAATTATTATACATCAGAAAATGAGAACATCACCACTAAAATAATTATGCTGCGTATTGTTTTACCATTGCTTACATTTTAAATTCTATATGTCTATCAATTTTACTAAATGTTCACCAAATTTAGAACGCTCAAGTTACGCGTCCGTGCTGTACATAATAAATATTCGCGCTATCCATTTATATTTAGTGTTTCTCAAAAAAACTATTTGTGCGTCAAATAATTATTCTATTACTCCAAAAATTAAATTTGCTCGCGCATCTCTCCTTGCCGCTTGCGCTTCCAGACAAGAGGCACGCGAAAAAAGTTTTGTACAAGGTCAGTTGAGGATCCTGTAATTTTTTTTTAAAGCACGATTAGAAATTACTACTAAAAGAAGTTTTACGTTTTACATAATGCAAGTCAATTACAGGAAAGCATTTATATATTACGGAAATCAATATCTTTTTTTGTGCAAACCACTTCTATTTTTACTCTTATTTTCCTTGCCCTAGCACATCTACATCTATAATTTTGCATAAAATTATTTACCATTTGCACAACATTTTATTGCTTGTGTATTTTTGATCAACAAATAGTATTTTTAACTGCTAAATAATATAAGACACTGTCGAAAATTAAATATCTGGGTATTACGTTAAAATTAAATGCGGAATAAAATTTGGTGAACATTTAGTATTTATGGTCAACAAAAGTTTTTTTGACGAACAAAATATATAAGAGTCCAGCATTACGTCAATATTTGGTTGTTGCTTTAAGATTATGTATTTCTTTAATTTTGGTGAGCATTTAGTATTTTTGGGAAATGAAAGTATTTTTTTGTTTGAAAATATTGGGTAAATTTGGTAGACTGTTAAATACGACCCAAGAAAAAACAATTCTAAGCCTCCTGTGGTTATTGCAACGATTAAGTGAATTTTTTTTAACTGCGATTAGGTTAATAACTATTTATTTTCATCAGTGGCACGCTCCGCTTCGTTTGTGGACCGTAAATCATCCGTTTGCTCTAATACTTCTTTTTACTTTCCAAACAGAAATATGGTCGTCATATTTATTCGACATATACGTCGAAATTGTGCGCCAGATGCACAATTATTGTTGTTGATGAACAAGAAGACGTTCAGTTGGTTGGACCGTAATCACCGTTGCAGTTACGAAACCGAAGCAATGGGAGCGAACTTGAATGCAATTTATGCACTTGATAAATCAAGTGAGCATGTTGCGACAACTGCAGCGACGTAACGAGAACGTGCCCCAGTAACGCGATCATCCCTCGACCCAACTGAATTTAGTTGGCACATAAACAAAAAAAAAATTAATTGTAAAAAAAATTAAACTGATGGCTAAGACTGACTCTAATCAAATTTTTTGTGATGCAATTTGGTTCAAAACACCAAACTACCCCTGATTGGTTGAGGAATTGAAAAACTCGGTGGCTCGATTTGACGGAGTGAAACCTCGAACTGGCCAGATTTGATAACACGAAGGTCAGTTGCTGTAAAATTACATTATCCTTTCGCTCCCCCGACCGTTTCATGGAGGGTTGCGTTTATCTGGCGGCCAACTCAATCGCTTTTTCCATCCCTCACCCCTTCTTTCCATATTTTTCCCAACAGTATTATGCGAGAGTATGTGTTCGACTTTCAACAAAACTCGCCCATAGAATTGGAGACAGAGCAAACAAACTATTCAAAGGACGTAATCTCTCGAGTGCCCGTCCAACTAAGAAATTACACCCACTTTTCACCTTATCAACCCGGCCGTCGGATATTTTTTTTGTGTAACTCTTGATGGAAGTGACTATTATTAAAAGTGTAACTTTACCTTTTCTCCTTCTAAGCTCCTCCTCTAAACATGATGGTCAATAGCTTGTTCCTTGTTCGATTTTCTGTAGACCGACAAGAAACACACGCGACGCCACTGATCTGACGCGTAAATAACGAAGTTTTAGCAAAAAACGACGCCACTACGATGGTGGTGAAACACTGAACACAGCACGCTACGACGCCTGCAGGGCGGCGGGGTGGCTGCAACAAAAGAAACAACGAGTTAAAACAAAATACGGTGAAGATAAAGCGATTTAATTGCTCGCTTTTATCGAGGATGGTCTTATAGTGGGGGAGGGTTCTCGGGGGTTTATCAGCTGTTAATAGAGGGTTTAAGGTCGAGGACTTGATAGCTTTGACCTGGCAACATCGAGATTTGTCCCAAAAGAACTTCTGTTGTTTTTTTTTGGCGCGTTTAAAAAAGAAACTTTCTCGTGTTTTTAATTTAGGGTGCAATTTCCACCCTCTCGTTCTGGATCCGACTAACCGTTACACATGGCCAACTCGCCTCGCCGGTAATTTAATAACTTTTGATGTAAAAAATCATGACAAGAACAATTTTGTAATTTTGCTCTTTCGGTTTCGGGCCATCTCTCGCCCCCGCTCTTAATTTCCGGCCAATTAAATTTGAATACTAAATTATAACCACTCGCACAATTACCAGAAAGTAACGTTTAGCAATATTAGGGGGACAAAAACGCCATTTGCGACATTCTCCAGACAATGAAATATTGTTGCTCCACTGTCCCGCGGGAAATACAACCCTGCCGCCATTCTACTTAATTTCGGTGATATTTAGTTGCGCCATTTTCAAGGGTGCGCCGTCGCGTTATTTATGCAGGTAGTTGACTTCGGTCATTGTGAATCTTTGCGGACCAACTAAATTTTCCGAGAAAATTGAATGTGCCACTGTGGAAAATCCTGGCGGGTAGAACGGATAATTTTATGTTGCGGGGGGCGCCGAAACAATCGATTCTCGCATCGTGAACCTCCCGGAGTTTCGGCGCGTAACCGACATGGACAGGTCTAATAGAAATCCGAGCTTTCTTGATGGCGTTGTCAACAAGAAAACAATTTTTGTTGACCGACAAACAGACGGGTGCACATCAAAAGTTAGGTTAAGTTTGAGATCGTTACGAAACCACGACGGTTGAGCGCGTTGCCGCGCGACGGACTCGGGCGCGTTCTCTAATCCGAAAGGCATTCTGGCGCGTTTTCGGTAATCTCAAAGGTATTCTGGCGCGTTCTTGGTAATCCCAAGGGAATTCTGACACGTTCTCGAATCTGAAAGGCATTCTGGCTCGTTCACTAATCCGAAAAACATTCTGACGCGTTCTCTAATCCGAAAGGCATTCTGAAGAGGTCTCTAATCCGAAAAGCATTCTGACGCGTTCTCTGATCCGAAAGGCATTCTGGCGCGTTCTGGGTAATCGCAAAGGTATTCTGGCGCGTTCTTGGTAATCCCAAGGAAATACTGGCGCGTTCTCTAATCCCAAAGGTATTCTGGCGCGTTCTCTAATCCGAAAAACATTCTGACGCGTTCTCTAATCCGAAAGGCATTCTGGCGCGTTCTGGGTAATCTCAAAGGTATTCTGGCGCGTTCTTGGTAATCCCAAAGAAATTCTGGCGCGTTCTCTAATCCCAAAGGTATTCTGGCGCGTTCTCTAATCCGAAAAGCATTCTCGCGCGTTCTGTGATCCGTAAGGCATTCTGACGCAAAAGACGCCGAATTACGTCAAAAACTCGCCGAAAACGTGGCGCGTTCTCTAATCCGAAAGGCATTTCGACATTATAAAGCGCAATTATACAGTGGCGTCCCTGTTTTTTTTTTTTGTTCAGATGTGTATAATTCCTCAAACCCAAATCGTCGTAATTTGTCAATTTGCCCAATCGTAATGAAGAGTAATAAGGGTAATTCCGGCGCAATAATTGCCCGCTTCCCCCATCGATCGCGGCCTGTTGTGCAAACAACACAATTACAATACTTCGATACGTTATCGTGTCACGATATCGAAATTAATTCGTGGCAGGTCTTTCGTTAACGCCGTTTTAATTGCGGCTAATTATCCTTTTTTTTTTCTTCCTCCTCTCCTCCTTTATTCAGCGGCTGCACATTGGTGCCCGAACCGGCGTAAGATTTTAATTTGACGAGAGGCGATGGGGGGGCCTCGATAGGGGAGACTTCGTTAAAAATTCAATGCCCACCACAAAAAGGAACCAAACAAACTCGTCCAATTACATCGAGTCACTTTAGAAAATTTGACGATCGATAGTGCGGGGGGCCAAAGGGGGGTAGTTTCGTCTTTTGTTTCGTTCGTTGACGAAACGTAACAACGCGTGCTGCGTGAGTTGCATATTTGATTAGCACTTAACGATTGATCAGAAATTAATAAATTACCATCGGAGGATCGATCGGATTCGGGACAGGCGCCCGCTTTTCGTGGAATCCACCGAATTTTCTCCACTTACAGGTCGGTACCGGCAAGGAAGCCGGAGCGGGCTAAAACTGTCAAAAGTGTTTTGTTTTCGACGAAGATTGTGGCATCAAGCAGGCCGGACTGTTTTCAACTGTCAAACGTTAGTTGGGGAAAAAACACTCCTGATCGTGCTTGAAGAAAAAATAACTTTTGACAGTTCCAAAGTTGGACCTGCTTTGGAACTGTCAAAAGTAGGACCTACTTGATGAAGCCAAAATTGAGAAGCGCAGGCGCGAGGACGCTAAAAACGAAGTGGATTTGTAGGTCGGTGCCGCCCAATTTCAGAAAAAAACGCACCAACCCCAAATTCTATTCTTGATAAAAGTCAAAGTATTGAAAGCTTCAACTATTGGCCTCAAAGCATTCGAATGAAAAGTCGTGTCGTAAATTCGCTAAATCTCCGTGAATCTCTGGTCCGTTGTTCATTTTGGGGTCGAACCAAGTTTCGATAGCGTTGACCATTAAAACGTAACTCCTGGGTAATTCTCAGAAGAACAACGAGCGACGTAAAACTTCTCTCCCCGCTCGGGAACGGTGGAAATGTGGAAAAGTTTTATTGTAGCGACTTTCCTGGAGGTGATTGAGATTCGAGCTTAATTTTCGAGAGTGAATCGAGTTATAGTTTCTGAATTGGCGGTAAATGAAAAGACTCTTTGAGACTGACAGATTTATGATAATATTATTCGCTCGAGACGGCGAGAAACTGCCAAAGTTTCTAGCTTAATGCATAGATTAGAGAGGTTTTGCAGGTATTAAACTGTATTGGATTTACGTGGCGGAGTTAACCCCCCCCCCCAGATTGCTGTTGCTAAGAGCGCGAAGCTAAGATTTCTTTCGACAAAGAGAAAAATTAAGTGTCGCCTGTGAAACTGGAAAATGAAGGAAATGGCAAAAGAATAATTGCGAGAAAGCGAAGGACCGCTCAATTACTTGCCAACCCCCAAATCGACGAGCTCCAGAAACTAAGGTGCAGAATTTCATAACTATATTTGGTTTCAGTCAGTAGCGCAGATCCTCAAATTTCACGACTTCCACAATTATTTGGCGAAGAAGTAGACGTTAGTTGTCTACGTCTCAGCGAATCAAAAAGTGGGTGACGCGCCATCTACCGTTGAGAAATGAGCTCCATCTATCGTTACTAACTAAAAATTACGTAACGCGCCATCTATCGTCATAAGTTCTAAAACGACAAATTGACGTTTGACAATTTTTTTTGGCGCACTCTGTATCTAATAATCTCGTTGGCCCAATCGAGAAAGTAAAAGATTGACTGGAGCGTCGTCCGACTTATTGTCGGTATAGCAATTGTGAGGCAAAGAATAAAAATAGGGGGATCAAACGGGAAGCGCAACGTATATCCTGATTGTCGATGGAACACAAATCGGTTGCGACCACATAAAATATTGATGGCGAACGTGGGCACAAAAACGACACAAAAGAATTCCCGCAAGATAAATCGTGACGGACGAGAAAACAAACTAAATAAAACGAACAGAGAGAGGGAGAGAATAAGGAAATTGCCGGTGGTAAATTACGAAGCAACAAACGAAAATAATGTCGGGGAGATAAAGGGGGAATCTCAGGTGGCTTAATTAATAATTTCGCTTGAGGGACGCCACTGCGCTCGCTACTCAAGACCCGCAACTATTTATTGAAATGGAACAAATATAACGTACACCAAATTAAACTATACATCCCTTGCACTGTCCACCAGAAAATTTAATGAGCATCAAAAAATCTAAATGAAGCCCAAATTATTATAGATCAAAAAATGAGAACATCACCACTAAAATAACTATGCTGCGTATTGTTTTACCATTGCTTACATTTTAAATTCTATATGTCTATCAATTTTACTAAATGTTCACCAAATTTAGAACGCTCAAGTTACGCGTCCGTGCTGTACGTAATAAATATTCGCGCTATCCATTTATATTTAGTGTTTCTCAAAAAAACTATTTGTGCGTCAAATAATTATTCTATTACTCCAAAAATAAGATATGCTCGCGCATCTCTCCTTGCCGCTTGCGCTTCCAGGCAAGAGGTACGCGAAAAAAGTTTTGTACAAGGTCAGTTCAGGGCCCTGTAATTTTTTTTTAAGCACGATTAGAAATTACCACTAAAAGAAGTTTTACGTTTTACATAATGCAAGCCAATTACAGCAAAGCATTTATATATTACGGAAATTAATATCTTTTTTTGTGCAAACCACTTCTATTTTTACTCTTATTTTCCTTGCCTTAGCACATCTACATCTATAATTTTGCATAACTTATTTACCATTTGTACAACATTTTATTGCTTGTGTATTTTTGATCAACAAATAGTATTTTTAACTGCTAAATAATTATAAGACACTGTCGAAAATTAAATATCTGGGTATTATGTTAGAATTAAATACGGAATAAAATTTGGTGAACATTTAGTATTTATGGTCAACAAAAGTTATTTTGGCGAACAAAATATATAATAGGCCAGCATTATGTCAATATTTGGTTGTCGCTTTAAGATTATAAATTTTTTAATTTTGGTGAGCATTTAGTATTTTTGGGAAATGAAAGTATTTTTTTGTATGAAAATATTGGGTAAATTTGGTAGACGGTTAAATACGACCCATTAATTAATTAATTTCGCTTGAGGGACGCCACTGCGCTCGCTACTTACAAGATCCGCAGCTATTTATTGAAATGTGGTAACGAAAATGTTTTGCAATAAATTGAAACTATTATTGAATTACTTTTAGTTCTCCGTTTATAATGTGTGTGTAATTAAATAATAATAATAATAATAATTTATTTCTTCTGTGGCGTTGTTAGTGAATGAATGTTTGGTGAATTTCTGGAAACTCCTTTAACTAGAAATAGCTTTAGTCCAGATTGTTTCGTTTTTGCGCCATTGTGCTTTTGCCAACTTTCTCGTCGACACTTCGCAACTTTTCCCAAGAATCTAAACAATTTTTTTCCATCGTCATTGTCGTGCCTCACGAAACTTGACAAAATTAATTATTTACGCGTCAATTAAAAATTAAAACTTTTAACAATTAAAACGACCACCCGTCAATGGTTGCTGCATAATTGGTGCGTTGCAGTCGTTCCGTGTCGCGTCTCTCCTGTTGGCGACCGCTGCATTTTGGCATATGTCGCCGGTACTACTGACCTGATAAAATCACTGAAAAACTCCCGAAGTTTTCACAGGAAAAAAACTAAACTTTGAAAACACCAAACAACAATTAACACCAAATAGTGACCACTGAACAACGATTCGACAACGGGAAACCAACATAAAGACGATAAAAACCCGAGTCGTACGAACACACTGATAAAGTTACGATAAAGTCGCGAAACGAGCGATAAACCGACGCGTCGGTTTCGCACGGGGGCGCGTGTACTACTGGCGTCGCCGCCGCCGCCACCACCGCCGTCGCAGTGCATTTCAACGCACCAGATGTCTCCTAATCCGATCGAAATTAACACGCGGAAGACCCAGTGGTGATGGTGCGATGGGGAAGTTTTCAAAAAAAAAAAAATTAATTAAGACGTGGAGGACCTAGTGGTTGTGGTGAAGTTCTCGAGATATTTTTTTTATGAAGCCGCGAATGGGAACACCGGCAGCGCGGGGCGCTTTTGGGCTTTGCAGATGTTTGAGGGGGGATTTTTGCGGGCGCAGGACCGGCCCGAGAAACGCTCCCAATATTTGTCTTCGTCGAAAAGAAGCTCAAGAGTTTAAAGTTCGAGATGAATGCCGGCTTTGCGTCTAATTAATTTTTTTCGTAATAAAATCTCGGCGACGAAACGACGTCCCGGACTCGGAAACTAGGGAGGAGTCCCCAAAATAGTCGACATTTTTTCAGCGCAAATCCCACTTCTGAAAACATATTTTAGCTCAACTCTCCAAATAACCTGCAGCTTGTCGAGTTTCTCAGCTGGTGATTTGATTATGGAAGGAGTTTGCCCTACCGCGTACCGTTACCGTCTAAATAGCTCCTGGACATTGGCGCTTGGCGAAAATTCTAACAAAAATTTCTCCAACAAAAACAAACAGAGCAGATGGCAATGAAGATGAGGTATTGCTGTAAATGGTAGAATTTTCCAGCCGTAATTTTTTCGAGGTCCAGAGTGATTACTTCTTGGGGTCTCCCGAGTGCCCGAGTGTTCGTCGGAGAGTGTCCTTGCTCGTCCTAAGTAGTTTAGGTGGCAATTTGGTCCGAGACGGGACATGGTGGTAAAAGAGAAAATAATGAACGGGATGGAAAGGAAATCGAATCAATTTAGGGGATGATGGACGAAATATTTTCATATTCCGATAGCGAGCTGCCATAAAATTCGCGATTAAGTTAAATTGTTGTAAAATGTGATGCTAGCGTGCCACCAACAGTCATCGTGATGGACGACAAGCAAACAACGCAGTCACGGAAGGACACTCCATCATCGGTCGTCTCCCATTCGGATCCGACTTGGCACCGATTCAAACGAAAAAATTAAAAACGACGCAACAGATGCAAAAGGCACTAAGATCTTTAACTTTCCTTTTTTTTTCTTCCTACGTATTTTAATGTAAATTTGGTTTCGAAAAATTTTTATTAAAAAAATTAAAAAGTTTCCAAAAAGTTATTTTTTCTTAATTTAAAAAATTACGACACCTTTTAACTGAACGAGTTTAGGGGAGAAAAAAAAATCGCGTTTTTCTCAATTTAATTTTTGTCCATAGTAATCCGCCATTTTCCGACCCACCCCCGTAGGATAAAGTTTGAGACGATATATTTAATTATGTTTGTGCATCGAGTCCTATCGCGTTTCCGTTAGGGCAAAATGTCGCAGTTGGCTTTTGGTCGATTTGCATTTTTTCAATTTATTTCCAACGCTATCGCTACTTGCTGGGCACGAATAAAATTTTTGCGAAACTCCCTTCAGCCGACCAATCATGCATAAAACCGAACGGAAATTAAGTACACAGTCGGAGCAAGCCGCGAATCAATCGATGGAGAAGCGAACAACCTCGAAAAGAATAACAAAAAAAAAAAAAAAACCGGGGCGATGGAAGCGAAACCGTTGAAGAAGTCGCCGCCGTGTTCCCGTAAGCAGCAAAATAGGTCTCGTTGTTACGCCCCACTCGATTTTTAGCGTTACGTTGTGAACAAAGCAAGGAGAGGCCGTTTCACTTTTCGTTACGCATGTTTTTACGTGGACATAAGAAAACTCGGTAGAACTTAGAAACTAAGCGCGATAGAAAGACGCGGTTTAAAGATTTGGATAACCTGTAAAATTCTCTGTATTTTCCGTAAATTTTTGGAAAAACCTAAAATTTTGGAACTCATCCTGGTTGAATTGTTTGGGAAGCGCCGCTGTGGCCGTAAGCCGCCATCAACGTTAATAAAATATTAACGGATTCGTTCTGGCCGACATCGTCCCGGGTTCATCGCCAATCTCCTCGTTAAAGGTTAACCTGAAGAATTCATCAATGTCCCGCCGATAAACAAACACCTTTTTCGCCTTCGTCCCGGGTCGTCGGCTTGTTCAATAATAAAACATCGGAGTGGCGACCCGGGTGGAAGTGTAGGGTCCCGACCTTTCACAGGAAAGGACGCCTCACCAGAAACGGCACAAATAGCCCCGGGAACACCCACCACCGCTTTGTTGTTTTTTTTTCTTTTCGTTTCTTTTTTCTTCATACATAATTTAACAAAAGACGGCCGGAGGCCTGTTAGTTGAACAGCGTTAAGAGAAACAATTTGGAACATGCATTCGAAAATTAGAGGAGGCTTAGAAACGGGGCCGAGGAAGGTTCAAATAGCTTAAAGCGCCCGAATTTCGGGCGGAATTTGAATAATTTAATCAAAGCTATTGATATCGAGGAGCTACGCACTAATTTTGACGTTCTATTCGTAATTCCCCCAAAACTTGCACAAAAATAAATTTTATTTACCACCCATAATTTTTTTTAAAGCCACGACACGCTTCTTTTAGTACGATTCCACTTCTGAACCACTATTTTAGTCGTCGCTCAGAAGTGGGAACACCGCTAAACGAAGTGTGGCTTTAAAAAAAAATTAAAAAAGTTGTGGATCCCACTTCTGAGCGATTATTTCAAATAGCCGTTCAGAAGTGGGATCCGCAATACTTGACGCATTATTGCGTTTGTTGCTGCCTATATATTAACGACGTATTTTGTAATTGCTCCCGCCACTCTGATTCAATATTTATTTATACGTCGTTAAAACTAAATGGACGCAATCGCTCGAACACAAACACAAACGGAAGTCATTACAATGTAAACCATCCGACGCGCAAGTAAACAACATAATTGACCCTAAAAAAAAATCGAAAGCAACAAAGAAGCGCCTCAAATCCGTAAGTAAACAAGAGACTGACGATAATAACAACAAAGCATCTCGTTTTTTGGCCCGAAAACAACCCACAACGAAACGTTTTTGCCGTTCCAGCTTCCTGGTTCGGGGATTGCAGCGGCGTCGCGACGTTGCATCCCGACGGTTTGCTACCGCTGCCTGGGCCATTTCCAACTTTTGGGCAGATCAATAACGACACACAAATCCAAGGTCGAGAGGAAGGGGTGCCGGATTTGGATGCTCGCTTGTTTTTTTTTTTTTTTTGTTATTATTATTGACGTAAAAGAATCGCCATCTCCGTGGTGTGTTGACAGTTCTTCACTTGTTTGCGTCGATGGGGAAAAAAATGAGCATCGTTTTGTCGGTCGGGCCAACTCGATCGAATTAACTGGAAACGATCTATACGTTTCTAGCGATTGTAGGTAATTACAGTGAGGAGCGATTTAGGGGGGTTGAGTAATGGGGGAGGAATTATCCTATTTGTTGAGGGTGAACACGGGGTGATAATCGAGAACTGGGGTATTGATCTCACAACTGAATTAGGGGAGGCAATTGTAGCGACGGTCCGGACGACTTGGAGGAGTTTTCAAGAAACTTTTCTGCACAGTATACAGGGTGTTTGCAGAAAAAATGTTCAGCGTCAAAATCCCATTTATTTCTAGAGTTTGACCTACAATTGTAGGTTTGATCTACAACTGTCAATTTAATCTACGATATTGTAGGTTCGAGCTACAATTGTAAATTTGATCTACAATTATTGGTTTGATCTACGATATTGCAGGTTCGAGCTACAATTGTAAATTTGATCTACAATTATTGGTTTGATCTACGATATTGTAGGTTCGAGCTACAATTGTAAATTCGATCTACAATTATTGGTTTGATCTACGATATTGTAGGTTCGAGCTACAATTGTAAATTTGATCTACAATTATTGATTTGATCTACGATATTGCAGGTTCGACCTACAATTGTTAATTTGATCTACAATTATTGGTTTGATCTACGATATTGCAGATTTGAGCTACAATTGTTAATTTCATCTACAATTATTGCTTTGATCTACGATATTGTAGGTTCGAGCTACAATTGTAAATTTGATCTACAATTATTGGTTTGATCTACAAAATTGTAGGTTTCACTTACGTTTGCTTCAATACTCGGTGTAGTTGGCGAGAAATGGCATGACACTAAAAATAAATCGTTATTTTCGACACCCGCTGACGGTTTATTGAAGATTACCGAGTGATTAAGTTAAAGTTACGTCTCTAATAAAAGACTTTATTACGTTTACGTTTACACTGTCGTTAATTCGGGCGAGGCGATAAAAATGTTACAATTTTTCCAACAACCTTTCCACCCGCATCCGACCTACAAACCCGGGCAAGAGTTAATCAACGACTAACGTCAATGGAAGACATTTTTTAAATCCCTAGACACGCTCAACAACTTCAATCAAAGGTTGTCTTGGAAACAACCTGAAGGTTGCTTGATTTTAGAAATATCGCTTCTCCGCATGCGCGTCGGAAAGTTAGCCCCGCCTACTTTTAGTTACGAAATAGCCAGCGTTACCAACCTAACAGCGAAATTAGGTCTTAACTAACGTAATAAGAAAAATCAACGCAACCAAAAAACTCAGTGAGACAGAAAGATACGGTTTCGAAAAGTCTATAAGATCCTCCCTAGTTCTGCCTACTTTTATTTAGGCTTTGAGTGAAGGGTTGACCCCTAACGCTGTTGGAAGAAAACCGTGTGGCTTGAATGATCATAACTATGACTAAAACTTCCATTAGGATAAATAAAGCACTTCCGTTAAAGAGAAGAGAATCCCCAAGATCCGGTAATTAATCAGGATTTGTGGCAGCCGGCGCTTGCTTAAATTTCTGCACGTCGCCCCGTCAGCGTGAACAAATTCAAGCGAGCACGGGCCAAAATAAATTCCTCACTTCCACCTGTCCACGTGAAGAAAGTCAAAGAAATTCTATCTTTAACATGTCCACGTGAAGAAAGTCGAGCGAGCGCGGGCTAAAATAATTTTCCCAATTCGAGGTGTCCACGTGAAGAAAGCCGAGCGAGCACGGGCTAAAATAAATTCCTCACTTGAAGGTGTCCAAGTGAAAAAAATTGCGCGTGATTATTTACTTTCAACATTTAAATTGAACAATTAAACGTAACATCGAAGCGCACTAAAGCGACGCTAAAGTAAACACGTTGGCGGACGAATTGAACCCTTCAATCACCCGCAACGTGTGTGTTTCCCTTGGGGATTATTCCGGTGTTGCGACTCCGAGAATTTGTTATGTGTATACAAACGCGCAGTCAGAGCCAGCGAGCGACACGCAAATACTTTAAAAGCACATCATCCCCCAACCCTCAAAGTAACTACTTAGTACGGACGGAAGGTTGAAGTAAATTTTGCCCGACGCCGTCTTGAGGAGTTTCGGTTATCGCGACGGCAATGAATGCCGCCGTAATTAAGATGATAAAAGCGCGCACCATCCCCTAGGTGCACGCCGCCACCGTCGTCGTCTGCAATAGATGGAGTGATTCCATTTGCTTCTCGTTTTCTAATTAAGCAAACGACCTGCCAGCCGACGAACCGTCAAGCGAAACGTAATGAAAAGTGGAGCGTTTTGACTATTTAGTTGGGAAATGTCGGCAATAGGTAACGCTGAATTTTTCGCGCAAAATTTTACAGTTCGGTGGTTGAGGGATGAAACGAAAGGTACTTAAGGCTCTTATTTAAACGTCGGGGTTGTTTGCACGCCACTTCGACCAGGTGTTGTTCGATGGGGGTGCAGGAGATGGAACTTTTTCCCACGCCCTAATCCCTTAAAACATTCAATTGCGGCAGTTATTAGGGAAAGTTTTGCTTTACCCCAACGTCCAATGGGGCCGGTAAAAATTACTACGATAACTGTAATTTAAGAAATTAGTTTTTAAATTAATAACAATTAAACTTACAACAACTGTCATTTCTTATCGTCGTTTCCTTCCTGTTATCGATTCTCCATTTACTGTCGCCTCCAATTATTTATGTCATTTAAGTCGAGTTGATGAGAAAACTGCGTTAGAGCCACCTCAATTACGTAATTGTTCATTTATCGTCACTGGGAGGGGGATAGTGTGACGACCCCAGTGACTCTTCTCGAACTAATCAAAAGTTTCCATCACAACCCCGTTTGCGTTGTCACTCTCTTTACATATTAACGAAAACGTAGGCGGCTACGTCAATTCCCCGGATTTTTACCAAATTACTTTTTTTTCCCACCCTTTTGTCGAGGAAAGTTGCGTAATTTCGTAATTGTGATCGTCGGAGGCAACGGCGAGAAATGTAAAGATCCATTCCGAGAAAAGTTCACAGCATAATGAAATCAACTCGAATTAAAGATCATATTTAATTTAAGCCGCTCCTAATTTGTTAAGAGCCCAACTAAAAGCCCGGCATCGATCGAATCGAAGACTTTACAATTTTTTGTTAAAAAAAAATCAGACATCGACGTTAAAATGGTGCTTGAGTGGATTAGGGACCCCCTCTCTTCCCCAGAACAATTATCTAAAAATGGATCGTAGTAGTCAAGCTTCTTTTTGTGGCACCTTCATCTTCACCCATGTCCAGGAATGACTGCTTTCGGGAACTCAAAACTATTGCGCAATATCTAAAAATATAATCTTTATTTACTAAAATATAGAATTTTGATAACCACAATTTGTACTTATATGCAAAAATACAGTCTAATATTGTCGCTTTGATAAAATCTTCAACAAGATAACGAACATTTCAATAACATTCTCATTTTAAGTAGTGCCTTACAATGTATCTATATACACAACTAAAACTTAATATAGTACAGGGGGGGACTCGCTAAAAGTTGTCCCTTAAAAAAATACTTTTAGTACCTTAGCAGCCGTAACTTTAGCTATTTGCACTGAAGATCCTTAGCATCTTCACCTTAAAAATTATTGCAGATAATTGAGCATTGACGATAATAATACAGTCCGCGAATCGCGTCCGAAATCAAGCAGCCTTTAAAAAAAAAAAAAAAAAACGAAAAAAATTTACAGTTTCCTGTAACGCCACTTTCAGCAGTTGAGCACCTCCCGACTGGTGTAGGGTGGCGGTGGTTCGTTCAAATTCAACGTGCCGTCTTGACAGACGACGTCGGTGTAAGGGGGCGGTTGTTCGTCCGTCCTGTCGCTCCTCGGGAACAGGAGTGGATCGGAAACGTCGCCGATGGTGCGCGATTCGTTCGAATAAGTAAACGCATCGCACGGCGTGAAATGAGAACGTAAATTGTCGAAGAGACTCGATTGATTTTGGAGGGCTATCGTTTCGATGGTGACGGTGGCGGGGCCGGTGCGGGGCTGTTGTAGGCCGTTTTTTTTCGCGAAAAGAACGACGCGACTTAAAATTAACAAAAGAAGAACGATGACGAAGAGTATACTTAGAATACCTAGAAAAAAAATATCAGTTGAGAACACAAAAAAATTTACGAAAAAGACAAAAAAAATTTGGTTAGTTCAAAAAAAAATCTTTTTTCGAAAATATATAGTTCTAAAAAAATTATTTTTTAAAAATATAGTTCTAAAAAAAATTCTTTTTTCGAAAATACACTTACAGACTGATATGAATAAATATCTGGCACCGTTGTGGGTTTGAGTGACTGTAGCCGGGCCCAACTCCAGTTCTTCGTAGGCTGCAAAAATTGTGGTTAGTGTTGTTGCAACTGGGGCGGTTGTAACTTACTTTCGGACAACATTTGGCAGCATTTCGGCCTGTTGGTGACCGTGCAGTTGGGGTCGTGGTGTCTGTCGCAGCACCAAGTGGTCGGAATGCAGCGGCCATCGTCGCAGTGCAACTTGTCTAGATAAAAAAAATAATTATCGAATTATGGCCAATGTCAACATTTAAAATAATACTCTCTCAAATGATAAATTAACAAAGTTTTGCGATTATAATAACCAAATTTAATACTAAAAATTTTTGACGAGTCAACCGACTCTGCGCAACCTTCATCGCAAGTTTCTATTTTTTGCCTCCAAAATTCTTAACCTTATATCTAAGACCAAAATTAAAAATTACAGTTTCCTGTTTTTTTCTTCTATAAATCTAGCTGGTGACGTCACAACTCAAGGAGGTGGCGACTTAGCGCAATGGCCCAATCGTTAGAAGTAACCAAAAAAGAATTTCATTTCAAATTTTTCTTAACTTTACATCAAAGGCATTAAAAATTACAGTTTCCTGTTTTCTTTTTCCATAAATCTGACAGATGGCGCTGCAATTCGAGGGACGAAAACCTAATTACAATTGTGAAAATTAACTAAAAAAAAAATGTTTGAGGTTATGTGGGAAAGTTTCTTTACCTTTGCAGGGGTCCCCGTTGCAGGTTTCCTCGCTCTCGTCCGACCCATCTTTGCAGTCGGCT
Organism: Schizotus pectinicornis; assembly: GCA_951805265.1. NCBI lineage: Eukaryota > Metazoa > Arthropoda > Insecta > Coleoptera > Pyrochroidae > Schizotus > Schizotus pectinicornis. The sequence goes on along the minus strand of OX638210.1, from coordinate 10,615,138 downwards.
TTCCCGTCGCAAATGTAATGGTGGATGATGCAAACCCCGTTGTAACACTGAAACATCTGATCGCTGCAATAAATCGTCTCTTGTATGGGTCTGTCATCGAAACGTGGCGGTCCCTCGTCCCTGACGACCACCTCAACAACTTCGTAGAGTCCGTACTTGAGACTGACACAAATATATTTTCCTTTATCCTCGGGTTTGAGCGGTTGGAACAACTTGACCGCCTTGTTCATTTCGCTGGGCGTCAACACCGAATAGAAGCGTTTTTTGGAGTTTTTATCGTTCAAATCTTCGAGGTCGTGCTGTCTCCAGAACTGGACGTCGTTGCTTTTCGTTTGTTTGATCCAGGATATTTGGAAATCGTAATAGTCGTTGTTTGTTTCGGAAGACACTAGATCACAGAATAGGGAAAAATTTGCCCCCGCCTTCTCCTCGACGAGCGAGGAGACGGGGGTGAAGTAGTCCCCGGTGCGTTTGATTATTTTTAAACTTGGCTCGTGATCACCTGAAACCACCAAACATAACCTCAAATTTTCAAATAAAAAACCGGGCCATCAAGGGGGCGAAAGGCGGAGCCCCGAGTACTCACATTTGATATGCAGAATGAGGCCTAAAACTAAGAGATATGTGAGAAATTGAGGCATTTTAATACATTTTTTGAGTCATTTGACGGAAGCCATTTTAGTTGTTGTAGCGAAGGTCACGTCAGTTGGTAGCCAATAGAATTCGAGCAACGACGCCCAGCGGCCACAAACCCAAGAGCCCCAATAAATTTTTAATTTAATTAATAATTACTTAGAAACAGTTTTTAGGCCGTAACTTTATTTCAACAATTCTTTTCCACCCTCGGTGATGTCACGCAAAAATTACAAATATCAAAACAAAGCTTGAGAGAGAAATAATTTTTATTTGTTGCCCTAAGTTGAGTGCCACTGATTCCTCAAACGTCAGGCGCTGACATAACCTCACTTTCTTATCGCAACTTTCCGCAAACATTCCAAAAATTTGGCAATTCACCCCCGAAACGTCAGCTAAGTGTCTCTCAACTATTTCCGAATTAAAATTTCTTTCTAGATGACGTCATCGGCCAAAATTGTTTTGGTGACGGGGGGCGCAGGTCTTGTTGGTAGAGCCATCCAAACTGTGGTTGTCTCCGAGCCGCGAAGCGACGAAAAATGGGTTTTTGTCAGCAGTAAAGACGCGGATTTATGGTAGTCGAGTTTTGAAAATTTCGATTTCTACTAAAAAAAATGTTTTAGTGACCTGACTGCGACTAGAGAACTGTTTTCAAAGCACCGGCCCACCCACGTTATTCATTTGGCGGCAATGGTCGGGGGGCTTTTCCACAACATGTCCCACAATTTAGATTTTTTGGTAATAATCCGATTTGGTTAGGACAACCATTAACGGTTCAGTTTTTAGCGAAACAACTTGCACATGAACGATAACGTTTTGCAAGTGAGTCACGAAACAGGCGTAAAGAAAGTAGTTTCGTGCCTGTCGACCTGCATTTTTCCAGACAAAACCTCCTACCCCATCGACGAAACCATGGTAATTACGAGAAAACAATAGCTAACTGCTAGACAAGTGAATACCGAGATCTTCTCCGCATGCGCAAACTCCGCCCACTTAACCCCGCGAAATTCAAAACAACAATCAAGCAGTACTAATTTCGTTGTTAGGTTGGTAGCGCTAACTAAAAGTAGGCGGAGCTAATTTTCCGCCGCGCATGCGGAGAAGTAATTTGTCTCGTTGCGATAATTTAGTGTCGAAATTTTGCAGATCCACAAGGGCCCTCCCCACCCTTCAAATTTCGGCTATAGTCACGCTAAACGTTTGATCGACGTCATGAATAGAGCTTATCACGAACAACACGGATGCATGTTTACGTCAGTGGTGCCTTGCAACGTTTTCGGACCTCACGACAATTACGACTTGAAATCGAGCCACGTCATTCCCGGCTTGATCCGGAAGTTGCACGACATTATCGAGGCGGGAGGAACCACTTTCACGGTGTTGGGAACCGGGAAGCCCTTAAGACAATTTATTTATTCCCTTGACCTGGCCAGACTGTTCCTGTGGGTGTTGAGGGAATACGACGACGTGGAACCTATCATCCTGTCAGGTCGGCATCCACCGCCATTTTGTATCAATGAAGCGAGTACTCGCTAGTTTTCGCAGTTAGCGGCCGCAACGTAATTGGTCTAGGCGGCGCTCACTTTTTTTATAGTGTTAATAGAAACTTGAAGTCTTTTGTGTCATTGACGACTTCCATTTTGGGTCGTTGGCGACGTCCATTTTGTGTAGTTGATTCCATTTTGTATCGTTGACGACTTCCATTTTGGGTCATTGATGACGTCCATTTTGTGTCGTTGACGACTTTATTTTGTGTCGTTGACGACTTTCACTTTGTATTGTGAGAGCGCTAGTAAACGTCAGTTGACGCCAACTCCCTCTAGTGACAAAACGTCGCAATTTTTTTTTTTTTAATTTTGATTTGTTTTTTTTTTCTTATTTTAGTCGATGAAGAGGCGGAAGTTTCGATTCGGGAACTGGCCGAGGAGCTGGTGAAGGCCTTCGATTTCAAGGGCGACGTCGTTTTTGACACTGCAATGGCGGACGGTCAATACAAAAAAACGGCCAGCAACGCGAAATTGAGGAAGTACCTGCCCGACTTCAAATTCACCCCGTTTCCGGTCGCAATCAAAGAAAGTGTAGATTGGTACAGAACCAATCACCAAATTGCCAGAAACTGAAACGATTGTTAACATGTTTTTAATAAATTTTGTTGGCCACTTGCATAGTTTCACCCGCCAGAAGAGGATATGTATTTTCAAAAAGTGACATTTTAGAGTAATCCCACTTCTGACGATGCCAAAAGTCTCACTTCTGACACTGTCAGAAGTGGAATTACTTCAAATTTTTTTTTAATTTCTATCAATTTTGACCATTTCAGAACAAAGTTTCTATCAGAAGTGGGATAATTCGGGCATTTCGTAACTAATTAACCAGAGATGGAAAGTCTTGAAGTGTTTTAATTGAGAATTGGCAACTACTGGAACGTTTCGTAGCTAATCACGTATTAGAGGTAGATCAACTTTGCTCTGTATGTCGTAGTTTGTGACTCGTTACGTGTCAGAAGTGGGATAACTGTGTAAAATATGTCACTTTATGACCATCAGAAGTGGGATGACTTCAAAATTTTAAAACGCACGTTACAATTGTAACCATTTCATAACAAATTATCTACAAGAAGTGGGACGATTTCGATATTTCGTTACCAGACAATCAGAAATGGGACGACTCAAAGTACTTTAATTAAAATTTGCCCGCCAGTTGAGCGTTTTTTAACGAATCACATTTCAGAAATGGGACAACATTGATGCAGTGCATAGTGTCAGAAGTGGGATTGCGTTTTTATCAGCCCAATAAAATCGGGTTGAGTGGAAAAAACTTGTTGATTTCGACGAAACCACCGATGGATGTCGAGAAAAACGTCGTGGAGGTGAACGACCGCACTCTATGCCATGAACGACAAAGATTAGGCAACACACTTTCAGTTGACAAACAATTTTTTTTCCGTCTGTCGTGACCTTCCAATCGAAATATTGCAGCATGCCAGACCTCATCGGAATAATAACCGAACCGGTCCCGCGATATCCTTGGCATTGCATACTTAATTATTTGGAAGTCAACCGTCACCTTCCAGTCATCAACGACTCTTTGCCATGTAAACAGGAATAGTTTTTGCTATTGTGTAATTATGTTGTTGCGATAATCAAAAACCTCGAAACGTTTCGTCCCCTTTCTTCTATCGACTCTTTCCCGTGTGTCACGAACGAGGAAGATCAATAAGCGAGGAGTGACTGTTGGTGCGGATTTCCGCACGTTCTGCGCATTGTTGTCGGCGAAGCGTCCCGGTGCTAACCTAACTGGTCGAAATTTACTTAGTTTTTTGAAAAATTGACAAAACGCCAGTGAGCGGTCGCGACTAGTGCCCAAAAAATTGAGGGATGAAGGGTGTTGGTTAAGGGTTGCAACATCGACCAGTGCGGCAACTATGAAGTTGATACCCGTTAACTATTATGGCTTCACTGCCATGGACAGGAGGTTCTCCAGCCCCATGCTGCCCTGGATAGTGTCCGAAATCAGGAAGAGGGATTACTGCGAAAAAGTAAGTAAAACAATCTTTGGACGACAGAACAGAAAAAAAAAAAATATGTGTCACTGTCACGAAACTCAACTGTCAGATTCGATGAACGTCACATGTATAGTTGTTGAAGTTTGAAAACAAAAGATTTGACACCTGTCAAATTTCGTAATTATAGCGATAATTTTACGTATTTGACGTGTAACGAAACGTAATTAACGATAACGCGAGGTTGGTTAACATTAAACAGCAACAATTTACATAACTAGCTCAGGTATTACTTGGGAGGTTGTAATAAAAGTTACAAGAATCGATTTTGATCGTAGCAGCCTTGGCTGAAACAAACTTTGTTGTGGAAGTTACGTCAATATCGTAAGTTAACTAGATTTTTTTTAGAAAAAAGTTTGATTTTTTTCTCATGACCCTCCTCGATGTTTCCTCAAATACATAAAACCAACAACTTCGGTTGTGTTTACGACGGTACATTATCGCTAAGACGATAACAGGAAAAACAATTATAAAATCGTGGTTAGGTAGAGCAGTCAAGGCCGTCACCGAGTGTTGATGTTTTTAATTTATGAAAATTATTGCGCTTTGACGTCACCTCGATTTAACACAATCCAGAAGAAAAAAAAATCCACCATCACCGACACCCTCTTTATTTTTCAACAAACATGGGGTTGTTCCTAACTTCGTGCACCAAAATGCTGACCAACATGGGCAAAGCGTACATGGGCAGATACGAGTAGTTTTGGTGCAAAAATTCCAAAACTTTTTCTTCTAAAATTCTAAAATAGCCGGCATCTTTAAATATTTGCTCGACATCATCGTCATCAGTCGCCGACAACTGTTGACATCAATTTCGACAATTGCAACAAAAAAAAAATTTTTGCAAAAACCCACCACTTTCCATTCGTTCTCTTCGAGTTTTTCCGTTAACTCGTCCAGGAGCGGTTTGCCGTTCGGACTTCGCAATTCCGTCAGCATTCGATCGAGTTCTGCCATTAGAAACGGGAAGCGGTTGTGGTAAATGGCACAACACCAGGGCTCCTTGAAATACTCGAACAGATCCGCTATCATCATCATCTCGAACCGCAACACCAAATTGTTGAGCAACTTCTCGTGTTTGCCGTACAAAGAGATCAAATTGTGGACGTTCAACTCCTGCAAGTCGACCACTAATCGAACCACTCAAGAAAGAGAAAGCGGAACTAGAAAGAAAGAAGGACGACATATCAAGAGGAGCGGAAGAAAAAGAAGGAGAAGAAAAGGAAGAAGGACGAGAAGGGAAGAGGAATAAGAAGAGAATAGAGACGGAGAAAAAGGACGAGAAAAAGAAGAGAAACAAAAAACGAAGAAGAACAAAAAGGAAAGATGAACGAGAGATGAAGCGAAACGAGAAAGGAAGAGAGACGACAGAACAAGAGGAGCGAAAGAAAATGAAGGACAAGAAAAGGAAGAGAGACGAGAAGGGAAGAGGATCAAGAAGAGACGAAGAAAAGCGAGAGGGAAAGATAGACAAGAGGTGAAGAAGAACGAGGGGGATAGGTGGATGAGAGGAAGAGGAACCTGAAGAGCTTCCTTTCTTCCTCGAGGTACTTACGAACTTGGCAAGACAAGTAATTGTCTCGACGTTGTCATACTTGTTCAAGTGGAGCCTGAAGAACCCTCGCCCGTCCAAATTTTTGGTGTTGCCAGTGACCAAAACCTTCCCCTGTCAAAAATTTTGAAATCAACCACCAAGCAACAGGTGCCGATAATTTTTACGTAATCGTCTTTGCTCATCGAGATATCCAGAGGAACCGGTTTGCCCGGTTTCGTCACGGAAAGATAGCACAGACCTCCCGGTAACCTGCAGTACTTCACCACCGGCTTCTTCGACAACTCTTTACCTCCATCAGAATCCATGAAATCGGGAGGCACCAACAACTCCCTGATTTGCCTCCCCAACGCGTGACCTATCTCTTCACAGTTGAAATACTTGTGCATCAAATGGTCCGCGTAGTACTTCCTCGAGTACTTCGTCAAAGTACCAACGCCGAAAATGTTGGGGTCGTTGGTGCGGTTATTTTGGTCGATGACCAAATGACCTATTTGAGCACCACAACAATGGAAACTTTTCCTAAAAACCTCGACTCACCGTCGAAGACCAAACCGCATCTGGTGATGGCCTGGAAGGTTCTGGCACTCACCGACTTCGTCTCGTACATGAACAACGCCGCCAACTCGACATCGACGATTTTATATTTGCTCTGGAACTTGGCCGAAACGACCATTTTGTAGGTCGGCTCGTACTGCCACTCGACGAAGTTGTAATCTTCGTAAATAGTGACGCCTTGTTGGCGCAGCGCGGCCATCACCGCCATTTCCACCTCCTGGTTGTTAAAAATTGAAGTGAGGTGGTCGTGGCGGTTACCCGGAGCAAGATTCGGATCGGGCGAGGGATCGACGTAAACCAAACGATCACCAGACACTCCGAACTCGATCAAGGCAGCCAAGCAACATAGCGCCTCCAAGAAGTGACCGTAGACCACCATGACAGCTGCAACACAAGTCGTCAAAATCGCAACATTTTCAACTTATCCCACTTCTGATACCTTTTTTTGGCTGGAACCCCGTGATGATTTTCAGGGTCGCCAGAGCGTTGGCGGCGTCCGCTTCGGTGTTGATAATGAAAACATTTTCGGGATACTCGGTCCTCTTGGTTCCTTTTTTGGCCGGTTTCTGGAACTGTTGCCCGCAAACCAGCACCATCAAGTCGTAGGGTAGTTGCGTGTCGTCGTTGACGCTAACGTACTTTTCTTTTCGATCAATCGACGTCATCACTCCGGTGACTTGATGGACGTACGTTTTCAGACAGATCGAGTCCATGTAGCGACGATCGTAGTGACCGTTGTTGACGAACATCATGTCTCTGACGCGATTGGGGTGTTTGTGGTAGGCGGCCCCGTGAGGACTCAAAACGGTGACGTTGGTGAAGACGATCAAGGCACGTGGTGCGTGAGTGTAGAGCATCGACGCCAAAAACGCTACGGCCGTATCACCGGCGCCTACTACGAGAATTCGATGATTGATCTCGACTCTTGATATGCTCGTTAGTCTCGAGGTTGAGAGGTAGAGGGCGAAATTTTCGCGATCTTGCATGGTGACGACGGTTGGTACTTCGTACTGTTCCGTGATTTTGGGGTCGTACTCCTGGATGATTCTGGGCAGGACCGGGGCTAGATGGCCGATCGCGTTGAGGATGGTGGAGTTTTTATGGCTACAAGGTTTCAGGCGGTAGTAGAACACCGAGAAGTTGCTGAGACGATGAAGTTCACGTAAGAAGAATTGGTTGTAACGTTGGAAGATCGGGGATATGATGAGACTGTCGAGACGACCGTGCATCCCGGCTTTGTGTTGACGACGGTTCATCCAGGACTCCACGTTGTAGTGGACGTCCAGACAATCTGGTTCGACCTCCTCGCTAATAACTAAAGAGGATTTAAGAGGAGTTCCGCTACCTTCTAATCTTACCTGCAACCCCCACTACCTGCGTGCCGCTCGACAAGACGAAGGCCGAGAAGTTGCTATTGTCAACATCAACGGCAGACTTGAACTGTTCCTCGATCACTCCGGGCTCGTCGAGCGTCTTCAGCAGTTGACTGACGACGGACTTGTCATCGAGAGTGGCAACTCTGACCGAAACTCCCCGAAAAATTGCGTTCCTGTGCAAAACGTACACTTCCTGGGGGAACACCGACACGTTCCTTGGCGGCACTCTGACGAAGTATCTCGCGATAAATGAAGGCGACTGGATAGAGGGGAACGAAGCGACGCAATAGTCTTTATCTGGAAAACACTGGAAGGCCGCCGCGTACAACTTCCCGTAACAGTCTTCGTGGCCTGGAAGAACCGCTGACACTTCCAGGGCGAAAGCGTTAGGTTCTCCTCTAAACTTTGGAAGTGTCGTTGATTTTTCTGGAACTAAAAAAAATTTCTGGACATTTCTGGAATTATTGAGTTGCTTAATTAACATTTTCTTGGTTTCTTGTTATCGTTGCCCGGCACGAAAGTTTCAAGTCTGTTGGTGAAGAGGTGATCGTTGTGGTCTTCGCTCAAAATGCAAGCGCTGAATTGACTCTCGATGCTTTTGACGGAACGTTCCTCTTCTTCCCCGCTTTCCTCATCCAAATAGTCGAAGAGTAGCGACGAAGAAAGGTTAACTAAAGAGAAGTCGTCTTCGGAAGTGGTTCTGGGTTCTTCCTCGACGCTCTTGGAGCTCTCCTCTTCGAATTGCGGTTTTCTTAAAGAAATTTCTTTTTCGTTCTCGATGCTGTGGGAAAAATTTTTGGAAAATTTTGGGAAATTTCTGAAAATTTTTACTCAGCATCGTCAGCGACCGCGACTCCGCGACTCCTCGCCTCCTCCGACAATAGATCGTCTTCGACGTTGTGTTTCCTCAATCCGTTGTAGCAAACCAACTCGAACTCTTCGTTGAGCAACTCGTAGTTGACGACGTCGTTGAGGATGAGAACTGCAATAGCTCGTCCTCCATGCTCCGCCACTATGATTTGGCGGTTTTCGTGTAGGGTCAAAATTTCGGCAACGTAGTAAGGTCCGTAATGTTCCTCGAGAATTTTGGGGATGATAGCGACAAGATCGTCGTTGTCTTCCTCCACAGCTCTCCTGATCTTGTAACCGCACTCGAACTCCTGACGGTTCAACACCACGATCGTTTGAACTCGCCGAAGATTTTTCGGCCAAACTCTCGTCCCGAAACCCTCGAGGAAGTCGAGACTTTTGATGTGGGGAGGCACCACCAAGAGGATTTTTTCGAAAATTTCGTTTCGGGAAAAAAAAGTTTGGAGGATCAGTTTTAGGAAGAAAGGTCGGTATCGGGGATCGGCGACCACGTAGTGGATCCAAGCGGAATTTAGTGGGTCGACGTCCGAGATGCCGTAGAGGTTGTACAACCAATGGGTCCATTCCCAGGGAGGGATGGACGGGACGTTGGGATGGTCGTTGAAACAAACCAAACCGGCCAACTCGCCGTCGTCGTCGTAACTCGCCAAAGACAAGTAACTTTTCGTCCTGCAATCATTCGGTTAAACCGACGCAGTTACGGTTTCGATCCGGTTACAGCAACAACTCCGAGTCGGTGGTACCGAAGACATATTCAGTGAACGCCGAGTTCCTGGCCACCAAAGCGTCCACCTTATCCCTGATCTCCGGCCCAACCCTCACGATCTTATCGGGAGACAGTATTGACATTATTTTTTGACAGTAGCTACGCTGTTTTTTTTTGTTTCTGTCGGCGTTATTTCTTGACAGTTTGATTCAATCTAGTGACACTGTCGATTTCATTTCTTTGACAGTTACAGTTTTATTTTTGTTTCAATCTAGTGACACTGTTGACGTCATTTTTCTCAGTCTCTGTTTTAATCTAGTGACACTGTCGACTTCATTTCTTTGACAGTTGCTGCTTTATTTTTGTTAATCTAGTGACAGCCTTGACCCAATTTTTGACACTAGTTGTTCTTTTGTTCCAGTTGAGTTTGGGCATCGAAGATGGCGTCTTGCAGGCCTACAATCAGGACTTCGAGTTGCAGTTCTCCCACAAGATATGGCAGGTGACTAGATTTTCGCAAGCCGACCAAGATCCGACGACTTTCCTCTATTTGATGCGAGACGACAGCGACACTCTCCTGTATTGTTATCTCTTCCAGGCGAAAAAAACAAGCGACGTGAGTGATGATTTTTTCGTTTGTTTTTTTGGCGCAACTTTTTTTACTGCTTAGTAACGGACAAAGTTATGTTGTTAGAAGGTGCAACACGGGTGATTATAGAACGACACGTGATTTACGGGTGATGGACGCGTGCTGGACCCGATTTTAGATCTTGCGGTCGTATTGCCAAAATCGGCCGGCGCCACAGATCTAAACTCGAAAGATTCGGCCACGCCAATGACTTCCTCGAAGTCTCCATTGACCAACAACTAATTACTATAAGTTTAAAATTTGTTTTAAATGAAAGACTTTAGAGGAATCTTGGAGAACAAATAAAAAAAAAATGACAAGTGACAGGTTGCAGGTTGCGAAATGGTTGGCGGTGTCTATTTTCGTTGGTCGACTGCCGGAAGGAAAGAGGGTTTGGTAATTTAGGGGGCGTCGACCTTTGCCGCGCCTCCGCATTGCGCTCAAAATTAGTTTTTCGGCTCTCTAGCGCGTTGTTAGTTCTGTGAGCGGCCGAATAGACAGCTTGGCAACGATTTAAAATAGTCGCTTACGGATTTCTGGCCCCGCCAACTCGATCCCAACCACCGAACAATCGATCTCTTTGACGCAAAAATCGAGCCACCCGCCGACTAGATTGCCAACCCGGAAGTGCAAATTTTCCTCCCACCGACATACAAAAATATTTTTTTTTTTGTAGAATTTGCCGGAAACGCACGCACGTTCTAGAAAACAAACGGTTTGACTGTCCGCGATAAAGTTAATCTCGACCTTGTCCCGAAATATCCCACGAAAATCCGTAGGAAGCTCCGATTATTTATTTACAAACGAAATCGCCACCGCCAGTATATCTACCATCGGCAATGTTGTTCGTAGTTCTTTTGTCGGTGGTCAGTCCGAGTGTTGGTTTTCAAAAATGGCGGACCGTTTACCAGCGCATCACGCAAGAACAGCAATTTTCCGGTTTCAACGAGATGATCAGGAACAATCGAATTGCGAAACTCAACCTCCACTACTACGATTTGACGGTTTTCGTGCCCGAAAATCAAGCCATCACCGACTATCGCGGTGACGTCACCGAAGATTTGGTGTTTTATCACATGAGTTTTGGTGTCAAAACTTTGAAACTTCTCAACCAAACGAGTTCGTTGGAAACTGCCGGTGATAACGGACCGGTGTGGATCACCTCGACGAACCAGGGGATCTTCGTCAACAACGCCAAAATTTTGGGCGACAAGTCCAACTTCCTCAGCAACACCAGGGAGGACCTGCGAGGCAAGAACCAGGTGGGCAAAACTACCACCGAGACCAGTCGGCAATTAACCACCAACCTAACGGCCAAAATTACAAAACTTTTCTTTGGAGCTATCACCTTTTGATATACCTAAGTTATAACCCTCATATGGAACAAATGTTCTAGTTCCAAGGTTTTTGGTCCAGTCTCAGTAGGCCATGTAGGAAACGTTTTGTAGCCTTTGCTTCTGGTTGTCAAAAAATTCAGAGGTGGTCTTTGTAGGTGCTCCACGTGGTCGACCGCGTCCTGGACCCTAAGGTGAAGAGGGTCTGGCCGAACCCCTCTGCTTACTCTTTCTTGTCCGAGTTCTACCGATGGTCGATCGGCGAGAATCGCGTCTCCAGCTACCTGACCAAGATCCAGGAACAAGGTCAAGAGAAGCTCCTCAAACTCTCCGGCGGTCACACCTTCTTCTTGCCAGTCGATTCTCGACTCGACGATTACAAGTTGCAAAAAATCGACAGTTACGTCATCCAAGGCCACGTCGTTCCCAATCAAGTCCTCTTCACTCGCCCCACGTCCGCCGACTCCGTTTTCGAAACTTTGGCCAACGGCGACTTCATCTACATCTTGGTGTCGATGTTCGAAACGAACGGCAAGAACTACGTGAAGAGTCACACGGTTTTGGGGAACAGCAACCACGAAAAGGGGGAATTGACGGCGGAAATCGTCGAAGGGAACATCCCCGTGACCAATGGGGTCGTCCATTTGATTTCGCAACCTTTGGCGGTGTTCGATCGCCAACTCAAACCTTTCCCTTACCTTCCGGTGTTGTACAAAATCTCTTCGGATCCCAATTTGAACTTGACCTACAACTTGGGAGAGTTATCGAAAATCAACAGAATCCTCGACAACTCGACGAGTTTCTTCACGTATTTCGCCCCGACCGACCGAAGTTGGACCGATCTTCCCCGATCGTCGGAAGAGATCGAACGAGTTCTCGGCCGCCATTTGGTGGTGGCTGCCGTGTCGTATTCCATTGAGAAGTTGGCACGACTGACGGCCCTCCACAACGGAACAGTTCTGCCAACTGTCGGAGGGCCGATCAAATTTCAGGTTTATCTCGAAGAGGACGGTTATTTTTTGGTTTGTAACGGAGTACGTTCGAGGGTTTCCAGAGCCAACTACGAATGTAGTGATGGGGTGGTGCACGTTATCGAAACGCCTCTAGTGGCCGGTTTCGAAAGCAAGAGTCGCGGTAGAAATTTTTGGGGTGTTCTCAAAACGGTGACGGCATCGATACGCCCTTAAGAACTGCTGCCAACGTTGACACGTGCCAGAGGTTCTAAATGCGACCGGGATCGCGTTAGTGCCAGTTCACGGTTGTTACCTGACGTCGACATATTTGTTACTTATGGTTTTCTTGAATAAATAATTGTGAGTACCAATCTATCTAAGTGGTTTGGTCGAAAAGTGTTTTTTATTATTGGCGGAATGGTCGGCGGTGATGGTGGTGGGTGACGTCACGCAATTAACACGTTTAATTGGGAAGTTTGGTGGGGTCGCGAGGAGGCATTTATTTGATAAAAGGACGGAATTCTTATTGTGATTAATGTGACGGACGCTACTCTTTGGGTCGTTATTTTCGTTGTTTGTTCATCAAGCAACCTTTGTCTTGTTTACGAAGCCTTGTTATTGCCAGGTGCAGAACCATAAACAGCTTCTACACCGTGTTTTTGAATTTGGTCTCTACTTTGTGGGTTGCACAAAATTAAAGCAAAATTTAAAAAAAAATTCAAAATTTTCAAAACAACCCAAAAGCATGACAGAAGGTTTTTCTGCATTTAGTCTTCACTTGCATTCAACGATACTGTCGGCGTCAATTTTCGAAACATTTTAACTTATTCATTAGAAGTTGAGGAGCTAATGTGAGACCAAACGGCAAACCGCAGTTTTTTTTTCTTTTTTTCTTTTTAGTTAAAATCAATTAACTTGATGGAAAATTTTTGCGTGTAACGTTGGAACCCAAAAATGTCTGTTATGCCACTTATTTCGTTCTTTACGCTTCAGCATTGTTATTGACCGGCCAGCTTTCTATTACCTCATTGTAGATAAGTAATATAATTATTTACCTGCTGGTTTTTTTGTGTACGCCGGTTAACTCTATTAGTTTTTTGCGTGTTGACGAAATTACAAGTAATTGATATGCAAATCGCAGAGGTGTCTCGTTTTAACCTAAAATTTATTTTTAACTCAATCAAAATTGTTCAAAGCAAAAATCTGCTTTTAGTGAAATATGTATGTACACATTTCGTATTGATCGCTGCTGATTCGTGCTTGGACATTTATAGAAGAGCGAGGCATTACGAAATAATGAACAGAACTGAAGTGCACACATGCAAATCGCAAATATAGGTCACTTGAACAATTTCAGAAATTTCCAACGTATAGTCTCCTAAAAAATTCATAAAAAGTTAATTAATCAATTAAGAAAATTAGCAATTTTTTTTCTGATCGTGTATGAATAGTGCTTTTTGGGCATCTAGTAACTATTTTAGTGCAATTTCCAGCTCGGAAGTTATGATTTTTTTTTTTGATGCTTATACGTGCAAACTTAGAAAGTCTAGCAATATTTTAAAAAATTCATAAAATTTTAATAAAGTAATTTAGGAAATTGACATTTTTTTTTCTCGGATCGTATGAATAGTACTTTTCAAGCAACTATGGAATATTTTATTCCAACATCTAGTTCGATTGTTATGATTTTTTTTTATAGAATCTTAAACAAACATACTTCAAGACAGTCTGTCAATAAGGAAAAATTCATAAAAAATTAGAAATCAATTTAGAAAATTTGCAATTTTTTTCTCTAAAAGCGTGTGAATAGTACTTTTTAGACAGATAGAAACCATGTCGGTGCGACCTTCAGTTTGAAAGTTATAAAAATAAATTTAATTTTATACATAGAAAATTTGAAAGTACAGCAATATTTTCAAAAATTCATAAACAATTAATAAAACAATTTACAAAATTGGTAATTTTTTGGCTAAGAGCGTATGAATAGTACTTTTCAGGCAGCTAGGAACCATCTTAGTGGGACCTCTAGTTCGGAAGTTATAATTTTTTTTTAATCCTTACACATGCAGACTTTGAAAGGTCTGCCATATTTTAACAAATTTATACAAAATTAAGAAATAAATTTAAAAAAATAACATTTTTTTTCTAAAAGCACATAAATAGTACTTTTGAGGCAGCTAGGAACTATCTTAATGGGACCTGCAGTTCGGAAGTTACGATTTTCTTTTTTTAAACCTTACACATAGAAACTTTGGAAGTCCAGCAATATTTTCAAAATTCATAAAAAATTAAAATAACGATCTAGGAAATTGGCGACTTTTTCTCTAAGAGCGTATGAATAGTACTTTTCAGGGAGCTAAGAAGTATTTTAGTGCGACATCTAATTCGACTGTTATGATTTTTTTTATTGAACTTTAGGCAGACAAATTTTAAGAGTGTCATCAATATGGAAATAATCATAAAAAATTAAAAAATAAATTTAGAAAATTGACAAATTTTTTCCTAAGAGCGTATGAATAGTACTTTTCTGGCAACTAGGAACCATCTTAGTAGGACCTTCAGTTCGGAAGTTATAATTTTTTTCTAGTTCTTACACATGCAAACTTTGAAAGGTCTGCCATATTTTAACAAATTCATACAAAATTAAGAAATAAATTTAGAAAATTAACAATTTCTTTTCTAAAAGCATATAAATAGTACTTTTGAGGCAGCTAGTAACTATTTTAATGGAACTTGCAGTTCGGAAGTTACAATTTTCTTTTTCTAACCATTATACATAGAAATTTTGGAAGTCCAGCAATATTTTCAAAATTCATGAAAAATTAAAATAGCGATTTAGGAATTTGGCAATTTCTTCTCTAAGAGCGTATGAATAGTCCTTTTCAGGGAGCTAAGAAGTATTTTAGTGCGACATCTAATTTGATTGTTATGATTTTTTTTTGTAGAACTTTAGGCAGAGAAACTTTAAGAGAGTTCATCAATAAGGAAAAAATCATAAAAAATTAAAAAATTAATTCACAAAATTGACAATTTTTTTCCTAAGAGCGTATGAATAGTACTTTTCAGGCAACTAGGAGCCATCTTAATGGGACCTCTAGTTCGGAAGTTATAATTTTTTTTTAATCCTTACACATGCAAACTTTGAAAGGTCTGCCATATTTTAACAAATTCATACAAAATTAAGAAATAAATTTAGAAACACAACAATTTGTTTTCTAAAAGCACATAAATAGTACTTTTGAGGCAGCTAGGAACTATCCTAATGGGACCTGCAGTTCTGAAGTTACGACTTTCTTTTTTTAATTCTTATACATAAAAACTTTGGAAGTCCAGCAATATTTTCAAAATTCAGAAAAAATTAAAATAACGATTTAGGAAATTGGCAATTTTTTCTCTAAGAACGTATGAATAGTACTTTTCAGGGAGCTAAGAAGTATTTTAGTGCGACATCTAATTCGATTGTTATAATTTTTTTTGTAGAACCTTAGACAGACAAACTTTAAGAGAGTTTATCAATAAAGAAAAAATCATAAAAAATTAAGAAATAAATTTAGAAAAATGACAAATTTCTCCCTAAGAGCGTATGAATAGTACTTTTCAGGCAACTGGGAACCATCTTAATGGGACCTCTAGTTCGAAAGTCATATTTTTTTTCTAATCCTTACACATGCAAACGTTGAAAGGTCTGCCATATTTTAACAAATTCATACAAAATTAAGAAATACATTTAGAAAATTAACAATTTCTTTTCTAAAAGCATATAAATAGTACTTTTGAGGCAGCTAGTAACTATCTTAATGGAACCTGCAGTTCAGAAGTTACATTTTTTTTTTCTTACCTTTATATATAGAAATTTTGGAAGTCCAGCAATATTTTCAAAATTCATAAAAAATTAAAATAACGATTTAGGAAATTGGCAATTTTTTCTCTAAGAGCGTATGAATAGTACTTTTCAGGGAACTAAGAAGTATTTTGGTGCGACATCTAATTCGATTATTATGATTTTTTTTATTGAACTTTAGGCAGACAAACTTTAAGAGAGTTCATCAATAAAGAAAAAATCATAAAAAATTAAGAAATAAATTTAGAAAATTGACCAATTTTTTTCCTAAGAGCGTATGAATAGTAGTACTTTTCAGGCAACTAGGAACCATCTTAGTAGGACCTTCAGTTCGGATAATTTTTTTCTAGTTCTTACACATGCAAACTTTGAAAGGTCTGCCATATTTTAACAAATTCATACAAAATTAAGAAATAAATTTAGAAAATTAACAATTTCTTTTCTAAAAGCATATAAATAGTACTTTTGAGGCAGCTAGTAACTATTTTAATGGAACCTGCAGTTCGGAAGTTACAATTTTCTTTTTCTAACCATTATACATAGAAATTTTGGAAGTCCAGCAATATTTTCAAAATTCATGAAAAATTAAAATAACGATTTAGGAATTTGGCAATTTTTTCTTTAAGAGCGTATGAATAGTACATTTCAGGGTGCTAAGAATTATTTTAGTGCGACATCTAATTCGATTGTTATGATTTTTTTTGTAGAACTTTAGGCAGACAAACTTTAAGAGAGTTTCATCAATAAAGAAAAAATATTAAAAAATTAGAAAATAAATTTAGAAAATTCACAAATTTTTTCCTAAGAGCGTATGAATAGTACTTTTCAGGCAACTAGGAACCATCTTAGTAGGACCTCCAGTTCGGAAGTTATAATTTTTTTTCTAGTCCTTACACATGCAAACTTTTAAAGGTTTGCCATATTTTAAGAAATTCATACAAAATTAACAAATAAATTTAGAAAATTAACAATTTCTTTTCTAAAAGCACATAAATAGTACTTTTGAGGTAGCTAGGAACTATTTTAATGGGACCTCCAGTTCGGAAGTTACGATTTTCTTTTTCTAATCCTTATACATAGAAACTTTGGAAGTCCAGCAATATTTTCAAAATTCATAAAAAATTAAAATAACCATTTAGGAAATTGGCAACTTTTTCTCTAAGAGCGTATGAATAGTACTTTTCAGGCAACTAGGAACCATCTTAGTAGGACCTCCAGTTCGGAAGTTATAATTTTTTTTCTAGTCCTTACACATGCAAACTTTTAAAGGTTTGCCATATTTTAAGAAATTCATACAAAATTAACAAATAAATTTAGAAAATTAACAATTTCTTTTCTAAAAGCACATAAATAGTACTTTTGAGGTAGCTAGGAACTATTTTAATGGGACCTCCAGTTCGGAAGTTACGATTTTCTTTTTCTAATCCTTATACATAGAAACTTTGGAAGTCCAGCAATATTTTCAAAATTCATAAAAAATTAAAATAACCATTTAGGAAATTGGCAACTTTTTCTCTAAGAGCGTATGAATAGTACTTTTCAGGGAGCTAAGAAGTATTTTAGTGCGACATCTAATTCGATTGTTATGATTTTCTTTGTAGAACCTTAGGCAATCAAACTTTAAGAGAGTTCATCTATAAGGAAAAAATCATTAAAAATTGAGAAATAAATTTAGAAAATTGGCAAATTTTTTCCTAAGAGCGTATGAATAGTACTTTCCATTTATCAAAGAACTATTCTAGTGCGACCCCCAGTTCGAAAGTTATAATTTTTTTTCGAATTCTTCTAAGCAATAATTTAAATAAAAATTCTTTTATTTTATCATGTTCTCATGGAAGGTTTAATTTTACCTTACTTGTTAGCTTTGTCGCCAGTAGACTTCCTGTTTAGTTTTTAGTTGGGTTAGTAGGACCAACGAAACGGTTTCAAGGACACAATTCCGCATTTAAAATGGAATCCTCCGACTAAATCTGAAAGATGCCGGGCAACGACTGGTATTTTTTATTAGTATAGAATCTGATTTGGCTCCTTCTCGACCAGTCGATGTTGAATGAATATTAATTTTTCCTCGATTTTTTGCATAATTTAAAGTTAATGCCGAAGGCCAAAACTTTCGATTATTGCTATTTACAATTCGAAATTTTAACTTGAAACCGAAATTTTTGTTCGAAAATATTTTGTTTGGCTAGTGATGGACCGCTGGAAGGGGAAAAATCTGTCTGCTCTTCGTCAGTCTTGTATGTTGTTTTAACTACGTAAAACGTTACATTATGATTTGTTTTCCACGAACTTAGATCGTGCAACAACATTTTGATTACACTGGCGGGTAATAATTTGTAATGGGTACCTACATGTTTTTTGCCTCCCCCCGTTAGGCGATTATTTTTAGTTCACGTGCACGCGTTCGCTAAGTTTGACTATTGAACATCCAAACACACCTTGAAACTAAATATTATATCAACTTATGGGTGCGAATACAGGCGGTTATTTCTAGTATCGACCAACAGTGCAAGAATTGACGCATATGGAATTATTAATGTCAAGAGGCGACGATTGCCAAGGAATTACAATTATTGATAATGCTTCAACTGAAATTTTAAATTTTTGAATTATAACGTACGTCGCGTTTTATTCCTATCAATTGTCAACAGTCAAAAAATCTAGTGTCATAAGCATCGACTGTTTCAACTGTTTATTTACTGTTCTGACTCGAAATTTGACGCATCAAGATTGTTGCTGTAATTATCAGACAACCCTTGTATCTATTTATACGTATACTTTGACGTTTCGCAGAGGATTTGCTTGCGTGATGTCGTGGCTAATTAAGTTTTCGTAAAATTGTCTATAATCAAGTTGGCTATTTTCGGAATTACCGGAGAGTTACGACAAAAAAATTCCTAATTATCTGCGTTTAGTTTTTCATTTCCTCCATGGCATAATACGCAATGCACAACACATGTTCATTTAATCTAAAAACTCTAATGACACAACATAAATCGAAAAACTCCGTCAACAATTAATGTTTGTTTAACGACAATTTAACAAAAAAAAACAAGTAAATGTGCGGTGAGTAGTTAGATCCCGTCGTAACGTCCTCCCGGACTCGCCATATTCCCGGATTCTGTTCCGACAAGGTCGCCGTTTAAAAACAAAAAGCGCCACGTGTAATTCGGGGAAGAGAAAAAAAAATTAAAGTTGCCGTACACGTTCAAGTTCATCTTTCGGGTTTTTCATAAAAAAAAATTTTAAGTGTCCAGACCGACACTAGGCGTGCCGAATATAATTTTAGCCAACGTTTTGGACGTCATCACCGTCAAACGTGCACCCGCGTTTGTTTCAGCATCAGGATTCCCAGTCTCAACTTTGTCCCGAAACTGAAAACAACACAACCGCCGCCAACTAAGATCTCCTCTCTCCCGGATATTTTCGTCGTGTCGCCGGCCGCGTTTCGAAAATTTCGCAAGTGTCCAACCGCGATCCGATCACGAAAAAACAAATGATTACCGTCCCGAATTACGGGTACACCCCGTATATAACGGCCCACAGTGACGCTTCGTACATCGAAAAAAAAGCCGTAAGTTGGCGCGTTATAACAAACACCAAACAAACAATTAACGATCAAAATTTCGTCGGTTGATGCGTTTTTGTTTTAATTTTAGTCGAGAGAGCAAAGATCGGGGGGACCCGCAATTAACAATTAAAACAGCGCCAACCTCGATTACGACGATAACGAAACAGAAAGTGTTATAATTAAAGGCGATAATGCGTCACGTGGTCAACTTTTTTTTTTTTTTTGGAGGTCTCCCCCCTCTCTTTCGCGATGCGTACCGCCGAAATTTATTGTTGTTTTCCCTCGATTAACGCGAGGCCGAGGTTTTTAAATTCGGAACTGCGGAGATTGTGGGGGACGGGCGTTAAAAACTTGGGACGAATTCGAAAAACAAAACAATGCCGACAATAATAGGGGTCGCGACAATTGTTTCACGTTCTCATCCTTGGAGCAACTGGAAATGACACGAGGTTCTAATTGCAGGACGTAATTACTAAATAAATTGGTCGATTCGCCGTTAAAAAATTAGAAATTCCTAAACAATGAGTCATAAATTATTTAATTTTTTTTTCTTTTAAGTAGGGCTGGGACTTTTTTGAATTTTGGTATTCGAATAGTCATTTGAATATTTATTCGAATATTCGAATTATTCGAATAGTCATTCGAATATTCGAATTATTCGAATATTCGAATTATTCAAATATTCGAATTATTCGAATATTCGAATGACCATTCGAATTATTCGAATATTCGAATGACTATTCGAATTATTCGAATATTCGAATGTGTACAAAATGAATGAATACAAAAGTATTACGTAGTAAAGTCTTTTTTTGACAGGTAACTAAAAAAACACAATGAAAAATAATGTAGTAATTACTCATTATGTTTCATTGTGTTTTGTTTAGTTAGGTGTCAAAAAAAATATTTATTTAATTCATCTGCGCGGGATAAATAAAATGCTGCTATTGGCTACCTTCCTTATATTACTTGTTTCGCACACCTTTGCGAAAACAGAGATTTTCAAACTTTTTCTCTTGAGGATTATTGTTATTATTCTTCTCCCGCATCATTTCTTTTATAGGTATTAAGTGACAACGCAATAAATATAAAGCAAAGTTCAAAAGTTTAAATTACTTACAGTTCCACGTGCAATTGTTCATTAATTTATTAGTAATACGTATATATAATTCTATAATTCAAATAGTCATTTGAATATTCTGATTATTTGAATAGTTATTCGAATACATAGTCTATTCGAAGAGTCATTCGAATATTCGAAAAGATATTCGAATAATTCGAATATTCGAACAGTTATTCGAATATTCGAATAGTCATTCGAATATTCGAAAAGATATTCGAATTATTCGAATATTCGAACAGTTATTCGAATATTCGAATAATTGAATTTGCTCGTATTCGAATTTTACGTGTTCGTCAATTCGAATATTCGAATAATTCGAATATTATTCCCAGCCCTACTTTTAAGTCACTTGATTTAGGTAACTAACACTAGTGTCGCTTTTTTGGTCTTGTTTCCTTTGGACGCACACTTGTCGGTTGACAACTGTCACTGCTACAGATTTGACGGTTGACGGCGTCTAAGTTATTTTAACCGCTTTCGAGGTTAGGGAAGCAGCACTTTTGGTCATTTTGGATGACCCTGTGGTGCATAAAGCGAGAAAGTTGCTGCTAATAGATTTTTACGGTTTATCAATAAATAAAAGCAAACAATTAAACGTTGACGAATGGCGGAACGTCAACAAAACAATTAAGGTTGCAGGTTAAAGTTGAAACTCGTTCAACAATTCATTAGCGTTAAGTAACAAACTTGTCGTATTTCTTAAGTGACCGTCGATATAATCAGCACGTGTTTTGTTGCAAGTGGAGAACGGCTATTAGTCTAATGGAAATTAGAGATTAAAAATCTAAAAACTAGCAATAAAGAAAAACTTGAAGATGCTTAATTGGTTGTGAAAATAATGGGAATTTTCTAAATAAATTAAAATTCTATGTAAACAGCATGGAAATAAATTATGAGTTTAAAGAAATTGTGGATGAAGTGAAAAACTAACAAAAAAAAAAACAAAAATAGTTTTGACGATAAAAATTAAAGGGAACAAAATATAATGTACACCAAATTAAACCATACATCCCTTGCACTGTCTACCAGAAAATTTAATGAGCATCAAAAAATCTAAATAAAACCCACAAATTATTATACATCAGAAAATGAGAACATCACCACTAAAATAACTATGCTGCGTATTGTTTTACCATTGCTTACATTTTACTATATTCTATATGTCTATTAATTTTACTAAATGTTCACCAAATTTAGAACGCTCAAGTTACGCGTCCGTGCTGTACATAATAAATATTTGCGCTATCCATTTATATTTAGTGTTTCTGAAAAAAACTATTTGTGCGTCAAATAATTATTCTATTACTCTAAAAATGAAATATGCTCGCGCATCTCTCCTTGCCGCTTGCGCTTCCAGACAAGAGGCACGCGAAAAAAGTTTTGTACAAGGTCAGTTCAGGGCCCTGTAATTTTTCTTTTAAAAGCACGATTAGAAATTACTACTAAAAGAAGTTTTACGTTTTACATAATGCAAGCCAATTACAGCAAAACATTTATATATTACGGAAATCAATATTTTTTTTTGTGCAAACCACTTCTATTTTTACTCTTATTTTCCTTGCCCTAGCACATCTACATCTATAATTTTGCATAAACTTATTTACCATTTGCACAACATTTTATTGCTTGTGTATTTTTGATCAACAAATAGTATTTTTAACTGCTAAATAATATAAGACACTGTCGAAAATTAAATATCTGAGTATTATGTTAGAATTAAATGCGGAATAAAATTTGGTGAGCATTTAGTATTTTTGGGAAATTAAAGTATTTTTTTGTATGAAAATATTGGGTAAATTTGGTAGACTGTTAAATACGACCCAAAATTAAATAACTAAATAATAACAAAAAGCTTAGGTAGCGATAACACGAAACTACCCACCTTCTGTGGAATTTTCCGGAGCCTCCTTTGTTGGGAAGTCAACTTTTATATATTTTTTGGGGGGCTAACGGGGGCACCGCGTAGTTTTTCCGGTGGTCGGCCGTCTATTTGCGTAATTGTCGATAGTAATAATTAGGCATAGTCATTTTGAGCGGAAGAAAGCCGACATCATAGTACATAAGTCAAAGTCCCTTGGAAGCCGGCCAAGTTGACTTGCCAAAAGTTTGTATGTACTTCACTTCGACGCATCAACTATTTCCACGAACCCTGAACCGCGCTCCAATTGACCGACGTTTCTGTCGTCACACCCATTTATCCAATGAAGAAACTGTTGATCTTGAATTTTTTTTTAAACTTTGTCGTTTTGGCGTCTTTGGCGGTGCTCGGAAGATTATTGCGGACGTTGTTTACCTACCGCTTCGCGTTAATTTCTCTCCAACCAGTTCGATGCGCAACAAGTGAAAAGAGAAAAAAAACAATTGACCTCCAATTCGAAAGTTACGATTTTGTTTTATTTTCTAATCTTTACACAGATGAACCTAGAAACTCCAGCAATTTTTTAAAAATTTATAATTAGTGAATTAATTAAGAAAATTGGCAATTTTCTTCTTTAACGAGCGGCAAAGCCGCACGTTTTTTAAGGGACGGGTGCCATAATTGCCTTATGAGCGAGTTCGCAATTTTAGCATTATGGCGGTCGTACCGTCCGTGTTTATCGACCACTTTACGTTAATTTCCTTCTAAACAGCTCGACGCTCAACAAATAAAAGAAAAAAAACAATTGACATCCACAATTATCACCAGCCATCTAATTTCTGGAATAACCTCAAGTCGCATCACTTTTTGTTCGAACGTTCAAAGAACTAGACGCCGTCATGTAACCATTTTGGTTTTAATAATTTTTTTTCTTTCGTTCTCCTCGTTCCAGGTTTCCGAATTGTACAAACAAATGAAGGACCAAAACCAGCAGGCGCCCCTCACCAAAACGGTGAGCAGCGCCGCCAATTTGACGTCGTTATGCGTCGACATATCGCCGAGTTCCAGCAATTTCTTCGAGGTGCTGTACATAGGCAAAATCAAAGTTTGGCACCGGAAAGTCCCAGAAACCTTCATCGATGACGCTCTCGAGAAGTTCAAGGTGCACGAAATGGAGAAGAACAAGGCGAAGATGTTGGCGACCATCGGCAGACTGAAAAGTGTCGACAACTTCAGGCGGGGGTCAACGGTAAAGATCTCTACTTTTCCAGACCGGTACCGACCTAAGTTTTTCCCGTTGCAGGATTCTACCAGTAGCATCGAAAGTTTGAACTACCATCCTCAACTGCAACGTTCCGCCTCTTCCATCACCAGTTTGACGATAAAATCGCCGGAAGTCGAACGGAAAACTTCGGACAACGAAAATGCTCAAAGTTCGAGTGACAACGAGTCGAGTTCGAGCAACAAAGATCTTCCAACTCAAGACATGTCAGTCGATATGGACGACCACAACAGGACGATGGTGCTACAAGTGGACAGGACCGACTTAAGACTCATCAGTCCCGACCGCAAAGTCATATTGTTGCACAAACACCACAGAGATGTCGCCACTTGTGTCCAAGTAACTTCCTATTGTTCTCTCGGCCGTAAAACAGTTAACTGTAATCTCGATTTTTTTAGGGTATAGTCCGATCGGAACATTTCGGCTTCATCTGTTGCGAAGGCGTCAATTCCCAAACCTTCATCGGCTACATCTTTAAATGCGAATCGTCTTCCGTGGCCGGTGACGCCGTCGCAGGTGACTTGTCTTCGAAAAAAATCCAGCGATACTGACAGCAATTGTTTCAGCGATAACGCAAGCGTTCTCGAGTTCCGAGTCGCGTCCGAAACCTGCCATCGCTTCCTGCGACCACTGTCCCATGGTTTGGTTCCACAAGCTCTGCACGGAAATCGAGCACATGTCCGACCGGAAAACTCAAGCCGCCATCTTGCGGCGTCTCGACGAACTCGACAACGAGGAACAAACTGTGGTGCTAACGAAATTTCGGGGGGCCGAAACTGATTCGGTTCGCGAACAAAACGAGTTCCTCATGATGTTGTTGAGGGCGCACTGCGAGATGAAACAGGGGCGGCACGTCCACGATACCGCCGAGAACCGGTCCGAGTTTCTCAACCAGTACTTGGGTGGGGGGACTATATTTATGAAAGCGAAAAGGTCTTTGACGAACTCTTTCGAGATGTTGAAACGGAAAGCGTCGAAGGACGATTTTGGGGCTACTCTCAAAGAGATGAATCTCCCTATAACGTCTTTGAATCGGGTGAGTTGTCGGAGGGTCGGTTGATTCTGGGGATGATTGAGGGAAATTTCAGGAAACGTCGCCACATTCACCGATTGTTGGTGATATTGATCGAGAGTCGGAAGGGCCGAGGTCCAGGTCGTCGACGATAGGCTCCCAAAGCGATCTGAAAGAATGCCATTTGGGTGTTAAAGAGCACCAAAATTTTTCGACTTCACCCGATCGCAACTTGGCGCCGGATAAAGGACCGAAATCACCAATGATGGACATGTAAGTTTTGGCGAACCCTTGAACCGAATCTAGATCTATTTTTCTAGATTTTTGAAAGTTGGCAGCAGTCCTAAGTCGATGGCGTTCGAGAATGGTTCTCCCAAGCCCGATTCGGGGTCGTGGCGGCAAACCATATTCAAACGCGTGGTCACCCCCAACAAACAAGAAAAACCGGAAGTGGTCAAAAAGAGGACGCGGGAAGAATTGAGGGAGTTGTGGAGGAAATCGATATGTCAAGCGATACTTTTGGTGCGGATGGAAAAGGAGAATGCTCGACTGAAGGCGGAACAAGAGGAATCGGCAGTGAAGAGGATCAAGCTTGAGTACGACGAAATGAAACCGACCCAAAGAGAAGTCATGGAGGTTTGGGAAATGGTCACCAATAAAGAAATGAAGATGAAGTGCGACAACCAAATGTTACTACACGCAATTAGACAAGGTAAGACTCTTCGAGTAACCACCACGAAGGTAACATTTTGGTTTTGAAGGAGTTCCAAGAGGTAAACGAGGCGAAGTTTGGTTGTTCTTGGCCGAACAGTACAGCATGAAGACGGCACCGATAGACACGTCGAAATTTCCCAACTACAACGTACCTTACGAGAAACTCCTCAAACAACTAACCTCCCATCAACACGCGATTTTGATCGATCTAGGCCGCACCTTCCCCAACCACTCCTACTTCAGTAGTCCTCTCGGTCCCGGCCAATTAGCTTTGTTCAATTTACTCAAGGCCTATTCTTTGATGGACTCCGAGATGGGTTATTGTCAAGGTTTGAGTTTCGTCGTCGGCGTTCTATTGTTACACGTAAATATCTTCGGCAACTTAAAAAAAAACAATTTTAACTCGATTTCGTCAATAGATGGAAGAGTCGCAGGCCTTCTTCTTGTTGTGTCACTTGATGTTTAAGAGAGGCATGCGCAAACAGTATCTCCCCGACATGGTTGGGCTCCAAATCAAACTCTACCAATTGTCGAGATTGTTGCACGACCAGTTGCCCGAACTCTACGACCACTTCGATCTTTACGAGGTGGCTCCGACTCTCTACGCGGCTCCTTGGTTGCTCACCATTTTCGCTTCGCAGTTTCCTTTGGGTTTCGTCACGAGAGTTTTTGGTGAGTTGTCTCGAGATGGAGGAGTTTGACTCTAATCGACCGGTTTGCAGATTTGATCTTCCTGGAGAGTCCGGATGTCATCTTCCGGGTCG
Source organism: Schizotus pectinicornis (assembly GCA_951805265.1). Taxonomy (NCBI): domain Eukaryota; kingdom Metazoa; phylum Arthropoda; class Insecta; order Coleoptera; family Pyrochroidae; genus Schizotus; species Schizotus pectinicornis. Next base: position 10,588,801 of record OX638210.1, on the reverse strand, counting down.
CCATCGCTTTGTTGTCGTATCACAAGGAGAATTTGCTGGCGTGCGACAGCTTTGAGGAGATCATGAACTATCTGAAGAACAAGCTGCCGGCCATCGACAAGCCCATGCTGGACAAAATCATGAAAGAGGTGAGACTCCTGACCACCAAAACTGCCCCACCATGAGATTACACCGTCTCTAATTCTCTCTTTATCTTAACTGTACATCTTCATCTTTGTACTTCTCCCAGCCTTTCATATAGACTACTCATCTTCTTTGCTGCTTCAACAACTACATCTTCATCTTTGTTCTTCTTTAGTCTTTTATATAAACTCTTCCTTGTTTCTTTAACAATTACATCTTCATCTTAACCTCATCTTTTCAGAGCCTTTCATATAGACTACTCATCTTCCTTGCTGCTTCAACAACTACATCTTCATCTTAACTTTACATCTTCATCTATGTTGGTCTTCAGTTATTCATATAGACTCCTAATCTTTCTTGTTTCTTTAACAACTACATCTTTATCTTTGTTCTTCTTCAGTCCTTTATGTAGACTCTTCCTTGTTTCTTTAACAATTACATCTTCATCTTAACCTCATCTTCTCAGAGCCTTTCATATAGACTACTCATCTTCCTTACTCCTTCAACAGCTACATCTTCATCTTACCGTTACAACTTTATCTTTGTTCTTCTTCCGGTCTTCCAGATAGACTATTAATCTTTTTTATTGTTCAACAATTACTTCTTTGTCTTAACTTTGCCACGTCCCCTTTGTTCGTAACAATGAAGACTTGACGACGAATTATTGTCTTCCAGGTGTTCACCACTGACGTCACGAGGCAGCTGAACGAGTACCAGGTGGAGTACCAGGTGCTCCAGGAGGAGATGACTTCCGTCCAGCCTCAGGTGGACGCCCTCCACAAGTTGGAGTCTCAGAACAAGACGTTGACGGAGCGCAACAAGGCGTTGACGGCCCAATTGGAGTTGGCGCTGGCCAACGTACAACGTCTGGAGAAGACGCGAACGTTGCAGCAATCCCAACTCAACCGTTTAGAGATGCAGAGTCGCGGTCTGGACGTGACCATAGCGACTTTGGGCAATTTCATCAACAATCTGATCGAGCAAAAAGTGGAGGTGGAGATACCGGACGAAGTGCGTCGGATTTTGGCTCAAATCGCCTTTACGGAAAGGCGCAAGAACGAGTTGAAACCGCAAAACAACTTGATGAGGATGTTCCAGAAATCGAACGAGATCAATCCGGAGAAAGTGATGGTGAAGAGTTTGAGTACCGGAAAAATCACGTTACCCAGCAGTTTAGAGCAGAGCATGGGGAGGTCGAACAGTCTCAATGCTCACGCTATCAAAGAGGAAATGAAACCGGTCCAGAAGACGTCGCAGTTCTTTTCGAGCTCGCACAATAACATTTTACAACAGAAATTTCACAGCAACAACAGCAGCAACACGTCGATAGCGAAAATCGATATACAAGTAGAGGATTGTGAGAGTTCCAACGAGAAATCGATCAGTTTACCGATACCGCTGACGGAAAATTACCACACGACAGTGTCGCCGAGTAGCTCGGTGGATAGTGGCGTCGGGACGCCGTCCAGTCCCAAAAACAACGAAGCACACCATCCGCTGAGCCATTGCGACGTTAATTTTACCTTCAACGGTACCAGGGAATTGAAGAACATTAAGAGTATTAAACACGTGCCGAGGAACTCTAGTCCCGATATTATAGGCAAGTGATTTCGTTTGTGTGATATTAATTTTATTATTTACGTAGGCTAAAATTAGGGTAACATTAAGTGTTAAGGGAGGCGCGATACTGCTTTCGGCTTCTTTAGTTAGTACCGTTCCTTTTATATGTTGATTCGTCCATGTTAAGAAGTACTTATTTCGTTGATTGATTCGTATTAATTGACTTCATTGCGACTGTATTTACCGTATTATATTATCACTTGTGATTTTGTGAAATTTTTAGTTATTAATAAAGAAATGAAGCTGTTTTTAATTAATTTACGCATCGTATCGCTTGACCCTGGAGACAATTCACTAGCAATTCACCACGCTACAGCGTCATCTAACGGGTAGAGCTCCTAGCCTTAAGTCGGACGTGACGATCTCTAGCGGGCATTGGCACAACTAATTTAAATTTAAAATCTCAATAAAACGCTACAGAAAACTGTAATTATCTAAGCCGGTCAAACAGTTTTCTCGCATCGAAACCTGTAATCCTTGGAAGAAAATTATGGAAACGTGGCGCTAAATTCAAACTGTCGCTGTCAAAATTCCGGTTGTAAGTTTTGCACCCCTCAAAATTTCCGTGCCCTTACGATGTCAAATTGTGCCCGTTGCGGTCACGGCGTGTGCACCGCTTCTGAGAAAATAGCCATAAACAAAATTTGGCACAAGTGTTGCTTCAGTTGTTGTAAGTTGCCATCATCCCCCAAAAACCTTCCCTAACTCAGCCGCAACCGTTTCAGGTTCTTGCGGGCGTCAATTGAACGTGAATTCCGCAAAAGTTCATTGCGGAGAAGTGTTCTGCGATTGGTGTTATCGAGATTTGGCGGCAAGAAATTGTTGGCAACCCTGCAGGGTCAATTCCACCCCCAGTTTTCTTCCCTTTATTTGCTACCCAAAAACGACGAGACGGTGCGATTCTGGCGAAACGGTAACTTCTCAACAAAAAACTAATAAAATAAAATTTAACTATTTTTTAGTTACGTTGCGTCGCTACTAAAGACACCCATTCTTGTAGTTGCATCCCTGTTTGTTGTCAACAACGTAAAATTTGTCCGCCGCGTAATTCGGGTCAATGCGAAGAGATTTGTCAACGTCCTCGTTCACCTAAACCTTGTGATTACCCCCCGAGAGGTCGCAGTCCTGCCAACAGAAGTAAATGTTGCAGTCCTGCCAACAGATGTAAATGTTGCGAATGTTTCCCCAAAAAAGCTTGTGTCGTACCAAAATGTTCACCGTCTCCTTGCCCTCCTAAGTGTCCACCACCCCAATTTTGTTGCGAAAAAAAAAATTTTTACGCCCAAGGAGGTTGTTGTGGCGCCCCCAAATGCTCCCCAAAAAACTGCGGGGGGGTCAAGAAAATGCTGTATTTTGAGCCCAATAAATGTTGCGCACCCACCTCTAGATCCTACTCTTGCAAATGTAACTGTAGCGGGTGCGAGAGGTGCCGGAGGTGTGGCGAAAAGGTACAGTGCGACTTTTTCAGCTTCTTTTCTATCTTTTTTTAAAATTTTTTCTTCATTTTTGCACTTTCAACTCTCTACACTTTCTTCTTTTATTTCTATAAGTGTCTCGTAAATCAGCAATTGTTATTATCATTTATCCACCATTCAACTTCTTTACGTTGTTTTTTCTCATTATTCTAATTTTGTTCATTCTTCTTTATCTTCATCTTTATCAAATAATTTTTTTATCACCCTCTCGACCTAAGTACTATCCAACTTTGATACTTATCTATCGGCGGCTTGTCGAAACGTATTTTTAACTTAATCAGAAGCATGATACAGGGTGTTCTCGATAATTGTCGCAGGTGTTTGCGGCTGAAAAAATAATCACGTCGTCTGGCTCCTACCATTTGGGCTGTTTCACCTGTTTCTGCTGTTGCAAATCTCTGTGCATCAAAACAATGTACGAGGCGTGTCGCGAAATTTACTGCAAACGTAAGTGTATATCGTGACGTCATCGATGAATTAATTTCGCATTTTCAGAATGTTACAACACCTACTTCGGACTGAACGGGTACGGTTATTGAATAAATTTCTTTTTTTTTGTCCGAAATAACCGTTTTGTGGAAATATAACAATAAAAGAGGGAAAAATGTTTGATTTTTTTTATTATTCGCGTGTAGGGGGCGTTGCCGAGTGGATGATGAATCGTTGTAATTTTGAGACGGGGCCGTTGGTGATACAATGAAACGTTTCCCCGATTTGGTGTAAATTCGCCAATTATGCGCATATTTTATCAATTTAGGTAAGGATTGAAAGAGGAAGGGGATCAAATTGGTGTTTTGGGGCTGCTCGATAGTTTTTTTTTACACGACCAGAGCCCGATACGTGAAACTACAACGAGCAGTTGGTCGCAAAATTATTGAAATTAAAAAAAAAATTATCCAAAATTGTTAATATTAATTCTACGACAATTTTAAACAAAATAGAAGCAATAACAAAGTGTGCGTTGTCTTAATCGCAGCAACTTCGATTTTGGAGCAAATTAAAATTTTGGAGTAGATGTCGCCAAGTTGCTCTCGTCCTAGTCGCGGACCCAACCTTAAAATTTAATGTGTCGCCACATGACCCGCCACCCAGTGATTCGTGACCGATTCTCAAAAGACTTTGTTGCGGGGTTGGAATTTTCGCGAGTGGTCGAGAACCGTCCTGTATATGGGGGCGAGTTCCGGAAAGCGCGCCCGCTTGATTCCATTATAGCGATGTTAATTAATATAGACACAATAAAACTAAGTGTGCTTTGTGTTGAAATGCAGCAGCTTTGGTTTTTCCTCGGTTATAATATCCAATATAATATACATCAACCGCAGAAGCTTGAAGATTAATATCATACTGAGGCGGCGGCGGCAGGGCCGTGTGCCAATTCGCAGCACCACCCCGACGCCGCCCTCTTCCGGATCCCCCACCCCTTCAAAAATCTCCAAATTTACTTCCGTTAATTAGGACGAACAAAATTACGTGGACGTCAATTAGTTTTTTTTAGTTCCATTAATTTTTTTAATGTTGCGAAAAGTTTGGTTCGAAATTACCATTTGGTTGTTTGTTAGTTTTCCGTTTTGGTGATTTACGGTTGGTACGTTGCGATAGGTTAATTTGGCGGCGCATCGAGAATCGGTCCACGGCTCTCGACTTTTTTGCAATATAACATTATATATGCATTATAATGGCGGCCAACCGGCTTCTTTGCGTGGTGGCTCGGTTGCGTTGTGAAAGAACGAACTGGCTGACTGTGAAACCCCGGCAAAGTTAAAGCATTCATATTATATAGAGAGTTAACGTTCAAATATGCCAGAAACAGAAATTGAAACGATCCGAATATATGTTTTAGTTTTTCTTCGATTTCGTCCCGATATTAGAGATGTATTCGGGGGGAGGACGGGGAGCGGCAGCACGGGGTAACGAACGCTATACCAGCCAAACGATGCGGCAACAACCCTGACAAATTGAAACGTCGCCCTAAGACGACGCACGATAATTCAAAACGACTTTTCAACCGCCCGATTACTCGCTCACTTTACCCAAACGACATTAGGCACCGGCGGCACGGCCAAATCGACGCAAATGGAACGAGAACCAGATGCGGCAAGTTCGGCGAGAAGAAACCGACCTACGGCAACTTTCTCCCCGCGTCAATTAGCTAACGTAGCCTAGTTGACGCAACATAACCTCAATTTTTCAAAATGCAGTTACGGCCAAAATTTCTTCGGATTAATTAAGAGGGTGGCTTGGAGACTAAATGTAAGGAATTTCAAAACAATCGGTTTATTTTTAAACAATTTTTTGACCAAAAGAAAATTATGGAAAAAGTTTTACTTGGTAGATGTAAAAATTAAAAGGTTAATAAATAAGAATTTTTGTTTTATGAACAAAATGAGGCTCGATTGGGATGAATAGGGTTGCAACCCTTGCTCAGCCCCCCGCCGCATCAATTTCAAAGGCATTACGCGAGGACACCCGTAACTAATTGTGTTATGGGTACACGCACCATAAACAGAAGCCGCCTTTATTAAAATATTTTCAATATAAATATAAGGGTGGCACGCCTCATTAGAATTATTAAATTTGCATAGATTTTCCGGACGGCTGCCGCTTAGTCTCATCCGATTTCACGATCTTTCTTCGGCGACACTAACCAAAATTTGCTGGCCCAATTTATTATTATATAGCAACAATAATAGTAGTGGAAGCTATCGAAATTGTGCTGCTGTTGGTCGTAACTCAAAGACGTCGTGAGACGTGCACTTGCGATAGGAGAAAAATCGTAAATCACCATGGGTGTTGTGTGCAACAGAAGGACTTTTTCTCTGAAGGGTATCGAATCGACGGCTGATGGCGATAAATTTTAAAGTTGTGTACCCCTTTTACGTGACGCCGATACAATCCGAATCAATTCCATTCCAATAAATATTGATTTACGAACTGATTGCTGTGAAAAAAGTGGTTTATTTCGCTATAATACGTCACATAAATTGTCACCCCGTAACGGGGATGGAAGTGCAACATGTGCGCCCGCAAAGCAACGGCGAAGAGAAACACAATCAACCCTTTCGAAAATAATGAAAAATACCTGACGTCCAAATCCAACCGACCCCCGTAAAAAGTTTTGCATTACAAATACAGATTTATCAAGAATTATTATTCGCACCCTAATAACCCCAGAAAAAAAAATGGCGCGTAATGAAGCGGGAAAAACTCGTTTTGGGGTTAGGTCTATTCCAGGTCTAAAACGCTAAATTTATTAGCCAAGTTCTTAGTGAATTATAGCTTCAAGAAAACGATTAGCAAAAAATTTAACATAACCTCAATTGTTCAAAATAAAGTTGCGTCAGAAATATTTTCGTATTAATTTAGATGGTGACTCGCAAATCAAACGTAAGAAAATTTAAAACTATCCGTGTGAATTTGACAAAACTATGACATATCTAAATTTTAAAACTTTCCATTATCCATTGCCAAGAATAATATTCTATCAACTCAGTTTCGAGTAGTTGGTGACTTTAAAATAGTAGCAAGAAAAGGAACGCTCAAGAATTTAAATTTAAGCTTTTTCCTAGGACTCTAAAGCGACATAACTTCAATTGTTCAAAATGGTGCTACAACAAGAATTTCTGCAGATTTAGAAAGATGGTGGCTTGGAGGTTAAGCGTAAGAAAATTTAAAACTCTCCGTGTAAATTTGACGAAACTATGACGTTTTGATCTAAATTTTAAAACTTTACCATTGTCCTTTGCCAAGAATAATATTTTATCAACAAAGCTTCTAGTAGTTGGTGACTTTAGAACAGTAGCAAAAAAAGGAACATTCAAAAATTTAAATTTAAGCTTTATTCTATGACTCTAAAGCGACATAACCTCAATTGTTCAAAATGGTGCTACGACAAAAAATTTTTCAGATTCAAGAAAAAGATAACTGGGAGGTTAAACGTAAGAAAATTCAAAATTATCCGTGTAAATTTGACGTAACTATAACATTTTGATGTGAATTTTAAAACTTTACCATGGTCTTTTGCCAAGAATAATATTCTATTAACAAAGTTTCTAGTAATTGGTGACTTTAAAATAGTAGCAAGAAAAGGAACGCTCAAAAATTTAAATTTAAGCTTAATTTTATGACTATAGAGCGACATAACCTCAATTGTTCAAAATGGTGCTACGGCAAAAATTTTTTTAGATTCAGAAAGAAGATGGCTGAGAGGTTAAACGTAAGAAAATTTAAAACCATGCGTGTGAATTTGACAAAACTATAACATTTTGATCTAAATTTTAAAACTTTACTATTGTCTTTTGCCAAAAATAATATTCTATCAACAAAGTTTCTAGTAATTGGTGACTTTAAAATAGTAGCAAAAAAAAGGAACGCTTAAAAATTTAAATTTAAGCTTTATCTTAGGACTCTAAAGCGACATAACCTCAATTGTTCAAAATGGTGCTACGACAAAAATTTCTTCAGATTTGGAAAGAGGATGGCTGAGAGGTTAAACGTAAGAAAATTGAAAACTATGCGTGCGAATTTGACGTAACTATGACATTTTGATCTAAATTTTAAAACTTTACCATTGTCCTTTGCCAAGAATAATATTCTATCAACAAAATTTCTAGTAGTTGGATACTTTAAAATAGCAGCAAAAAAAGTAACGCTTAAAAATTTAAATTTAAGCTTTATTCCATAACTCTAAAGTGACATAACCTCAATTGTTCCAAATGGTGTTACGGCAAAATTTTCTACAGATTCGGAAAGAGGATGGCTGGGAGGTTAAACGTAAGAAATTTTGAAACAATCGGGACGAATTTGGCGAAAATCGAGAGACTTTACCGCCTTGACCGATTACAATTTGCGCCCGAGAACTGCAGCAATTTAAAATTGACGAAAGAAGAAGCAACCAATTGACTTTGAAACAGTGAAAAGACAAAATAGAACTTGTAGTTGGTTCGAAAATATTAGGCCAGGGGGTTAAAACACCCCATGCCGGATTAATAACCCAACGATCTCCGTGTCGAACGGTTTTATATTAATAAATATTAAATTTTCTACAGACGGCACGCGCTTTAAAACGCATATGTCCTTTCATTCTTTTTGCCCGGTGCATTATGCCATTTCGTACGGTTACATCCCTTTGTTCACACCCCTTCCATTCGTTTCGTATTTATTAAAAAACCGCCGGATCGGTTCCGGCCGGCACCAACACCCCGTTTCCAGCAGCATCGAAAATTTCTCCCAAATTTTCTTCAACCCCTCACCAAAAAAAAAAAATATATCAGCAGCAAACGCGTCTTGAACCCTTAACTAAAATCAAAGAACGGACACCGCCGCCGCCGAAAAACAGCCAGTGATGCATGCGCAATCTTCGCTTTGAAGAGCCAAAGTCTCATTATCGTGTCCATAACATGCAAAGGGCTGTCCGGAACACGCACTATTAATAGCAATTACCCTAAGGCGGCGTTTAAATACCCCATTACGGGTCACCCCCGTCGGACATGTAAGTGACATTTATGTATGAGTGTCGGCGAGGAGCGTGCCTCCCTCCCCCCCTAACTCCCCTTTTGCGACGATTACGTCCTCTCTATACATGTTTGTTATAGTATTTGCGGCAACACATCCCCCAAAGAAAGAAAGAGCTGGTTTTTATCGACCCAATTACGTAACGAATTAAGAATCGCCGGAGTATAAAAAATCGACGCTCCCGGATAATGAATGTATGGCGCGAAGGGGATGTCAGGGAAGAAAGGGGAAAAGAGGGAGGAACGGGAAGGGCGGCTTCGGGATTGTGTTTTTGTTGGCGAATGTCCGGACGCAAGTGTGTTTGACGGTGTGATTTTTCACTTTGATATTTTGACAGGGGTGTAAACTGACCAAAGGAAACGAAGTCGCCGGGATTTGGCGTCGCAGCGGGCGGCGCAACGTCACACCACCCCCACGCTTCACGTGCCCAAATAAATTCCAGAACGCCACGACATTTCTTTCTCGCCCTGCAACAGGAGGAGGCAATAATTATTTTCGGAAATACTACCCCCAAACTACCCTCTGGTCTCAAAGAGAGTACCAAGTAGCTCATTCTACACTCAACCGTTGCGCAGCTTTATTCCTACAGGGGTTAGCTGCAAAAAAAATTTTTTTTAATTTTGGGGTGTGTGAGGGCTGGGGTGAGTTGGGAAAAAGACGTCGTTTGAGAGATTTAATTTTTGTATTTTTGTAAATTTTGAGTCTTGCCGGATTGATTGGAAATCCTCGGGGAAGGTCTCGCCTTGTGTTGCTGGATCTGGTCCTGCGTCGACGGCACCCCTCGCCGCCAAAAATCAATCAAGTCGCTACACAGCATTTACAAAAACGTGTTAATCGCATTACTAATGGACGTCGTTCGGGGGCAGGGGACGTGGGGGGGGCGGCGGCGGAGGGAGGGACGAGATCTGCACGGCCGGAACCTGGAAGTGACAGGTTTTATAAGGGTGTCGGCCGCCTGTGGAGCTCAGCGGCGTGCGTCGCTCAGGGGCGAGAAACCGAGAGAAATGCAGAACAATGCTCTAGGCCGGCGGCGGCGTCGCGACGCCAAACCAAACAGCACAGAGCAAAGAAACGTCCGAATTCAGCAATACCATTGCTTAATAAGCCAACACGCAGTTGCAGCAACTTGCGTTAATTCTTTTCTTGCTGGTAATACTTTTTTTTTGAGTTATGATGTGACATAACCTCAATTGTTCAAACTAGTGCTACGGCAAAAATTTCTTCACATTCTGGACGATGGCAGTTTGGCGATTACGTGTAAGAAATCTTAAAACAAACCGACAAAATTTGACTATAATTGTGACACTTTGCGTAAATTGAAATGCTTTAAAATGGATATTTTGACAAAAGAAGATTTTATTAGCAAAATTTTTTGAGGGAATTAAAAGAGATGAAAGATTGAGGACCCTCCCAGAACTGCGCATGCGCTACTTACTTTGGTGTAATGTGTGTTGTCTACCAACTCAGGCGTAAGGCGGAAAAATTCAAAAATTTAAAACCGCCTGGCCGATACATCGTACTTCTGTGTCGTTGAGCGCGGCCGGGACCAGAACTGTTCCGGCATCGCCTGCCCAGATCCTCGGAGCATTGTGGACTTGATGTTCAATTTTTCAAAATGGGGTTACGGTAAAATTTTTTTCGGATTCGGCAAGGGGATGGTTGGGATGTTAAACGTAAGAAATTTTGTGGCGGTCGGGGCAAAATCGAGAGATTTGAGCGGGTTAACCGGTTGCGCCCCTGCGAGCCCGAGGACCGGCCCTGTGTGCGTTCCGCGCCGCTTTCGGATGATTTGCATGCAAAGATGCCAATTAATCACCAATTAGACGCATGGTTAGAGCCATCAACCCTTTAGGAACGTCTGCTTTTGTGCCCGTACCGATTTCACACACCGCCGATTCCGCAGAATAACGATACTATAATATGGCCGGGGCCCAAAACACACACACATACACACATCACCGGTCATTGCAGGCATTGCGTGTGTGTTTTTAAAGGGCCCTAAATTGTTGTTTTTACTCTGGAGTGGATGCTAACCCGTTCAATTTAAATATTTATGTCCTGATTTGACTTTCAGCTGGAAAAAAGTCGAGTCGTGCTCCCCGTACCGAAAACCAACCATCACCTTATCCCATTCACTGAATCGCGGACGCGCCGCCACCGACGAGGTCGCTCTTATCCTTATTATTGTTTTTTTTTTTTTCGAATTTATAAAGGTCGTTGTTTCTGACAGGGGCGAGGGTGTGGGGAACAACAGGGGATTCGTAATGCTTTTAATTATTCTTTATTTCATCGCGAATTAATTTCTTTTCTTTTTTCCCTTGCCACGCGAAAGTATTGTCGTAACTTTAAAATTACGACTCCCAATTAATTATTTTTTTTATGTTTTATTCATGCCCGGATTTTCTTTAGTTTAATTAAACGGCCCCGGTCAAGACTGGGGAGAAATCAACTTCCCCCTCCGCTATCTCTCCTCCAAGTTTACATCCTAATATTGGAAGCAATAAGAAAAAGTAAGTAGGTACTTGCAAAATTAAATTATTAAAATTAACTCATTATTGTTTTGACAAAAGGGTGAAACTTTGATATTTAAGACACTACACATGGAGAGTTATTCTTGCTTGGATCTTGTGTTGAGTCGGTTTCAAGTACCTGGAGTCGATGATGGTGACGGCGATTGTTTTCTTTTTTCTTGGAAGGGATGAAGGGCGTCGTTGCAAGTTACTGTGTAGACGCGCTTTATCCGTCAGTTCGTCGGCGTATTTTTAAGTTAATTGGATTTGAAAGGCGCATTTCCACTTTACGATTTTCCGCAGTTGATGTCAAGATAATTAAATTTTTAAACCATTTTTCACGGAGCTCGAGGCCGCGCGCTGTCCCTCACCGATTTTCCATTATGGCACCGTCGCTCGAATTCCGACGTCCTCTTTCTCCCGGGCAATTATTAATATAAGACGCTTTTCACTGCACGCCTAGATAATTAATTCAAGACGGACAAGGCTCAAAAAAGGATCGAGGGGTCGTTGAAAAAAGAAAGAGATATCTGGGTAAATTAGTTGAAATGGGGGTGCAGTGCACTTCAAAATGTGTGAACGATCCAGTCTTGAAGAGTAAAGTAGACGAGTTGCACAGATCCGTGTTAAGCGGTCCGAAATTTATCAGAATTAGTCATAAAATTGATGTCAAAAATGTCAATATTTTCGGTTTTTTTTTCTACCCCAATCGATAAAAATTCGAAAAATTTCTAAAATCGACATCGTTGCTGCAAAGACCTGAAAATTGACGTTTTATTGTGTAATCAACCTCCCTGAAATCAAATCTGACCTCAATTTAGCTCTAGAATCGGCAGATTTCTTGTAAATTTTTAAAAACCACAAAATGTCAATTTTTCTCAATTTTTAACCTTTTCTAACTTTTAAACCGAGACACTCCAAATACATCAAATTTATCCACGTTTCAAAAGCCATCCAACGCTGTAAAAATGCAAAGGTTACGTCTTATAATAAGAAAGTTAAAATTTTCGATTTTGGTCGATTTTGACGAAAATTTTGATTCAAAACATTCAAATAATCATATTTTCAAAAGTACGACTTGCACATAAAAACTACCGCCAGATTTGTGTTAAGCGGTCCAAAATCTATCAGAATAAGTCATAAAATTGGTGTAAAAAATTTCAATATTTTCGACTTTTTTTTCTACCCCAATCGATAGAAATTCGAAAAATTTCTAAATTTGACATCGTTGCTGCAAAGACCTGAAAATTTACGTTTTATTGTCTAATCGACCTCTCTAAAATTAAATCTGAACTCAATTTGGCTCTAGAATCTAAAATGCCAAAAATCAACAAACTGTCAATTTTTTCCAATTTTTAAACCCTTGTAACTTTTGAACAGAAATAGTTATATTGAATGCAAATATGTCAAATTTGATCCGATTTCAGAAGCTATCAAATGCTGCAAAAACGAGAACCCCGAAGCTCAAATTAAAAATAAAATTTTTCAAAATAGGTCAAAATTTTGTTTCTCTTCTCATTTTCAAGTGCAACAATTTTAATAAAATCCTTTCTAATTTTTACTTGCTTCTTCACTTAAACTTCTTCTAATTTACACAATTAAACTTCCAAGGCGTGACTCTCAATTCATCCCTTAAAATTTTTTTTATTCCATTCACCCATCCGTCGCATAGTTGCGTAATTTCGCGCCATTTCACAGCCACCTTGCGCCGCACAAAGAAAACAATTTGTCATTTTTCGGGCACCAGGGTGGTCTCTTACCCCTTGAACGTTCCGATTCTAAAGCCCCAAAAGGGCCGATTAAGAGCGATTAATTTTTTTTTCTCCCTCTCTTCCATCCCCAAACACCGCGACGTCGCGCGACAAACGGGCCCCTTTTTTCAATTTCCAAAATCGGAAACTGAGTCCAATCAGAAAACAATCGAAAGAAAAACAATCAAGAGTCGGGGGTGGCACTGGCGAGGATCCATTATCCGAACGCATGAATATGAATTTGTGCGTGTTGCCTGCATGTGTGAGTGTTTGTAAGTGTGTGTGTGTGTGTGTGTGGTGAGAGAGAGGATATAATGCTGAAGTTGACAAAGCAGATGTCAGGATCGAGTGTGTGGATGAGGAATCTCGTTGATGTTTGTTTAAAATTTAAAAGGGGGAACGGATCCGGAAACTGTTTTTAAATGGTCGAAGAGATCGAACCTTTGACGATGACTAGATCATCTAAGAACTTGGGTACTTATGTGTACATAACATACGAGGATGTTTCGAGAAGTAATCCCAGGTGGCTTAGGAAACAAGTGAAACAACTTCAGTCACTATAGCAACCATAGATAACATCTTTCCAATGTCAGTGACAAATTGGTTTTATCAAAAATTGATGATTTGAAAGAATTTGAAAAGTAACAAACGTCATTTGTAATATAACAAAAATTTTGAAAAAATTGAAAAAAAAATTTCTGGTGGCGACGGTTGAAAATTCGGGTTGCCTTAGCAACGTCAAAATCAAAACCGTCAACAGACTAGATTTGAAAAATCGCAATTATTATTCACTAACCAGTGTTACCATCACCTTTTTCTTTTAGTATCACAAGTTCCTAGAAATTTTTTTTAAATTGCGTTAAAATAGTTTTTGGTTGACTATTACCAATTGTCAACAACGATAAATGTCAATATTCCAAAGTTTACAAAAAAAAATTTTTTTTCTTTTTGTAGTTGGCAAAATAGTTTGAAACTTTGCCAATTTTTTCGTTACTATCCCATGACGCGAAGGGTTGATTTCTAGGGTTTCTTGGACGTATGCTAATGTGATGTAAATGCTCGTATCACGACTACCCTCACTTGAAATAATATTTACCCTTTGATGTTGTTTAACTTTTAATATTTGATTTGATTTGAATAAATTGGTGGCGTAACCGAACAACGAAAAATTACCATCGCCAAAACTTCAAAAAAAAAAAACGGCGTCGTCGCCGTCCGGAGTCACGCCGACAAAAACCAAAATGCGGCGTCGCGGCGCCGTTTCCTTTTTCGCGTTATTGTCGCCGCCGTCCCGAAATGAAATCATTACAACAATCTATGGCGTCCGTTTTTGCCTCGTGCGCCATGTGCTTTCATAATCTTATATTAATAATTCAATGTTCCCTCTATTATAGTAATAAAGTAATATGTCATAAAGAAGCCGGAACTGCGACCAGATGGTGGAGATTTAATATTATCCCGGCGGCGTCGGGGCGTCGGCGGCGCTCGACCGTCTTCGACCCGACTCGCGACTCTTCCTCCCCCCGTCTCGCACCTTCTTCCTGTAGATCCCGCCGCCCCCCAAATCCCAATAAGACCGAGATAAATGAGAGAGCGGATAATGGGGATTTATTAAAATCGCACCGGCGAATCGAAAGAAATCCACTCCGGACTTTATTTCCGGCGGGCACACTCCCTCTAATCGCTTTTTAATTAAAGTTGGCAACTTGACGGACCGCGGGACGCAGTCCTCAAGGTTCCGGGAGCCGGAAGTGACACTCACAGGATGTCGGTTTAATCACAAAACGCGCTTATTACCTATCACCAATAAATAATGAAAGTGATTGTCAAAAAATCGTAGTTTTTATTTTTGGTTGTATAACTTTTTACCAAATTGGACATTGTGTCAACATGTTTTTTTTAATTTCTAAAAACTATAAATTTATATTCTTATGTATTTTAGTAGGTGGCAAAAAATTTATGGACTTCTTAGGTAATGACTGTATCGACAGAATTTTATTGAATCAAATTACACCAACTTCTTAGTAGATTTTTCAGTATAGTCGATCCTTCTGAAATCAAATCTAAACTCAATTTGGCTCTAGAATCGACAGATTTTTTGTAAATTTTCAAAAACCACAAAATGTCAATTTTTTTCAATATTCAAACACTTGTAACTTTTGAACCGAGACACTTATATTGAAGCCAAATACATCAAATTTATCCACGTTTCAGAGGCCATCCAACGCTGCAAATATGAAAATTCTAAACCTTATAATAAAAAAGTTAAAATTTTCGATTTTGGTCGATTTTAACGAAACTTTTGAATCAAAACATTCAAATGGTCATATCTTCAAAAGTACGACTTGCACATAAAAACCACCGCCAGATTCGTGTTAAGCGGTCCAAAATCTATTAGAATAAGTCATAAAATCGATGTAAAAAATTTCAATATTTTCGACTTTTTTTTTCTACCCCAATCGATAGAAATTCAAAAATTTTCTAAAATCGACATCGGCGCTGCAAGGATCTGAAGATTAACGTTTTATTGTGTAATCCACCTCCCTGAAATCAAATCTGACCTCAATTTAGCTCTAGAACTGACATTTTTTTTATAAATTTTCAAAAACCACAAAATGTCAATTTTTCTTAATTTTCAAACTCTTGTAACATTTGAACCGAGACACTTATATCGAGTCCATATACATCAAATTTATCCACGTTTTAGAGGCTATCCAACGATGCAAAAATGAGAAATCTACGTCTTATAATAAGAAAGTTAAAATTTTCGATTTTGGTCGAATTTGACGAAAATTTTGAATCAAAACATTCAAATAGTCATATCTTCCAAAGTACGACTTGCACATTAAAACTACCGTCAGATTCGTGTTAAGCGGTCCGAAATCTATAAGATTAAGTCATAAAATTGATGCAAAAAATTTCAATATTTCCGACTTTTTTTTTCCACCCCAATTGATAGAAATTCGAAAATTTTCTAAAATCGACATCGTTGCTGCAAGGACCTGGAAATTGACGTTTGATTGTGTAATTGACCTCCCTGAAATCAAATCTAACCTCAATTTAGCTCTAAAACCGACAATTTTTTTATAAATTTTCAAAAACCACAAAATGTCAATTTTTCTTAATTTTCAAACTCTTGTAACTTTTGAACCGAGACACTTATATCGAGTCCATATACATCAAATTTATCCACGTTTTAGAGGCTATCCAACGATGCACAAAAGAGAAATCTACGTCTTATAATAAGAAAGTTAAAATTTTCGATTTTGGTCGATTTTGACGAAACTTTTGAATCAAAACATTTAAATGGTCATATCTTCAAAAGTACGACTTGCACATAAAAACCACCGCCAGATTCATGTTAAGCGGTCCAAAATCTATTAGAATAAGTCATAAAATCGATGTAAAAAATTTCAATATTTTCGACTTTTTTTTTCTACCCCAATTGATAAAAATCAAAAATTTTCTAAAATCGACATCGTTGCTGCCAGGATCTGAAAATTAACGTTTTATTGTGTAATCCACCTCCCTGAAATCAAATCTGACCTCAATTTAGCTCTAGAACCGACAATTTTTTTATAAATTTTCAAAAACCACAAAATGTCAATTTTTCTCAATTTTCAAACTCTTGTAACTTTTGAACCGAGACACTTATATCGAGTTCATATACATCAAATTTATCCACGTTTTAGAGACTATCTAACGATGCAAAAATAAGAAATCTACGTCTTATAATAAGAAAGTTAAAATTTTCGATTTGGGTCGATTTTGACGAAACTTTTGAATCAAAACATTTAAATGGTCATATCTTCGAAAGTACGACTTGCACATAAAAACCACCGCCAGATTCGTGTTAAGCGGTCCAAAATCTATTAGAATAAGTCATAAAATCGATGTAAAAAATTTCAATATTTTCTACTTTTTTTTTCTACCCCAATCGATAAAAATTCAAAAATTTTCTAAAATCGACATTGGCGCTGCAAGGATCTAAAAATTAACGTTTTATTGTGTAATCAACCTCCCTGAAATCAAATCTGACCTCAATTTAGCTCTAAAACCAACAATTTTTTTATAAATTTTCGAAAACCACAAAATGTCAATTTTTCTTAATTTTCAAACTCTTGTAACTTTTGAACCGAGACACTTATATCGAGTCCAAATACATCAAATTTATCCACGTTTTAGAGGCTATCCAACCATGTAAAAATGATTAATCTACGTCTTATAATAAGAAAGTTAAAATTTTCGATTTTGGTCGATTTTGACGAAAATTTTGAATCAAAACATTCAAATGGTCATATCTTCAAAAGTATAAAGCAGACCACTAGATTCGTGTTAAATGGTCAGAAATCTGCAAGAGTGTTTCATAAAATTACCGTCACAATTTGCACACCCGTTGTCCCAACTTCATCCATCAAAAATAATAAGAAAAGTTTCTAACCATTTTAAGACTAGGTACTTTGTTGGCATTGGTGCATCAAAAATATAAAAATTTATCCAGGTACCCATTAAATTTTTCGTAAGGAAAAATTTGACAAATCCCCGAATTAAAAGGTCGCTTATTGGACTTGTAAATTCTCGGGGCATTAATTAAAACGGCCGTCCCGACGTCGTCGATTGGTCGGATCGCGACGGCGCCTCGCCAAAACCGGCAAAACAAGTGAATTATTTTCGTCGACATAAAAAATCATTGATTTACTGCAAACTTGAGGGCATTAAAGTGGGGGCGAATCCGGAACCAATGAAAATAGATTATAAGCAAGACCCGCCTTTATCAAATGCTCTCTTACACTTTTATTTCGTTTTTATGACCGCTCTCGAATCCATATAATATGCGGGCCAGAAGGGGCCGAAGCGGGGGCGCAATACACCCCTGTGTTCTCCTCATTTTGCTACCTAACGAACAATAACACAAACACACACGATGTTGTTTAAACGGATTTTCAACGATAATAACTCCGATTGCTCTTTCCACCTAAATCTAGAGTGTCAGTAAATGATGACAATTTTCTTTTTTTTTTCGTAAGTATGTTACAGAGCAGCCCCCCCTTTTCTTCGCGAACGAGAATCGTATAATTCAGCCGAGATTGGATCGATGAAAGGCATGAGATGGTAGATAATGCTATCGTTGTCAAATAACACCAGATGTTGACAGCTTATATCTTTACTCCGCCAGATATATTCGACGATTTCGTCTCGTTTCCGGCCGGAGAAATTGCGCCGGAAAAGCCCAATCCCGACACTAAATTTGAAAAGCACAATAGCCCGACGAAACAGCGCCAGAGACAAAAGTGACACCGGGAATTTACGGGCTGCGTCCAAATCTAGCAAATGTCGACCCACGACCGACTCACCAACAGTAGGAGCTACCGCTCCACGGTTCTAACCTCGTAGAAAATTTTTTTTTTACAAAAAAAAAATTTTACCAACAGAAATAGAAAAAGGTATTTCTTACCAATGGAAGAAAAATTTTATTTAGACCGAAAATCAGAAAAAAATAGAGATATTGAGCTATAGAAAAGAAAGAAATTGGTGCCGTGGAGAAAATTGAAGGGCGGGAAAAATTTGAAAAAAAAAACTACGGAATAGAGAAGAAGAGGAGCTGGGAACGAGACAAATAAATTAAAGAAAAAAAAATTATGACTATCAGTAGTAGCACTCAGTAGCACGAGTATGAGTCATTACGGTTTCTGTCCTCTGTGCCGTTGAGTTTGGTTTGGAAGGGATTGTTGTCTCATCACAATGAGTTCTTTTATATTGTTACCTTCCTCCCATAATAAGAACTGGAACCTCGCCCGGTTCGAATGAACTTATTCCCGAAATCGCGTCGCTACCTCCAATAATTGATACAGATTTAACAAGCGTATCATTATGGGCCCGATGATCGATCGCTTTCACTACAGATCAATAAGTCATTGTGGATTTTTATTGTTGAAGTCGGCACCACAATGGCCCCGATGACAAATCATTTCCTATTAGGGTGATTGATGGAATATTTTCGTTCACACTTGCCCAACGGCCGGAATACGCGCAATTTTGCACAATCGAACGAAGGGCGTCGTGTCGTCACACTTAAATTTCTTCTCTTCCATTTAGAACGAGTAATGGAAATTTTTTTTTTTTTTAAATCGTCGGCTCGAGGGGACGAAAGGCGAGTATTTGCCGACATGTGTTTCTCGAAATCCCGAAGTATCTGCAAATATTTGGCACGAGCTTTTAGGACGATCCGGTTACAAATGGATCAACGTTTAGTGTAGTTGCGGCCAAACCGACAAATCTGATACTGGAGAAAGGGAGGAAATGGACGAAATCGTTGCAAATATCAAGTTGCGAGAAAAACGGCCCCAACAAGGATAATGGTCCAATGAACCATATTTTAGTAGCCACAATTTAAGTTTCAACTAGTTACTTGAAGGTTTAACGCTACCAGCGCTTGCTATTTTCTTCACGTTGACGGGTACATTTGAAGAAAGTTAAACGAGCACAGAAAATTAATAGTGGGTACTTTGAGAAGATGTTCTAGTTCAAAATGTCCTATGCGACGAAGAAGTTGCTCTAAATTAATTAATTGCCCTAAATTCACTCTAAAACTGACAGGTTTGGGTCTTCTATTTAGACACAATTTTCTGATCTTCCTTTTTTTAATTTTTTTGTTTGTGGTTTATTAAAACTATTTCATTATCTTCCATCAGTATTTAATTAAAATTTTTTTAACTCAATTTTTAAACTATTTTATTATCTTCTATTAGTACCTATTCTATTAAAAATTTTGTACTCCAATTTTTGTTTTTTTTCCTTGTTCTTCTATTGTCTTCAACGTTTTCCTCTTTTTTCCTTTCATCTATGCCTTCCATCAGTATTCAATTGAAGATTTTTTTACTCAATTTTTAAACTATTTTATTATTCTATTAAATTTCTTTTACTCCAATTTTTGTTTTTTTTTCTTGCCCTTCTATTGTCTTCAACGTTTTCCTCTTTCTTCCTTTCATTTATGCTTTCTATCAGTATTCAATTAAAAATTTTTTTACTCACTTTTTAAACTATTTTATTATCTTCCAAGAGTATTCTATTAAAAATTTGTACTCCAATTTTTGTTTTTTTTTCCTTGTCCTTTTATTGTCTTAAACGTTTTCCTTTTTCTTCCTTTCATCTATGCCTTCCATTAGTATTAAATTGAAATTTTTTTACTCAATTTTTAAACTATTTTATTATCTTCCATTAGTATTCTATTAAAAATTTTTTACTACATTTTTTGTTTTTTTTTCCTTGTCCTTCTATTCTCTTCAACGTTTTTCTTTTTCTTCCTTTCATCTATGCCTTCCATCAGTATTTAATTAAAATTTTTTTTACTCAATTTTCAAACTATTTCATTATCTTCCATTAGTATTCTATTAAAAAAAATTTACTCCAATTTTTTTTTCCTTGTGGTTCTATTGTCTTTAACGTTTTTCTCTTTCTTCCTTTCATCAGTATTCAATTAAAATTTCTTTTACTCAATTTTTAAACTATTTCATTATCTTCCATTTGTATTCTATTAAAAATTTCTCACTCCAATTTTTGTTTTTTTTTTCCTTGTCCTTCTATTGTCTTTGACGTTTTCCTCTTTCTTCCTTTCATCTATGCCTTCCATCAGTATTTAATTGAAATTTTTTTTACTCAATTTTTAAACTATTTCATTATCTTCCATTTGTATTCTATTAAAAATTTCTTACTCCAATTTTTGTTTTTTTTTCCTTGTCCTTCTATTGTCTTTAACGTTTTCCTCTTTCTTCCTTTCATCTATGCCTTCCATCAGTATTTAATTGAAATTTTTTTTACTCAATTTTTAAACTATTTCATTATCTTCCATTTATTTCTATTAATAAATATTTACTTAATTTTTTGTTTTTGTTTTCCTTGTCCTTCTATTGTCTTCAACGTTTTCCTCTTTCTTCCTTTCATCTATGTCTTCCATCAGTATTCAATTGAAATTTTGTTTACTCAATTTTTAAACTATTTTATTATATTCTATTAGTATTCTAATATTCTAGTATTCTATTAAAAAATTTTTACTCCAAATTTTTGTTTTTTTTTCCTTGTCCTTCTGTTGTCTTCAACATTTTCCTGTTTCTTCCTTTCATCTATGCCTTTCATCAGTATTCAATTGAAATTTTTTTTACTCAATTTTTAAACTATTTTATTATCTTCCATTAGTATTCTATTAAAGAATTTTTACTCCAATTTTTTTTTCTTGTTCTTCTATTGTCTTCAACGTTTTCCTCTTTCTTCCTTTCATCAGTATTTAATTAAAATTTCTTTTACTCAATTTTTAAACTATTTCATTATCTTCCATTTGTATTCTATTAAAAATTTCTCACTCCAATTTTTGTTTTTTTTTCTTGTCCTTCTATTGTCTTCAACGTTTTCCTCTTTCTTCCTTTCATCTATGCCTTCCATCAGTATTTAATTGAAATTTTTTTTACTTAATTTTTAAACTATTTCATTATCTTCCATTTATTTCTATTAAAAAATTTTTACTCCAATTTTTGTTTTTGTTTTCCTTGCTCTTCTATTGTCTTACACGTTTTTCTCTTTCTTCCTTTCATCTATGTCTTCTATCAGTATTCAATTAAAATTTTTTTACTCAATTTTTAAACTATTTCATTATATTCCATTAGTATTCTAATATTCTAGTATTCTATTAAAAATTTTTTACTCCAATTTTTGTTTTTTTTTCTTGTCCTTCTATTGTCTTCAACATTTTCCTCATTATTCCTTTTATCTATGCCTTTCATCAGTATTCAATTGAAATTTTCTTTACTCAATTTTTAAACTATTTTATTATCTTCCATTAGTATTCTATTAAAAAAAATTTTACTCCAATTTTTTTTTCTTGTTCTCCTATTGTCTTCAACGTTTTCTTTCTTCTTCCTTTCATCTATGCCTTTCATCAGTATTCAATTGAAATTTTCTTTACTCAATTTTTAAACTATTTTATTATCTTCCATTAGTATTCTATTAAAAAAATTTTACTCCAATTTTTTTTTTCTTGTCCTTCTATTGTCTTCAACGTTTTTCTTTTTCTTCCTTTCATCTATACCCTGTACCAACAAAAATTTTTCTTGGTAACTATGACTAACCATAATTGTAGCTTATATCTACAGTTTTCTACTTGATATCTTTGTTCTCTTCTTTCTCATTAGATTATTATTAGATTATTTATCAACGTGGCTGAGTGAGAATTTCAGTTCATATTTCCTCCCCAAAAAATTTCCCTCATTTCCTCGATTTTTCGCAACCTGGCAACTCGACGCGTTTTCTTTCTTTTTATAGCCCCAAAAAATATCGAAATAAAAAGCAGTCCGCCCCCAAATTGCCCGCCTCATCCGAAAGCAACACAATAACAATTGAAATTGCGCGATTTTTCCCATTATTCTGGCAGTGACGGCTGTCGTTCATAATGATATGAACAAAATTTCAACCCCGCCGCCGCTCCTGCCGGGCTCGAGGGCGCAAAACAACCCGAACATTTCGCTTTATATTATTACGATGATGTGAATGTCGTTTTTTCGCTGCCACCGCCGATGTTAATAATTTCGATACGTTGCGTGACGTCAATCACGTCATTAACGAGCCCTTTCCGGCATTAATCGAAACATTAACATTGGTGGAGGAAGGGGATGGTGCGGGGGTTGGGGGGAGGTTGGCTCTAAATAATGTAATGCCCGCGATAATTCCGGACAAATAGAGCTTATAAAACATGAATTTAAGGTTGGGAGTACAATAAAATAAAGATAAAGAAAGACCCACCCCTCGCCGAGTTAAGCACCTCCCCCTTTCGAACTTCAAGGGTGGTTTTCGTCAAATATATCAGTTATATTTGGCCCTCTGCGCAAAGAGAAACGTAGCGCATCCGGCACGTCGCCGACCAGTGATTTTTCGCAACAATGACCGGTGCCCCATCAGTGACCCATCGCGTCTTCTTTTCACCCCCGGTTTAGTGTGCCGCGACGAAAAAAAAAACTTCTTTTCACCCCCCGGTTTAGTGTACCCCTCGACGAAAAAAAAATGTTTCAAAACGCCATCCAATTGACGAATCGTCGCGACAAAATCATGCTGAAGAGTTTCAACAACAACACCAGCAGCTTCTCGATGGAGAACCTACTGGCGTCCGGGAAGATTTCTCCCGAAAACTTGGAAATCAACATTTCCGACAAAGTCGCTGACGACGTCGACCAAAAGTTGAAGAGTTTGAGTCCGGCGGAGACGACGCGCAGCGAGAGCGACCTGGACAGACTCACCCCCGACAAGGACGTGCTGGTGCGTTTCAATAACTGCTTCAAGGGCCGGATCTGTTCGAATTGCGGCCGATTAGAGTGTAACTTTTTCCAGTGCCGGCTCCAGAGTGACATCATCAAAGACACGAAACCAGTGCTCAAGTTCAGTGTTAGTGCAATATTAGGCGACGAACACCACAGCCAGAGGAACAACAACAACACCGCGAACGGTAAGAAAGACAAAAAAAAAAAAAAAATGAACATCGTCGTGTTGTTGTTATTTGGGGATCCCTTCGGTAAATAAAACGGGGCTCGATGAGGATTAGCGCCGAAAAGGGCATTGTGCCGGGACAATGGGGTGGTTTGTTGGACATTATAAATAGATAGATGGATAATGGGATGTTTTTACAAGGTGTTGCCAAAATTGGGGATGTTTTCTTTAATGTTACCAAAGGCTGACTTAATCGGTTAGAATAATACAAGTGTGGTCCGCTATTGAAAGGGACAATAAAAAATTCGCCGGGACGCCCCTGTGTGAACACGATTTTTTTACGGTGCCGCAGGGGCCCTTTTCATAAACTGTTACTGTTATTTATGGAGCTGGGGGCGTGGAAGAAATGGGACGGGTACGTCATTGTCCCGATAACGACCGATTTATTTACCCACTTGTTTAAAAAAATAGAAAACATTTTTTTTTTAATTTTAAATAGTCAAATTAAATTGTTCAACAGAAGAAATCAACTAGGCCGTGCTTTATCGACAGAAGTTTAACTAGATCTAGTAGGCGCGACGTTCTTTAAATCTCTGTCAAGCGACTGAAAATCAAGTAACCATTATGTTCATTTGTTTATTTTTATCCACCATTAGAGCACTTACTTTGAGGTTATGTTGATTTCAATTGTTTTCAAATGTCCGTTATAAAACAAAGTCCTGGCTTGCTCTGATTTGGTCTCTTATTTAAATTGCTAAAAACATAAAAGATAATAGATTAATTTTGTTACAAAAATTATAAGTACTTAAAACGAGCAGAATATAAGATAGAAATAGGGAAAGAAAAAACTGGTCAATTAAACCAAAAATTGTACAATTTTTCAAAAACACTTAGATACTTTTAAAGTAATTTTTTTAATATTTTTTATTTAAAAAAAAATAGCGGTACGCCACTGGTTAAATACAGTCCCCTACCTAAAAATTCACTTTTTTGGTAAATTTAATCCTCCTAATTAAAGTTTGTAATTATTGAAAAGTCTCTACATAGAACTAAAATGGTCTAAAAAAATTATTGCAAATTCCACTATTCAAAAATAAGTATAAAATAAACTTAGATAATTTAAACCTCAGAAGTGGGATTCGGAGAAATTTACGGAAATTACCGGAAAAAAATCTGTACGCAACATCAGAAGTGGGACATCAAACCAAAGGTAAAATCTTTGACGTTATTGAATAAATTCGGAGATGGTCCTGGATCGGTGACAAAAGTCGCGTCATCATCAGTCAACACGTCGACATTGTTGATTCTCGCCAGGTTCGTTGGTGGCAGGAGAGAGTGCGAAAACGGCCCACGGCGCCACCCGAGGAGGAAACGACGTTACACACTTCACCACCTTCGCCAAGTGTGCCTGGTGGATGGTTGCCGTAGCAACGACGAGATGCCTTCAAGTGTCCAATTTACACGACGGAGATATTCATATCGAAATGGCGGACCACCACAATTAAACAATGGAAAAGTTAGATACTATTTTAACCATCACGTGACTTCGTCTTTGTAGACAAAAAAATTGAGAATCAACCAAAATGACAATACCTAATCATATTCTATTAATAGAAAGAAGTAGGCGAGGAAGAAATGAGCAGATAATGAAGAAGACGTAACAGTTGGAAGGGAAAGGTTTGATAGCGTGATTTGAAAAAAGTGGGTGCAGCGTAGCTGCGGCGCGTCGCGCTCCTTGAGGGGCAAGAGCAGACATTGTCGCATCTTAATTTTTTTTTTTAATACTTAGAGAGTTGGAGATGGGAAAATTTTTGATGTTACGTTTGTAGCTTTGACTCGGTGGCGGTGACTCGTTTCGATGTGGGGCGTCAGGCGAAGTTATCGCCGATGTTCAGTTCGGGCAAGAGCAGTGTCCCGGGTCCGCTCCGGGTCGACGGCGTTCCCGACTACAAGGGGTTGATTTGAGCAGCGTCATCTGGCACGGCACTTAGCTACCCTCGTCCCGGGGTCGCTCTTGTGCCGTTTGGCTTTAAGGCCGACAATCCCCTCTGCCGAAACTAAATCTTTTCCGAGCGCCCTGTCGAAAAAACATGCCGCGCATTTACACGTATTAATTCAAACGGCGCGTTCCGAATGCTAAATCCGAGAATAAATTGACTTCAGAGGAATATTCCCGATTTTATTTCGCGCTATTCAGATGTTGAGATATCGCATAAATCAGGGCCGGATAAGGGATGGAAAAAGAGGAAGAGAAGGAGGCGGTGAGGGTCGGTTGCTACTACGTTTTGGAGACCGTAGAGGCGTCATCGCAAAAATGCGGTCGCCGTTTAAAAGATTATTTTAAAGAGGGCGCGAATGGGGATCGGATATAAATGTCATCTCGTTCCGGAATCGGGGGTGTTGTTGAGAACGAGAAAGAGAGAAAGGGATGGGGAAAAAACGGAAGTTGGCCGGAAACAACGGCCGACAATTAACACCGCCGCCTAACGACGTTACGGCATTAACCCTAAACGGCTCGATAAATACTTGAGACCACATAATTTATTGTTCTCGTGACGACATCAAAATTAAAAAAAAATTACCAATCAAGTTACATATTTTTACAAAAATAAAAGTCTCAAAGGCCTGACACTTGATAGTAACGCAACACTTTTTAGAAATTTTCTTCTACTATTTTAGAGATTATTGTAACAAAAATAAGAAACATTGGTATTAATCCCACTTCTGAAGTTGCAAAAGTTCCAAGTATGTTTTAGATTCTAATAAGGAAATCAAGCTCACTTCGAACTTTTCTACTTCAATTGAAGTATCAGCTATTAAGTATTACTGAAAACGAGATTAACAATAATTTAACGTTGTATTTGCCCTATATAGGTACTTTTTCCATTAGTTACTTACGCTTCTTCATTTACTTGCTTGGCTTGATACAGTAAAATTTGAAGTATAGTAGCAAATATCATTCAAAATGATTCTTTTTATGCTTATAATCCCACGTCGCAGTTAATAAAAAACAAACTTTTGTTTCGGCATTGTAGAAATCTATTTAATCAAGCTTTTTCACCTTAAAATCCCACTTCTGAGAAATAGATTCATCGTGTAATATTAAACTTAAATTTTCTATTTATGATCCCACTTCTGCCGTTGGACATTATTCTATTCTGCAAGTTCCCGTACATTTTTTTTATCTTCTCATAAATTTGCTAAATTTAGATAATGAATATGATTTTCTAATCTCACTTCTGCTAATGGATTTTGCGCTGCGGTACACATTTACTTTACAATACAATACAAACCATTACTTTGGCTTAGTATATGACTTATAATCCCACTTCTGAAATCTAGATTTATCGTGTAATATTAAACTTAAATTTTCTATTTATAATCCCATTTCTGCCGTTGGACATTATTCTATTCTGCAAGTTCACGAACATTTTCTTTATCTTCTCATAAATTTGCTAAATTTAGATAATAAATATGATTTTCTTATCTCACTTCTGCTAATGGATTTTGCGCTGCGGTACACATTTACTTTACAATACAATACAAACCATTACTTTGACTTAGTATGTAACTTATAATCCCACTTCTGCCGTTGGACATTATTCAATTCTGCACGTTTCCGTACTTTTCTTTATCTTCTCATAAATTTGCTAAATTTATATAATGAATATGATTTTCTAATCTCACTTCTGCTAATGGATCTTGCGCTGCAGTACAAATTTACTTTATAATACAATACAAACCATTACTTTGACTTAGTATATGACTTATAATCCCACTTCTGAAATCTAGATTCATCGTGTAATATTAGACTTAAATTTTCTATTTATGATCCCACTTCTGCCGTTGGACATTATTCTATTCTGGAAGTTCACGAACATTTTCTTTATTTTCTCATAAATTTGCTAAATTTAGATAATAAATATGATTTTCTTATCTCACTTCTGCTAATGGATCTTGCGCTGCTGTTCACATTTACTTTACAATACAATACAAACCATTATTTTGACTTAGTATATGACTTATAATCCCACTTCTGACAAGACAACGTTATAGGTAATTTTATACTTGCTTTGTTTGACACAGTAAAATTTGACAAGCAAAATGGCAAATATTCAAATTGCGTATTTTTAGGCTTATAATCTTACTCCTGACATTACAGTTAATAAAAATAAAGAATTAAAATCCCACTTCTGACAGGCTTGAATACGCTGAAACGATACGATTACTGTGCCCATTGCCTACTCATCACTCTAATTTCTTGAACGGTGTTACGTCAAAACTCAGGTGTAAAACTCACCCAAAACAGTCTTTTTTGACTCACAATCCCACTTCTGATATTAAATTTTTTGCGTCTAATTTGGAAAATTTTGACACGACCGTTTCGGTTCTCTTATATTCACTGCTTAGTTATCTTCTGGTTTCTCCACGTAATGACTCCGTTTTTATTTTCCAGAAAGCCTGCTGCACGTTACTCCCCCAAGCCTTTTGGGATTCTCCTATCTCAATAATCACACGTCGATAGCGAAACCGGTAGCCAGCAGACCACATTTCAACCCCCATCTCCTTCTGGCCCACTGTAGGCCTCAACCTTACTTAACCGGTAAGCAACAACTTTTGTTAATTAACTAATTAATTAACTAATTAATTAATTTTCGTTTTAGTGTCCACCCCCGTGTCAGGATCTCAATCGGCTGTGTTCCCCCTCCCCGGCACTTTTCCATGGGCCCACAGTGGCCGAGGCAAGCCCAGAAGAGGGATGATGCGAAGAGCAGTCTTCAGCGATCTTCAACGGAAAGGTCTGGAGAGGAGGTTTCAAATCCAGAAATACATCAGCAAGCCGGACAGGAAGAAGTTAGCAGAAAAATTGGGCCTTAAAGACAGTCAAGTGAGTACCTAGTCGTTGTTTAACTTTAACATCTTCACCCTGAAGAGTTTTCTCTTCTCGCGTCCTCCTTACCAAATCGCTACCCTTATTTCGGCGGAGTATTATTTGTGATTGTGTTTCCGAACCGAGACGAACGAAACGACCCTCGTTAGGGTGCCATCAAAAACATATGTTACAGATCTAACACAGTGGTTATAATAGTGGAGTGAGCCGACGGGGGAAAGAATCTATTACAGTTGCCTCTCGCGCCATCGATCATCCCCTTCGGACCTTTGATTCATCATCGTCGTCGTTCTGAGGAAAATTTCTTCATTAAAAAAAAGAAAACCGCCATCGCCACCCCTTTTACCTCCCCCACTCCTCGTCCGGACACCGGCTCGTCCCATCAACCCCTCGAGTTTTATTGCGGCAGTAGCTTTTTCAACCCCGGGGATGGCGATACGTTCCGATTTGAGAGAACACAAGTCCGTTGTCTGAGAGTGGGGATCGTGCCGATGCCATTGGTTAAATTTCTTACACAATCTTCCCGGCGGGGTCCCGCCTTTGGGACCTGGCGCATTCTCGACCCTATAACAACCCTTAAATACTCGTTCGAATCAACTCCCTTCTACGGTTAAATCCGGTTTAATAGCTTTTAATTATGATTATGATTGTTTTGTGAGCGTCGTCGATAAAAATTTATTCAGAAGTGGGATCACGCTGCAGCGGATTTTTCGGGACTTTGACGTGCCGCCTGGAGGAAGAAATTTTGCAGTCGCTTCACGGCGGTGCGTGCCGTTTTAACGAGGTCAAAGAAAATTTGCACCGCATCTCTCAAGTTTATCTCATCGCCAGACGAGGGGTTGAAATTTGTTTTTTTATTCGACGATAAAAACAATCGCTTTTATAGATTTAAGCGATGGCTCTAAATTTCATTGTTTCGCAATTTTACTGCTTCTCGCTTAACGATAAAACTACAATTAACTTGTCCCACTTCTGATGGTAAACATTAATTAACAAAAGAAACTATCTAGAATCTAGATGAAGACAAAACGTTTGAATGGAGAACAATTCCGGGATTTACCCTTAAAATCCAGGGACATTATTGGATAGGGGTTGTGGAGATTTTAGAATAAGGGAAGTTGTCGCCAGTTTATTATCGCCATTACGCTATTCATCATCTTCCGCCTTCTCATTATCTCATAAATGCCATTGAGATGTTACACAGCTCTCATCCGGCTCGTATGCAAATGAATTCTAATTAGCTGGCGGCTGTCAGGGTGATTTCCTGGTAATCGAGGGTAATACGCCAACAAAGCCCTCTATACATTTAAACCCCGACGGTTTGTTTTCGACTACCCAATTTAATCCGTCTCTGCACTCGATCGATCTTTATCTAATCTTTCCCCGACATTAAATTAACCACCCTCATCCCCCAAGCGGTCGCGTGGCCGCCATCCCGACAAATCCTTGCGTTAACGGTTACGTACACCTCTTCATCCCCTAATCGCTATTAACGAGATTTGATAAAAATCCGGCAATTTCAAGAATTTATCTCCACACATCTTCATCCCTTAATTGCTGTTAACGAAATTTGGGGAGTTTTAGGTGAAAATTTGGTTCCAAAACCGCCGGATGAAGTGGAGGAACTCCAAGGAGCGGGAATTGTTGGCGGCGGGTGGTTCCCGCGAACAAACCCTCCCTAACAAGAACAACCCCCATCCCGATTTGAGCGACGCCGACGGCGACAAACCCAAACTGGACTTGACGGACGCTCAGGACATATCGCCGGCAAATTCGCCTGGCGACAACGTCGCCGGTAATACAGGAAACTGTGCGCCGACAACGCCAAATTTCCACATCTACGACGCGGTGGATTACGAAAGTTCGAATGACAGCGACGAAGAGATCAACGTCACATGATCTGGGCCTGGGGGATTCTAGTTTGGTTCAGCCTTCGATTTTTTGGTTGTTTACAATAAAACGAGCACTTTCATGAGTGAGAAGTAAATAAGATATTGCACAATCATATTTTAACAATTTCGTCAATGTACTTATTATGTAAAACTTTATTATATTAATTGCAACGTATCCAGAAGTATTGTAAATATTTACGATATCTATGTAAAAAGTACTTAATACACGATTATGAAGAACTAACGACGCAACGATAACTGTGACGTCACAACAAGTGTCGACCTGTCATTATAGAAACCTGTAATTTTGTTAACGGGTCTTATTAACGGGCCCAGATTGATCAACTAATGATTCGTAATTGGAAAGAAGCAACATGAAATTAATTTTTCTTTAGAATACGCAAGAAATGCGGCAGCAAAAAAAAAAATTTTGACAGTTTGGTGATTTTAGTTTTAGCCACGTTATGTTGGTACTTACTTTACTTTACAGATCGTTAATTTGCAATTTAAACGTCAATGACTCAATCAAGGAGGATTAATGGTAATTTTTCTTCATCTCGTTGCTTTTTAACCTCAAATTTTCAACAAACAAAAAAACTTTGCAACTCAAAAATCGGCTTGATTTAAAAATTTGTCGCTAAAAATACGGAGCATGCGAATAAGACAGCAATAAACTAACAACAACGTTACTGGTTTTAACTTGCAAAAGTTATTAAACAAACACTTGGCTGACAAAATCAAGTAGGTGATGGCGGCCACACCTCACACCTCAAAACAAAAGACAATCAAAATGTTCAATTTCAAAACCGTGATAAAAACGCCCGGATTTCGCAAAACTGACACGGATTTCACTCACAAACACTTTCCTTATTCACTGCGAGGCTTAAATCGCGATTACCTCAACACTTTCACTCGATTTGCGGGAAATTTCGAATTATAAACCGAGAGCGATACGGACCCTTGCGCGTTGAAATCTAGTTGTAACGAGCAGAATAGCCAACCTCGCGGCACGAAAAAACACCAAATGTTGAAAAAAGTTTTGTTAATAATTAACACTAATAATTATGTTAAACAAAATTGGGCTGCTAGCTATTTAGTTAATAATCTTATTTAGCTACAAATTTATAATTGCTAGAAATAATGGTGAAAATTGCTTCTAAATTATTGGTGGTTTTTGCTGCGCTAGGTTGGTGCTACTTTTTAAATTTAAATTTTAATAAAATCAGTTCTAAGCATTAATAACTTTGTCAGACAACAAAGGAGAAGCTTTTTTTATAGTCCACAATTAATTTTTGATTATTCTTTAATTTTTTGTCTAATTTTTCACTCATAACCTTACTCTTAGTTTTTCTCTTTAAAAGGTAATTTTGGCCAATTCAGGACTAAAGGCTGCCAAAAACCGTCATTACTGAACTTTGAGAATCTTATTACAGTCAATTCTTCCAGTTTTTAGCTAATTTTTTGTCTTTTTTTGAAACCTACTTTTTGCTTATTTTGGAACAAAAACCCCCTTCAACCAATTTTGGAGCCCTTCTTAAAGTTAGTTTTATCGCCCGCAAGTTTGGTTGCAATTAACAAAACGTAAAGAACTTATTATAAAATTTATTATCAAATTAGTCACAAAGTAACAATCTAATCTAAATCAACATTATCGAGAGCTTCCTTCTTCGAAGTCGGCTTAACTTTGGGTCTTGGAGTCGTGACAGCGGCGCCTCGCTCCTTCCCAAACATTTGGCTTAACTGCGAGGCAGAATCGTCGGGTATCACGGATTTGGCGTCAATTTCCCCAATTGCCAGCCCCGGTCTCGCTTCTGGCAACACCGTCGCCGGTTGTTGCTGTTGCATCGTTTTGCTCCAGTTCTCTAACCATTTGCCCCCTTCAGTGTCGGAAATCTAAAAAAAAATATTTTTTATTAGAAAAATAATTTTTTTTATTAATTTTTTTTTATTAAAAATTTTTTTTTTGGTTGTTTACTTGATTTACTTGAGGTTTACGTTGTTGCTTGTCGCGGAAACGTTGCGCGTACAAGGTGTTCGATAAGGTGTTGATGCTGGCACGTTTGCTGGTGCCCCGGTCCTGTTGGTTGGCCAGAGGTTGGGTGTAGGTTTGGGGGCCCAGTTCGGTCAACACCTGAAAATCGGCCCTGTCGCCCAGCCGAAAACCCCAACCGAACCTCGAGTCCGTCCCTGCGGACCACAAAAAAAAAATTATTAATAATCACAGATTGTTGGGAGAAATTTCCAAAGTACCTTTTTTGATTGTGGGGATGTTTGAGTAAATCACAGACAGTAACGAGGGTAGTTCGTCGGGGATAATAAAGGAATTTGAAGCTAGAAACCAAAAAGTTAAAAAAAAAATTATAAAAAAAAACTAAGTACCAAAAACTTGCAAGAGAACACTTAGGGTGAAGGTTAACCCTTTCATTTTTTTAAATTAATTAATTTAATTAAATTTTCTAGAGAAACGTTCACACCTCTCACATGCTGTTGAGTGACTGGAGAATTCGGGTCATGTCAGCTAACTTTCACTTGTTTCAAATGCAACTTTGATGGTTGTGGACGACGTAGAAACGAGGGTTTAAGTGGGTGCTACCTCAAAACTTATTTCTATCTGCAAATTAATGCAGGAATTAAAATAATGGGTGGATTCTTGGATAAGAGCCGCAATACTTTCAAGGTCGATTTGACTTGTTTAGTTATTAACTATTGCAATATCGTGACCGTTATTTTGTAATATTGTTAATAGCTTGTTTGTTGAAGGCTGCAAAAAAAATTTAAAAAAATTAGGGGTTGAAAATTAACAACTCACATTGGGGAAGTTGCCAAATTGGTACAACAACTGACGATAAGCATTTCGGCAGCCCCTAAACTTACATTATTCCCCAAGTTTCCAAAATTTCGGCTCTTTTCTCCACTTTCCTTGAGTTTCTCAACCTAACCTCACTTTACAAAAAAAGAAGACCGGAAGGAACAAAAATTGCGTGAAGTAGAAAATAACTGGTGGACGAGCGACTGGTGTTGACCGTTCTTCATAATTGTTGCTAAATTTAACATTATTTGCGAAATTTTGTTGTAAACAATTACTGTCAAATGTGAAATGACTGTCAAATCATCAAAAGTGGGTCACTAGATCGATGGGTCAATGACACGTCTGACTGAACCTAACCCCACTTTACAATAAGGCAAGTAGAAATTTCATAAACAAGCGACTAATGTTTATTGTTTATCTTAATTGTTGCTAAATTTGCCATTATTTACGTGATTTTTACATAAATTTAGTAAATATGATATGAAACAATTGAGGAATCGTATGTCAAATGCGATGCGATACCAGGGTTGGTCAAAAAGTTGTTACAATGTCTGCTCGAAAAGTTGGTAGTGAACCTCTATGTTCTTCTAGCCCTGGCAATTGGTATGTTGGTTCTTATTGCTAAACCAGCAATAAATAAACGCCTACATATAATACCTAATATAATTCCTACATATAATACAATTTACATAACCGCTCTTCAGGTAATAAATGCCCTGAAACCACCTAACATCACAATGATAAAACTAATTACAAGGCAAACAAATTGATCAATCATCATCATTTTCCGCTAATAATTTGTTAAGTTCATTTAGTCTTTTCGTCGTCTCGTCATTGCTGGGCATCTGCAACAACTTCTCCTTCTCAAGTTTCCAGTTCAAACGGTTCTTGGCATCGAGCTCGTGGAACTCCCAATCACCCGCCCCGTCAAATTGCAAAATATACTTGTGGAATTTCCTAAAAATAAAAAAATAAAATCAACAAAACAATTATTGGCGAAAGTAACAACAATTTACCATAAAGTCGGTCGATGCGTGATGGTTAAAAGAGTAATCCCCATATCGATGGCGGTCTGGTAAATTTGGCTCTCGACGTCGATCGAAACCGCAGACGTGCACTCGTCCAGAAGGGCGTATTTCGGCCTGAAACGACCCAAATTTAAAGTTATGTCGAAATCGACCCCATTTCCGGCTTCCTCGTCCCCGATTTAGCCGGAAACGAGTACCGAGTCGATTTAAGAATTTCCCGCCAGAGGGCGCTGCTGACGTTAATTCTAAAAAACGCGGTATCTCCGCAACTAGAAGAGTTAGAGCGGAAGTGATTGCGGATTTGGGAAGGGTGGAATTGACGTCGCGACTTACTTATGGTAGAAAAGCCTGGCGATGGCCATTCTTTGCTTCTCGCCTCCTGAAAGAATGTCCGTCCAATCCTTGACCGCGTAGAAACCGTCCCTGTCGACGATATGCTCCAAATAGACCATCCGCATGATCTTCCTGAGATCGTCCTCGGTCACCTGTTTGTTGATCATGTCGGTGCAGGTGTCTGGATAGATGATTTGGTCGCGCAAATTACCGATCACCATGTACGGTTTTTGGGGGATGTAAAACATGGAACTTTTGAGGGTGCGCAACGTTCCCTGGTAGATGGGCCAGAGTCCGCTCAATATCCTGAAGAGACTCGATTTGCCGCAACCGTTAGGACCGGTGATCAAAAGGTGTTGACCGGGAATCAACTTGAAACTCAACGAGGGACACACCACGTCGCAATTGGGGGTCACTATGGGAACGTTGATCAACTCGATCTCGTTGTTGGCCGAAACCAACAATTCACCTGCAAACCAAGAGATTTAGTTAAACAAGGCAGATTGGACATAACCTCAAATTATTAAATTTGACAAATCGCGCCTCGACGGCAACCTCTAGCAACCGATTCATTGAACAACGCAGATTGGACATAACCCCAAATTATTGTTAATTTCAACAAATCGCGCCTCGTTGAGGGAGGATTTTAACAAACCTCTGGCGACCGGTTGGTCGCCCCTAAACTCGATGATTGTGACCCCTCCGCCGGTTTTCTCGTCCCTCTTGATCACCAACGTCTTGTGGTAAATTCCATTGCTGGCATCTTCGAGAACCAAAAACATGTTGGCAACCCTGTTGGTGTGACCCGCCAACTCGACGACGTCCTTGTAACTCGACATCAAACGTTCGACGGCGCCGGAACCGGTCAACAACAAATTCTTGGCGGTGGTAAAGTAATGGGTGCGTTCAGAAACGCTATCGGACAAATCACCGACAGAATCGATCTGGGAAACGGGTAGAGCGATGGCGCTGTCTTCGGAAAGTACGGGCAAAGGCATCGCTCGGGCCGGTTTCACGGGACTTTTGGACGGCGTCGCCGAAGCCAGAAGAATAGGCAGAGACACCACGATCATCCCTTCAAAAAAAAAAAAAAAACAATTGGTTAGAAATTATTTCGACAGATGGCGCCACAATTAGTTAGAAATTATTGCGCCAGATGGCGGTAAAATTCAGTTGGAAATTATTACCTGCCCCGGACCAGACGTATTTCATCAGGAACTGTTCGAGCATGACGAACCACAACTTGACGCCGAACATGTGTTCCATGTGTTGCACCAGAATTCTGTAGGCGTTCCTCAGTTGGCTCTGTTCGACTTTGTGGCCGCCGTAGAAGGCGATCTCTTCGGCGTTGGAGACGATTCGGGCGTGGACGTGCCTCAAGTAGCCCTTCTTCTCGGCCTCTTGGGCCACCAACTGACCGAATCTGGGCGACACCAGTTTGAGGATGAGAGCCGACACCATGACGACGCCAGTTATGATGACGGGACCCGTTATCAAGTTGGCGTTGCGCGATTTGACTAGATTGGCCAACGCGATGGCCATCAGCAAAATGTCGAAGAGAGGCTTCGTTATCTGACTGTAGAGGTGGGCGACGGTGCTGGCGACGGTTTCGATGTCGTCGGTCAGACGCTGCGCGCAGTTGTCCAAACGGCCATCCAACACGGTCACCTAAAAAATAAAAAAAAATATATAAAAAAGTTTCAAAAATATATTTTTTGTTAAAAATTAAAAATGTCTTTTCTGGAGATCTGGGGGCCTGTACCCACCCTGTAGTAGCTCTGGTTCTTGAAGTAGAGCTTGTAGGAGTGCTCGACGAGCCTCGTCCGGAAGCTGAGGGCTATCCTGCTCTCCAGATACCGGATCATGCTGTTGATGAAGGTGGCCGGGATGGCGACGGCGAACCACTTCATGATTTGTTTGATGAAATTCTTGGGCTCCTTCCTGACGATGTACTTGACGATGGCGCCTTCGAGATTCGCCACGTATATACTGAGGAACGTTCTCAGGAAGAGGAAGGCGGTGTGGCCGGACAACAGGGCCATCTCCGAACAGAACGGCGTCGGGATCATGATGCGGATCAACTTGATGAACTGCAAGATGAACTGGAGATTGAGGGCGGGAATGACGGCTCGTCGTTTCGCCGCCACTATTTTGTTGTTGTTGTTGTTGTTGAGGGGGACGATGGCGGTGGTGGCTTTGGCGATGCCGTTTTGTTGGACGTTGTTCTTGTTGACTAGATTGTTGCTGATGCTGACGTTCTGTTTGTTTTGTTTCAAAAAGTTGTCGGCTATTATTGGATAGGCAATTTTGTAGCCATATGTACAAATGGCGGCGGCCACCACGGCCCCCGATAGGGCATTCTGGTTGACTTTGATGACGTGCTCGCCACGCTCCATGAACTTCGATATAACACTCGGCATTTTTTTAAATTATTTCTTAAAATTTAGATCGATTTTTAATTAAGTACGTTTCGTTCACGTAGAGGATTTGGGTTTCTTCCGGATTTTAAAGGTCATGGTGAAGCCGGCATCTTCTCGATATCATCTTTCTAAAACAAAAAAAAATTCGTCAAAATCTACAACAACAAAAAAGAGACTTTTTGACCTAAATGTACAAAACTTAATTAATTTCTTTAATTTAATTAAGATTATAAAACGTTGGAATAGATGACAATAATAATAAATAAATTAGTTAATTAATTATGAAGTCTTTTAAATTAGAGTTAGCAGCGTTGGTACGCAGACATGTATACAGAATTGTATTCTGTGTTGCCTACCCTATAGAATCTTTCGGAAAATTTATCAAACTCTTCAGATCTAACGGTATCTTCCCTAATGCAAAAGAGGCTGAAACGCGCAAAAAGTGTCAACTTCTTAAATTGTGATTCGAGAAAAATCTTATTGTTATAAAATTGAGTGAAATAATTTAAAAAAAAATACGAGAATTTTCAAAATTATTAGAAGCTTTCAATACACAATGTTGTAGAAACATTCGGTTGAAATTACTTGAAACAAGGGAGTTGTGCAACCGTGCATTAAAAAAATCGTACTGCTTCGGTGAGCTCTGTAACTATCTTCGACCTAAAACAGCAATCGAGGAAATCGTTCTAATGCTGGCATTACTCAATTGTAAATACCTCTACAGTGGTGCTTGTTACAGTTTTAAATAGAGCGTTAAATTAGCTTTACAGCAACATATAAATCACTAATCTAGTAGCTGTAGTTCAGTGGTTAGGATCTCTGAAACTCAAAATTAAACTTTTGCAAGTTGCTGACACTTCGCCTTTATTCATAACTTGATTATGGTTACTTCTACAAATTTACTTTTTATATTTCTGAAGAAAGTACTAAATTGACTATTAACAAGTGTGATAGTCCTTAGGTGTAGTAGTAGTAGTCCAAAAGTTACAATGTCTGAAAGCGACAGTTAAAACTTTGTAATTTAGTAGTAGTTTGCCTTTATTTGCCATAGCTCAATTATGGTTAGTTCTACAAATTTACTTCTCCTATTTCTGAATAAAGCACTAAATTGGGTACTAACAAGTGTAAAAGTCCTTGGTTGAACATCGGTAGTTCAAAAGTTACACTGTCCAAAAGTGACAGTTAAAATTTTGCAAGTTGGTAATAGTTCGCCTTTATTTGCCATAACTCGATTATTGTTAGTTCTACAAATTTACTTCTCCTATTTCTGAATAAAGCACTAAATTGACTACTAACAAGTGTAAAAGTCCTTGGTTCAACATCAGTAGTTCTAAAGTTACAATGTCCAAAAGTGACAGTTAAAATTTTGCAAGTTGGTAATAGTTCGCCTTTATTTGTCATAACTCGATTATTGTTAGTTCTACAAATTTGCTTCTCCTATTTCTGAATAAAGCACTAAATTGACTATTAAGAAGTGTAAAAGTCCTTGGTTGAACATCAGTAGTTCAAAAGTTACAATGTACGAAAGTGACAGTTAAAATTTTGTAAGTTGGTAATAGTTCACCTTTATTTGTCATAACTCGATTATTGTTAGTTCTACAAATTTACTTCTCCTATTTCTGAATAAAGCACTAAATTGACTACTAACAAGTGTAAAAGTCCTTGGTTGAACATCAGTAGTTCAAAAGTTATAATGTCCGAAAGTGACAGTTAAAATTTTGCAAGTTGGTAATAGTTCGCCTTTATTTGTCATAACTCGATTATTGTTAGTTCTACAAATTTACTTCTCCTATTTCTGAATAAAGCACTAAATTGGCTACTAACAAGTGTATTAGTCCTTGGTTGAACATCAGTAGTCCAAAGGTTACAATGTCCGAAAATAACAGTTAAAATTTTGGAATTTGGTCATAGTTCGTCCATATTTGTCATAACTCTAATATGGCTGCATCTACAGTTCTACTTGTTCCATTTGTAAACAGAGCAGTAAATTGCGAATCAACCCGTATATTCAGTTTTGCTCAAGCCTCAGTAGTTCAGAAGTTCCAGGCTCTGAAACTAAGGAGATAAAATTTGAGGGTTTTTAAAATTTGGCAAAATTTGCAGCACTTTCGAAAAATGGAAACAACTGAAATTATTTACAAAAATAAAACTACTTACTAGGAGCACGTTAGTTCGGACAAACTTTAATCAAGGGAAACGTCGTACTAGTACTGGCAACTTTAAACCACTGATGATCATCAGTTGGCGTCATTACAACTTCAATTAACATTAATCTTTAAGCAACATTACGCTATTTAACCACTCCGTTGGACATGCAACTAGATAATTAATAAATAATAAAAGCAGGTAATCGATCGAAAAATAAACTTATCAGTTCTCGGTTTAAATTCCAAAGTTTACCAACTCGTCCTCCAACAACGACAACTAGCTCCGCACTGTACCACTTATCTCTCATCCTTTCATCACATTCACAACTCCGCATTATCTCGTTTCACGTGTCACAGTCACTTCCGCCAAACGTCATCATTCAAAAACAAGCACCAGGTGATTGCTCTTTAAATTTCTTGAACGAAGCGAAAGTGGTGGAGTAACGCACAAACATACGTAAAGGTGAAAATTGGGCGAGTTTACTCATGATCATGACGATAATTTTTTTTTTTTTTTAACGTAAAACCGGTCAATAATTATTATTGCAGTTATCCGTGGCCTACTCGGATGAATGTTGAATGCAGTTGCAACAATCGAGCAACACTGTTGCGACAAACTAATTTCGAAAATTCAACCAAAAAAAAAAAAAATTATCTTCAATCGACATTCACCTTTCTCGCGCCGCTAATCCATCGCGGAAGCTGTTTCATAATCCGACTGAGTTTATTTGCGAGAGTCGGAATGTTGCTGACGCAACTATCAACTAGACCTCGTTTTTTTTTGTGTTAGGAAAAAATTTTTACATAAATTTTCATTATTATGCCTAAGCACTTTAGTTTTGTTTATTGGCATGTCTCGACGGAAAGGAAAAGTGTTGGTAATTACAGCATCAAGGATCTCTTGCTGACGTGTCTTTCAACTTTTTTTTTAATTAACTTTGTAAAAATTTTCGATTCGCTGCAGAAACCTGTAATTAGTTTCGTCACTGTACTTTCCTAATTGGCATTTTTAGAATTGAAAATTGGGGGGAAAAATCAGGTGATCGAGATTCGCCGGTTTCGTGCCAACTGTCGAGACGAAACGTGCCAATTTTTTGGCGACTTTCTCAAATTACCGAATTTTGCAAATTTTTAATTAAAAATTTAACGGAATTAATTAATTTCGATTTTTTTGCCATCGTTAGTCCAAACCAAAAACTCGCAAAAATTCCCCAACACTCTTCAAACCAAAAAAAAAAATTGAAAACACTTTTTAGATACTTACCGGAAAAATTATTAACTAACAAAAAAAAAAAAAACGTGCCAAAGACACGTGGGGGAACCTTGAGGTGTGGGGCAACAAGCGACACTAACTGCACGTGAAAGTGAAACAAACAGGGAGCCTTGAAACTCGAAACTTACATAATTGCGATTTGACCCGAGATTTAACAAACTGGTCCACTGCGACAGACGAGACGACACAGTTCGAACTGACAGCACCAAATGACTGATGGATGCATTTCTATTATTTTCGTAAATCGACGTAATAATTGTATTAAAACGAAGCACGCGACATCCTCGAGATTGCAACAACAATAGTATTACTTGGGAGATTGTTGGAGTGGACCGGAATGCACAGGTGTGCGTGGTTTTGTTGTTTTTCGAGTGGCCAATCAAGGACAGCTGTGGCGGTGACGTCATCGCGTCAAACGCCGGCCATCTGGACGAGTGCCGGCACAACGAAGACCTCGTATCTAGAATCTTCTGTACCTGAAGCTCTACGATAAATTTCCACGTGCAGTTGATTCGACCGGAACGTGACGACAACTTTTCCATTATCTAAATCGCGACATGTTAATTTGATAGATTTGACAACAAAATTCTGCTGAAAGACAATTAAGTTACTTTCCGTATTTAGTGGAAACTTGAAGCGTAAAATCTTCTAGAAACTTCCTAAGAAAACATGGCACAAGAATTTTTTTTTTTGACGCGTTTCGATAAAAGTTCACGAAGACAGAAGATCGTCAGGGGGGATCAAAGTAAAGATCTACAAGCAAGGTTGATGCCTAGATAAGTCCGATAAGATCTAATAGAGATCAATCAAACAAAAACTTTTTTTTTGGTTGCGCAATTTTTTAGACACTTATCTACTGACGTAATAATTGATAACAATAATTTTTTTCCAAAATGGTGGTTGGGTTAAATTTAATTTTTTTTTTTTAAATTGCAGGTGTGTTATCTTCAATCGTACGTGATTCATTTGATAAGGTGCAAAATTTGATTATCTTTTTTGTAGTCAAAGAGGTGCTAGAATTAATTAATGTCGACCTTTCTGAGTAGTTGCTTAATTTTTTTTTTGTATTCACTTTCGAGTTGCTGCAAGTGTGGGGTCAGCATTGAGGCTTCTGTTATTTACTAAATGGTATTTATGTTATGAAAAAAAAAAGTCGAACTTAATTTGGTTCTAGAATCGACAGATTTTTTGTAAATTTTTAAAAATCACAATAAGTCAATTTTTCTCAATTCTCAAACTCTTTTAACTTTTGAACCGAGACACTTATATCGAGTCCTTATACATCAAATTTATCTACGTTTCAGAAGCTCCAACGCTGCAAAAATAAAAAGTCTACGTCTTATAATAAAAAGTTGAAATTTTCGATTTTGGTCGATTTTAACGAAACTTTTGAATCAAAACATTCAAATGGTCATATCTTCAAAAGTACGACTTGCACATAAAAACTAACGCCAGATTCGTGTTAAGCGGTCCGAAATCTACCAGAATAAGTCATAAAATCGATGTAAAAAATTTCAATATTTTCGACTTTTTTTTTCTACCCCAATCGATAAAAATTCGAAAAATTTCTAAAATCGACATCGTTACTGCAAGAACCTAGAAATTGACGTTTTATTGTGTAATCGACCCCCCTGAAACCAAATCTGAGCTCAATTTGGCTCTAAAATCGACAGATTTTTTGTAAATTTTCAAAAACCACCACATGTCAATTTTTCTCAATTTTCCAACTCTTGTAACTTTTGAACGGAGACCCTTATATCGAATTCAAATAGATCAAATTAATCAGCGTTCCAGTGACTATTGAAAGCTGTAAACATGAAAAACCTCGGTAGAAATTTTCAAAATTGGGCAAAATTTTAGTGAAAATGATCAAAACTCCACAACTTGCCCCGCACCTCAAAGTTGTCGACCAAGACTTTTGAATATGTATAAGCAACAAGTAATTAGTCATTGTTAGCTTCAATCACCGAAAATAATATTTATTTTCATTTAACGTTACGATGACCGCCAAAAGATATACGTGTCAATGGTTTCTTCGACCTCCCAGTTGACGTGGCGTTTCTTTGTTATTGTTAAAAAAAAACACACACACCAATTTTTGAACCACGTTCACTTTGTTGTTGAAGTAATAATTCGCACAATCTTGAACAGACCACAATTTCTATTTTTAACAGGAAGTTAGTCGCATACTTCACATTTGCCTCACGCTTTTAGTCACGGAAATGTCGGACAACAGGAAATTTTTCGCACAAACCGGAATTGCCTTGTACCAACTACCAACTGCATATTATGTCCTATATTTTTTTTGTTTTTTGTTTTTTCCAACACATTAGAAGAAGGTAAATTGACTTTATACGAGAAGTCAGGGCCTTCAACGAACATTAATTTTACCAACGTCAAAATTTTTCGCAACATCACTCTCCCCTCTCTCCCCCGAACCAGTAAAACAGCCTCTCCCCCCCTCATGCACCACAATCAATTATCATAATTGACATCAACGATCGACCTTTACCGTCAATTACCTTGGCAT
This sequence comes from Schizotus pectinicornis, assembly GCA_951805265.1. Classification (NCBI taxonomy): domain Eukaryota; kingdom Metazoa; phylum Arthropoda; class Insecta; order Coleoptera; family Pyrochroidae; genus Schizotus; species Schizotus pectinicornis. Next base: position 10,546,021 of record OX638210.1, on the reverse strand, counting down.
CTCTCCTCGAAAAATCTTCCACTCGACCCCAACGAAAAAAAAAAAGACGAAAAATTTTCTTTTTCCTCCTCTTTCGCCCAATCAACGTCGACAAACACACGCATCGAGTCGCCGGTGAAAAGTTTTCACTTTCGTTCGTTTCGCAGCTTTCTCGACGCAACACACAAAACGTGACGTCATCATCTCGCGCGCAAAAACCAATTACCTAACAGCAACCTAGATTCTATTAGGGAGAGAAAAAAATGACAAACAAGTGCGCAACAACCTACTCGACCAGTTTTTTCAACGTCCGATCAAGTCGCCTCATTACCAACAGTTGCATTAATAATCGAAAGTGTAGCGTTACCAACGCCAATAACCCACTTCTGGGGGGTTCTTATCTAGGTTAGGTTGGCAACCGTGCAATTTTTTTTCTTAAAAAACGATCGGGGGATTCACCTATTTTGTTACGGCGTTAGGTTGGTACCGGTCGTGACAGCTGTCAAATCAATAATTTTTGGTAATAATCGGTGATTATGTCCAACGACTTTTTGAAGGACTCTAATTATTGTTAAGTGGCGGCAGCTGTCGACACTCAATTGTTATTGTTTCCGAAAATAAACGTCGACCGGCAGTCGATAAGATTAGAAAAATTCGAACAACCGAGCACCAAAGAAACAATTGATTCAACAACAGCCACCTACGGTTAAAATGAGAAACAAATGAATAATTCGGTGATGATGGATGAAGGTTCCACCAATGAGAACAAAGGAGACGACAACATTAATAATTGAACGCAGTCATTTGTTCGTTATATCGATTTTCAGTTGTCTGCGTTCCGTTTGTTTCCATCACTGACATTTCATCAACAAAGTAAAATTCCGTCGCCTTCTGCGATTAATTTGTTATTTGACGGCCCGCTTGACCTTCCCCGAATTGGTGGCGTTGACGTTAAAAAAAATAATAATCGACGATTCCCGATGACGCGCAACGCACTCACCACGTCTTAGTTCTCGTTTAAAACAAATGAATCACGACAACAAGGGAAGAATCGCAGGAACAAAAGTGAGGTTACGTGTAAACGTCAGTGGGGAAACGGCGTTGACAACCCGAATTTTGGCGAAAAATCCCAACTAATTACCTGTAAACCCCCAAAACCCTCCTCGTTATCCAGAAACACTCGAAAACACACCGGGAAAAACACAATTTCCACCGACGACCAGTGACGTTTCGTCTGGAACGTAAACAAGTGAAGCGCGACGACTAGACGACTTGTCAAATATTTCTCAAATTTGGCTGGATTGGGGAATTCCGGGACATTTTCCGGATTCGCGTTGTTTTAACGACGAAAATCGGACGATTACTGAACTGAAACTGAGAACGGAGCAAAAATCGCGTCGGATGTTGGTTGTGGTCGCGGAAAGTCGCGGGAGTGGGGGGAGGCGATTTGATGACGTCACGTGATCGACTGACGATTAGAAGCAGTGGCGGCGCGACGCCGGGGAACCGGGAAACGGTACTTGGCACCTAGACGTTAAATGTTATCGAATCGAAAGGAGTGTTTGTTTTGTTACTTTTACTTTCTTCCCATCGCCGACACTTTGTGGCCGGTTTCGTTTTATTTACTTTCTATTTGTTGCAGCGGCGGGCGGGTCGAAGAGGGTCGCACTTCCGCACCGCCAGAAGGCGCAATTTCAACTTTACTACACTTTGTTATTATCGAGAAATTTTCTTGTTGTGGCTAAAAATAGAAATTGTTGACGAAATCGCCGCTACTGCATGGAACGTTAAATTGTTAAATTCGTGGATCAAATTAAAAACAAAAAAAAAAAGTTAATTAAGAAAATTTCAGGTTTGATCAAATCGTCCCACGTATCGATTAAACGAAGGTCGCGAAGACAGCATCGTCCTCATTAATTAAACAAGTTTCAAAGACGATCCCCTGAAGTGAAGAATTAATTTGAGAAATGGGATGGGGGTTCCAGGAAAAAAATGCCAATGGAAAAATGAGCGCCTAGCCTACGTGCGTTTTTCTCGTACACAACCGCGGAAGACCATTAAAATGCATACCGACTGTCGCTATCATCCACGAGGAAGCCATTAAATCGTAAAAATGACCAATTATTGTGGCGTTATCAATAAATGACGTCACGTTGGGAGTCCATCGACACCAAAACGGCGATGGGTGATGATGGGTGACCCTGAACCATCAAGTGGGTCACGGCGAAACAATGGACGCGCCCGTTTTACTAATGGTTACTGGATTCGCAATCTCGGCACAGGGTCGAATTGTCAACGGTAGGTCAGTTTGACTATCGAAAAAAACAATTGTTATTGCGTCTGCCCAAGTCAATTTGAACTATTTAGTTCTAGAATTGACAGATTTTTTGCAAATTTTCAAAAACCACGAAATGTCAATTTTTCTCAATTTTCAAACTCTTGTAACTTTTGAACTAAGACACTTATGTCAAGTCCTGATACATGAAATTTTTCCACGTTTCAGTAGCTCTCTACGTCTTATAATAAGAAAGTTGAATTTTTCGATTTTGGTCGATCTTCAATCAAAACATTCAAATGGTCATATCTTCAAAAGTACGACTTGCACGTAAAAACTACCGCCAGATTCGTGTTAAGCGGTCCGAAATCTACCAGAATAAGTCATAAAATCGATGTAAAAAATTTCAACATTTTCGACTTTTTTTTTCTACCCCAAACGATAGAAATTTGAAAAATTTCTAAAATCGACATCGTTGCTGCAAGGACCTGGAAATTGACGTTTTATTGTGTGATCAACCTCCCTGAAATCAAATCTGAACTCAATTTCGCTCTAAAATCGACAGATTTTTTTGTAAATTTTTAAAAACCATAAAATGTCAATTTTTCTTAATTTTCAAACTCTTGTAACTTTTGAACCGAGACACTTATATCGAGTTCAGATACACCAAACTTATTCACCTTTTAGAGGCTATCCAACGCTGCAAAAATGAAAAATCTAAGCCTTATAATAAGAAAGTTGAAATTTTCGATTTTGGTCGATTTTGACGAAAATTTTGAATCAAAACATTCAAATGGTCACATCTTCAAAAGTACGACTTGCACATGGAAACTACCGCCAGATTCGTGTTAAGCGGTTCGAAATCTATTAAAATAAGTCATAAAATTGATGTAAAAAATTTCAATATTTTCGACTTTTTTTTTCTACCCTAATCGATAGAAATTCGAAAATTTTCTAAAATCAACATCGTTGCTGCAAGGACCTGGAAATTGACGTTTTATTGTGTGATTGACCTCCCTGAAATCAAATCTGAACTCAATTTCGCTCTAAAATCGACAGATGTTTTTGTAAATTTTCAAAAACCACAAAATGTCAACTTTTGTCAATTTTCAAACTCTTGTAACTTTTGAACCGAGACACTTATATCGAGTTCAGATATATCAAATTTATCCACCTTTTAGAGGCTATCCAACGCTGCAAAAATAAGAATTCTACGCCTTATAATAAGAAAGTTGAAATTTTTGATTTTGGTCGATAATTTTGAATCAAAACATTCAAATGGTCAAATCTTCAGAGGTAGTTTTTTTTAATCAACATTGTTGCTTCAAGGACTTGAAAATTGACGTTTTGTTGTGTAGAATTAACAGATTTTTGAAACAAGATATTTGCGCCCGCCAAAAATCGCGTGACTCCCAACAAATTTTGCATAGTTAATTTTGTGAGGTAGAAAGTGTCGGTTGTTGTTAGCAAAATATTTGAGCAACTTGCGGTTAAAAATGTTTGCGGGTCAACGGGACGGTTTCGAATTTTGCACTTTTATCGCTTGCCCAATCGAGATCCGGGGATGGTAATGGAAATGAACCTTGACCACTGGTCGATGACGCAAAAGGTGCTGCGTGACGACACCAAAACCGACCGTCGAGCGCGTACAAATCATCAATTACCACCGACGGTACGATTTGTGGGTGCAACAACAAAGGAGAGGAAGTGGAGAACAAAAACGAAAGTGAGGAAAGTGCAAGATGAAAGTTGAACCCGCGGTGCCCGATTGAACTCGGCTGAACCCAGTCAACTGACTCTTCCCAAATAACAGTGGCGGCGCAGAACTGGGGGGCGAAACAATTCACTAATTTGGGTTCGTCTGGATTTATTTAAAAAAAAATTACTACAACTCGAAAAACTCTTCCCTTCCTCGAGGAAAAGCTGCTTTTAATCCGGTTAAATCATCGTACGATTCAGTTACAGTCAACAATGATCTTGGCTAACAAATGGCCTCAAACAAAAATTTTAAAAAAAAGATAGTTTTTACAAATCAACGTTTTTCAAGTTGGACGACGAAAGCTTCGGTAGACTCTCCTCTTCACTGGGGATCAACACTCCGATCGGTTTGATGGCTTTCCTCTTATCCCTCAATTTCGTCAATTCCAGCTTCAACTTATCTAAAATGGCGAAATTCGGCGAATTGATCGCCGCCTTACTCTGCAACAACGTTATCTCCTGCTCCTCCAGTTTCTTCTCTTTGAAACTCTTCACCGATCCGTTGCCGTAGAGACGCAACAGCGAACCCCACGACGTTATGTGGGGATGGAGGGCCTGCAGGATCGCCTGTGACGCTCTCTGTTTGCCGTCGCGTTTATTTTTACAAACGACAGAAGCCGTGTGCTTGCCGACCGTCATGATGAATTGATTCTTTTTGTTCTTCAACGTGTTGCCTTGGTAGTTGATCTGGAGGTCGTTGAGACCGAAGTTACGTTGCAGACACGTCAACAGGATGTCGTGGGGGGATGGTTCGGTAGTTTTGGCGCAGAACTCCGCCACGCGGGGGTCCTCGATCCGGATCTCGTCGAAAAACTAACAGGAAACGGGGCCATTAGCGGAAGTAAAGAAGTAGAAAAGCGACAACGACAAAAATTTTATTAAAAAATTATTTAGAGGTTAGCGACGATAAAAAGCAATTAAGGGTGTCGGGGTTGTTAAAAGCGCATTATTAGTTAAGTGCCGTTTAGAAGAAACTAGATCAAAAGGAAACATTAAACGATCACTTAAGATTCCTATTTCGTAATTTTCATTGCCACTTGACACCTTGGCGCTAACGACACTGTGACGCAATTTAAAAAAATGGGGGGGGGAGAGAATCAATTTTTGCAGAAAGTAAGAAAAAAGATTTTTTTGACTGATTTTACCTGACGTCAGTTACAGAACAGTAGAAAAACGAACAGCATAACTCTATTCCTAAGGCCGTTACAACCGTTCGTTCAATTTAAAAAAAAAACAAATTTTTGACTTATAGAATTTTGGTAATTTTCCTAAAATTGTTGACGTAAAACCGCGTCGGACAGTGAAAAAATCAAGTCTGTAGTGCTTTTTTTAACAAAGTTATGCAACTTTCAAAAGTAGTGGGGTCACTGAAGGTGCTACTAGACCCGAATTTTAGATTTCTCGTGACCATATCTTGTGACATATCTGCGAAAAGCTCTTGAAGAAGCCAATCAAACGGTGGAAGAACCAACGTTATAACTTTTTTGCTAAGACAGTTACGGCCGTTTTTCCAAAATTAAAAAAAATAATTTTTGAGTTATAGCCAATTGCTGTATTTTCTAGAATTATTGACGTAAATCTCCAAAAAACAGTAGAAAAATCAAGTCCCAGTTACAATTTTAAAAATGCTAATTTTTGAGTTATAGATTTTTGATAAATTTCCTAGAATTGTTGACGCAAAACCCCGTCGGACGGTGACAAAATCAAGTCTGTAGTGCTTTTTTTAACAAAGTTATGCAACTTTCCAAAGTAGTGGGGTCACTGAAGGTGCTACAGGACCCGAATTTTAAATTCCTCGTGACCCTATCTTGTGACATATCTGCGAAAAGCTCTTGAAAAACCCAATCGAACGGTGGGAGAACCAACGTTATAACTTTTTTCCTAAGACAGTTAGGGCTGTTTTTTCCAAAATTAGAAATAATAATTATTGAGTTATAGCCAATTGCTGTATTTTTTAGAATTATTGACGTAAATCCCCAAGAAACAGTAGAAAAATCAAGTCTTAGTTTCAATTTTAAAACTCCTAATTTGAATTATAGATTTTTCATAAACTTCCTAGAATTGTTGACGTAAAACCGCGTCGGACAGTGAAAAAATCAAGTCTGTAGTGATTTTTTTAACAAAGTTATGCAAGTTTCAAAAGTAGTGGGGTCACTGAAGGTGCTACTGGACCCGAATTTTAGACTCCTCGTGACCCTATCTTGTGACATATCTGCGAAAAGCTCTTGAAAAACCTAATCGAACGATGGAAGAACCAATGTTATAACTCTTTTGATAAGGCAGTTACGGACATTTAACAAAATTTCCAGGTATCGCAACAGTGGCAAATGTCAATACTTACCTGTCGAGGAACGTCATTAATTAAAACAAAAGAACGCGTCAAGACAAACGTTCGGAGTGGGCGTTGCCGGGTTAACGCAACAATTAAAGTTAGTGCGCAAACGCGAAACTCCGCCACCTCTGATCCGTTGTTTGACAACACAAACGTCAAACAACTAACTGCCAAGCTAGAAACTAGTTAAATTAAAGGACGTTAAGGGAAAATTATGAGTAAAGTTCCCTGACTTACCGACAAGTCTTGGTCCTGGTCTTTGCTGGCGCTACTGCCCGTTTTGGCGTCGGTCGTGATTTTCGACTTAATTTCCGGAATAAGAATCTCCAAAGTCGCCCTGGCCGCCTCCGATTTCGCCTGTTTTTTACTAGTTCCGTAACCGATGCCGTACTGCATTTCGTTGATGGAAACGGTGGCCGCGTACGGAGTGGCGGCGTTCTCCAATTCCGTAAATTTATAAGTGGGCTGTTTCTTAAGGGCGTGCTGCACGTACTCGTGCAGGATACAAACGTACGATTTGCCGTTCGGATTCATGATCCATTCCTTTTTCGTCGTTCTGGCGTTGGCGTTCTCGCTAGTTTCGGCGTTTTGAATCGGAAAAGTGATGAGTTTCGTGCCGGCCGGTAAGTTAGGTCGCTGTAACTGTTTTTCGTGTTTTTTGTTTTTGGTGAATTGCCGACGTTCCGACCACGACTTGAACCTCATCACTTTGATCGTTTTGAATTGGAACAGTTTCTCGGCGTAATTGCGGACGTCTTCCGGTTTGAGGTTGTGCGATTCGATGTTTTCTTTAACGGTTTCAATGCGAGCATTGGGCAAATCTTGATTGGTGCTCTCACTAACGTTGTTCGGGGGCGGCGGCGCTTTATTTTCGTCCTCCAAAGAACGGCGGTAGCTCAAACAGGGGATGGCGCTCAGTGGAACTTGGTGTTTCTAAAAAAAATAGTTGGTAACCCTGCTTTTTGACAGTCTGGGAGGGAAGTTACTCTAACTGAACCGGGGCCTAGAAAGTAGGGCTTCGCCAACGTGCAAACTCGACTGACTTTGTGGAGGTAGAGAGGCATTCCGCTGTTGTGGGTGACCTGGATCCACCCCTCCGGCAGCACGTCGAAATGGTTCTGGCATTTTTCGATCAAAACCACCTTGTCCTTCTCCTCGAAATTGACGTTGTCCAGGCCGGCCTCGCTGGCTTTCCGTTTCTTGTTAGCAAAGGAGGCTTCGAGCATGCGGTCGATTTCGTCGTCAGGCACGTCGGAGTCGCAGGAAAACGACCCGTCCGAGTCAGAACCTTTGGTTTCGTCGAGAATGTGGAACTTGCGGACGTCCTCCTCTTTGCAGTTGATGAAGTCGGGCATGTAGCTGCAACCCGGGGAGGTGCCGTTGATGACGGGCTTCATCTCGATGTCGTCGTTGTCCTCCTCCATTGCGGGCCCCTCTGGAGATCGGTTTTCGTACGGTAGCAATTAAAAGAACATTACAACTAATGCTTTATCAAAATTGAAACGCTCTTTGACTAGTACCGCAGAAAACGAATACCAGGTCGGCCTGATAACGCTGCAAATCGAGAAAATGGCGCTTGAACAAACTTTTACTGATAAGAGAGACATGCAAACTGAGAATGGGGCGCATCAGGAAGCACCACGACGCCCGACACCGCCATGACGTCGCCAATCAGTCGCACCAACCTAAATCAAAGTACAAAGTACCCAATCCAAGTCCTCCAACGATGACTGGCAGTGTTGCCAATATAGTAAAATCTTTGCTAAATTCCGTCTTTCGCCCGCAACTACCCTCCGCTAAGGGGGCAAAATTTTAGTTTAGGATTCGCTAAAGAACTCAGCAAATTAGTTTAATGTTTTTTTCAAATATTTTATTTATTTTTACTTAGTAGGTCGCGCCCTCTATTAGTGAGTCACCAAATCTAACTACAGGTTTCTACTAATAAGTTAAAGAAATTTTAGGGTCAATTTAAGGATGGAAATTGTTAAAGGGGGAAGGTTGGAAGAACGACATGGTCAAAAAGTGCAGAAATTCTATTAAAATTTTAAAAATGTCGCCTCGTAATTAAACGATACACTTTAAAAAGAACGCGAACTACATTACCGACCATCTTTTTATAAAAATGGGGCAAATATTTATAGCTAACAACAAAAATACCAACAAAAACAATCGAAAATTTGATAATCTTGAACCACTCTTGCTTTTTGGCTTCTTCCAAGTACTGGTGGCGATAGTAGAAGCGGTGCGGGGCCCAATAAGGCAACTCAAACTTGCTGCGCAACGGAAACATCGAAAAATAAAGTTTCTGCAACAATCCTCTCACTATCCAGTTTTCGTGGGTGCGTTTCGGATCCAAATTATCGTTGAGACAAACAAACTTTCTAAAAAAAAAAAGTTCTGGAAAATTATTTCGAAAAATCACGTGACTAACTTGGGAGTTTGTCTGATGATTTCGAATTGATGTTCGACCAGTGAAGCGTTCGATTGCAACATTATAAAATAGACGGTCCTTTTGTCCTCGTGTAACTCGTAATCGTACTTGTTGCGTTGTCCCAGGATGTTGGTGAGGAACGTCGAAGTCACCGCACAATTCGTGACGAGTTCTTTCGACAATTTCGGCTGTAACAAAATTCGACAAATTATTTTTGAAGTGACCGAAAAACGGGCAATTAATCAACTCACCAAATCGGGGAAAAGTTTCGAACAATCGACCAGTTTCGCCAGGAAGTCGTCCTTCTGACTCTTGGGGATGGGGACGCCGAAAAGGCGCGTCGACAACGTGTAAATCTCGTTCAGCGACCAAAGTCTGCAAAAGAAAATTTTATTACTTTATTTACTTTGTTAATTTATTAATTTATCAATTTATTAATTTATTCATTTATTTATTCATTCATTTATTCGTTTATTCATTCATTTATTCTTTCATTTATTTATTCATTTATTCATTTCTTCATTCAGTCGTTCATTCATTTATTCATTCATTTATTTATTTATTTATTCATTCATTCTTTCATTCATTTATTCATTTCTTCATTCGTTCAGTCATTCATTCGTTCATTCATTCATTTATTCGTGTGATTTATTCATTCGTTTATTTATTCATTTCTTCATTCCTTTATTCGTTCATTCATATATTCTTTCATTTATTCATTCATTCATTCATTCATTCATTTATTCATTCTTTGATTTATTCATTTATTTATTCATTTCTTCTTTCGTTCATTCATTTATTCATTCATTTATTCATTCATTCATTCATTTATTCATTCATTCATTCTTTCATTTGTTCTTTTCTTCATTCCTTCATTCATTTATTCATTCATTCGTTCATTTATTCATTCATTTATTCATTCCTTCATTCGTTCATTCATTTATTCATTTCTTCATTCGTTCAGTCATTCATTCGTTCATTCATTCATTTATTCATTCATTCGTTATTCTTTGATTTATTCATTCTTTTATTTATTCATTTCTTCATTTCTTTATTCGTTCATTCATTTATTCTTTCATTTATTCATTCCTTCATTCGTTCATTCATTTATTCATTCATTCATTTATTCATTAATTTATTCGTTCATTTATTCATTTATTAATTCATTCCTTCATTCTTTATTTTTTTATTTATTCATTTATTTATTCATTCGTTCATTATTCATTCATTTATTCATCCCTTCATTCGTTCATTCATTCATTCATTCATTCATTTATTCATTCCTTCATTCGTTCATTCATTTCTTCATTTATTCACTTATTCATGTATTAATTAATTAATTTATTAATTAATCTATTAATTAGTTTATTTATATATATATTTTTTTTGTTATTTATTCATTTATTCATTGATTCATTCATTCATTCATTCATTCATGTATTTATTTATTTATTTATTTTTTGTCGAACTCACCCCGTTTGGTCGGTGTCAAACTCGTCGAAAATGTCGGCGGCGCTCGCGTTGACCGTTTCGTGGTACAAGTAGAAAAAGTACCCGAAAGCGTACTGGACGTCTTCGACGTCCCTGAATCGTCGCGCCCCCGTCGCCGAAGTTTCCTCTTTGAACTTCTGTTGAAACCCTTCCATGATCTCGACGTCGACCATGAAGGGGGCGTGAGACGGGACGAATCTCAACGTGAAATCGTACACGCGATTCAACATTCGATTGGTGGATTGCAAGGAGCCCGCGTACGTGTCGACGGCGCTACTGTTCGTTTCCCAATTTTCCGGCGGCCAACTGAACCCTGACCTGCTCCTGAATAATTTGTCGAGCAACAAATAATTGTTGTTGTGATCCTCGACGGCGTTGACGACCATTTCGTCGCTGAAACCGTTGCCGTTGTTGTTTTCAACCCCATCGGACAGGGGCTGCGCGGCGGCTCGTTGCAAAATTTCCATGAACCTCGAATAGTTGCTCAACTTCGCCACCGGCTTCTCGTCGTACTCCGGGACCGGGGGCGAATCATCGAAGCTCTGCACAAAAAAAAAAATTAATTAAACAATTAATTTATTTTGTATTAAAATTTTTTTTGTCGGTTTTACCTCCTTTTTGAGTTTGTCGCAGTCGCCCCCGTCGAGTTGGCAGTCTTCAGTGAGGCAGACGGGGTCGCAATTTCCGTCGCCGACAAAATTCCATTGGCAGTCGGCGGAGCAGGGAGGCAACGGATAGGCCAAATAGATCGAGAAGCCCCGGTGCGACACGTAAAAATCCTCCCTGTAGATGGGGCTCCCCAAAAAAATGTCGTCGTTGAAGTAAATGAAGCGTTTCGACAACCCGGGAATTCTAAAATTTGTCGATCAATAATTAATAAATAATAAATTAAATTGTTAAAACAACCGATGCAAATGTTGTTCGATGGCGGGGCTGGAGAACGTGGGCAAAACGGTTGTGTTGGTAAAAATCTCGTCGTGAGTCACCACAGTCACCTTCTCGTATTCCATGTTCAACCAATTGGGAACTTGACCGTTAGTCACGATGTAGACGTGATTGACCCAAGGGGCAAACTTCTCGAGCGATCTACAACGACAACGGAGGGGAGGTAACTAAAAATTTTTCTACCTCCCAACTTACCTAAGAGAGAATCTCAGTTCGTCTTTGTCGTCGAAGCGTTGTCGAGAAACGTCGGTGGGTTGGCCCCCTTCTTCGGTAAGATACTTTTCCAGGTCCTTGATGAATTTCGGATCCGACCCATTTACCCACGTGTAGACAACATCGATGGGTTCCTCTTTGGTACACTCCAACCACGACTTGCCCACCTGCAAAATTAAAGGGTTGTCACCGCAATTTACGCCGTTTTTGGGGCGAAGCGACCTGATAGAAACCCGCCAGACCCACGACCAAAATTAACGGGACGATCCACAAGAGGATTTTGAAGGGGGAAAAGCGCCGTTGCGAACGGTACACCGGAGGCATTTTTGCGACTTTTTCGAGACATGATTCTGTTTTTTCCGGCCCGTCTTATCGCATTTTCGAACTTTTTTGGGGTTAGGTTTTGCGATTTGACACCCGTCAAAAAACCGGCCGGCAATGCAGAGCCCGATCCCTCTCAAACCAAACCGCCCAACAATTAAGAATTTCAACAATTATTAACCGCAAAACAACAATTTTGCAGCTCTGTTGACCACAAATATTTGATTTTATTGTATTCGTAATTAATTATTTATAATTATTTATTTAAAAACAGAGATCTGCGCCGCATTGTCGATAATTTCGATATTCACCGCCAGAGGGCGCAACAGAACTTGACTTAAGTGAAGATCTCCACGTGTTCCTTGTTCCTTGTTTTCATCCCCAATTCCCGAAAAATGGCCGATTCCGTCAAGGAATTGTTGCAGTTCGTCCAGATCGGGGCCCGGTTGGACCTGAAAGCGGTGGCCGTCTCCCACATTTTAGGTAAAATTGCCGTTGACGAGAAGTGGGGTTATGTTGTTGTTTTGCAGGTTTAACCGGAACTGATGCCGGAATCGCGGTTATGACCGAAACTCCCGGCCTCTTGGTGGCTCTGATCAGCCTTCTGGACGACAGTAACGTCCCAATAGCGAAAGACGCCGCTTTTTGCCTCATCAACGTTTCTGCCAACGAAACGGGGGCGTCGCACCTGATCGCTTTGGATATCGACAAAAATTGCCCGCCTCTCCAGAAACCGCCCGATAACATCGTGGGGACGGTTTTGCGTTTCGTTTTCGATCCCCAAAGTAAAATCGCGGACGCTTGTTGTAGAATTTTGTCGAATTTGACCCGTCCCGCGCGGTTAACCGAAAAAATCATCGATTTGATCGAGGGGAGCGGTCGGCAATTCGACGATATCATCAACGTTTTTACGACGAAACAATATAATAAGTGCGGGGCGAAATTGCACTATTTGGGGCCGGTCCTGTCGAATTTGTCGCAGAATTCGAGAGTCCGCAAATATATTTTGGACAAGAATCGATGTGTCGTGCAACGTTTGTTGGCCTTCACCGAATACCGGGAGTCCGAGGTGAGACGCGGGGGCGTCGTTGGTACTTTAAAAAATTGCTGTTTCGACGCCGAACACCACGAATGGTTGTTGGGCGATGACGTCGATATTCTACCCTACCTCCTTCTACCTTTAGCCGGCAATGAAGAGTTCGACGAAGAGGACAACGACAAATTACCGATTGATTTGCAATATTTGCCCGACACCAAAGTTAGGGAAGAAGATCCCGATATTAGGTACTTTCGACCTACGTTTTTTTTTTGTATTGCGGAGTCCTAATTTTTTTTTTTTTTTTAGGTGTATTCTGTTGGAGGCGTTGACTCAATTGTGTTCGCAACGCAAAAATCGCGAATTTATTCGCGACAAAAATGCTTACGTGATTTTGAGGGAGCTGCACAAGTGGGAGAAGGACAGAAAAGCTCTTCTCGCTTGCGAAAATCTCGTTGACATTCTAATAAGGTTCGTCACGATTTTGTCAAATTTTAATAATTTTTTTCTAGTTCACTCTGTAGAATAATTGATTAATAACAGTTTCCAGTTGGTGGCACTGAAACCGACAGGTTGGCAGCACTGACTTGAACCATCTCAAAGTTACTAGATTTTAAAATTGACGGGTGTTTTGTCAAACCTCGCGTACGGTCGTTTGACAATTTATGAAATTTGACATCAAATTTGGCAATTATTTTAGTTTACGCTTTCTACGTAATTTCCAATTTTTTTTTTAAATTTTTGTTGAAAAAATTGTTTTGAAAAATTATTGTCGAATTTGACCGTTGGTTGTACAAGGTTTGTCGCGGTTTCGACAAATTTTAATAATTTTTTTTTTAGTTCACTCTGTAGAATAATTGGTTAATATCCGTCTTCAGTTGGTGCCACTGAAACCGACAGATTGGCAGTACTGACTTTGACTCTCAAAGTTACTATATTTTAAAATTGACAGATGTTTTGTCAAATTTCGCGTACGGTCGTTTTACAATTTATGAAATTTGACATCAAATTTGGCAATTATTTTAGTTTACGCTTTCTGCGTCATTTCCATTTTTTTTTAATTTTTGTTGAAAAAATTGTATTGAAAAATGATTGTCAAATTTGACTGTTGGTTGTACAAGGTTTGTCGCGGTTTTGACAAATTTTAATAATTTTTTTTTTAGTTTACTTTGTAGAATAATTGGTTAATATCCGTCTTCAGTTGGTGCCACTGAAACCGACAGGTTGGCAGTACTGACTTTGACCCTCAAAGTTACTATATTTTAAAATTGACAGATGTTTTGTCAAATTTCGCGTACGGTCGTTTGACAATTTATGAAATTTGACATCAAATTTGGCAATTATTTTAGTTTACGCTTTCTACGTCATTTCCATTTTTTTTTTTTTGTTGACAAAAATTGTATTGAAAAATGATTGTCAAATTTGACTGTTGGTTGTACAAGGTTTGTCGCGGTTTTGACAAATTTTAATAATTTTATTTTTTTAGTTCACTCTGTAGAATAATTGGTTAATATCCGTCTTCAGTTGGTGCCACTGAAACCGACAGGTTGGCAGTACTGACTTTGACTCTCAAAGTTACTATATTTTAAAATTGACAGATGTTTTATCAAATTTCGCGTACGGTCGTTTGATAATTTATGAAATTTGACATCAAATTTGGCAATTATTTTAGTTTACGCTTTCTACGTCATTTCTATTTTTTTTAAAGTTTTGTTGAAAAAATTGTATTGAAAAATTATTGTCAAATTTGACTGTTGGTTGTACAAGGTTTGTCGCGGTTTTGACAAATTTTAATAATTTTTTTTTTAGTTTACTCTGTAGAATAATTGGTTAATATCCGTCTTCAGTTGGTGCCACTGAAACCGACAGGTTGGCAGTACTGACTTTGACTCTCAAAGTTACTATATTTTAAAATTGACAGATGTTTTGTCAAATTTCGCGTGCGGTCGTTTGACAATTTATGAAATTTGACATCAAATTTTCAATAATTCTAGTTTACGCTGTCTACGTCATTTTCATTTTTTTTTAAATTATTTTGAAAAAATTGTTTTGAGAAATTATTGTCAAATTTGACTGTTGGTTGTTGTACAAAGTTCGTCGCGGTTTTGACAAATTTTAATAATTTTTTTTCTAGTTCACTAAAGAATAATTGGTTAATAGCAGTCTTCAGTTGGTGGCACTGAAGCCGACAGTTTGGCAGTACTGACTTTGACCCTCAAAGTTACTAGATTTCAAAATTGGCTGGTGTTTTTTTCAAAATTTTGCGTGCGGTTGTTTGACAATTTATGAAATTTGACATCAAATTTTCAATAATTCTAGTTTACGCTGTCTACGTCATTTTAATTTTTTTTTTTAATTTTTTTGAAAAAATTGTTTTGAGAAATTATTGTCAAATTTGACTGTTGGTTGTTGTACAAAGTTCGTCGCGGTTTTGACAAATTTTAATAATTTTTTTTCTAGTTCACTAAAGAATAATTGGTTAATAGCAGTCTTCAGTTGGTGGCACTGAAGCCGACAAGTTGGCAGTACTGACTTTGACCCTCAAAGTTACTAGATTTTAAAATTGGCTGGTGTTTTTTTCAAAATTTTGCGTGCGGTCGTTTGACAATTTATAAAATTTGACATCAAATTTTTGCAATAATTCTAATTAACGTTGTCAATGTCATTTCGTTTTTTTTGTCATTTAAATTTTTTGTTAAAAATATGTTTTTGAAAAATAATTGTCAAATTTGACTGTTGGTTTTACAGATTTCTGTTATAAATATTCATAATAATAAGTTACGACCTTAAGTTTTGGTTGTCCTTGGTCTTCGAGGCTTGCAGTGTCAAATTATTAGTCTGCCAATTTGACAACTTGTCAAAATTTTGACACTTTTTTGAAAATCTGTTTAATATTGATTTTAAAAAAAGTCTCAAGGATAAAAATGAAAAATTCGTCCAATTTAGCTGAATTGTGGTTGTTGTCTTTAATCGTTGACCTTCCAGGACCGAGGAGGAGATCGGCCAGGACGATCTGAAGGAGTTGGAAGTACCTGAACACCTCCACGCCGACTTCAAGAAACTCGACGAAAACTTCCTCAACGACCCTCAACAAAATTAAAAAATATATTCTAAATTCTAAAAAAAAAAATTGAAAATCTATCGAACCCGATGACGTAACCCTTTAAATAGCCAATTCCTCGACCGCAACGAAATAGCTCGGCGCACCACATCAAAGCTTCCAGCGACGACAAACATTTAGGTCGCATTGCTGGTGTTGGCTTTGATGCGGGCGAAATTGGCGCATTGTTGGCCGTCATCATCGGCAACAACACGACGATGGAAGACATCCAAAACGTCATTGTGGCAACGATAAATCTCAGGTGGGCAAAGGGGAGGTCGAAAGTCCAGATGATGGTGACAGACAAATTAGAAGTGGAAGGAAACGTTCACGCCCGAAACGTCAACACTTGGAACTTTGGAACGTTCACGCGAGACTTTAATCGCTGCCATATGGAACGTATCTAATAAAAACGCATCAACGAGAAAATCGAAATTATCACACTTACAGGGTTCTTTTTTTTTAATTACCGACCCAAAAAAAATCCGTTGTCCCATTAATGTTAAGAAACGAAATTGTGGAAACTTTGGCCGAAATTGATGTCGAAACCGGAAGTTTTAAACTTCTTGTTGTAACGGCAGTAAATCAGCGAGGGTGGGTGGTCGAAACTATTTCACACTTTCCCTTCTTCGGAACGGCCGTCGCGGAACGCGCTGTATAGGATTGCGGCTTTGGATGTACAGGGCGTGCTCCTGTTTGTTCGGCACGCCTCTCGGCGGATTCCGTTGGCGGTCCAGGTACTAAATCAAATGTTACGTAAACAGAAGTGCTGAACACGCGGACGGGACGGGGTTGGAGGGAATTTCGGGTTATTCGGGGTTAAATTTTTGGTGGGACGCCAAGAGATTTGACGGATGTAGGTGCAACGTGCGATTAAAGGCTTCACTAATTAGTTGACAACGATGTTAATTTTCCGTGTTCCTCAAGAGCGACGCGATTAGAATTACGAAAAAGTGACTATAATTATTACGCATCAATTACTTCCATATTCCTTGATTAGGTACTCTACAAGTTCTTAGATTTTAGTCAAAATTTGGGTAGTTTCTATTACCACCAGTTGTGACTACTGGTGACTATTATAAGTATCTAGTCAAGAAAATTACTGGTACCTACGTAATTTTAAAATTTCTCCATTAATCATCAGTA